>CM042014.1:83127496-84327496 GCA_023525715.1 Cichorium intybus | reverse complement strand
CTAATAAAATGCTTCAAAACAATTTAAATGAAAATATGGAGGTCAACATCAATATTCGAAAACAAGAAATGTATCAGTTGAAGAACTCTGTTGGACGTAATACTCATTTCTCAAAATTTTCAAATATCCGAAGAGAATCTGGTGAAACACCTTCCTTTGTAAAACATAAACAATTTTATGATAGTAGACGAAGAAGGAACTATCGAGATTCTCAAAATAAACAGAAAGCCTTTCTAAATCAACAAAAATCTTCAAAAACTCAAAAATCTTCGGATAATAAGATGAAGTTTGTTTTCGAACCAAATACATCAATCTGTTTGAATCAAAAGTTTGAAAAATCATCAAAGAAAACTTTCACAAAAGGAAGCAACTTAGTCGACACGTTTCATGTCTGGTTAGACAAAAATATGGATCTTTTCAAAAATAAAAATCTAACCATTCAATACTATAAGCTTACATACAATGATTTTCTATGCGAATCTACTCAATGTAGCTCTTCGTCTGAAAATTCTTCGATTTCAAAGAAAAAGTGGGTTCCTGTTAAACTAACTTCCTCTCAACTTGTAAAACCCAAAACGGAAAAACCAAAGAAAATCATGAAATGGATTCCAAAAGTCATTCAGAAGAATACATCAGAACCTAACCTCATTTCTGAAAATGCTTCAACATCAGGAACCAAAAAGTATGATTTGGTTGAATTGTTGGGACATATTTTAATGGTTTATGCTTTACATTTCAAAGGTTTAATGTGCTGTTCCAAGACAAAATGGAGTTTTCAGTTTAGGACCGAAAACCCCAGATTCTCGGTTGTGACTGGACCGAAATCACCAGGATTTCAGTGGGCTTGGGCTGCTGTTTTCGGTGGACTTATGTTAGGTGGGCTTTTGTAATTAGGTTAAGTATATATATATAGTGTAATTTCAGCCTTTTGTAGGCTAGTTGGTCGATTAGAGCATAGGCGTGAATATAGAAATAGAGAGTGATCGATCATCAAGAACCTTATGTACCTGTCGATTGATTTATACAATTGAGTGCATTGAAGGTTAATTTCTTATAAGTAACTATTTCAGATTCATACTCGATTTGGATTCCGCACAAATCGAGTTGTTGATTGATATCATTATTAGATCTTAGTAATTTGGGACTGACAAGAGGTATTAGAGCCTTTATAATCGATTTTAGGCTATTGGTATCAATCTCATTCGAAGCAATTTAAGCCGTTTTTGGTGTTTTTGGACTGTTTCGGATGAAATTCATTGTTTATGTTCTTCGTGTTCTTGGTGTTCTTGGTGTTTTTGATCCAAAAATTGACTGCATTGATCCTTGGGTTCTTTAAATTTGAACAAAAACTGTGTTTTTGTCTGAATCTAGGTGATTTTGGCAGCTAGCAAAGGTTCTCTGTTAGAGATCTTGGAGTTTTCGGTGGCTGTTCAAGGTTCTCGAGCAGGTCTTTAGTGTTTTCGGCGGCTGGTCTGAGATTTCGGTTGGGGTTTGAGGTTCTTAGCAGTGTTTTCGGTGCAGACTTCATTTCAGGCATAGTTCTCGGTTCATCAAGGTTTTTAGTCAAAGTGTTTTTGGCCAGATTGTTTGACTTTCAGGGTTTTGGTCTGATCTGCTGTTTTCGGTCAAATTCGTTTAATTTTTGTCGCTTTTCGGTCATCAATGGATTCGTATAACAGTTCACTCACCACCACGCATCACGATTTAGACTCCATCATGGGGACAACCACTCGTATCCCTCGTTTGTTGTCTGCAGACGGGTTTCCCGAGTGGAAGTTCAGATTTGAAAAATACGTTAAAATGAGGGACATTAAGGTGTGGAGAAGCATTTTAAGAGGTCCAGTTAGAATTACAATCACTTTAGAAGATGAGGCAAAGACCGTGATTGACAATCCAATCGAAAACTACACGGATGAAGAGTTTGAGAAGCTAGAGGAAGATGAGAAAGCCCTTGCTACTCTCACCATGGCATTGTCTCCTGACATTGATCAAGCTTTTTTAGGAGTATAAATCTGGTAAGGCTGCTGAACTCTCTTCCCGGAAACTGGGACATGAATGTCTCTGTGATTAAGAAAACCAAACACCTGAACAAGCTCTCTCTTGCTGAAGTAATGGCTATCATCAAAGCTTGTGATATGGATGACAAGCAGTGCGAAATCAATCATATCAACTCATACTCATCTGCCAACATAGGAGCATCGATGAACTCTGCATTATTCGCTCTTCCAGCACAAGATGTTCCTCCACCTTCTGGTCTACCGATGGCATCTCCAACCTCTTCTGTTCCAAGCCCTGCTACTAAATCAACCTCACAGACTCTAGTTGCTGCCCAGGGAGTTGAATAAAACATGGCTCTAATGGCCGGCTTCATGAACTGCTATAATGCTTTCGTTGCTGGTGAACTAGTTCCACCAGTCATGATTGGAGAACTTGATCAAATCCATCCTGAAGATGTTGAGGAGATGGACATATCATGGAAAATTGATATGGCTATGTTAAGGGCAAAAACGTTCACTCAGCGAACAGGGAAGAATAACTGGGGAGTGAATGTGGATAAGAAGGTGGGATTTAATAAAAGCAAGCTAAGGTGTTACAACTGTCACGAACTAGGGCACTTTGCTCGTGAGTGAACCAAGCCAAAGGTGGAAAACAACAATGCTGAGAGGACGTGGTGCCAACTGGAAACAACAGAGAAGTTCCTCAAAACACTAATAGAGCTATGGTAGTTCAAAAATTTTCGAGGGAAGATCAGATGCAGGCTCTCAATCTTACTGAAGATGGAAGAGCTAATCATGCTTAGATTGAAGATGGTGAGGATGCAAATTTGGCTGAAGAGATGATGTTGGAGTTGCAGTTCGCTTTCACGGTCTCCACCACTCCTGCCACCAAAGCGTTTAGTGAAGTTTCTTGCTCTCAATCTTCCGTAGATAAGGTTAATAAATATCGCGAACATGATGATATTTAGTTAGAGAAGTTTTGACCTTAAAAATGAAGTTTATAACCTTAAAAAGAAACAAAAACCCCTTATAGAAAAGGTAGAAGCTCAAACAAAAGATCTAAAGAAAATTAAACAAAAATACATTGAAAAATGTTGTCATCATCAGTTTGCCAAAGAGAAAATTGCCAATTTAACTGCCGAACTTGACGCATTAAAAGCTAAATTTAAAGATGCTGAGTTTAATTTTAAAAAATTTGATATGTCAAGTACGACTGTTGAATCTATGATTGAACACCAATTAAAATGGCAAAATAAACAGGGTGAGGGTTGGGGGTATAAAAGTGTTCCACCCCTTTTTAATGACAATTATACTCCGGCCTTTGAAACCAAAGAAATAGAGCAGCCCACTGTAACCATTTCAGATCAGACTGATCAATCCAGCACCAATGAGAGTGTTAAGGTGCATGATACTGATGCTTCTACCTCATGTGCAGATAAAATGAAAGTGGAGAATGGGAACGAGGAGAACAAGAGTGACTGTATTTTTGTTGCAAAAACTCATATTTCATCTTCTACTGTTTTAAATAATTGTGTGAAACTAGACTCTAAATTTGTTGCTTATTCAAAAACATGTGGTGATGTTGCTTTTGGAAAATCTGGGCCACAAAAATTTGTTAAACAATATATTGCTTGTGTGTGTGCCTATAAAAACTAAGTGAAACAAACTGTATCTGGACCATGACCAAGTCCAATAATACTCCATTGTAAAGACAAACGTGTTTTAACAGTGGGACTCCAGGTCACATTGCCAGAAACTGTCCATAACACTCTTATCTCCCCTAGCATGCTCAAGGTTGGAAGAACGTGCCAAGAGGGAGGTCTTACAAAAGAAAACCTTCGAGGTCACATTCACGAAATGGTGATTGGAATGTTGCCAAGGCCAAGAATCAAACCCCCAAGGACAAAAGGACTGCTTCAAGAGATGACTCTGCCAAACCTAAATCAGTGAGGTCAAAGTCATCTCAAGGATCATTCTCTAGTCCTTTTGCAATATAGACCTAAATCAAATAGGTAGTCCTGGTTCAAAATCTAGTGTTAATGTTTCTATCTGGTTAAATGATAAAAGACTTAAACCTAATTACATATGGGTTCCCAAAGGCCTCACTTCCAATTCACCAAAGGGTTTCGTATATTCATCATGTCCATTATTTGATAAGCAAGATATGAGTTTGGAACCAATTTCATGTGTTGATAGTAAGGGTCAACCCAGTTTCAGAATGGACTGGGTTCCCAAATCTAATTAATCCCGTATATTGTACAGGAGCAACTATGGAAGAATATCATCAGACCTTGGTATGTGATAGTGGCTGTTCCAGGCACATGACAGGACACACAAATGGGGACCGTATCTAACGGTGTGTTGATGTTTGAAAATGTCAATTTCGTTCCAGAACTGAAACATAGTCTAGTGAGTGCTTCTTAGATATGCGACAAAGGTTTTTCGACTCACTTCACTAAAAAGGAATGTTTAATTCTGAAGCCTGGTATCGTCATACCAGAAGAGTGGATTTTAGTGAGGTCTGAACGCAGAAGCAATGCCTACATCGATATGAATCATAACATTCATGAAAATGTTACTTGTCTATTCTCAAGAGTGTCAGAACAAAATGCCATGCTCTGGCATCGTCGCCTCGGATACGCAAATGCCAAGAATCTGAACTGTCTCGCCAAGAATGATCTCGTCCTAGGGCTACCAATCAAAGATTTCATCATGTATGAAAAGTGTGTTGCCTGTGTACAAGGAAAGCATCATCGGAAGCCGCACAAGCCCAAACTGCTCAACTCCATTGACTACTTCAACTGCTTCACATGGATCTCTTCAGTCCAGTCAACGTTTTGAGGATCAACAAGAACTCTTATTGTTTGGTTATCATAGATGATTACTCACGTTTCAGCTGGGTTTTCTTCCTGAAAAATAAGAGTGAGATTGCAGAATTGGTCAAGAGATTCATCCTCCTTATTGAAAATCAGACAAATTAGAAGCTGAATGGAATATGATACGACAATGGGACAGAGTTCAACAGAACGGTGTGGTTGAGCGAAGAAATCGAACTCTAATCGATGCTGCTCAAACCATGCTTTGTGATTAAAGGTTGCCAGTGGTCTTCTGGGCTGAAGCAATTAATACAGCATGTTATGTCCAGAATCGTGTTCTCATCGACAAGCATCACATGAAGACTCCGTATAAGATCCTCTACGGACACAAACCGACCGTTGCTCATTTCCGCACCTTCGGATGTCCATACACCCTTCTTCATCTGAAAGCCAGTACAAAGTTCAATTCAAAGGCTGATGATTTCTACTTTGTAGGGTATGCTGGTCGCACTGCTTATCGGGTCTACAATAAGGTCATCAAGCAGATCGTAGAATCCTTTAATGTGTGTTGGCTAGAGGAAAACGAGATGGATGCCCGAGTCAGTCCTGACTATTGTTTAACTATGTGGAATTGTTTAAACCGTTTCATGTGCTTTCTGATGATGTTTCAGGTACACAACCAGGCCCAAGTGGAATTAATAAAGATGAAGATGAAGAGCTTGTTGTTGTACCGATCAAACCGTCTGTGACAGTTGATGAACCTACAATCTTGAACGACGGTGCATCTTCTGATCCCCCTATGGCGAATGGTGACACTCCTGCTGATTCTCCAAAGATTGTTGACGAAACACCAGCTGTGGAAGAAATTGTCACTCCTTCAGGAGATATCAACTCTCACTCTATCGAACTGTTTAATTCTACACTCATAAACTGTCTCTTTCCCTAGAGAATTCCTGATGAGTATGTGGCAAGCACCTCGTACGACTTCAGGTCATCTGATAGAGGTGATTCAGCTGCAGGCAGAGTTGAAAACATCACAAGTATTCCAGTCTCTTCAAAAGCGCTCGAGCATGATATTCCTTCCCGGATTCAATGCGATCATCCAGTGGAAAACGTCATAGGTTTATTGACGGATGGGGTCTAGACCAAAAGTCAGAGCGGATATGTCAACGAGTGTCTCTATTCGTGTTTCATTTTGTAAATCGAGCCGAAGAATGTTGAAATGGCTCCAAATGAACCAAGCTGGGTTGATGCAATGCATGAAGAGCTGAACCAATTTGAAAAACTAAAGGTTTGGCAGCTGGTGGAACTACCCGAAGGAAAGAAGTCTCTGGATACAAGATGGGTATTTCGCAACAATCAAGATGACAGTGGGGTGATTGTGCTAAATAAGGCATGTCTGGTTGTTCATGGGTTCAGACAGATAGAAGGTCTTGATTATACTAAAGTATATGATCTTGTGGCGCGATTGGAGGCGATTCATATCTTCTTGGCATATGCTTCCTACATGAGTTTCACCGTGTATCAGATGGACGTCAAAACAGCCTTCTTGTACGGAGAAGTAAAAAAGGAAATCTACGTTGATCAACCATCGCGGTTTGTTAATTCAAAGTTTCCAAATCATGTGTACAAGCTAGATAAGGCTCTCTATAGTCTTCATCAAGCTACTCGAGCTTGGTATGTTACTTTGACTGAACATCTATTACCACACGGGTATACGAGAGGCACGATAGATCATACGCTTTTCATCAAACGAGAGAAGACAGATCTAATCGTCGTTCAGATTTATGTGGACGACATCATCTTTGGGTTAACGAGCGAGACATTGTGTAAAGATTTTGAGCAATTAATGAAGAAGATATTCGAGATGAGTTCTCTGGGGGAGATGACGATGTTTCTGGGGTTACAAGTTCGTCAAAGCTCCTTGAGAATATTGCTGCGTCAAGGAAAGTACGTTGATGACATTCTAGAGAAGTTCGGGTTTCGAGATGCAAAAGTTGCTGCTACTCCAATGGTTGAACGACCTCTGCTGACATTGGATCCGGATGGAGAACCTGTTGATCAAACTCTATATCGATCAATGATTGGCTCTTTGATGTATCTAACGGCTAGCAGACCTGACATCGTCTTCGCAGTCTGCCAATGTGCACGTCATCAGGCTAATCCTAAACTCTCTCATATAATTGTTGTTAAGCGAATCTTTAGGTACCTTAAAGGGAGACCGAAATTGGGTCTCTGATATCCTAAGAATCGTGAATTTGATTTATGTGCCTTTTCTGACAGCAATTATGGAGGTTGTGACATTGACAGGAAATCTACAAGTGCTGGATGTCAATTTTTGGGAGATAGACTGATCTCATTGCAATGCAAGAAACAACAGACCGTATCAAATTCTATTGCTGAGGCTGAATATGTTGCTGCGTCGGCTTGCTGTTCTCAGCTCATCTGGATGCAACATCAACTGCTAGATTATGGTTTGAACTTTCTAGATACTCCAATCTTTTGTGATAATGATGCTGCAATAAAAACTGTCAAAAACCCTATTCAACATTCAAAAACCAAGCACATTGACATCAAAGTTCATTTTATACGAGACTGTTTTGAGCGTAAACTCATTCATTTGGAGCAGATCCACACAGATAACAATGTGGGGTATTTGTTTACAAAACCTTTTGCAAAAGCTCGTTTTGATGTGCTTGTCAGATTTTTAAAGATGATTCGCTTCAATAACTGAAAAATCAATTCTTGTAAATTTTGTAAATTTTTTAGTTAAATTTGTTCATTTTTGTTTATTCTCCTCTATGCACAAATTTAAGGGAGAATTAAAAACAACAAAAAAATATAAAATTCAAAAATCCAAAAATATGTTTTTCCTTTTATGCCTTTTCTTTTTCAATTTAAGAAAAATCCAAAAATAGTATTTAATTACTTTAGCTAGTTTCTTTTTAGTTTCTTTTAAAATTTGCACAAAAATTGCACGATCGTCAATGTTCTTAATCTATACTAATCAGGAATACAGATCAAAATCTCTCATATCAATGATGTGTTTCACTTTCACCGTGATTCACTAAGACATTGCCTTACCCTATCAATCGACGACGCACTGAGCTATACCACTCACTGGTGAGATAAATAACATGTGCCGATGATTCTCATTGGTACACCACAATAAGTATGAAGCACTAACAACCTCTCTTGACCTCACCTCAAATCTTCTAATACTTAACTTCTAGACACTTTGAGTTAAGCCACTCATAGTCCAGAGTTACAAACTCTGTGCCGATGGTTAGATTGTGTACCCTAGTCTATCACACGCACCAATCCTTTCTTACTCACTCTATCTTCTGATGAAAGAAATACACGATTCATCATTAAAAACCAAATGTTGATGATATTTCGAAACTCTATGCCTATGGTCTTTGCTGTAACACAAATAGTAAATGTGAGACATCAACAACCTTTCTTACCTACAAATCTTCTAATTTAGAGTTGGATGATTCAATGTACTATACCATACATTGATGACAATTCGCTACTCTAGCCGATGTGTATATCTCGAACCAAGATATATTACACGCTCATACCATTCTTAACTTCTAATAAAGATGTATATGATTCAATGTGTTTTTACCTCACATTGATGAAACATCGAAACTCTGGGTTAGTGATCGTTGTTGTCTGCCATAATAGCTGTGAGACCCCAACACTTCACCAAAACCCTAACTGGCACCAGGATGGTATACTATCTATCTATCAACTCAGCAAAGTGGCTGCGGGGATTCGATGTGCCATCTGCGGTTCTTAACCGATTCACTCCAAAGCGGTTCACGTGCCACCCGTCTTGGTAGATCCTACCCTTTTCCTTGCTACTCCGTGTTCACGCAGATACTGCGAGTAGTCTCCTCCTGAGCCAAGGCTGGGTCCTTGAACAACTGTGGCGAGAAGAGTCTTGATGACTCTGTGACCCACAAGGATTTTTTGGTCATCATTACGTTTCATGAAGCTCTAGTTATCGTTAGAGACATTCAAATGAATATTTTCAAGTAATGGAACGAGAAGTGATGTTTAATATTTCAACACAATATTTCAACCACGAAGCCAGGTGAAGCTATAATTTTTGTGACGAATTGCATTGAAGCCTCCTCAATCAATTCTGTTTCTATCTATGAACCTGCATAAGTGATCAAGAAGAATCAGACTCTATGTTTTGTCTAAGAAGAAATTCAAAAGTAGGATGGGCTGATTTTAGAACCTATGCAAGAAGCCTTTACACCATATGTGCGTTCAGAGTCAAATTTTGAAGAAAGTCCGATTGTATCTCATAGTCAAAGTCATGAAGAGATCGAGCAAAGAGCTGAAAGTCAATGTCGAGGGAAGACTAAAGAACAATGAAAGCATTAAACCAAGGGGGATATTGTTGGGACATATTTTAATGGTTTATGCTTACATTTCTGTTGAGTTATGTTTGTGATGAAGTGCCATTCTATCCGAAGACCTGTATCTGAACTCTAAAGTCATACGTTTTGCTAAGAAGACCCCGAAGCCTAAGGACTCCGAAGTGTTTAGCATGGAGCATCCGAAGGATTTATTTAAGTAACAACCTTTTTGGTGCACGCGTATCTGCTACTACGTGGTGCATGAATCTTCTATCCTATTGGCTAGTACACTAATAGGATATTCTGTGTAATAAAACTGTACTATGCGTATCACTGATCACGTATAAATATCAGTGATACCATACCGTGTCATGTGTGAGATTGTATCTTCCCCATTGTAAAACCCTAATCAATCAATCAAAGCATTCGACACAAGTTATCTAATTCCACTATGTTCTTTACTGTTCTTACTTACATTTTACTGTGTGAATTGCTTAGTACAATATATTTCAATAGAATATTAGTCATATCTTATTAATTATTCGATTTCAACACCCAACAAGTGGTATCAGTGCAGGACAGCTCGAAAACCTGTTCTTAGAGCTTCATTTCTTTGTTACAGTTCTAGATCTAAATTGTTTCTCAGATCTAGCATTCTGCAACTGATAACTGTCTCTATAACTCGTTTTTCTGAAAAGATCCTTTTGAAATTCGTTTAAAATGACTGATTCTACTGCTTCTTATGCTAATATGCTCAACTATGCCAATCTGATTGGTTCCTCCACCAAAGCTCCTGTTCGTGTTCCAACCTACTACGATTACTGGGCTGATCGTATGAGGGATTATCTTGAAGGTCTTGATGAAGCAAAGGACATCTGGAGATCTGTAAGAGATGGTCCTCACACTGACATTGAAGGCCGTTTCATAGATATGGATGATGATGATGCTACTGGTGTTCTGAATGCCGCAGACTTAAGGATGGTGAGAAATGATGAAAGAGCTATAAGAGAACTTCGTAGTGGACTTGGACCTGATGTTCGACATCACATATCTGGAGCAAAATTTGAAAAGAAATTTGGGATCGTTTGGCTGTTCGCTTTGCTGGTGATAATACATTACAATCAAGTGTTGTTCAAGAAGTTCTTCCTGACTTTAGTAACTTCAAACAACAAGAGAATGAAACTTTGGAGCTTGCTTATGAAAGATATAGCAAAATGGTGTATGAACTGGAAAAATATGGTGAAACTAGAAGTCAACAAGAGGTCAATATCAAGTTTCTTTACAGCTTAAGGCCCGAATGGAGACCCATTATGCTAATGATTAAATCTTATGAGAACATCAACACATACTCACTAGCTGCTCTCTACAATCTCATCAAATCGCACGAGCCTGACATCTGTGGAAGAAGAAGTGAGAAGGCTGCTGCTGGTTCTAGTTCTTTGGCCCTTATGTCTAATGTTGAAGAAGAAGAAGATAAGGATGAACCAGATAGTTACATGGAAGGAGAGAATGGAGAATCGATTGCTTTGTATGCTGCAAAAAATCGTAGGTTCAGAAAACCCTTTGTGAACAAGTCAAATCCAGCTAAACCCTTTGTGAAAAGCTTCAACAAAAACTCTTTCACTCCGAAGCCAAAACCTGAGATTTACACTCCTAAAGATGAAACAACAAAATTCACTCCGAAGCCTGTTGAATCTAACACTTCGGAGTCCCTAAAGGCTAAATCTGAAGATAAGAAAGCAGCCGGTGACTCAGGTTTTGACTATAATTACTGTCATGGCAAGAATCACTTTTCAAAAGACTGCATGCTTTGAAAACGAAATGAGAAGCAAAATCAGGTGAAAGATGAAGCTTACGATGCAAGAAAAATGGAGGAAGTAAGAGAAAAGACCAAGGACTTAGCCCTGATGGCTGCTGAGGATTATCCAGGAACATATCAAGTCTGGTCATCAGACTCCGAAGATGAAGAAGTAAGAAAGCCAACTCATAGTCCTTTCATGGCTTATGATGATGGTAAGTGCTTTCCGAATATCACTTCTGAGGAGATGGAATGTAAAGAGGAGTTCGGATCTGAAGACTTCGCATGTCTTGGTTATGTTAGTTCGGAGCAGAAGATTTCAACAAATGCTGAGACTCCGAAGTGTTGGTCTGATGACTCTTCGGATGAAGATGAATAGGTTTGTCTGATGGCTAAGGATACTCACATGACTATTCCCGAACAGGTATCAAAACTACTCTTATCTTTTAAAATTCCTGTTTCTAAATCTACTCCTATCATTGATGAAATAACTCGTGATTGTTCTATGATGCATAAACTACTTGTTGATGCGAAAAATAGGGAGAAAATCAATGAGCAGGAGATTCTCAACTTGAGGGGGAGAGTAGAAACTATGAAGTTCTCACTAGAAAAGGCCAATTTAAGAATCACACTGCTAGAGGAGAATAGGGAGAAACATTTGATTAACCATGATGTAATTTTGAGACAACATAATATTTTTTGTGAAACTGCAAAACCTTTATATGCTTATATTACTCGCATCTGTCATTCTGCCGACGTGTGTAATGTTCAACATAGACAACTGTTGCCTTTTATTGAGTTTAAGCTTAAGGAAGTTGATAGTATATCTTATGAATGTGAATCGATAGTTTCTGGATCGGAAGTCACCAACCCTTTGTATAAGCATGGTTTAATCTTTGTAGAAAAACACTTAACTGCTGATGATCTGTTGAAATTATTGCCACAAGAAATTCCAATCTTGAAAGAGAATGTTCCTCAAATTGAAAATAAAGAAATTGTTACTGTTGAAACTGAATCTGAAAATGATTCTGCATGTGATTCGGATATGGAGGAAGTTGATTGTTCTTTAACCATATTAAAATCAGCCTCCGCATCCGCATCACCCTCCGAAGACACATCATAATTGTCTTCAGTTGACAAAGGAAAAGAAAAAATTGATTGTGATAATGAAGCTTCTGAAAACAAAGAAATTGTGAAATCTAAAATACAAATTTCTGATGAATGTGTCTCTTACAATCAATATCTCAAAGACAATTCAAAAAGACTAGTCCATGTTGCTTGTATCTATCCGAAGATCTCTTATTTCAAAAACTCCATTTTTGTGAAGCCTGGTGGATTTCTTCTAATTGACAATGATTTGAAAAAGATTTGTGAGGAGGATAATTCCACTGTTACTGAGGAAGGATTCTTCTCATCTTCAAAAATGGTTGAAAATGAAATGAATGAAAGAATGGAAGTAAAAATCAATGTGAGAAAACAAGATTTGTATGGGCATAACATTTACAATCGACTTTGATATGAAAAAGAGAAGATTCCCAAAAACAGCTCTCGTCTTTTAAATGATAAAAACGATAATCACATTTACACTAACAGAAATTACAAACAAATTCAAGTTATGGAGAAACCCATAGCTCCGAAGATGGATGTCTTTCAGTTAATGGAATCTTGTGAGAGTGTACGACTTTCGCAATCTTTTGAAAATGCTATTACAAAACCAAAGATTGTTGTTTTCAAACCTTCGGTACAAAAACCTCAGATTTTGAAAAGACCTCAAATTCCAAACAAGCCACAAGTTCAACACCATGCTTCAACTTCTAAAACAAAACCTGCTGTTGTGATTTCAAAACCATTACCAAAAACAACAATGGAGAAGTCAAAACCAACATCTAATCTTGTAAAAAGAAAAACTCCCTTCGTATCTACAAAACCAATTGATACGAAGCCTTCTACCTCTGGAACCAAACCTATTAATATGAAGCATTCAACTGATCAATTTTCAAAACCATCCTTTATTCCAAACAAACCAAATTTCCCAAATCCTAAATATCAGAAATCCTCCAAGAAAACATTTTCGAAAGGAACAAATTTGATAAATACATTCCATCAGTGGCTGGAAAAAAATTTGGATTTGTTTAAAGATAAGAATCTTTCATTAAATTATTTCAAATTGGCATACGAAGAGTACCTCTGTACTTCTATGTTATGTAGTTCAATATCAAGGAAATCTACATTCGAAAATTCAAAACAAAATTGGAAAAGAAATGATTTGAAAGAAAATCTCACTACAAAAACTAAATCTTCAAAGTCATCAAAAGGTTCAAAAGTTTCAAGTGATAAGAATACATCAAAAACCTCAAATTCAAAATCATCTAAACAAATATGGGTTCCGAAGTCCTCTTGAATTTCAATCACTTCGGACTAATCAATTTTAACAAAAAGATCTTTGGAATCATGCTCAGACTCATTTTGTTCATCTCTTGAGACTTCGGAAAATATGATCAATCTAAATTCTAATGAAATATCCAAAGAAGTCGTAGAAAAGTGGATTCAAGAATCCTTCGCTTACCCTGAGGACCCACGATTGATTGTGTACCAACTCCTTGATTAATTGCAGGTCATGTCAAGTGAGCGGTACGATGCAAAATGGTACATGGATAGTGGCTGCTCAAGACATATGACAGGGAGGAGGGAGTATCTGAGGGATTATAGGACATTGGATGATGCAGGAAACGTTCGCATCGATAACAATGAAACATGTCCGATTCGAGGTTATGGTCAAATCAAAAATGGTCAATTTACAATCAACAAAGTAGCGTTTGTAGAAGGATTAAAGCAGAATCTTGTGAGTATCTCTCAGCTGGTAGTTGGAACGGGAAACGCAGTCACTTTCAATAGCCAAGGGAGTGTCATCACTAAATAAGCAACAAACAAAATCTTGTTGAAACCTGAAAGAAAGGGATCAATGTTTCCCTTGAATCTGAAGCCAATAATTGGTGGTCAATCATTGTGTCTTCTATCCAAAGCCAATTCAGATGTAAGCTGGCTATGGCACTGAAGACTTGCTCATCCAAACTTCAAATACTTAAACAAGCTAGTGGCTATAGATCTGGTTCGTGGAATGCCTGCACTCAAATTTGATAACAATTCACTTTGTTCAACTTGTAAACATGGCAAGCGAACAAAGCAAAGGCATCCAACCGTGATCAATCCAAAAATCACAGAACCTCGTTCACTTTTTTACATGGATCTATGTGGACCTTCCGTTGTTGAATCAATTGGGAAGAAAAATTACATTCTTGTGATTGTTGACGATTATTCAAGGTTCACCTGGGTCTTGTTCCTAAGAAACAAGTCTGATGCTGCTGAAGAAATCATCAATTTTATCAAGAAAATGGAAGTGGTGCTCAACAAGAAAGTCTAAATTATACACAGTGACAATGGTTCGGAGTTCAAAAATCAAACTCTTGATGGATTTCTGAAGACAGAAGGTATTAGTCACAACTTCTCAGAACCTTATACTCCTCAACAAAACGGTGTTGTAAAAAGACGAAATCGTTCTTTGTGTGAAGCAGCTAGAACCATGCTTAACTCTGCAAACTTGCCCATGTACTTCTGGGCGGAAGCCATTTCTACAGTTTGCTTCACTCAGAACAGATCATACATCCACAAGAGGTTTCATATCACACCTTATGAAGTGCTCAACCGAAGAAAACCCAATGTCAAGTTTCTTCATATCTTTGGTTGTAGGTGTTTTATTTTGAACCTAAAAGAACATTTGATAAAATTTAATGACAAATGTGAAGAAGGGATTTTTCTGGGGTATTCTCAAGACTCAAAGGCTTATAGGGACATGAACAAGAGGACTCGCAAAATTGAAGAAACTTTCAACCCCTCGTTTGATGACTACTATATCAAGAAATCCCTGCATCCATTCCCCATGTCATCTAACTTTCCAAAGCCAGTTGTTCATGCATTACCTATCAGTACCTTTGATTCAGACTTCACACTTCTTTTTGATCCGCCTGTAAGGGCGGTGGATTCCGAAGCCAGGGCACCAGATAATAATGTGTCCGAATTGTCCAAGCTCACAGATGGCCCTGATGATTCTTCAACTAGCAGCGTATAAAGACAATATTTAGTCGAGGGGGAGCCATCCAACAGAAGTGAAGGGAATGCTGGTTTTCAGGGGGAGCAAAACAACACAAGTCCCAACAACTTGCCTTCACAAGAAATCTCTCACATCATGTCCCTGTACCCATCAGTCCAGGGGGAGCCAGAGATTTCTCTCCGAATTCAACAACACCAGTCACTTGATTTTGGATGATTTACCTTCCACTTCAGGGTATCTTTCAGACATTGAGGAAGTTGATTCTGAAGGACCACCTGAATTTGATCCAAACTTTCATCCCTTGGATAAATGGACGAGAAATCATCCCCCATCAGTTGTCATCGGTAACGTTCAAGATAAAGTATTGACTCATGCACAACTTCACCAAAAACAAATAAAGTTAAACAAAACTTCTGAGTTGTGCATGTTCAATGTCTTCATATCAAGGATTGAACCAAAGAACATAAAAGATGCATTTGATCATCCAGATTGGATTAAAGCAATGCAATTGGAATTAGAAGAATTTGAAAGAAATAAAGTTTGGAGACTGATTCCAAAACGTGCAAATGCTTCAATCGTTGGTCTCAAATGGGTGTATAGAAATAAACTTGACACCTAAGGCAATTTATTTCGGAACAAAGCAAGGCTGGTTGTCAAAGGTTATTCTCAACAGGAGGGGATTGACTACGAAGAGACATTTGCTCCTGTTGCCAGACTCGAGTCAGTTCGGATATTTTTAGCTTATGCTACACATAAAAACTTTGATGTGTATCAGATGGATGTCAAATGTGCATTTCAGAATGGTGATCTCAAGGAAACCGTTTTTGTTGAACAACCACCTGGCTTCGTAAACAAATACCATCCCAACCATTGCTATGTGTTAGACAAAGCTATCTATGGTTTAAACAAGCTCCTAGGGCTTGGTATGAGACATTGACAAAATTTTTAAAAGAATCAAACTTCAAACAAGGTTCAGTAGACCCAACACTTTTTAGAAAGAAAGTTGGATCTCATTTGATGTTAGCCCAAAGTTATGTGGATGGCATTATCTTCGGATCCACTGATCCCAATCTCACAAAAGATATTGAAAAACTGATGAAAATAAAATTTCAAATGAGTATGATGGGAAAGATTAACTTCTTTCTTGGATTACAAATAAAACAATCTAAGGAGGGGATTTTCATCATTCAACAAAAGTATACGAAGATTTTACTTGAACACTTCAGAACGACTAACTGCTCCAAAGTGAAAGTTCCATTACCTGCAGGTACAAGGTTAAATCCATCATTGGACAAGCCGAAGACTGACATCCATACATACCGAAGCATGATTGGATCATTGCTTTACTTCACAGCCAGTCGAACTGACATCATGTTCGCAGTTTGCAACTATGCAAGATATCAAGCTGATCCACGCGAACCTCATCTGGCTGCGGTTAAAACAATCTTTCGATATCTTCACAACATGTCTGCATATGGGTTATGGTATCCAGCAAACAAAGGCTTTTACATACAAGCTTACTCAGACTCAGACTTGGGTGTATGCTCCATTGACCGCAAGAGCACTTCGGGGGGTTGCCAATTTCTTGATCGAAAGCTAATCAGCTGGCAATCCAAGAAACAAACTTATGTTTCAATTTCCTCAGCCGAAGCAGAGTATGTAGCAGCTGCAGCTTGCACTTTGCAGATCATCTGGATTCGAAGCCAATTAAAAGACTATGCCATCAATATGAGAAAGATACCTTTGTTCTGTGATTCACAAAGTGCCATTCCCATCTGTCACAATCCTGTTCAATATTCCAAGACGAAGCATATAGCTCTTCGCTATCACTTTATCAAAAGTCATGTTGAGGAGGGGAATATAGAAGTGCACTTTGTTCACTCAACCGAACAATTGGCAGACATCTTCACAAAGGCTTTGAATGAATAGGCATTTACACGAATCGTTCGAGGACTTGAAATGATTGATGGATCCACTCTACAATAAATCTCAGATTTGCTCTTTCTTTCCTTAGTCTTTTCAATTACAGAATAAAAGTTCACGACGTTCCACAGCACTCCGAAGACCTCCAACGCTTCGGAGCTCATCGAAACAAAACAAACTTAATACTGCTTTGCAACACTCCGAAGCACTTTGACGCTTCAGAGCACCTCGGAACAAACCTTTTGATTTAATAGAATTTCATAAATGTCAAAACCCTTTGAAACTTCCTTTGCCTTTGCATCACAAGGATAAACTTTCTCACAATAAAAGGTTGTTTCATAGAAAAATCAAAAACAAAAATCATTTGTAAAACCTCCAACGCTCAAAATCACAATTTTTCATGCATAAATGACCAAGTTTGACCTTCTTTCATGAATTAACTGATTAAAGGACAAAACTTTGATTTTAGATTCTGATAATCATACCTTACTGCACTAAAAGGTATTTGGGAATTGATTTGAAACATTGGTTAGTAAACAGACTTCGGAGTGAGGTTAAGGCTGTTTTACAGATCGAAGTCTTGTCTAATTCTAATATCCTTAACATAGTGTCTATTCCTAACCTCCCTATTGAACTTAACTCGCTTCAATATCAAACTAATCAAGTAGCCTAAAAACTACTCAGGATAATTCAAGTGTTTCGAAGTTTTCTTCAAAAGTAGTACCGACATTGTCTGATAATCAAATTTAAAAATCTTTTCATTATTGTTTCAAAATTGAACTAAATGAAGCTTTTCAAACACAAAGGATTGAACCAAGAAAACAAAAACATCATGAAAAGAAATCACATGGCGAAATTTTGAATATTCAGGTATGAAACTCCAAAAGGAAAATATAAGGTTCAAAACGAAAAATTGAAAGACTCAAAATGTCAAAAGAATCAAAGACAACAAACAAGTAAAAAGAAAATCAATGGAGTGCAAAATAAAGACAATTCAGCACTAGAAGGCTTATTCTTTTGTTTTAAATAACAATACAAGGAACTCTTATAACATAGTCGAGTACCATGTAGAGAATATGAATATTTCAAGTAATCTATCTTAAATGGTAATGTTGGGGTGGTGTACGAAGCTCAAAGGCTTGTCGTCAGAGAATAGTATCCAAACACCTTAACTAATGAAATGGAATAAATTTTTCAAAAGGTTCTTCAAAGTCAATCCAAATTATCAAACTCTTCTGATTCTCAATTCAAAAGTGAAACCTTTCTAAATTTCAATGCAGAGAATATCACCATTATTTAGTATGAAAAATTTGAAACACAAAAGAATAATAAAACCTTTATTTTTAAATGTGAAATTAAGTTCATCCTGGGGTGGTCAGACTTATGCATTCATGACTGATGTTGAATCAAACATGCTTCGGAATGAAAAACGGACTTCCAACATGATCCGAATGACTCTGAACATTAACTTGTTAAATCTTCATTTCAAAATATTCAGGAAAGTCAAGGTTAAAAGTCATAATGCGTCTCTAGAAGTAAAACAATTTTTTCAATAAAAACAAAGGAATGTTGTTAATGGAAAAACAATGAACTTCGGAGCACTGATAAACACTTCTCAACGAAATTTCTCATCCGCAGTGTTATCAACACCCTTCGGAGTATTTCATTACACTTGCTCAATTTTTATACTCTGAATGATACGCATAATAGTTATCCTTGCTAATCAGAAGTCAATTAAATGTTCAAATAATTTTTACATTTATGATAACAATAGAGACAAACATTCGTTTAAAATAAATGAACGTTAGTAAACAGCTGTCATGTAGAAAATTATGGAGAATCTTAACAAAAAGATCATGTGAAAATGGCGACTCAATTTTAAATAATGATGACTGACAGACGAACGGTTCCGCTTTTGCAGAGATAGTGGAACGGATAAGTGCTGAGGTGTCATATTCTTAGTGGACCATTTCAAACACGCATTAAATTGCCTTGGGACCACGAATACTATATATACCTCACGACCCATAAATTCACCTCTTTACGCGATCATATCTCTCGAACTTCCTCTGGAAAATTTCTCACAAAGAACCCTAATCTCTCTTCATCTTCTATATTCAATCAACAATGGCAACTGAAGGCTCATCCCAGACTACTGAAGCTATTTCAATTTCGGTACTCAAAAGTCAGTCAGCTAACCTGTTCCTACGCCCTGATCTCAACCGCTACCTGCAACCGATCAACGCTCTCGTTGAATGCTTAAAGCAATCTGATCTTGGTCACGCCTTGACCTACACTCCTTCTATTGCAGCAACACTTGTTCACAGGGCTCACTACACTTCAAATGCCCTGTTTGACTCCGAAAAAACATGAAATCTGTTTACTATGAAGCAATTGATGGTAAGGGCAAAATGAAAAAGGTTCAACTGATAAAAATCAAATTTGCTGAGGCTCTGCAACTTCCAATCCATGACTCGAAAGAAATTGTGGTTCCAACTGCTGAACAACTGGTGGACATGTTCAATAGCATGGGATATGAACCACAACTTGAAAGCATCAGTACTTGTAAGAAGAGGCATCTTCCTGATTTGTGGAGGTATTTCTTTAGCATTTTTCTTAGATGCCTTTCAGGAAGGACTTCAGGTCTGGATTCAGCCAGTCAAACATTCCAAAGTCTCTTATATGGAATCTACTATGATGTCAAAGTTGATTTTGCATCAATTATTTGGGCTGATTTTTGTTCACATATCAACCACCCATTGAAAGGAACTGAGATCTCGAATGCAAGGTTTTGGGCAATAGTTGTTCATGCCCACTGCCAACAGGCAAGTTATATTCTGATCCAAATCTTCCTGAAATGAAATATACATACATAATAGTTCCAGCCTTGGATGAAGTACTTGCTGATTTCTGTGCACAAATACCTCAAGTGATGCTCTCAAAAGTGTCTATGGAGTGCAATAAGGTCTACACGTATCGCAATACACTTGTTATACCTTACCCTGTTTGTGAGGTCACTCAAGCTGCACCTGCCAAACCTCCAGCAAAACCCAAAGGCAAGAAGAAGGCTACTGGAGGACCTAGTGGTCTAAAGAAGGTGTAAAAGAATAGAAAAGCTTTGGAGCAAACAACTCTGAAGAGGAAACAACCAAAAAGAACACGGAAGCTACTTGTGGTGGATGAGTCTTTGGAGTCGGACAAGACTCCATCTACCAACGTTCAAGAGGAAGAAGAACACCAATCCTCACCAATTCATGAAACAAGATCACCAACTCCACCACATACCACTATTGCACCTCTACCACCTCCAACATCTGCTCCTTTCACTTCCACAATTACATCCTAACAAACCTCTATAATCCACGCATCCACATCGAAGGTACCACCAACCACAGCTCCAATCACCTCTACCATCCATACCATAGAAACTCCTCCTATCTCTACCACTCAAACCTCAGAACCAATAACATCCTACATGGAAACTCCTCCAGTTTCAACCCCTCAACCATCTGAACCAATCATCACTTCCTCAGAACCATTGTTTAATATCCCATCTTCTGGTTTGGATACATCGCTTCTTGATTATCCCTTCCAAGATGTCCTTGATCTTGAAACCACCATACTTTCAAAACCCCCATATGTAGAAGAGACTATGGCTGCTTTTCATATGGCACCATTAGTGATAGAAGACAATGATGATGAAAACCTAGATGACAATGACTTTATCTTTGTCAAACAGTACAAAACCCTCAACTGAAAGTTGGATGCTCTTCTCCAGTCTAACATAGGTTTTGATCCCTTGAGGAAGCCAGAAGGGAATTTCGGTGAAAATATGGCTGAAGCCCAAAAAGCCTTGATAGAAAAGATGGATGAATTGGTCAAGGGTTCTAAAAAACGAATTCTGGATCAACAATCAAAATTCAACGAGTCTTAGAAAGCAAATTCAACACTGCGGTTGACTAAGTAGAAGAGAGACATCGACTCCTGAAGGAGCAAACTGAAAAGAAGATCAATCATCTGGTGGACAAAATGGAGTTGTCAAACTCCAAAGTGATGAAGGCTTTGAATGACCTTCGGGACGAGACAAAATCCTTCCATTCGTAATACCAAACTGAGTTTGCAAAACACTTATCTGATGCCCACAAGCGGGTTGAAGACCTGACTACGGAACAGTAGCGTTCCGTAGTAACCGTCTTTGCAAACGAACTCAAGAAAACCAATGCTGCAATCACTTCGGATATTGTCGAAAAGCTAAAGAGAACTCTTCAGCCTATGATCAATGTGTCACTTAAAATGGAACGCTCTCAAGCCAACAGGCCGAATCCTCAGGCAATTGCTCAGGCTGAACCACTGGCTCAACCCTCACAAGCAGGAGAATCCGCAGCCTCAGGATCTCAAGCCATGGATACTCAATCTTTGGTTACCGCAGCCTTAGGTTCTCAAGCTTCGGTTACTACAACCTCCGAACCAAAAACTACTTATCAACCCACCATTCTGGGAAGACCACCTTTTATTCCACCAATCATCTCCACCACTGGTCCTTCCTTCGGAACCACCACGACAACAGAGGCAGGTGGTTCTAGTACAAAATCGAAAGGCAAAGAGATAAAAATCGCTCCTCACATGGAGCAAGTCCATAAAGAACGTGAGGAAGATTACAAGAAGATGCTCATGATAAACAACATTGCACATGGAAACCAAACATGGACTGTGGAACAGATTACAGACATCGGTTTCAATGACTTCACAGTCTTTAATAGGCTTCCTCTTAGGAGCCTTGAAACAAAAACCGAGATCAACCGTCAACTGGATCTTCCATACAATCCTAAAAACTTTGCCTTTCTACAATTTGAAAGGCAAGTGCCAAAAGATCAGTTGACAGTTTTCAAGAAAAGGAAGGTAGCATTCCATGAAAAGTTCATTTAGGCTCCAAACTATGTATGGAGTGACAAGAAGATAGTAAAAATAATCTCCATCAAAGAAGGAGAGACATACCTTGGATTTGAAAACATTGATTTCTTTGTACTTCAGGGTATCAATGAAGAAGATTCAAGATTTACAATAGCAGACTTCCCAATCATGAATCCCACTGATTTTATTGTACTTCTTGACATCTTGAAGTACTCAGCTGGAAACGAAGCCGAGTCAGTGATGGTCTTCACAGCTGCAAAGAACCAAATCTCCTCCTTCTTCAAAAACTATCTTCTGAGATTTGCCAGGTTTGACATTACAGTGGCAAAACTCTTCGGACAGGCTCTTGCACCCCCACCTACAACAATTGAAAACTTTGATCATTTGAAGGCCGGACAGATTGTGGACAAGCCCCGGGGTGTAGTTTTCAAAGGATTATGTAGTGACAATGAAAGAATGGTCATAAAATTTTTCGAGATTAATTACATAGGCCTTTACCCTTCGGAATCCATTTCCCAAGTGTTGGGTTTAGTAAACAACTGTTTTGTGAACAATTAGGAAGAGAAGAAGAAAATGAAAGACTATCTTAACTGGTGGCTGACAGTGAGGTATGCCTTGAAACAAGTTCACAAGACTCATTACAAGAAGTAGGCTTCGGATGCACTTCACACAAAGGGGGAGATTGTGGAGCTACGTTTGTGATAAAGTGCCATTCTATCCGAAGACATGTATCTGAACTCTGAAGTCATACATTTTGCTAAGAAGACCCCAAAGCCTAAGGACTCCGAAGTGTTTAGCATGGAGGATCCGAAGCCTTTATTCAAGTAACAAACTTTTTGGTGCACGTGTATCTGCTACTACGTAGTGCATGAATCTTCTATCCTATTGGCTAGTACACTGAGAGGATATTCTCTGTAATAAAATTGTACTATGTGTATCACTGATCACGTATAAATATCAATGATACCATATAGTGTCGTGTGTGAGATTGTATCTTCCCCATTGTAAAACCCTAATCAATCAATCAAAGCATTCGGCACAAGTTATCCAATTCCTCTATGTTCTTTACTGTTCTTACTTACATTTTACTGTGTGAATTGCTTAGTACAATATATTTCAATAGAATATTAGTCATATCTTATTGATTATTCGATTTCAACACCCAAAAATTTCAAAG
This sequence comes from Cichorium intybus, assembly GCA_023525715.1. Lineage (NCBI taxonomy): Eukaryota > Viridiplantae > Streptophyta > Magnoliopsida > Asterales > Asteraceae > Cichorium > Cichorium intybus. The sequence goes on along the minus strand of CM042014.1, from coordinate 84,304,390 downwards.
GTTTAATGTGCTGTTCCAAGACAAAATGGAGTTTTCGGTTTACGACCGAAAACCCCAGGTTCTCGGTTGTGACTGGACCGAAATCACCAAGATTTCGGTGGGCTTGGGTTGCTATTTTCGGTGGACTTATGTTAGGTGGGCTTTCTAATTATGTTAAGTATATATAGTGTAATTTCATTCTTTTGTAGGCTAGTTGGTTGATTAGAGCTTAGGCATGAATAGAGAAATAGAGAGTGATCGATCATCAAGAACCTTATGTACCTGTCGATTGATTTATACAATTAAGTGCATTGAAGTTTAAGTTGTTCTTATAATTAACTATTTCAGATTCATACTGGATTTGGATTCCGCACAAATCGAATTGTTGATTGATATCATTATTAGATCTTAGTAATTTGGGACTGACATGAATCATGGATCCTTGATCCAAATACTTACCCTCGAGGACCCAAACTATGTTGGGTACCTGAACTTTCTCTCTAAATTGTAGGTATTATGGGATGATCAGTACGATAAGGAATGGTACATCGACAGTGACTGCTCAAGACACATGACAGGGAGAATAGAATACTTGAGGGATTTTAGAAGCTTGGATGACGGAGGTGAAGTGAAGTTTGGAAACAACGACACTTGTCCCATAAAAGGCTATGGGAAGATAACGAATGGAAAGTTCACAATAAATAGAGATGCATACGTTGAAGGCCTTAAGCACAATCTAGTCAGCATTTTCCAATTGTGTGTGGGAACAGGATATAAAGTCAAGTTTGATGAAGTCGGGAGCGTAATCAAGAAGAAAGGCTCGAAGGAAATTCTGCTCAAGTCAAAAAGGAAGGGAGAAATGTATCCGCTTGACATGAAGCCAATAATCGGGGCCTCTTCCATATGTCTTCTCTCAAAGGCACCTTTGGATCTCAGCTGGCTATGGCACCGAAGATTATCTCATCTGAACTTCACTAACATTAACAAGCTCATTGCTCTTGATCTTGTTCGGGGTATGCCAGCTCTAAAATTCCACAATGGCACTCTGTATGCTGCATGAGAACATGGGAAAAAAAACGTCAAGCTCATTCGATCACCATTAACTCTAGGATCATCGAACCACTTAAACTTCTACATATCGATCTGTGTGGACCTTCCACAGTAGAGTCTCTGGGTGGCAAGAAATACATCCATGTAATAGTGGATGATTTTTCTAGGTTTACATGGGTGATTTTCTTACGATAGAAATCTGACACTCTAGCTGAGCTTATCATATTCACTAAACAGATTGAACTTCATCTCAAGAAACCGATGAGGGCAATCAGAAGTGACAACAGAACTGAATTCGAGAACCATACGATTGACTCGTTCTTGAAAGAAAAGGGCATCACTCATAACTTTTCTGCCTCATATACTCCACAGCAAAATGGAGTGGTTGAACGAAGAAACTGGTCTCTATGCGAAGCAGCCAGAACTATGCTTGATTATGCAAATCTACCAATGTACTTCTGGGCTGAAGCCGTTGCTATTGCATGCTTCACACAAAATCGCTCATTCATTCATCGTTGCTTCAACATCACACCATACAAAGTCATCAACAAGAGGAAACCAAATGTCAAATTCTTCCATGTCTTCGGATGCTGATGTTTTATCATGAAACTTAAAGAAGGATCAACAAAGTTCGCATCTAACTCTGATGATGGCGTTTTTCTTGGCTACTCTCACTCAGCCAAAGCATATCGAGTTCTAAACAAAATGAAAAGGAAGATAGAGGAGACATTCAATATGATCTTTGACGATCATCATATCAAGAAATCTCTCATTTATTCATCGTCGTTTCAACATTACACCATACGAAGTCATCAACAAGAGGAAACCAAATGTCAAATTCTTCCATGTCTTCGGATGTAGATGTTTTATCATGAAACTTAATGACGGATCAACAAAGTTCGCATCTAAGTCTGATGATGGCGTTTTCTTGGCTACTCTCACTCAGCCAAAGCATATCGAGTTCTAAACAAAACGACAATGAAGATAGAGGAGACAAATCTGACCTTTGATGATCATCATATCAAGAAATCAGAAACCATTTTTCCTCGATCCTCTATCTTTCCAGATTCTCCAACCGAAGTTATTGCACTTGACTCATTTAACCTTGATTTCTCATTTTTGTTTAACAGTCCAGATCGCGTTATTGATGCTGAATCCAATGCAAAGGACAACAACATACCCGAGATACACAAGCTAAATGACGATCAACCAACTGTTAATCTTCAATGGAAAAGACACCCTCGGTTGAGGGGGAGCAACATAACTAAAATCCAGAGGAAACTTCAGTTGAGGGGGAGTCACACCAATCTTCATCAGAACCACCGTCAGCTACAATCTCACCTGAGCCATATTTTAAGGGGGAGCCTGTGAATACTTCACATGCTGATCTTCCTGCTCCAGTTGAGGGGGAGCAACCAACTTCGGATGCTGCAAATGCGGACAACCAGTCAACTTCGGGTTATCCTTCTGACCTCGAAGAGGTGCATGACGAAACTTTACCTGAATACGATCCTGAGTATCCACCTCTTGAGAAGTGGACTCGTGATCATCCGAATACTAAGGTACTTGGTAATCCAGGTGAGAAGGTACTCACACGAGCTCAATTATGAGAAAACAGCAAGAACTAAATAAAAAATCAGACTTTTGCATGTTCAATGTTTTCATTTCCAAAGTCGAATTTGAAAGAAATAAAGTTTGGCGTTTAATTCCTAAACCAGCTAACTCCTTTGTAGTATGTCTCAAATGGGATTTTCGAAATAAACTTGATACTGAATGTAACATTGTCTGAAACAAAGCTAGACTTGTTGTTAAAGGATATTGTCAACAAGAGGGAATCGATTATGATGAGACCTTCGCTCCTGTTGCCAAACTCGAGTCCGTCCGAATATTTTTGGCATTTGCTGCCTATAAAAACTTTGATGTCTATCAAATGGATGTCAAATGTGCTTTTCTAAAGGGAGAACTCGAGGAAATAGTGTATGTGGAACAACCACCTGGTTTTCTAAACGAAAAGTTTCCTGGTCACTGTTATATTCTTAACAAGGCAGTTTACGGGTTAAAGCAAGCACCACGAGCTTGGTACGAAACTTTAACTCAGTTATTAAAACAATCAAACTTCAAACAAGGATTTGTTGACCGCACCCTATTCTGAAGGAAAGTTGGTTTTCATCTCATGCTAGTTCAAATCTACGTGGATGATATCATCTTCTGTTCAACAGATCCCACGCTTTCAAAAGAATTTGAAACTCTAATGAAAAGTAACTTTCAAATGAGTATGATGGGGAAGATCAATTTCTTTCTCGGATTGCAAGTCAAGCAAACTCCAAAATGTATTTTCATAAACCAAGAAAAATACACAAGAAGCCTTCTCGTGAAATTCGGAATGGAAAATTGCTCAAATGCAAAAGTTCTCATGGCTGCTGGTACATGACTCTCTCCTTCGCTTGAGAAACTGGCAGTCGATCAGAAGGTTTACAAGAGCATGATCGGGCCATTACTTTATTTGACTGCAAGTCGACCAGACATCATGTTCTCTTTATGCAACTGTGCAAGATACCAAGCGAACCCAAGGGAACCACACTTGGCTGCTGTTAAGACCATCTTTCGTTATCTACATCACACCTTCTCTTAGCCTTTGGTACCTTGCAAATTCAGGCTTCTTCCTTTAAGCCTATTCTGATATTGATCTTGGTGGATGTGCTCTTGATCGTAAGAGCACTTCGGGTGGATGCTAATTTCTCGATGGCAAACTAATTAGTTGGAAATCCAAAAAGCAAACATGTGTCTCAATCTCCATAGCCGAAGCTAAGTATATTGCTGCTGCTGCCTGCATTTCTCAGATGATATGGATCCAAAGCCAGCTTCTTGACTATGCTATCGATATGCGAAGGATCCCCTCTTTTGTGACTCTCAAAGTGCCATCTGAATTTGTCACAATCATGTCCAACACTCGAAGACCAAACATATTTCCTTCCGCTACCATTTCATCAAAAGTCATGTAGAAGAAGGAAATATTGAGGTTCACTTCGTTTACACAAATGATCAGTTGGCCGATGTATTCACCAAAGCCCTTGATGAAAAAGCTTTCACAAGAATCATCCATGGGCTACCCATGCTTGAGTCATCCGCAATACCTCCATTGTGATTTGCTAAGTGCTTCTTACCCTGTACATTATGTAGTTTTCATGATTTTTTTTCTATAAAGTTTTTTCTCTTTCTTTTCTTGCAAAAAAAATTCTTCAAAACTCAACAAAGTGTTTTTTATCAAAAGGGAACTCATTATTCTTCCCAACCAAACCTTCGGATGTCTTCGGTTCAAATTTGCAAGATGACATAACGCCTCCTCTTTATTTTACACTTTTCAAATATGCGTTACTGTACACATCAGAACCGAACCTTCGGTTCCCTTCTGATCAATGTTGTTATTCTGCTTGCTTAGACATTCCTGTGTTTCTCATCCGAATCTTCATTTGCAAAACCCATCAGTGAACTCTAAAGGATAAAACGTTGATTTTAGAGTCTATGAATACATATCCCATTGTACTAAGGGATATCTGGGATTCTAATTACAACATTGGTAAACCTTCAGATGACCTGGTCATGGTTAAAGACCTTCTTACATGTCCATTCTTCGGACATGATTGGGTGTCTCTATACCATCATATCTTATATGCACCCTATGGTTCTTAACCTCACTTCAATACTTAACTAATCCAAAAGACTTGTTCTTTTTAGGATCCTATGTTTCAAATTTTCCTTGGTGTATCACATCTGAAAACTCTTGCAACGGAGAATACGCATTACACTTGGTCACGTATTTAGCTAAATGGACTTACTTAATTCTTCAAAAGGTGAAATTCTTTCAAGCCAGTTCCTTGTCCAAATAAGAAAGAAAAATAATTCTTTTGGCACAAAGCCTTAAAAGAATTCAAAAAGAATATTATCAAAATCACTAGGGAACTGTGTTGATCAATCATGGTGCGTACCAATTTTTTAAATCATGCTTACCTTCGTATCCTAATCAATCTTCGCACCAATGCTCGTGAAATACGACAAACCTTCAAGGCTTACCCCTGCCTTCAATGCACAAATTTGGATCTCTATAACATAGTTGATATGAACATCTCAGTAATCAGTCTTTAGTGGCAAGGGTGGAGTAGTGCATGATTCTCAAAGTCTTGTTATCGGGGAAAAGTCCAAATACTCCATCTGGTGAAACGAGATATGCTTTTCTAAGACTTCGTGTATACAAAAAAAATAAAACCAAAACGTCCTCATGCTGATTCACTGCAGTGTAATGATCCATATTCTTCGGATTAAGTGTTGTCATCTAAATTCATACCAGGTAATCATTTGAGATTTTAACTTTCAAATAAAAGCTGTTTGTGTTAGGACATATTTTAGTTGGTTTAATCTTTACATTTTAAAGGTTATTTTGAGCTTAAATAGAATGGATAGACGTTTTCGGTCTAGGACCGAAAACTCCACGATTTCGGTTGTGATTGGACACAAATCACCTTGATTTCGTTTGGGCTAAGGCTGGGTTCTTGGTGGGCTTTCTATCTGATGGGCTTAGGGTTTGTCTTAGATATAAAAAGCATTTGTAGCCATCATTAAGAGTTGGTCATTTTGGGGAACCATGAAAACTTAGTGAGAATTAATTGTGGCAAATCGATCACACAGTCTTATGTACCATTCGTTTGATTCAATACAACGAGTGCATTGAAGATTGAATACTGTGTTCTTGATTGTTTCGTTACTATTGCTTGATTGGATTCCACACTTTGAAGTAATCTTATTGATACCTTGCTAGATGTAAGAAGTTTGGGACTTAGAAGTGGTATTAGAGCCTCAAAACTTGTGTTTTTGGGTGTTTTGGTATCAATTTTTTGAAACCTTTGCTTGGATCTTGGAGATTTTTGGCGTTTTGGACTGTTTTTGATATTTTTGGTGTTTGTTGTTCTTCGTGTTCATCAATTTAGGGGGGAATTAAAAGCAAAAAAAATTTAAAATTCAAAAACTCAAAAATATGTTTTTTCTTTATCTCCCCCTTGGTTTAATGCTTTCATTGATCATTAGGCTATCTTCAGATATAGTCTTTCTTCTCTTTTCTAGATCATGACATGGCTTACACTACAGTTGAACCTTTTTTCAGATTTGACTTTGAACGTACATCTGGTGTAAGGGCTTCTTGAATAGGTCTTGAAATCAGAACATTCAGCTTTGAATTTGACTTTGACTGAAACATGGAGTCTGATTCATCTTCTTCATTTCTTGATCACATAAGGTACACATGTAGCAACAGAAACTGTTTGAGGAGGAATTCAACGCAGCTTGTCGCATGGAATTATGCTTCACCTTTCTTCAGGGATAAGATGTTTGTGTTGAAACTCTTGAACTTCACTTCTCGATTCATCACACGAAATTCTTGAATTTGTCTTTTACTGTCGCTTCATGAAACGAACGATGACCAAAAAAACCCTGTGGGTCACAGAGTCATAACGATCCTTCTCGCCACAGTTGTTCAAGGACTCGACCTTGGCTCAGAAGGAGACTACTCGCAGTATATGTATTGAACCCGGAGGAACGCACTGCGATTGTTTGAGTATCGGAGAACTACTCGTGGCCATTTTGATTTTGGCCCCTACATATCCTTGATCATAGATCTCAATGCAGTTAACAAGTTGGCTCTTGGCGAGACGTTCAATGGTATCCAAAACTCTGCGGAGTGTACCATCCTAGTGCCAATTAAGGTCTTAAAGAAGTGTTGGGGTCTCACAGCTATTGTGGTAATCAACGGCGATCACTGTGACAACCGTAAAAAATCAGTCAACATAAGTCAACAATAATCAAGAGAAGTCGACTAGAGCGCACATTAGATTAACATGTTGAGGTGTAAACTTCAGAATCTTTGTATTATACTTGAATATTATAATACTACGTGCACTAGTTGGAGAGAATTATCGAATAAACACTATAAATGTGTATGACGAATTACAGCAACGTAGAATTTCAATAAACACACAAATATTATTTTAGTATAAATAATATTTATAAAACGATGTTTTCATGAATAAGAACCTGTGGATATATAGAACGTCGAAAACGAAGTTCGCATTTAAAAGATACAACAGTTCAGTCACTGAAAAACAATAAACGTACACAGGGATTGAACATTAAAATACATTACGTGGTGCCTTAAACATTAAATATGAAGTAATGTAACATATATTAAGGAACATAATCTGATCTAGTATTTAATGTCATAGCCCGATTATTTTTCCGGTAAAACGTCATATACCGCGAACCCGGAAGTTACCGTAATTTTATAAAAACCCAAGCTTTTATAAATAAGGCTAGTTAGTTTTTATAAAAGCTAACCAAAGACATCTTTTGTCTTTTATAATGATGGCTAAGTGACAACGCAGCGGTCGTCGTGCGGTCAAAAATAAAGAAAAACCTAAGACAAACTAGTACAGTGGTAGTCAGGGTCGATCCGCAGGAGCTTCGTGGTTAGACTAAATGACAGATTACCAACTGGTAGTGTCACGCTACAGTCGGAGGATCTAGTTTCTACCTTCTCAATCACTAACACCCTAAAGCAATGATCAAACAAACTCAAGCCAAGCTAAGCTATGCTCAAATGAACCTAGTCACTTTCTGAAATCAGAAGTGCATCTCTGAATCAGAAGCAATCAAAGGCATCCAAACTAGGCAAAACCAAGCAAAGCATAAACTAGCCACTAACTAAAGTTCTACTGAATAGTTACTAGCCAATGTTTAATGCCTAAAAACTAACCTAATTAGCTACTGAATTCAGCAAGGGAAAACAGTCCCAACAAGGCTAAACAAGATCCAAACACAATCAAACATCCAAAATCAAACACAAGCATAAAAACACCGAAAAACTAAGATTACTTGTAACCAAATGATTCTCATTCATCAAAATCAATATCCAAACACAAAAACAGTAACTAATTGAGACTAAAACAGAAGCCTAAAGCTTGGTATCAATGGTTGTCACTCCCAAAGATACAAACTAAAGCTTAATCCAAACTAATTAATTACAAATAAAATCCAAAACATGAAAATACCACTTGAGGAGTTGCTGAAACGAATTCTTGGAGTCAAAGAGCTTCAAGGTCGATTTTACTCCCGGTCTTTGCTAGGGTTTTCGGCTGAAATTGCATCTATTTATACTTGCAAATTTCCCGCAGCCGCGCCGCGTAGACGAAGAATCCGCGGCGCGCGTACTAATCTTTTCCCGTTTCTTTGGCATTTGAATGTGTTCCACCGCCTTAAGCCCGCGTCGCGCGTATCATAGATCCGCGGCGCGCGTACGAGTTTCCTTGATTTTTCATTCTTTTCCAAACTTCTTCCTTTTGCACGCTTTTAGTCCCTGTTTCCATTCTTTTTCTCCAAACAAGTCCTGGCACGAAAAGTGAGAATACCCAGACATATTTGATATAATTTCATCGAGAACAGGGCTCAACAACGCCTAAAATACTTGATATCACTAGGCGTTGTCAAACACCCCACACTTGTGCCTTGCTTGTCCCCAAGAAAGATAGTTTTTAATAAATTATAATAAAGAATAAAACAATTTTTTTGACTGTGTTCAGTTTCAAAGTTTATTGCTCTTTGAGTTAGAGTGGAATAGTTCGCGAAAACATAATTGAATTGCCCTTTGGAATTCATGGCTTTCTAGAGAACCCTTGATTACAAATTTTCTGTCCACAATGAAGTGTACTTACTCATTCAGATTCTAAAGGTCATTAAGGAATTGTCCATGACTTTCGATGTTGTCCGTGTAGCGAGCTTTCAGAAATATCTTCCCAGACCAGATGATCTTAGGTGGTAAGGTGCATAAGGCCGACCCATTTTAGACTTACTGGCTCGAACAACAAAGGCCACAGATTGACTTTTCCTTCCTAAACTCCAATCCTAAAACAGCTCAATCTTCTAAACTCGTAAAAACTCAACTTATTTGACTAACTAATAGCATGATCACAAATAAACAGTATTTCTTGAAAAATACTAGTGCTAACACAATCACAAACCATTCAATTCAAAATTGCAATTTATTAAAAATTTTGAAAAATGTTGTTTAAAATTGAAAAATTGATCATTTCTGCAAAAATTTCAAAAATTTTTTCTCTTTCGACCGTCCACACCCCACACTTAAAACCGTACAACGTCCTCGTTGTACAAAAATTATTTCAAAACAAGGGAGAAAGAGTTACCCCTTGGACGGCGAATTGCTCGGTGCTCAATATCACAGGTATAATTGCGAACAAACGGATCCTTGATTTCGTATTCCGGAGTTGTAGCGCTACAGTGAACACGCCGGTGATCGAGACAATTGGAGGGGGAACAGTGACCCCACACTTGTCTGAGACAACTCCTTCTCATTTGATATATCATGCATAACTCAACAAACAAATTAAAAACACACATAACAAAATAAAATATGAACAAAATATACAGATAGAAGTGCCATAAGTTTTGTACATATATCCCAAAAATATAAAAAGAAAGAAAGAAAAAGTAAGAAAAAGTACATCAATCACTACCAGGTGGCTTGGAGGGTCCAGCCTCGTGATCGTGGGCCCTGGCTGGGAATGGTCGAGGGGCCCGGCCCTGCTGAGTGGCCAAATCCAGGAGTACCTCCCCGATCCATGCCAACTGGTCCTCGATCCTGGCAACCTTGGCTGCCAGGTCCTCCTGCTATGGCTGCGGCTGTGGTGCTGGCTCGGCGGGTGGCTCCCGCCTCTGTCGTCTCCGGCCCGGCTGAGCGTACGCGGGCTGGGGTGCCTGAGGTGGCTCTGTCGGTGCCCGGATGAACTGCCCCGGGCGCTGCTGCTCGATGAGCCTCATCCTCTCCAAAGTGCGCGCCGTAGTGCGGGATGGAGGCAGAGCGGTCAAGGAGGCAGCCACGGAGGCAGTGAGGTTCCCATATGAGCGGGCCAGGCGGGTGATGAAATACCCCCTGGCTAGTGGACTGCTGGTGGAAGCTCCCGTCGAATGGGTGGAGAGGGCAACCGCGAGGGCGAAGGGGAGATGGAGGAATCGGGACGGGTCGAGGAGAGCCCAAAAGAATGTCATATCCTCCCCAGACACCTTCTCGCCCCCTCCCGCTGCATGATGGAGGTGGAGACGATACAGTGCATGAGGCGGTGAAGTGGGTCGCGGAGGTGGCTCTCCCTCGAGGTCCCTGCCTCGTAAATGACGTTGGACAGCGGTGCCCAAACCTCCATGTTGCCAGGCCTCTCCAGCTGGCCCTGAATACAGGCCCCAAAAAACTGAGTGAAGTGGCGGTGCTGAAGATCCGCCGGAGTGTATAGGCCTACGCGCCTCCCGAACTCGCGGAGGTTGCACTCCCTCTGTGCACCTCCCAGTCGGAACCGTATAATCCTGGATCGTGGGTCCGATGCCCGAGGAGCAAAATGGATCGTGGAGAGAAACTCCAATAGTAGCTCGGTGTAGACCACATCCTCGTCCGTGGCCATGATCCTATCCCACACTCGGCAGGTAAATGAAGCATCCTCGTGAGTCCAGGTGCGATGTAAGAATGGCTCGATCGCACCCCAGAGCCCAGCATCCCTCAAACTGTCTCTGTCAATGACCGTCGCCTCGAGAACCCGGCGACTAATCAACGCGTCCCTCCGTGAGATGTACTCTGCGGAGCTAGCCAGTCCCTCAGGGAACTGTAGGAAAGGGTGGTCCAGTCTGAACATCATCTGTAAAACAAACACATGGCCACAAAACAAAAAAAAATTGCAAAATTAGTCCCTTTCTTCCCCACCGCACCGCGGCGCGGCCCAAGAGCAAGGGCGCGGCGCGGCGTGCGTCTGTTTCTAAACCCCGATCCAAAATCTCGATTTAACCTGCTAAAACTCGATCTAATCATACGACAAGGTAGCCTAAGTGCCGACTAACTCATCTAGGGTCTCCATTTGGCAAAACAAACACCCTATGAGTTAGCATTAGCGATTCTAAGTTTTGAACTATTTTTGGGCAAATCACTAAAATCAACTACCTAATCACTAGTTTTAACGAGTAACAAGTAGTTAAAATAGCGTACCTTGGCAGTAGAAACAAAATGAGCAAGAAAAATTGCAAGAAAAGTTTGTCGATCAGAGCTCCGAGTCGTGTGAAGGTTGTGTGAGCCGCGGCTTACCTTATATATGAGAAAACCGACTGATCGTTCCCCGCGTCGCGCCTTTTCCCTTTGTGCGTCGCGCGTGTCACCAAATCAACCCCTGCGCATCGGGTTGGTTTACGACCCCGCGTCGCGTAATTCAAAAACCCGCGGCGCGGTCTTCAAAAATTTCAAAACTTCTCACATGACCCCACACTTATTTTAGACCACGAATACCTGCAAAAAGATTGATTTATTTTCCTAATTACTTCAAAGAAATATAGATCCTAACTTATGACACGATGGGTTGCCTCCCAACAAGCGCTAAGTTTAATGTCTTCAGCCAGACGTAGAGTCCTTCTACAGCTACGGTGGATCGTATGTCTTCTTTCTTCGCTGATTTTCAATCACCACCGTCCCTTTGTTGACCCACTGCTCCTCAAACTTTCCTGGGTCGAATGGCTTGTTGGTTCTCCTATTGCTACCCAGCTGCTGTCTTTTGATGATTTCCCGTGAGTGCTTGGAAGTAGCTTTGAACCTCCAAGCTCGGTCCTTCCTTCTGCATTTCTTCAAAGTCAAAGGCTTGACATGAAGCGCGCCTAGTGCTGCTCCCAGTAGTTGTGCTGTGCCTCGTTTGTTGCTCTCATATTGCGTGTTATTTTTAGTTTGCAATTTTGGCTTGCAGTACCAATAAAATTTTTCCAATCGAATGGGATCGGGAGGCAACATATCGGGATGCTTCCATATATCCTCATCGATGGTATTGATTACATCTAATTTTCCATTCATGAACGGATCATGAGTGGTGATAAAATCATGGTTATTATTTTCAAATATCAGTTTGTCAGCATCAACTTCTTGATCGTCGTCCAACAGGTGGATCGGAACCAAGAGTGAGTGACTGGTTTGATTTGATGTTGGTATAAAGTCACCCATCACCAGATCCTTACTTTCAAAAGACTCAAAATTTTCAAAAATTCTAGGTTCGGGGGTAGTATGGTTATCTACACCCCCTTCCCCAATAGTATCAAAAAGTACAACAATTTCAGGACTTGTTGGGCTGGGATCTGTACTGTCACTTACAGCCCCCTCCACAACATCCTCATCAACCAAATTGTCTGGTGATGGTACAGATTCACTCATCACCAGATCAACATTTTCAAAAACATCAAAAGCTGTTGAGTCAGAGGTAGCATTGTCACCTACAACCTCTTCCTCAACAACATTTTCGACCCTCTCAGTGGTCTCTTGACTTTCCCACGGTGTATGCCCTTCCATCACATATTCAGGTGATGCAAGTTTACACACATTATTATTGGTATAAAAATCACTCGCCTCCGGTTCTGGCGAAGGTGGTGAACATTTCCAACTTTCCTCTAACCTATCTAAAGAAGCTTGCACTTTTTCAAGAGCTTCAGCCTGGTCCTTTTGCTCGTGGTAGTTGTTATACATGAATACCCAAAGTTGGGCCCAAGTTGCAGAATTCTCAGGCTGAGATGACTCCTCGGTCCGCCATCCATTGTCATCGAATGATCCATTATAACAATCATCCTCGTAATAGGTGTCGGCCGGATTTTCATAATAATCATACTGCTCTGGGTACATGTAATCACCCATTATAAGGATGTACACATACCAAAAATCAGCGAACTAAAATTAAACATCAAAAAATCAGAAACTAAATCCTACAGATCACCTAATCTAAGCTCACAGCTCCCCGGCAACGGCGCCAAAATTTGACAACGCAGCGGTCGTCGTGCGGTCAAAAATAAAGAAAAACCTAACACACACTAGTACAGTGGTAGTCAGGGTCGATCCGCAGGAGCTTCGTGGTTAGACTAAATGACAGATTACCAACTGGTAGTGTCACGCTACAGTCGGAGGATCTAGTTTCTACCTTCTCAATCACTAACACCCTAAAGCAATGATCAAACAAACTCAAGCCAAGCCAAGCTAAGCTCAAATGAACCTAGTCACTTTCTGAAATCAAAAGTGCATCTCTGAATCAGAAGCAATCAAAGGCATCCAAACTAGGCAAAACCAAGCAAAGCATAAACTAGCCACTAACTAAAGTTCTACTGAACAGTTACTAGCCAATGTTTAATGCCTAAAAACTAACCTAATTAGCTACTGAATTCATCAAGGGAAAACAGTCCCAACAAGGCTGTTGTGTTTTCAAACATACATATAAAATACCCAGAAACGGCACCAAGAACTTGGTGTGTTACGAGCGTATATATGATTTTCGAAAATGATTTTCACATTAGTTTTACATTTTTAAACAGCGAAATACCATGTATGAATAGAACAACACAATTAGGCAAGTGTACCTAGTCGATTGTAGTATAGTAATGGTAAATCCGGGTTGTCGGACCCAAGGGAAAACGGACATTTTTAAGTTAAGAAAATCAATTATCAATTAATAATTATTCAAGCAAAAATTCAGAGGCGAGTTTTAATGAAAACTCGTAAAACTTTGATTATAAAATAAATGACGAAATAATAAATGATCATAACAAAAATAACAAGGGAAACTTTCGTCTAGGATCTGTTGATTCATATAAACCTATGTTGACTAGTTTTGATTATGTGCAATGTGTTAAAATAGGTTGCATTAAGTTGTAGGATCGTATGGTCAAGTCACCAATTCTATGACTAATAAGTTAAAATAGCACAATGGTCGTGCAACTAAATAACTTATAATCATGAATTATTAATACAATCTAGCATGCAAACATAGTCCATATCCTAATGGTCAAAGTGATATGTTCATACAATCAATGGTCATGAGTTACAACTAAATGTGATATAAGTCTTATTTCACTAATCAAGTTTATAACTTAGATAACCTTCCTATTTAAATGGTCAATAACTAGTCCAATGATATGATATATAGTTGTCAATTATACATCACAACGGTTCATGTGATCAATACGTTTAAATGGCCATTTAAACTTAATCATATGAAGATGGCAATCAAGAATACAAACTGTAACCACATTTAAACTCGAATCAAGAACTAGATCAACACATATTATTATTAATGAATCAACATCACCTAGGCAAAAGCTACGGGAAATATAAATTACAAAACATAAAAGTAAACATTAATACTTAGATTCGATTGAACCATCTAGTTATGTTTGATATGTTATTAGTGCAATGGATATTGAACGTTAAATACCAATTTCTAAAGTGATTAGATGTTTTGGTCCAACTACCTATTCCTATGATTATAAGGTCATTAATGGCAATGGTCATGCAATTACATTTTCCAAAATAATCATGTATTGGTTCGTATCATACAGGATTCATTCGAGCTTTTGATCTTAATGGTCATGACAATCAAATTGGTTTGTATAGATTGGCACTCTAGTACAGACTTTACATATACATATAAGATTCTACCTTCGTGACCTAACCCTAGGATTTGGTCCATCACTAGTCATATCTGCCTAATGGTCATAGCACAGTTATGATAAAAGTCATATAGTCAGATTGGTCCTCTAGACTAAAATAACTCAGCAATAAGTCCAAAAGGAAGGTTCTTTAACATAAATGACGTCAAATGAATTATGCAAGATAAAATATAAAACGTTCAATATCCGATAAATAACAATCAAATCATAACCAAACAGTAATCAAATCTAAGTAATAAATAATGCAGATAACATAATCTGAAGAATACGACTTAGGAAATCATAATAGAATGCTAAAAATATATAAAGCAAACCGAATGAAGTCCCGGCCGAACATTCTTCAAGCTCTCGATTCCATAGGTTCCCCTTTGATTCTACAGGCTTTCTGGCAGATGCAGGAGGCAAACTACCGAGTTTGGTGGTGTGGAGGTGTAGAGATGTGATCTGGTCTCAAGGTGATATCTCAAAGAAGAGCAGAAGGGCTTCTATTTATAGCTGGACCAGGCGTTGGGCGCAGTGCGCCCAAAAGGAGGCGCAGTGCGCCTAGGAGATCTCAGCACGTTGGCCGTGAGTGAAGCATGTGGGTTTGCATGTGGGTTTCACTTTAATGTCGGATCTGAGGCGCGGTGCGCCCAAAAGTAGGCGCGGTGCGCCCTTGCACATGCTTGGCAGGTCGGTTGAATCATTGGATGAACGCACGCTTGAATATTTTAATCAAAAGTCGGACGGAAAAGCGATCTCCGGAACCTTCATGGGCGCAGTGCGCCTAGATCTGGGCGCGGTGCGCCCAAGCTGCTGGCAGTTTTGCAGTTTGTTTCTTTTT
This sequence comes from Cichorium intybus, assembly GCA_023525715.1. Classification (NCBI taxonomy): domain Eukaryota; kingdom Viridiplantae; phylum Streptophyta; class Magnoliopsida; order Asterales; family Asteraceae; genus Cichorium; species Cichorium intybus. The sequence continues at coordinate 84,288,978 of CM042014.1, read as the reverse complement.
AAGCTCAAATGCTCGTGTAATCCGTTCCTTTAGCTCCAAACGCATCTTTTTAGCTTCAAAACGAATATTTAAGCATATTAGGTATCTTTAGTTCATAACATGTATGAAACTAAACTAAACTCACACTGATATCGTACGGAAAATATGTATAATTTACGCGATATCAAAATACCCCACACTTGAACTTTGCTTGTCCTCAAGCAAACTACAATTTATAACCAAGCCAAAAATTTGATATCCAAACAACTTTTCATACGCTACCACCGATCTAGCGTTTATTACCGATGTTAAGAATAATGAATTAAGAATAAATATAGTAGATTATACCTAGTCCTATGTACATATTTTTAACTTTTCAAAACTTTAAATAAACTCTCTTTCTATAAACGACAAGTCTTTAGATTGATAAAAACTCATTTTTACATAACATCGAATACACCTATTAAAGAATCTTCTACCTCAAGACTTTTTGTCAAATTTCCCATATTTAGAATAAAAATCATGCTGGACTAAATTTATCAAGTTAAGTTATTATATCTATTTTTCCGTACCTTTGAAACTCGTGACTTTCTATGGAACTCTTGATTACAAATTTTCGACTCAAGACTGTACAGAGTATACTAATTCAAATTCCAAAGGCCACTAAGGAAATTCCATGACTTTCGATGACACCCGTGTAGCGAGCTTTCGACAATATTATCCCAAACCAGTTGGTTTTAGGTAATAAGGAGTAGAATGCTCGTAGGCCCCATTTTATGTCTACTTGCTCGAATGCCAAAGGCCACTGATTGAATTTTCCTTCCTGAGTCTCAATCTTATGGTATAACATTACTTGAGTTCTGCTTTTTAACACATCAGATTTCTTGAGAATTTTTCTCATTTTAAGTTCATTTATCGAGGATTATTTTCCTCAATTTAGTAACAGCATATAATTCGCGCATTTTTGCAAGTAGGGAAACTGACTCAATCTGTTTTGGCAAAAACTCAATTTTTAACAACTGATAAATTTTCAACGGGTCTATTTCATTATTTATGCAAAACATTTTGTAACTACCATGCTAAAAACTTGTCCTCTACAAAACTAGACTTTAGATAAAACAATGAAAAACAAAAATACATACATAAAATTAAATGTAACCTACAAATTTATTTTCAAAACATTTTTCTTAACAATTACCTTTTTAGCGTTCAATTTTGGAAAAGATGTTTAAGATAACAAAAATTTTAATTGGCTCAGTTAATCATTGCAGTAAGACGCCTTAACCCTACACTTATATTATGCAATAATTCTATTGTATATATAATTCAAAACAGTAAAGGGAGCAAAATGGAACAGACTCCCCTTGGGTACCGGTCGACGTCATATATGAGGCTCTTTCCACAAAAAAAAGAATTCGTTGAACATGCTGCCAGCATTGAATCTTAGCAAATCTGCATATGCATTACTCGGACAAAAATTATTCACACACAAATAAACACACAAAAATTAAATCACAAAAGTAAAAGTAATAACAACGAAAGAAAAATATCACTCATTTTGTGGTTCCTAAAGTTTCAAATCCGTGGCTACTGGTTTGCGGGTGTGGTGTGGCTGTGCGACTTTTGACAGTCGTCAGTATCGCTGCCCCCACTGTAAAGAAGCGTCCCCCTTCTCAGTAGTAGCTGATTTTTAGCCATGTACCATTATGTACGACCAGTGTCTGCCTCGGGTGTTTACGCGTCATGCACGTTTCCGTGTCGCGTAATTTTTGAAGTTGTCTTTTTGTCAACGCAATCCGGATTGTCGACGCATCGCGTCCGGATGGCATACACGTCGCATTGCGTGAGCAGAAAAGACTTCAAAGGTTTTGTTACTTCATTTTTCCCCAAATATTCACCCCACACTTACAATATGCTTAAGGTGTGCAAATATCTATTTTATGATTAGTGATATGTCAATCAAAGCAATAAAAATACATAACACACAAAAACAAATGTACAATCACACAAATATTAATTAATAATTTAATTTTCTATACTAAAAAAAATAAATCCGAATTCCCCGACAACGGCGCAAAAAACTTGTTGTGTTTTCAAACATACATATAAAATACCCAGAAACGGCACCAAGAACTTGGTGTGTTACGAGCGTATATATGATTTTCGAAAATGATTTTCACATTAGTTTTACATTTTTAAAGAGGGAAATACCATGTATGAATAGAACAACACAATTAGGCAAGTGTATCTAGTCGATTGTAGTATAGTAATGGTAAATTCGGGTTGTCGGACCCAAGGGAAAACGGACATTTTTAAGTTAAGAAAATCAATTATCAATTAATAATTATTCAAGCAAAAATTCAGAGGCGAGTTTTAATGAAAACTCGTAAAACTTTGATTATAAAATAAATGACGAAATAATAAATGATCATAACAAAAATAACAAGGGAAACTTTCGTCTAGGATCTGTTGATTCATATAAACCTATGTTGACTAGTTTTGATTATGTGCAATGTGTTAAAATAGGTTGCATTAAGTTGTAGGATCGTATGGTCAAGTCACCAATTCTATGACTAATAAGTTAAAATAGCACAATGGTCATGCAACTAAATAACTTATAATCATGAATTATTAATACAATCTAGCATGCAAACATAGTCCATATCCTAATGGTCAAAGTGATATGTTCATACAATCAATGGTCATGAGTTGCAACTAAATGTGATATAAGCCTTATTTCACTAATCAAGTTTATAACTTAGATAACCTTCCTAGTTAAATGGTCAATAACTAGTCCAATGATATGATATATAGTTGTCAATTATACATCACAATGGTTCATGTGATCAATACGTTTAAATGGCCATTTAAACTTAATCATATGAAGATGGCAATCAAGAATACAAACTGTAACCACATTTAATATGTATAGCATGCAAGTTATATATCCTAACCGATGTTAAACTCGAATCAAGAACTAGATCAACACATATTATTATTAATGAATCAACATCACCTAGGCAAAAGCTACGGGAAATATAAATTACAAAACATAAAAGTAAACATTAATACTTAGATTCGATTGAACCATCTAGTTATGTTTGATATGTTATTAGTGCAATGGATATTGAACGTTAAATACCGATTTCTAAAGTGATTAGATGTTTTTGTCCAACTACCTATTCCTATGATTATAAGGTCATTAATGGCAATGGTCATGCAATTACATTTTCCAAAATAATCATGTATTGGTTCGTATCATACAGGATTCATTCGAGCTTTTGATCTCAATGGTCATGACAATCAAATTGGTTTGTATAGATTGGCACTCTAGTACAGACTTTGCATATACATATAAGATTCTACCTTCGTGACCTAACCCTGGGATTTGGTCCATCACTAGTCATATCTGCCTAATGGTCATACAGTTATGATTAAAGTCATATAGTCAGATTGGTCCTCTAGACTAAAATAACTCAGCAATAAGTCCAAAAGGAAGGTTCTTTAACATAAATGACGTCAAATGAATTATGCAAGATAAAATATAAAACGTTCAATATCCGATAAATAACAATCAAATCATAACCAAACAGTAATCAAATCTAAGTAATAAATAATGCAGATAACATAATCTGAAGAATACGGCTTAGGAAATCATAATAGAATGCTAAACATATATAAAGCAAACCGAATGAAGTCCCGGCCGAACATTCTTCAAGCTCTCGATTCCATAGGTTCCCCTTTGATTCTACAAGCTTTCTGGCAGATGCAGGAGGCAAACTACCGAGTTTGGTGGTGTGGAGGTGCAGAGATGTGATCTGGTCTCAAGGTGATATCTCAAAGAAGAGCAGAAGGGCTTCTATTTATAGCTGGACCAGGCGTTGGGCGCAGTGCGCCCAAAAGGAGGCGCAGTGCGCCTAGTAGATCTCAGCACGTTGGCCACTCAGCGAAGCACGTGGGTTTGCATGCGGGTTTCACTTTAATGTCGGATCTGAGGCGCGGTACGCCCAAAAGTAGGCGGGGTGCGCCCTTGCACATGCTTGGCAGGTCGGTTGAATCATTGGATGAACGCACGCTTGAATATTTTAATCAAAAGTCGGACGGAAAAGCAATCTCCGGAACCTTCATGGGCGCAGTGCGCCTAGATCTGGGCGCGGTGCGCCCAAGCTGCTGGCAGTTTTGCAGTTTGTTTCTTTTTAAGCTCAAATGCTCGTGTAATCCGTTCCTTTAGCTCCAAACGCGTCTTTTTAGCTTCAAAACGAATATTTAAGCATATTAGGTATCTTTAGTTCATAACATGTATGAAACTAAACTAAACTCACACTGATATCGTGCAGAAAATATGTATAATTTACACGATATCAAAATACCCCACATTTGAACTTTGCTTGTCCTCAAGCAAACTACAATTTATAACCAAGCCAAAAATTTGATATCCAAACAACTTTTCATACGCTACCATTGATCTAGCGTTTATTACCGATGTTAAGAATAATGAATTAAGAATAAATATAGTAGTTTATACCTAGTCCTATGTACATATTTTTAACTTTTCAAAACTTTAAATAAACTCTCTTTCTATAAACGACAAGTCTTTAGATTGATAAAAACTCATTTTTACATAACATCGAATACACCCATTAAAGAATCTTCTACCTCAAGACTTTTTGTCAAATTTCCCATATTTAGAATAAAAATCATGCTGGACTAAATTTTTCAAGTAAAGTTATTATATCCATTTTTCCGTACCTTTGAAACTCGTGACTTTCTATGGAACTCTTGATTACAAATTTTCGACTCAAAACTGTACAGAGTCTACTAATTCAAATTCCAAAGGCCACTAAGGAAATTCCATGACTTTTGATGACACCCGTGTAGCGAGCTTTCGACAATATTATCCCAAACCAGTTGGTTTTAGGTAATAAGGAGTAGAAATGCCCGTAGGCCCCATTTTATGTCTACTTGCTCGAATGCCAAAGGCCACTGATTGAATTTTCCTTCCTGAGTCTCAATCTTATTGTATAACATTACTTGACTTCTGCTTTTTAACACATCAGATTTCTTGAGAATTTTTCTCATTTTAAGTTCATTTATTGAGGCTTATTTTCCTCAATTTAGTAACAGCATATAATTCGCGCATTTTTGCAAGTAGGGAAACTGACTCAATCTGTTTTGGCAAAAACTCAATTTTTAACAACTGATAAATTTTCAACGGGTCTATTTCATTATTTATGCAAAACATTTTGTAACTACCATGCTAAAAACTTGTCCTCTACAAAACTAGACTTTAGATAAAACAATGAAAAACAAAAATACATACATAAAATTAAATGTAACCTACAAATTTATTTTCAAAACATTTTTCTTAACAATTACCTTTTTAGCGTTCAATTTTGGAAAAGATGTTTAAGATAACAAAAATTTTAATTGGCTCAGTTAATCATTGCAGTATGACGCCTTAACCCTACACTTATATTATACAATAATTCTATTATATATATAATTCAAAATAGTAAAGGGAGCAAAATGGAACAGACTCCCCTTGGGTACCGGTCGACGTCATATATGAGGCTCTTTCCACAAAAAAAAAAAGAATTCGTTGAACATGCTGCCAACATTGAATCTTAGCAAAACTGCATATGCATTACTCGGACAAAAATTATTCACACACAAATAAACACACAAAAATTAAATCACAAAAGTAAAAGTAATAACAACGAAAGAAAAATATCACTCATTTTGTGGTTCCTGAAGTTTCAAATCCGTGGCTACTGGTTTGCGGGTGTGGTGTGGCTGTGCGACTTTTGACCGTCGTCAGTATCGCTGCCCCCACTATAAAGAAGCGTCCCCCTTCTCAGTAGTAGCTGATTTTTAGCCATGTACCATTATGTACGACCAGTGTCTGCCTCAGGTGTTTATGCGTCATGCACGTTTCCGTGTCGCGTAATTTTTGAAGTTGTCTTTTTGTCAACGCAATCCGGAATGTCGACGCGTCGCGTCCGGATGGCATACACGTCGCATTGCGTGAGCAGAAAAGACTTCAAAGGTTTTGTTACTTCATTTTTCCCCAAATATTCACCCCACACTTAAAATATGCTTAAGGTGTGCAAATATCTATTTTATGATTAGTGATATGTCAATCAAAGCAATAAAAATACATAACACACAAAAACAAATATACAATCGCACAAATATTAATTAATAATTTAATTTTCTATACTAAAAAAAATAAATCCGAATTCCCCGGCAACGGCGCCAAAAACTTGTTGTGTTTTCAAACATACATATAAAATACCTAGAAACGGCACCAAGAACTTGGTGTGTTACGAGCGTATATATGATTTTCACATTAGTTTTACATTTTTAAACAGGGAAATACCATGTATGAATAGAACAACACAATTAGGCAAGTGTACCTAGTCGATTGTAGTATAGTAATGGTAAATCCGGGTTGTCGGACCCAAGGGAAAACGGACATTTTTAAGTTAAGAAAATCAATTATCAATTAATAATTATTCAAGCAAAAATTCAGAGGCGAGTTTTAATGAAAACTCGTAAAACTTTGATTATAAAATAAATGACGAAATAATAAATGATCATAACAAAAATAACAAGGGAAACTTTCGTCTAGGATCTGTTGATTCATATAAACCTATGTTGACTAGTTTTGATTATGTGCAATGAGTTAAAATAGGTTGCATTAAGTTATAGGATCGTATGGTCAAGTCACCAATTCTGTGACTAATAAGTTAAAATAGCACAATGGTCATGCAACTAAATAACTTATAATCATGAATTATTAATACAATCTAGCATGCAAACATAGTCCATATCCTAATGGTCAAAGTGATATGTTCATACAATCAATGGTCATGAGTTGCAACTAAATGTGATATAAGTCTTATTTCACTAATCAAGTTTATAACTTAGATAACCTTCCTAGTTAAATGGTCAATAACTAGTCCAATGATATGATATATAGTTGTCAATTATACATCACAACGGTTCATGTGATCAATACGTTTAAATGGCCATTTAAACTTAATCATATGAAGATGGCAATCAAGAATACAAACTATAACCACATTTAATATGTATAGCATGCAAGTTATATATCCTAACCGATGTTAAACTCGAATCAAGAACTAGATCAACACATATTATTATTAATGAATCAACATCACCTAGGCAAAAGCTACGGGAAATATAAATTACAAAACATAAAAGTAAACATTAATACTTAGATTCGATTGAACCATCTAGTTATGTTTGATATGTTATTAGTGCAATGGATATTGAACGTTAAATACCGATTTCTAAAGTGATTAGATGTTTTTGTCCAACTACCTATTCCTATGATTATAAGGTCATTAATGGCAATGGTCATGCAATTACATTTTCCAAAATAATCATGTATTGGTTCGTATCATACAGGATTCATTCGAGCTTTTGATCTCAATGGTCATGACAATCAAATTGGTTTGTATAGATTGGCACTCTAGTACAGACTTTGCATATACATATAAGATTCTACCTTCGTGACCTAACCCTAGGATTTGGTCCATCACTAGTCATATCTGCCTAATGGTCATAGCACAGTTATGATAAAAGTCATATAGTCAGATTGGTCCTCTAGACTAAAATAACTCAGCAATTAGTCCAAAAGGAAGGTTCTTTAACATAAATGACGTCAAATGAATTATGCAAGATAAAATATAAAACGTTCAATATCCGATAAATAACAATCAAATCATAACCAAACAGTAATCAAATCTAAGTAATAAATAATGCAGATAACATAATCTGAAGAATACGGCTTAGGAAATCATAATAGAATGCTAAACATATATAAAGCAAACCGAATGAAGTCCCGGCCGAACATTCTTCAAGCTCTCGATTCCATAGGTTCCCCTTTGATTCTACAAGCTTTCTGGCAGATGCAGGAGGCAAACTACCGAGTTTGGTGGTGTGGAGGTGCAGAGATGTGATCTGGTCTCAAAGTGATATCTCAAAGAAGAGCAGAAGGGCTTCTATTTATAGCTGGACCAGGCGTTAGGCGCAGTGCACCCAAAAGGAGGCGCAGTGCGCCTAGGAGATCTCAGCACGTTGGCCACTCAGCGAAGCACGTAGGTTTGCATGTGGGTTTCACTTTAATGTCGGATCTGAGGCGCGGTGCGCCCAAAAGTAGGCGGGGTGCGCCCTTGCACATGCTTGGCAGGTCGGTTGAATCATTGGATGAACGCACGCTTGAATATTTTAATCAAAAGTCGGACGGAAAAGCGATCTCCGGAACCTTCATGGGCGCAGTGCGCCTAGATCTAGGCGCGGTGCGCCCAAGCTGCTGGCAGTTTTGCAGTTTGTTTCTTTTTAAGCTCAAATGCTCGTGTAATCCGTTCCTTTAGCTCCAAACGCGTCTTTTTAGCTTCAAAACGAATATTTAAGCATATTAGGTATCTTTAGTTCATAACATGTATGAAACTAAACTAAACTCACACTGATATCGTGCGGAAAATATGTATACTTTACGCGATATCAAAGGCTAAACAAGATCCAAACACAATCAAACATCCAAAATCAAACACAAGCATAAAAACACCGAAAAACTAAGATTACTTGTAACCAAATGATTCTCATTCATCAAACTCAATATCCAAACACAAAAACAGTAACTAATTGAGACTAAAATAGAAGCCTAAAGCTTGGTATCAATGGTTGTCACTCCCAAAGATACAAACGAAAGCTTAATCCAAACTAATTAATTACAAATAAAATCCAAAACATGAAAATCCCACTTGAGGAGTTGCTGAAACGAATTCTTGGAGTCAAAGAGCTTCAAGGTCGATTTTACACCCGGTCTTTGCTAGGGATTTCGGCTGAAATTGCATCTATTTATACTTGCAAATTTCCCGCAGCCGCGCCGCGCAGATGAAGAATCCGCGACGCGCGTACTAATCTTTTCCCGTTTCTTCGGCATTTGAATGTGTTCCACCGCCTTAATCCCGCGTCGCGCGTATCATAGATCCGCGGCGCGCGTACGAGTTTCCTTGATTTTCATTCTTTTCCAAACTTCTTCCTTTTGCACGCTTTTAGTCCCTGTTTCTATTCTTTTTCTCCAAACAAGTCCTGGCATGAAAAGTGAGAATACCCAGACATATTTGATATAATTTCATCGAGAACAAGGCTCAACAACGCCTAAAATACTTGATATCACTAGGCGTTGTCACTAAGCCACCCTAAGATCTTACACCTAAAAGCTAAAACCCACTTCCCCATGACTTTTAGCCATTTTCCCATGCAACCACCACTTCCCCATGCAAAGTCACCTCACCCTCTCCCCTTCCTTCATAATCTCAGCCAAGAAGGGCCATTCCTCACCCTCACTTTATCTTCAAACTCACTTCTCATATTCTCTCAAAAATCTTCAAGAATTTCCAAGTGATTCCAAACTTTTTCAAGTGTTTGTTCAATCCAAGTGGTAAGTTGTGTTCCTCTTTTGATTCTAAGACTTTCTATATCATTTTCACCTCCTTTACGCACACTAATATCCACTAAAATTCGATGGGTACTAGCATTGTTCAAAGGTCCTTGAGCTCCATCATTCATCATCTTCAAGAGCCTTGCATCCAACTTGGTAAGATATGATCATCTAGTAGTTCCAAGTTTCCTAATACTTTCATTAACTCTTTTACACACAAATACTCACAGGAATCCTTTGGATAATAGTTTTATCCAAGAGTCCCTCGAGCTCCAAAGCCACTATCTTCAACCTTTCCATCAAGATCCTTAGATCCATCACCCAATGTGAGTTCATACCCCTCATTTTCACTTTTATCCAAGTTTTAGGGGGAGAATACAAGTTTAACCATGAATATGATATATTTTGTAAAGTTTATGATATGTTCTTGAAAAATAATATGTTATATGTTATGTTCTTGAAATATGATGTGTTCATAGTTTAGTCATCTTATTATAAAGTGATTGTCGTAAAAAATGGATTTTGGTAAACTATAATACACTTTTAGTTTAAGGAAATAACCATCTAGACGTTTACACATATTTGTCATCAACAAAACCTTATAGTTTATGTTATTGACAAAATGGTCATGGAAATGATACTTTATATGAATATTTGACAAAGGATGTGAAAATACACTTATTAAAATGGTCTAAGTAAACAAGATGCCACTATCTTTACGTCAAAACTACTATTTAGTAAAAAGATTGTTATTACGACGTAATAATGACTTTTGGACTTATAACGTCATAATAAGTTTTGGAAATGTTATTTTATAAAGAAGTTTGTATTTAAAACGAAAAGAACTATATTTTTAGTAATGAGTACAAGAATGACCATTTAGAAAAATCACTATTATTTCCTATAAAATGATGAGGTTTAAAAAGTGTTGCCATCACTTAAATAACATGACTAAAATAAACTTCTTACCATGACATATTGTATGAACTTTAAAACTATCTTCGACATATATATATTTAGTGTTTTAGATGTAAGAAATCGTGCATTTCAACTCATCGACATCTTTTAGATCTAAATATACCAATATGACGGGACACATTTATATAAATTATAAAGGGTATAATTTATGGAACGGACGACAAGAAACAGTAGACATATTAAACATGATTATATAAATTATATAGGGTATAATTTATGGAACGAACGATAAGAAACGGCATATATGCTAAAGATAATTATATAACAATGTAATTATTACACACTATAATTATAATTGACATTTTGATAATTACAAATAAAATGGGTTTTCAGTACACTTATACACTATAATTATCATGGACAAATTTGATAATTACAAATACAAATGGATTTTCAGTACACTTATACACTGCAATTATCATGGACAAATTTGATAATTACAAATAAAATGGGTTTTCAGTACACTTATACACTATAATTATCATGGACAAATTTGATAATTACAAATACAAATGGATTTTCAGTACACTTATACACTACAATTATCATGGACAAATTTGATAGTTACAAACATAAGGGATTTTCATTTCAATACAAAACGGTTTTCACTACGCTATGAAAAAGTATATGACATTTGCGTTGGTTAATATTGTGAGACATCGCTTCACGGTACTAAGAAGAGTACACACTAAATTCCTGGATTATAACCTTAATTATGTATGAGCGGGATAGTTGTATATAGATCTATATGGGATTGACAATCCCCACCTATGGTTGTTAGCTACAACTACGACCGACGGGTCAAGGGTGACAAATGTCTTACCACTATTACGACGCCTGAAGAACGTCGTGCCAGGTCACTAGGTCATAGCAAGGTTATAGTAACTCACAAATTAACAACGAACGTCCTCTATTTGCAAGATATATCTCCAAATGGTTTTACTAAAGTGTGAAACTACATGTTATACTTTTCAAGGGCTCTAACAAGAAATTATCACTATTTCACTACGAAACATATATCGTTACCATATTTCAAGGGTTTTCAATATTACACTATGAGATTTCCACTATTTCACTAAGTAGATTTATACTATTTCTCTACGAGCTTTTCACTATTACACTACGAACATCTTCGCTAGTACACTACGAACGTTTTAGCTATACTACAAGCTTTTACACTACGAACATTTTTGCTAATACACTACGAACGTTTTTACTATGCTACAAGCTATTACACTACGAACATTTTCGCTAATACACTACGAACGTTTTCACTATGCTACAAGCTTTTACACTACGAACATTTTCGCTATTAGACTACGAATGCTTTCACTATTAGACCATGACCTTTTACAAAGGAATCACTATATTTCTCACTACAAAAATCTTATGAACGCACCAACGTAATATTGACACTTGCAAAATTACGTGTATTCTCAAGTAACAATTAGTCCAGTACCACTAACCTCTGGATGGGACGCGAAGACGTCTCTTTTGATTATTTTGATATCATTATGTAATTGGTCTAAAAACATATTGTTGAACAATGTAACTTTCCAATTATAATGTATGATGGTTGTTTATCTACTTATGTTTCAATGTATGTAATGGTTGTGATACAATGATTCGTTCCGCCCTCCGACGATTCTGCCATCATGGTTTGGGGGTGTGACAGATTGGTATCAGATAAATTGTCTATAGCGAACTACGTATATTCTTTCATGTAAGAAATACAACTATAGATACTGGGACTTATACCTCTGGTAAACATTTTAAACATACGACAATACTTTTAGAATATAATGATATTCGTATAAAAGTATACATATATAAACAGAGATAGTATCATAATACAAGAACGTTTGAGTTTAAGTTGAAATTTATGATTAGACTTAGTATAATATGTTTTCAAATCATGGGAAGAGGTAGCCTGATCAACTACGTTTAACTACGGTTTGACCGACATATAACTAAGTGTGGGCATAATGGACAACGGACTAAAAACTCGGGAATCACACAGTAATTAGTAACCACGTCAATGTTTAACATAAATACTTCGATAAGTATTAGTATTATTAAAAACCACTATTGACAATCCTAAGTCGACACTAGTATCAAAATTATCGCAATACCTCTTTATCGTCTACGTACCTGAGTTACGACTAAGGAAAGGGTTCCGATGCCGGCAAGGGCGACAACAGGAGCTACGCGTTAAGGGACAGTTGAGTCGCCATGAGTAGTCATGACTTGAAAACCATTGACGAGTATTCTCGATATGACTCAAGAGGAGACACAGAAGTTTTACCCATAGTTGACCTATACGTGAGACTTTCCTTTCATGCTACGATTTTAGCCTTAGGATTGTTTCCACCTTGAGCTTAAGATTTAACCTAGGATATCTCTTGATTCTAAACCCTCTCTTTTGGGGATGCTTACTTGACCAACTTTACTTTGTGTATCGTAATCCAATGCACAAACCGCTTCCCCTTATGTCAAAATCTCTGAGTTTTACTTCATGGCCCTCAGAAATACAAGTGATATCCTTATGTGTACCATCATCTTACACTTTCCAAATTATTTACATGTTTCTAGAACAATCTTCGGCCTTACACTTTTCATTCCCGGTCCAACTTCGCACTTTGTCGAAATACGGAAACTTTCTATAACTTGGAGTTCTTATTCGACCCGTATCATTTCGTACATTCATTTGAGTCCCTCTGACATTACTGATATCCTTATTGTCGTCAAGGATTACATCCCCTTACGCCACACGTCAAACCTATAATATAACTGTTGACTCTATAGAAGGTACGGAACTACAGTCACACCATGAAACGTTGTACAACTAATTCGTCATGTCCTCCTCTGGCTAGAAATCCACAGACAACATTCTGGAACTTTTTAGGTGTACGATTCTCTATCCTTCAAAGGATGTTTTCCTAGAATCACTAAATTGAGAATGTACCCATTTTCAATGATCAATACTTTCACACCTTCCTTTAAGGTAGCATTCTACCTTACAATTTCCGACTCCTTGGTATCTGCAATTGGATTAACTTAAACAGTCAGATAATTTATTGAAATAATAACCAAAATAGTTTTATATGAGTTCCCTCATTGACGATTTATCATAATGAACTTCTTCATTGTCTTTCTACTTCGTTTGGTTATCACAAGAGTACCTTCATTCACTTGAAGTTACGACGCATTTTGATAACAGTAGAGTTGCTTATCATTCTAAACTCTTCGGACATCACCCAGGTCATGTGGTTTATTTCATTATGAACTTTCACCACCTTCACTAGAGACAATGACCCCCCTAAACATACTCATTGAATATGGTTCCGTTTTAGTGAGAGCACCGCCAATAGTAATTGTAGCTCCAGAAATCCTCGATCATTTCGTAAATTGTTTTTGTAGACGGTACTTGAATAGTCTTTACGTCTGGAGACACACCAAAACTTCGCTGCCTATCCATAGTACGTACCTTTAGAAAAACTTATCGAATAACGAAACCCTTATCGTGTGTATGAGTACCATTAAAGTTGTATATAGTAGGAAATTAAATAGTCTGAGAATACCCGATTTGGCCTTATTGCATGTTCCTTGTTTGATTGTTGCCTTAGGGTAAAATCTATTATTCGAACGTCTAATTAATTCTATGCTGTATATAGCTGTACAATTACGAAGCAACTCGTCAGCACTGGAGGAAATTCCATCATAGTAGAGTAGTAGGGTAGGATTCCTATGTTTTTCATAACCCACGTCATGGATTGAAGAAGGAAATGAAGAAATCACGGACATATCAAAAGTCTGTGACTTTCCTGTTAGAAGACCTTCCAGGAATACCACCAACACGACGGGTCAAGTTCGAAATCAACTTGATCCCAAGCACGGCCCCTGTAGCAAAGTCTTCATACAAACCGGCCCCAGCAGAGATGCAGAAGCTATCTAGTCAACTACACGAACTACTAGAAAAAGGATTCATTAGACCGAGCTTCTCGCTTTGGGGAGCACCGGTTTTATTCGCGGAAAAGAAGGATGGATCCTTTAGAATATGTAGTGACTCTAGAGAATTGAACAAGTTGACTGTCAAGAATAGATACCCACTCCCAAGAATCGATGACCTAGTCGATCAACTACAAGGATCCAGCTACTTAACAAAAATCGATTTGAGGTCCGGGAATCATCAACATAGAGTTCAAGAAGAAGACATTCCGAAAACGGCGTTTAGAACACGGTATGGTCATTACAAAATCGTCATGATGCCATTTGGAATAACCAACGCCCCCGCAGTATTCATGGGTCTTACGAACAGAGTATGCAGACCGTTCTTAGACAAATTTGTGATTGTGTTTATCGATGATATATTGATATATTCACGAAGCAAAGAAGAACACGGCCAACACCTGCGTTTGATCTTGGAACTACTCAGGAAAGGGAAATTGTATGCCAAATTCTCAAAATGCAAATTCTGGATACGAAAAGTAGACTTCTTGGGCCATGTGGTTAGCCAAGAAGGGATTCATGTTGATCCATCCAAGATCAAAGCAATAGAAATTTGGGAGATACCAAGAACCCTGACTGAGATACGTCAATTTTTGGGTTTTGCTGGTTACTACCGAAGATTCATCAAGAACTTCTCCAAGATAGTGAAACCTCTCACAACATTGACATAGAAAGGTATCAGTTTCGATTGGGAAGACAAACAAGAGGTTACCTTTCAGACACTAAAGCAAATGTTGTGCAGCACGCCAATCCTATCTCTTCCAGAAGGCATGGAAGATTTTGTTGTGTATTATAACGCATCAAAACAAGGCTTGGGATGCGTTCTCATACAAAGAGAGAAAGTCATTGCTTATGCTTCTAGATAACTCAAGCCTCACGAGGCCAACTACATCACTCACGACCTTGAGTTGGGAGCCGTGGTATTCCCGCTAAAGATATGGAGACATCACCTCTACGGAACAAAGTGTACGATTTTCACAGACCACAAGAGTCTCCAGCACATCCTCAACTAGAAAAAAAAATTCAACATGAGGCAACGGAGATGGGTCGAGTTACTAAACGACTATGAATGTGATATTCGTTATCACCCGAGCAAAGAAAACGTTGTAGCAGATGCTTGAGCCGGAAAGAATACTCAGGACGTCGAGTAAAGTCACTATCGATTACCATACACTCGCACCTTCCTACCCAAATCAAGGATGCTCAGCTTGAGGCCCTGGAACCAGAGAACGTCACCAGTGAAGCTCTTCGGGGAATGGACAAAAGTTTCGAACTCAGGGAGGACAGGACACGATGCTTCATGGACTTAATCTAGACACCAAAGTTTGGTGGCTTTAGAGAGTTGGTCCGGGAAGAGGCTCACAAGACAAGGTATTCCGTTCATCCTGGGTCGGACATGGTGTACCTCGATTTGAAGAAGCTGTACTGGTGGCCGATCATGAATGTAGAAATCGCTACCTTCGTAAGCAAATGCTTGACCTATGCAAAGGTTAAGGTGGAATACTAGAAGCCCTCGGGACTGTTGCAACAACAGGTAATACCTGAGTGGTAATGGGAACGATTGAAATTGCCTCGTGATCGGCAGGAGAGCCACGCAGACAAAAGACGCAAGCCTCTAGAATTCCAAGTGGGTGACTGAGTCATGTTAGAGGTCTCCCTTGGAAGGGAATGATATGTTTCGATAAAAGGGGAAAGCTTAACCCAAGGCATATACGACCTTTCAAAATTCTAGCCATAATTTGGTCCTGTAGCCTACAAGCTTCAGTTACCCCGCAGCTAAGCAAAGTGCACAAAACTTTTAACATGTCGAACCTCAAGTAGGGTCTATCCGATAAAACCCTGCTCATTCCCTGAATGAGATCGAAGTCAACGAAAACTTGCACTCAACGGAGGAACCAGTGGAGATCACGGATAGGGAAGTCAACGGAACAAAACAAGGTCGCATTCCAATAGTAAAGGTTCGCTAGAACACAAGGCAGGGACCTGAGTTTATTTGGGAACGTGAGGGTCAAAAGAAAACACAAGTGCCCCCAGTCCCTAGGAAACAATATCTAAAAACTAAACTTCGGGACGAAATTCCTTTTAACGGGGGGATGATGTGACAACCGTCAAAAATCAGTCAACATAAGTCAACAATAATCAAGAGAAGTCGACTAGAGCGCACATTACATTAACATGTTGAGGTGTAAACTTCAGAATCTTTGTATTATACTTGAATATTATAATACTACGTGCACTAGTTGGAGACAATTATCGAATAAACACTATAAATGTGTATGAGGAATTACGGCAACGTAGAATTTCGATAAACACACAAATATTATTTTAGTATAAATAATATTTATAAAACGATGTTTTCATGAATACGAACTTGTGGATATATAGAACGTCGAAAACGAAGTTCGCATTTAAAAGATACAGCAGTTCAGTCACTGAAAACAATAAACGTACACAGGAATTGAACATTAAAATACATTACGTGGTGCCTTAAGCATTAAATATGAAGTAATGTAACATATATTGAGGAGCCTAATATGATCTAGTATTTAATTTCATAGCCCGGTTATTTTTCCGGTAAAACGTCATATACCGCAAACCCGGAAGTTACCGCACTTTTATAAAAACCCAAGCTTTTATAAATGAGACTAGTTAGTTTTTATAAAATCTAACCAAAGACATCTTTTTTCTTTTATAATGATGGCTAAGCCACCCTAAGATCTTACACCTAAAAGCTAAAACCCACTTCCCCATGACTCTTAGCCATTTTCCCATGCAACCATCACTTCCCCATGCAAAGTCACCTCACCCTCTCCCCCTCCTTCATAATCTCGGCCAAGAAGGGCCATTCCTCACCCTCACTTCATCTTCAAACTCACTTCTCATATTCTCTCAAAAATCTTCAAGAATTTCCAAGTGATTCCAAGCTTTTTCAAGTGTTTGTTCAATCCAAGTGGTAAGTTGTGTTCCTCTTTTGATTCTAAGACTTTCTATATCATTTTCACCTCCTTTACACACACTAATATCCACTAAAATTCGTTGGGTACTAGCATTGTTCAAAGGTCCTTGAGCTCCATCATTCATCATCTTCAAGAGCCTTGCATCCAACTTGGTAAGATATGATCATCTAGTTGTTCCAAGTTTCCTAATACTTTCGTTAACTCTTTTACACACAAATACTCATGGGAATCCTTTAGATAATAGTTTTGTCGAAGATTCCCTCGAGCTCCAAAGCGACTATCTTCATCCTTTCCATCAAGATCCTTAGATCGATCACCCAATGTGAGTTCATACCCCTTATTTTTACTTTTATCCAAGTTTTAGGGGGAGAATACAAGTTTAACCATGAATATGATATATTTTGTTAAGTTTATGATATGTTTTTGAAAAATAATATGTTATATGTTATGTTCTTGAAATATGATGTGTTCATGGTTTAGTCATCTTATTATAAAGTGATTGTCATAAAAAAATGGATTTTGGTAAACTATAATACACTTTTAGTTTAAGGAAATAACCATCTAGACGTTTACACATATTTGTCACCAACAAAACCTTATAGTTTATGTTATTGACAAAATAGTCATAGAAATGATACTTTATATGAATATTTGACAAAGGATGTGAAAATACACTTATTAAAATGGTCTAAGTAAACAAGATGCCACTATCTTTACGTCAAAACTACTATTTAGTAAAAAGATTGTTATTACGACGTAATAATGACTTTTGGACTTATAACGTCATAATAAGTTTTGGAAATGTTATTTTATAAAGAAGTTGGTATTTAAAACGAAAAGAACTATATTTTTAGTAATGAGTACAAGAATGACCATTTAGAAAAATCACTATTATTTCCTTTAAAATGATGAGGTTTAAAAAGTGTTGCCATCACTTAAATAAAATGACTAAAATAAACTTCTTACCATGACATATTGTATGAACTTTAAAACTATCTTCGACATGTATATATTTAGTGTTTTAGATGTAAAAAATCGTGCATTTCAACTCATCGACATATTTTAGATCTAAATATACAAATACGACGGAAAACATTTATATAAATTATAAAGGATATAATTTATGGAACGAACGACAAGAAACAGTAGACATACTAAACACGATTATATAAATTATAAAGGGTATAATTTATGGAACGAACGACAAGAAACGGTAGATATGCTAAAAATAATTATATAACAAAATAATTATTACACATTATAATTAACATTGACATTTTGATAATTACAAATACAAATGGGTTTTCAGTACACTTATACACTATAATTATCATGGACAAATTTGATAATTACAAATACAAATGGATTTTCAATACACTTATACACTATAATTATCATGGACAAATTTGATAGTTACAAAGATAAGGGATTTTCATTTCAATACAAAACGGTTTTCACTACGCTATGAAAAATGATATGACATTTGCATTGGGTAATATTGTGAGACATCGCTTCACTGTACTAAGAAGAGTACACACTAAATTCCTGGATTATAACCTTAATTATGTATGAGCGGGATAGTTGTATATAGATCTATATGAGATTGACAATCCCCACCTATGGTTGTTAGCTACAACTACGACCGTCGGGTCAAGGGTGACAAATGTCTTACCACTATTACGAAGCCTGAAGAACGTCGTGCCAGGTAACTAGGTCATAGCAAGGTTATAGTAACTCACAAATTAACAACGAACGTACTGTATTTGGAAGATATATCTCCAAATGGTTTTACTTAAGTGTGAAACTACATGTTATACTTTTCAAGGGCTCTAACAAGAAATTATCACTATTTCACTACGAAACATATATCGCTACCATATTTCAAGGATTTTCACTATTACACTATGAGATTTCCACTATTTCACTAAGTAGATTTATACTATTTCTCTACGAGCTTTTCACTATTACACTACGAACATCTTCGCTAATACACTACGAACGTTTTAGCTATACTACAAGCTTTTACACTACGAACATTTTCGCTAATACACTACGAACGTTTTCACTATGCTACAAGCTATTGCACTACAAACATTTTCGCTAATACACTACGAACGTTTTCACTATGCTACAAGCTTTTACACTACGAACATTTTCGCTATTACACTACGAATGCTTTCACTATTACACCATGAGCTTTTACAAAGGAATCACTATATTTCTCACTACAAAAATCTTATGAACTCACCAACGTAATGTTGACACTTGCAAAATTACTTGTATTCTCAGGTAACAATTAATCCAGTACGACTAACCTCTGGATGGGACGCGAAGACGTTTCTTTTGATTATTTTGATACCATTATGTAATTGGTCTAAAACATATTGTTGAACAATGTAACTTTCCAATTATAATGTATTATGGTTGTTTATCTACTTATGTTTCAATGTATGCAATGGTTGTGATACTAGGATTCGTTCCGCCCTCCGACGATTCCGCCATCGTGGTTTGGGGGTGTGACAATCACTGACCGAGAGTTTCAATGTTTCATTAATGCAAGGTAAAGTCACATTGAATCACGAACATCTTTATTAGAAGAAAAATTGGTTAAGAGTGGTATGACCGTGTATATATCTTAGTGCGAGATATACCCATCGGCTAGACTTGCGAATTATCATCATGTATGATATATTACACTGAGTCATCCAACTCTTAATTAGAAGACTTGTAGGTAAGAATGGTTGTTGATGTCTCACATTTGCCATTTGTGTTATAGCAAAGATCACTGAGATAGAGTTTCGAAATATCATCATCACTTGGTTTTAAATGATGAATCTTCTATTTCTTGCATCAGAAAGATAGAGAGAGTAAGAATGGATTGGTGCATGTGATAGATTACGATATGCAATCTAACCATCGGCACAGAGTTTTTAACTCTCAACTCTGAGTGGCTTAACTCAAAGTGTCTAAAAGTTGAATTTCAGAATACTTGAGGTTGGTTTGAGAGAAAAGTTGTTAGTGCTTCAAACTCATTGTGGTGTACCAACGAGAATCGTCAGCACATGTTGTTTTGTCTCAGCAGTGAGTAGTATAGCTCAGTGCATCGTCGACGGGTAAGGAATTTCTCAGTGAAACACGGTAATAGTGAAACACATCATTGACCTGAGAGTTGGATCTGTATTCCTAATTGGTATGGATTAGGAGCATTGACAATCGTGCAAATTGTGTAATTAAGAAAATATTTTTGGATTTTTAATTCTTAACAAGAAAAACATAAAGGAAAAACATATTTTTGAGTTTTTGAATTTTATAATTTTTTTAATTCTCCCCCCAAATTTGTGCATGGAAAAGAATTAGTGAAAATAAAAACATGAACAAATTTAACTAAAAAATTGTACAAAAATTTACAAGAACTAATATGTCAGTCATCGAAACGAATCATTTTAGGAAAACCAACAAGCACATCAAACCGAGCTTTTGCAAAAAGGTTTTGTAAACAAATCCGCCACATTGTTATCTGTGTGGATCTGTTCCAAATGAATAAGTATTCGCTCGTAGCAATCTCGTATAAAATGAACTTTGATGTCAATGTGCTTGGTTTTAGAATGCTGAACAGGGTTTTTAACAATTTGGATAGCTGCATCATTATTACAAAATATGGGAGTGTCAACAAAGTTCAAACCATAATCGAGTAGTTGATGTTGCATCCAAATGACTTGAGAACAGCAAGCCAATGCAGCAACGTATTCAGCTTCAGCTGTGGAAGTGGATACCGTCTGTTGTTTCTTGCACTGCCATGAAATCAGCCTATCTCCCAAAAATTGACATACCGCACTGGTGGATTTCCTGTCAATATCACATCCTCCATAATTGCTGTCAGAAAAAGCATATAAATCAAATTCAGGGTTCTTAGGATACCAGAGACCCAACTTCGGTCTCCCTTTAAGGTATCGAAAGATCTATTTAATAGCAATCAAGTGAGAAAGTTTAGGATTAGCCTGATGTCGAGCACATTGGCAGACTGCGAAGACGATATCTGGTCTGCTAGCTGTCAGATACATCAAAGAGCCAATGATTGATCTATACATAGTTTGATCAACAGATTCGCCATTTGGATCTGAGGTCAGCAGAGGTCGCTCAGCCATCGGAGTATTAGCAACTTTCGCATCTTTGAAACCGAACATCTCCATAATGTCATCCACATACTTCCCTTGATGCAACAGAATACCCGTTGAGCTTTGACGAACTTGCAACCCTAAGAATATCGCCATCTCACCTAAAGAACTCATTTCAAATCTCTTTTTCATCACTTGCTCGAAGTCTTTGCATAAGGCCTTGCTTGTAGATCCAACGATAATATCGTCCATATAAATTTGAAGGACAATTAGATCAGTCTTCTCGCCTTTAATAAACAGTTTCTGGTCAATCGTCCCTCTGGTATACCCATGCTGCAACAGATGTTCGGTCAGAGTGGCATACCAAGCTCGAGGAGCCTGATGAAGACCGTAAAGTGCCATATCCAGCTTGTAGACATGGTTGGGAAACTTTGAATCGACAAAACCAGGAGGTTGATCAACATAAAATTCCTCTTTGACTTTTCCATACAGAAAGGTTGTCTTCACGTCCATCTGATACACGGTAAAACCCATATAGGACGCGTATGCCAAGAAGATTCGAATCGCCTCCAATCTTGCCACGGGTGCATACACTTCAGTGTAATCAAGACCTTCAATCTGTCGGAACCCACGAACAATCAAATGTGCCTTGTTTCGCACTATCACTCTATTATCATCTTGTTTGTTGCGAAATACCCATCTCGTATTCAGGGACTTCTTGCCTTCGGGTAATTCCACCTGCTGCCAAACTTTTAGTTTTTCGAATTGATTCAGCTCTTCATGCATTGCGTCAACCCATCTTGGTTCATTGAGTGCCATCTCCACATTCTTCGGTTCAATTTTCGAAATGAAGCATGAGTAGAGACACTCGTTAACATGACCATTATGACTTCTGGTCTGGACCCCATCCGTCAGAGAACCAATCACGTTTCCAATTGGGTGATCGCGCTGAATTGTAAAAGGGATAGCATCCTCGAGCGCTTCAGAAGAAACTGGAAGATTCATTACATTCTCAACTCTGCCTGTGGCCGAAACACCTTGATCAGACGTTCTGAAGTCATATGAGGTGCTTGCCACATACTCATCCGGAATTCTCTCAGGAAAGAGAAAATCCATGAGAGTTGAATTGAACAATTCTGCAGGTTCAGAGTTGATGACTTCTTCTTGAGTGACAGTTTCTTCATCAGCTGGTGGTTCGTTAACAATCCTTGGAGAATCAGTAGGAGTGTCACCAATCACGATAGGGGAGTTAGGAGATGCACCGTCGTTCATAATTGTAGATTCATCACTTATCTCAGATGGTTTGATAGGATCCGCAATAACTTCCTCATCTTCATCTCCATTGATTCCAATTGGGCCTGGTTGTGTACCTGAGACATCATTAGAAAGCAAATAAAATAGTTTAAATAATGCACCATAATTAAACAACCAGTCAGGACCCACTCGGGCATCTGTCTCATTTTCATCCAGCCAACGCACATCAAAGGATTCCACTATCTGCATGGTGACCTTGTTTTACACCCGATAAGTAGTGCGACCCGCATACCCAATAAAGTAACAATCATCAGCTTTAGAGTTTAACTTTGGAGTACCTTCAAGATGAAGGAGGCTGCATGGACATCCAATGGTGTGGAAATATGCAACAGTAGGTTTGTGGCTATAGAGGATTTCATATGGAGTCTTCATGTGATACTTGTTGATTAAAACCCGATTCTGAACATAACAAGCTGTCAGAAGAACACCGGCAGTTTGGAATCACATAGCATGGTATGAGCAGCATCAATCAACGTTCGATTTCTGCACTCAGCAACACCATTTTGTTGTGGTGTACGAGCAGCACTGTATTGACGCTGCACTCCTTTTTTTGTACAGAATTGATTCAGCACGTCGTTCTTGAACTCGGTCCCATTGTCGCAACTGATTCCCTTAACCTTCTGAATAGTCTGATTTTCAATTAAGGTGATGAATTTCTTGACAAGTTCTGCAGTCTCACTTTTATTCTTCAAAAAAGCCCAAGTAAAATGTGAGTAATCATCAATAATAACCAAACAATAAGAGCTTTTGTTAATACTTAGAACATTGACAGAGCCAAAGAGATCCATGTGAAGTAGTTGAAGGAGCGAGTCAATGAAGGTCACCAGTTTGGGTTTGTGTGGCTTCCGATGATGCTTTCCATGCACACAGGCGACATACTTCTTGAAGGTGATGAAGTCCTTAATTGGTAGCCCATGGATGAGATCGTTCTTGGCAAGATGATTCAGATTCTTTGCATTTGCGTGACCGAGACGACGATGTCATAACATGTCATTCTGTTTAGAGACTTTCGAGAACAAGCATGTAACATTCTCAGGAGTGTTATGATTCATGTCAATGATGTAGGCATTGCTTTTGCATTCAGATCTAACAAGAATCCACTACTCTGGAATGACAACACCAGGTTTCAGAATCATACATTCTTTCTTGGTGAAGTGAGTCGAAAATCCTCTGTCGCATATTTGAGAAATGCTCAGAAGACTGTGCCTCAGTTCAGGAAAAAAGTTTAGGTTTTCGAATCTCAACACACCATTTCTCACAGTCCCTATCTGTGTGATCTTCCCTTTCCCTCCTCCCGTAAAGGAAACATACCCACCGTTAATGGTTTGAATGTCGTGCAACTGGGATATGTCTCCTGTCATGTGCCTGGAACAGCCACTATCAACATACCAAGGTCTGATGATATTCCTCCATAGCTGCTCCTGCACAAGATGCAAGATTAATTAGATTTGGGAACCCAGTCCATTCAGAAACTGGATTGACCCTTACTATCAACACATAAATCAGGTTCTAAGCTCATGTCTTGCTTGTCAAATAACGATGAAATTGCAGAAGTCTTTGGAATGCTGCCTTTAGGAACCCATCTGTAATTAGATTTAAATCTTTTGTCTTTTGACCAGATAGGAACATTAACATTATATTTTGAATCAGGACTACCATTTTATTTAGGTCTATATAGCAAATATAAACTAGAGGATGATCCTTGAGATGACTTTGTCCTTACCAACTTTGGTTTGGCAGAATCATCTCTCAAATCAGTCCTTTTGTCCTTGGCAGTCTGAGTCTTAGCCTTTGAAACATTCTAATTTCCATTTCGTGAACATGACCTCGAGGGTTTTCTTTTATAAGATCTCCCTCTAGGCGCGTTCTGCCAGATTTGTTCATGGTGGGGAGCATACAAGTATTGAGGACAGTTTATGGCAATATGGCCTGGAATCCCACAGTTAAAACATGTTTGTCTTTTCAAGGGGGTCTAAATGGGACTTGGTCCTGGTCCAGATTGTTTCAAAACACTACCACAAGCACACAAACAAGCAACAGATTTTTTAACAAATTTTTGTCGTTTAAAATTCTTAACAGTAACATCACCATAAATTTTTTAAAATTTAACATTTTTAATGTCATGTTGCACACAATCATACAAAACAGAAGAAACAGAAATATTAGTCTTTAAATAGTTTTTATCAAAATTAAGATCGTTCTTGTCCTCCTGGTTCCCATCCTCCTTTTTCATTTGATCTGCACATGAGGTAGAAGCATCAGTATTGTTCACTTTAATACTCTCAGGGGCGCTGGGTGGATCATTCTGAACCGAATTGGATACAGTGAGTTGCTTTATTTCTTGGTTTTTAATGGGGGAGGTGTAATTATCATTAAAAGGTGGTGGAGCGTTTTTGTACCCAAAACCCTCACCATGTTTGTTTTTCCATTTTAACTGATGTTCAATCATAGATTCAACAATCGTACTTGATGCATAGAATTTTTAAATATTAAAATCAACATCATTATATTTGGCCTTCAATGCATCATGTTCGGCAGTTAAACTGGCAATTTTCTCTTTAGCAAACAAATAATGACAACACTTATCATTGTATTCTTGTTTAATTTTCTTTAAGTCCTTAGTTTGAGCTTCCACCTTTTCTTTCAAGGGTTTCTGTTTCTTTTTGAGATTATAAATGTCATTTTTCAGGTCAAAAACTTCTCTAACTAGATTATCATTGTGTTCACGATATTTAGCAATTTTATCTACACAAAAGTTAGAGCAAGACACTTCACTAACCTCTTTTGTTGCAGGAGTGGTGGAGACCATGAAAGCAAATTACAGCTCCATCATTTTCTCTTCAGCAAGATCAGCATCTTTATTAGCTTCAATCTGGGCTAAGTGAGCTCCTCCATCTTCAGCAAGGTTTAGGGCCTGTATATGGTCCTCCCATGAAAACTGCTGAGCCACCATAGCTCGCTCAGTGTTCTGAGGAACTTCTCTGTGAATTTCAGTTGGCACCAGGTTCCGTTTAGCATTGTTGTTCTCCGTTCTTGGATTGGTGCACTCACGAGCAAAATGACCTGGCTCGTGACAATTGTAACACCTTAGTTTACTCTTGTTGAAGCCCACCTTATTGTCCCCATTCGTTCCCCAGTTGTTCCTTCTAGTTCGCTGAGTGAACTTTTTCGCCTGAAAACCGTCATAGCAATTTGCCAGGAGATGTCCATTTCCTCCACATCTTCAGGCTGAATCTGATCAAGGTCTCCAATCATGACTGGTTGAACTAGTTCACCAGCAACGAAATCATTGTAACAGTTCATGAAAATAGCCATCAAAGCCATGTTTTCTTTAGCTCCCTTGGCAGCAACTAGAGCTGGAGAGGTTGATTTGGTAGCAGGGCTTGGAGCAGAAGGGGCTGGAGATGACATCGGTAGACTGGAGGGTGGAAGTGTATGTTGTGCAGGAAGCGCAGAAAAAGCACTGTTGGTAGAAGCACCCAAATTTGCAGATGAGTATGAGTTGACGTGATTGATTTCTCGTTTCTTATCATCCATATCACAAGCTTTGATGATAGCCATAACTTTTGCAAGAGAAGGTTTGCTTAGGTCCTTTGTCTTCTTGATCACAACCACATTCATATCCCAGTTCCTTGGAAGAGAGTTCAGCAGTTTCTTGTTAACTTCTGACTTTGACAACACAATTCCAGCAGTGGCCATTTCAGTTTTGAGAGTGATAAAATGTTGCAATTGAATCTCAAGCGCCTCCCCAAGCACACGATTGAACATATTAAATTTCTGACGAAGCAAATCTTGCCTGCTCTGCTTCATATCATCATTTCCTTCGTACACTTCAATTAGTGCCTCCCATAAGGATTTAGCAGATTTGTACTCTCTGAAACCCTGAGCAATGTCAAGAGACAGTGCCATGGTGAGAATAGCAAGGGCTTTCTCATCTTCCTCTACCTTTTTGAACTCTTCATCTGTGTAAGTTTGAATGGGTTTATCTATCACGGTCACGTTTACGAATATGGTGGGGTTTGGGTCTGATCAAGAACTGGGATTAGGGTTTGGATAAGTGAATGAACAGATCTGGAGCAAAATGGCTGTTTAAGGTTTTTTGGGAAGGGTTTGGACGTGTAAACTAGGGTTTAGGGTCTGGTCTTCCTGTGGTTAGGGCTTGGTATGGCTTAGAATAGGTTGAAACTGAATATGGATGGTTTGAATGGTGTTTGGAGCTTGTAAAACGAAAACAGGCTCTAACTCTCTCAAAACAGCTCCAAATGCGGATTTTATTGAAGATATGGAGTTTTGAGAGCAAAAGAGGATCTGAACAGAAAGAATGGATATTTTTGGTGTTTTGGAGATATAAGAATGAAAATGAAAGATAGTGTGATAATCAACCAAGACCTATTGATTGATTATCGTTTGAAGACAAGCTAAGACCTATTAACTTGAATTCGAGTCAAAATCAGGAAATCATCCTTCAAAAGACGAAATTATGAGTATGCAACTCAAGAACACAAGGCTCAAGTTCTTCAAATCATTCATTATTTGATTACAATAATAAAAGTGGCTTATATAAAGCCTAAAAACGAATTAAACATCCTATTTAAACTAGAAAAACGTTACTAAATATAGGGCCATTATAAGGGCCTTTATTTCACCATAATAACTAAATAAATGAAGCTTTAAATCCGTTTTTCTTGGTCCCCACACCTTGGAGTATCATCCCTTCATCATGCCATCCATCATACACCTCTCCCATGCATCCATACATCATCTCCATGACAGCCACATCCACTAGCTTATCAATCTTTCCATTAACAGCCCTAACTTACCTGATCTTGATTTGAATCCATGCTTGCATGCACCAACGCCAAGTCATTTCCCATGTGTTGTTACAGCCCAAACTCCCATCATTTTGCACCATATTTTTATTCCAAACAACCAAGATTCCCTTGTATTCAGTTATAGAGCTTGAGCCATTCCAATTCGTATCATTCCCTCCCTCTTGAAAAGGAATTGTCCTCAATTCCGCTAAGCCATCATCATAAAGATTTGTAACAAAGACTCCCTTAGCTCCTTTCAATTCCTTTGGTACACAATGCAGCACTATGGCTCTTATTTCTTTCCATCTATCCCTCTTAGCAGCATAGTCTTGGCTTGGCTTCAAAAACAACTCAATCTTTGGGTTTGAACACACAAATGACATGAAATCTGTTCCTAAGGTCTCCTTTGACTTCCTTTTTTGAAAGATCTTTATCTCCATGCATTTTAGCACTTCTTGCACCCCTTTTACACCACTTTCTTCTCCACTAGCTACATTGGGCAGAATATTGTTCAAAACACTTTCATCATGTCCTCCACCACACTCCCTTTTCAGATCCATAAAGCATTTGTTACAGTCCTCAATTTTAATAAAGAAGTAACTATCCCACACTTTGAAACGAATATGAGTGTAACAAACGAATAAGTCCTCTTTATCAACAAAGCTTCTACTTGTGATATCCATAAGATCTTTAGAAAAATAATCATTCAAGATGAGAGAATCTAAATTTTTTTGGTACCTAGCATCATTTGACCTCATGATTCTTTGTTCTTGGGTTGATCTTTGTGATTCAGCAAAAATCACTTCTTCATTACTCTTGTTTTCACAAACAAAGCCGAATTCATCACCAACAAAACTCCTTTTTTCAGCAACTTCATCTTCAATTTCGTTTTTAGCAACTCGTTCTTCAATTTCATCAAGGAACTCGTCTTCTTCATCATAGGTATCATATATAGGGCCTGAATCTTCATCTTCTTCTTCCAAATCAGAAAATGACATCTCCTCAATGTCTTCTTGTTCCACATCTGATCGCATCATAGCCATCCACTCTTGGATTGCCTTATTTGTAGCCTTAGCTGCCACTTCTCTTTCTTTCTCTAGCCATCCCATTAGGGTTTGTGAACCAAACATAATTCTTGTGTAACTCGTGCCCAATCGAAACTTGGGCTCTGATACCACTTATGATACGAATATGGTGGGGTTTGGGTCTGATCAAGAACTGGGATTAGGGTTTGGATAAGTGAATGAACAGATCTGGAGCAAAATGGCTGTTTAAGGTTTTTTGGGAAGGGTTTGGACGTGTAAACTAGGGTTTAGGGTCTGGTCTTCCTGTGGTTAGGGCTTGGTATGGCTTAGAATAGGTTGAAACTGAATATGGATGGTTTGAATGGTGTTTGGAGCTTGTAAAACGAAAACAGGCTCTAACTCTCTCAAAACAGCTCCAAATGCGGATTTTATTGAAGATATGGAGTTTTGAGAGCAAAAGAGGATCTGAACAGAAAGAATGGATATTTTTGGTGTTTTGGAGATATAAGAATGAAAATGAAAGATAGTGTGATGATCAACCAAGACCTATTGATTGATTATCGTTTGAAGACAAGCTAAGACCTATTAACTTGAATTCGAGTCAAAATCAGGAAATCATCCTTCAAAAGACGAAATTGTGAGTATGCAACTCAAGAACACAAGGCTCAAGTTCTTCAAATCATTCATTATTTGATTACAATAATAAAAGTGGCTTATATAAAGCCTAAAAACGAATTAAACATCCTATTTAAACTAGAAAAACGTTACTAAATATAGGGCCATTATAAGGGCCTTTATTTCACCATAATAACTAAATAAATGAAGCTTTAAATCCGTTTTTCTTGGTCCCCACACCTTGGAGTATCATCCCTTCATCATGCCATCCATCATACACCTCTCCCATGCATCCATACATCATCTCCATGACAGCCACATCCACTAGCTTATCAATCTTTCCATTAACAGCCCTAACTTGCCTGATCTTGATTTGAATCCATGCTTGCATGCACCAACGCCAAGTCATTCCCCATGTGTTGTTACAGCCCAAACTCCCATCATTTTGCACCATATTTTTATTCCAAACAACCAAGATTCCCTTGTATTCAATTATAGAGCTTGAGCCATTCCAATTCGTATCAGTAACTGTAATTCTGATAGGACCACGTAAAAAGCTTCTCCACACCTTAGTGTCCTTCATTTTGATATATTTTTCAAATCTGAATTTTCACTCGGAAAATCCATCAGCAGACAGCAGTCGAGGAATTCGAGTAACAGTTGCTATGATGGAGTCCAAATTCGAATGCATTGTGGTAGTCAACTCCAATGATTACCGAAAAATCATAAAAGATCAAAGTCTGGACCGAAAACAATAGAGATTTGACCGAAAAGGACAAAATTCAACCCCTGTTTGACCGAAATCCTTGAGACCGAAAAACAGGCTTGACTAAAAACCAGAACCGAAAAACCAACTTGACCGGAAACCGAGTCAAAACCTTCAAACCCTAACTGAATATGCTTAGCCACCACCAAAAACTATAAACCCTAGAACCTGCCACCGAAAACTCAAATGGGCTGACCGAAATCTCGTAAACACTAACCGAGAACCACCGCCGCCACCGAAATCGCCAAACTCTGATCTGAATACACTGTTAAGATCTGAAAAACGCCGTTTATTGCGAAAATTTGAATTTTGAAGATCAAAAACATTGATTTTACATAGAAAATTGATGAACACGAAGAACACCAAACACCAAAAACATCAAAAACATAACAAAACGCCAAAAATCTCCAAGATCCAAGTAAAGGTTTCGAAAAATTGATACCAAAACACCCAAAAACACAAGTTTTGAGGCTCTGATAATGAAAACATCAAGAACACCGTATTCAATCTTCAATGCACTTGTTGTATTGAATCAAACGACTGGTACATAAGACTGTGTTGTCGATTTGCACAATTAATTCTCTCTAAGTTTGCACGGTTCCCCAAAACGACCAACTCCTAATGATGGCTACAAATGCCTTTTATATTTAAGACAAACCCTAAGCCCATCAGATACAAAGCCCACCGAGAACCCAGCCTTAGCCCAAACGAAATCAAGGTGATTTCGGTCCAATCACAACCGAAATCTTGGAGTTTTCGGTCCTAGACCGAAAACGTCTATCTGTTCTATTTAAGCTCAAAATAACCTTTAAATGCAAAGATTAAACCAACTAAAATATGTCCTAACAGTTTGTATACGAAGGTGGAATAATAACATAGGGTTCAAGTATCGTATGATTGGTAGGTCCATTCCGTCTGTTTCTTTTTTTATTTCGTTTGGTTACCTTGGTCAGTTAGGATTACACAAGATATTAGGGATTCTAATTGATTGTGTTTTGATTTGGAAATCCTAGGAACCAATTAAAGGAAAGACTAATGGTTACTTGAGAGGGAAGCAGCCGCCACTCGTTCAAAAAGGAAACGTCCCCTCATCTTTCGGATGATGTGGCTTTACCCTATTCGACCATTCAAACCGTGCATTTAATGCATCCTTTCTCTCTCCACTCATCACTCCACTATATAAACCTAAAGAATCCTTCATTCGTCCCTTTCGTTTCTCCAAACTTCAAACCTGCAACTTCTTATCATGTCTGCAGATGCTGTTTCTTTCTCACCTGTTGAGGCTGATTCCGTATGGGATCTTAAGCCGATGTCTGATAATCATATCGTGAACTTGGAGACTGAAGCTTACTCGTCCTCCATTGCAATGCTCGCTATTTGTCTCTGCCACTCACCACTAAGTTTCTCCATGACTGTGAACCCTCGAGTTCCAAAACTCTGGGTTAACAGAGGTCATAACACGGCCAGGATGCATGCCAATCTGTACTCTTCGACATTGTTACTGCTGACAATGCCAAGAAGGCGATCACTGTTTGGAAAGCCCAATTTTCCAGAGTGTTACGATTGCCTATGTCTGGAACGTTTCAGATGGCATCCAAGTCTGAAATTCTCAACATGCTGAATGAGATGGGTCATACACCGGTGACGCGATCAATGAGTAACTTCAAGAAGAAACACCTGCCTTCAATTTAGGCATACTTCTTCAGTGTTATCCTGAGGAGCCTTTCTGCCAGGACCTCTGGATTGGATTTGGCCGCCCACTCCTTTCATCAGCTGCATTATGGTATCTTCTATAATTGTCCCATGGATTATGCTAACATTCTTTGGGCAAATTTTTTGGCATATCTTAATCATGCAAAGAGGGCAACAAACATTGCTTCAGCACGTTTCTGGGCTTTAATTTTTGAAGCTGCATATGCTCATGAGAAGGTCCCAATACCTTTGGACCTTCCATGCCATGATTTCGAACTGGTACAAGTCCCTTCATCCTCATCTTCGGATGAAACCTTGGACTTTGTCGCTCAAATACCAGAAGCTATGCTATGTTGGGTGCCTGACGACAACCTGACCCTTATCGCTTATTGCAAGACTGCAAGACTATTATGTTTCCACATCCCATTCGGATTTTCATAGATGTTGTTAAGGCTGAACTCCTAAAACCCATGGGCAAACGCAAAGGTGGTGTTGGACCATCCGAACCCCCAGCCAAGAAGCCAAAGTCCAAGCGATAGGGTCAAACCAGTAAGCCCAAAAAGAAGGTTTCCGCTCAGTCTTCCAGGCCATCTACACCTCATTCAGAAGAGGAAACTTCTTAAGCCGAAGAAACCGTTATATCGCCTTCTCTATCCGAAGCTGCCACTACCACGGTACCACCTTCTGACAATTTCCACTTTATTCGAAAATTCAGTGGTGTCTGAACATATGACCTCTGTCGAAACATCTTATATGGAGACAAGTCACATTGAAACCCCTGTGGACGCAAGTTTCACACTGGATTATCAAACGGCTAAAGATCCACCTTCACCACCAAAGACTTCTGAGCCTCTGGACGAAACCACAACTGAAGTCCCTCCCAAGTTTGCTTTCTTTACCGACGATCTCGCAGACTCACCATCTCAGCACGGATCCGAAGGGGATGGTGAAGATTACTTTGAGACAGCTCCTGTCCACATTCAGGATGATGATTATGATGAACCAGATACCAGCCTGGTTTCGATGAAGCAATTTCACCAATTAAATCAGAAGCTTAATACACTACTTCAGGCTCAAACGACCTTCTCTTTGGATACCTCATATGGTGTTACAAGTGAACTTCTCTCCGAATCATTGAAGTCCTTAGAGAAATCCATCACCGACACGGTTGCCTCACGTGTTAGTGGAGCTGTGAAAGTAATAGAAGACGATGTTAAGATGGTAACACGAAACTTCTTAGAGAAAGTTGATCTTGTATGTAAATCTATGGAAAAGTTGTTAGAAGAAAAGACCCTACTACTTCTCGATCAACATAACGCCAAGATCACTCAGGTTGTCACAATGCCCAATACTGCCCATTCCGAAGTTCAATCAAAGCTTACTTCTTTGACTACCTCAGTTGATGTACTCTCCAAACGAAGCGCTGAAGAGTTTGATGTCCAGCTGACAAGTCTACCAATAGACCTGGACCCTGCAAAGAAAACGATTGCGGTGTATGAACCGATGGTGCACGAGTATCATGCCTATCAGGAGGCACAAAATATCTCAAATCAACAGATGAAGATACTTGTCTCTCAGACAACAGAGTCTATCCAAAACGATATTGCTCCTCTGCTCGCTTTGGTCAATTTTTACTGGCTGCTCCAAAGCCTGCCCAACCTTCGTCACAAGGGGGAGACTTGAATCAACCAACAAGGAGAACCACCACCACCTTCATACCAACTGCAACAATCACACCGATAACCACATTCGCTCCTGTCACTCAGTCAACTACCACTGGCTCTACAATAAAACCGATGTTCGGTTTCACTTCTGCTCCATCTTCCACTACAGTTTCCACCATCACTCTGGTCAATACAAATCCTTTATCTTGGGCACAATCATCTAAACCAATTGCATCCGAATCCACTTCGAGCATAATCAAAAGACTTTCAAGTGGAGTCAAAATCGGAGCTAGTTCGGCCCCTACTATAACATCTACAAAAACTACTTCTTTCCAGATTCCACCTGAATCTAGTCCGTCTGTTGATAACGGGAAGAAGATTGCCCAACAACTCTCCAAGGCTAAAAAGAAGCAACAAAAGGCAGAAGAGTATGACCAGTTGAGGCATCTTTATGTTGTATCTTGAGGCAGAATGGGAAAGAAAGAAGAAATGGGTCCAGTTAACAAAATCGGGACATACGAAACGATGATTTCCTTGGTCTTCACCAATGTAGAATTTTTTGACAGAGTACCCTTGGTTTCTTACTCAGCCGAAAACACAATTGAACTACAATTGGACATACCATACAATCCGAAGCTTTTAGCAGCAAATGTTTACGACCTTAAGTTTGATCAATTAGAAAAGAAGAAATTTCAAGAGCAGAAGGCTAGGTTCCATATGAACTTTAGCAAAGATCAAACTCATGTATGGTCATGCCTAAAGATTTTGGGTATAGATAGGATTGAGATGGGTCCTCTGTTTAAAGATGTGTATTAGAACTACTTCGTGGTCCTGGTAGAAAGATACTTCAGTTCAAACCTGATAAAAATTTCAAAACAAGTGGGGTTGACAAGTGGACAAAGAATGATAAGAAGGTTCAATGGGGCTTATATCCAAAATTTCTCTTCCTATGACTTTGAAATAGCCAATCTCTTCAAAGAGAATGTTCCTGCTGCAGATAAAGAACTCACAAGGATCGAAAAGATCAGTGATGGGAAGATATTACAAAAACCCTGGGTAGTCATCTACAGAGGAAAGCTTACAAGGAAGGGAGCTATGATGAAACTATTTTTTGATATGGATGAGAATGAAAAGTTTCCTACAACGTTTCTTGACGGAATGGTGACAAGAGTGACGGTGAACAATGAAAACTCTAAAGATGCGAAGCAAGAGATTTGTGCGCATCTCTTGTGGTGGATCGTAGTAAGGAAGAAACTCACAAAGGCCTTTCATATATTATAACTTCAGATCCCTGGCATCTTCACCACAAAGGGGGAGATTGTTAGGATATTAATTGTGTTGAGATTTACATATTCGAAGTCCAAGAGTTCCTGTCCGAAGATGGTGTGCTGATCCGAAGAATGCTAGCTGTCATTTTGTGATTATCTTTAGAAGTTAGCAAAATTGTCTAGGGTTTATGTTCTTATGTGTAAACGATGGGCTTGTTTTTTAGGTCCATTTTATGTTAGTATTTATACCCATGTAACCCTAGATAGTTGATAGGGTTGATAGAACATTTTTGATAATTCATTGTAACGTGCTAAACATATTTGCTCGTCTTTCTAATTTGGAGCACTATCATCTTTTACAGAGAATAAAATCATTCGACCTGTTTGATACTCATACCAATTTGTTCATGTTATTTGCTATATTCGTATTTTTGATCTTACATATCCAAAATCTTCCAATTATGAGGTGAAGGGGCATGTCGTAATCACACCATAATGTTCATTAAGGTAGGTAAAACTTTTTACCAATTTCAATGACTATGAAATTCCTATATCTTTGAGATTCATTGACTAATGTCAATGGCATGCTAATCTTGGTTATGCTCATCTCAATCCATGACAAAGATGTTGTGGATCATGAATTAGATGGTGAATTAACCATGCAGAACCCGCATGATGTCTGGCTCAAGATGCGCTTGAGAATCGCGAGTGTCACATCACCCCAACAATAACCTTGACTGACGTGCCGGTTAACCACACAGCTCCACCAAATATCCTAAATAGAATGTGCGTTTCTCATGGGCAGCATAAAATTCACATTTATTTTTAATTAAAACGGGATTTTTTTAATACTTTAAGTTAATACTTTTAACTTTGAAACATTGTCCCATCAAACCCTTTCGGTAACTCCACTTGCAAAATATGTTGGGCGGTGAGGGTGGTAGGCAATGAATGTCGTTTAAAAACCAACCTCTTTTGGATTCATAAGAATCTTCCTTCAAACCCCATACACGATTTACAGTGGGTGAGCCTATGTTTTTGTTTTATTTAATCTTATATATATATATATATATATATATATATATATATATATATATATATATATATATATATATATATATATATATATATATATATATATATATATATATATATATATATACTGTTCTAAAATATATAAACGTATTTTAAACAATTTAAAATGTTTATTTATCAATTTAATTCAATTAACATATAGTGTTAATAATTAAATATAAATAAATCCCTAATTGTATATGATCATATAATGCAATAGGGCAAATAAGGCAAGTAAGAAACTCAGGAAACTTGTAAGGCAAGCCAGGGCAGTAACCCTAGCCACCAGCTACATGCAAACACCAAGGAACTCTCCTAAAACCCTAGAGATTTTGACAAAACAAAGAGGCACAAAGAAACCTGCAGTATTTTTCGAAAAACGCATATAGAGGCTCAAATTCTGTGATTTCATCTAGCATGCAATTCAATATTCATGTTTCTAGCATAAGCCCTATGATCATAACATGTTTTATCTTAACAATTCTAGCATAATACCTTAGAAATTTCGAAATAAACACATAGCATCCAATCACATTCCAGCAATTTAGATCGAAGTGCAAATAACATATGAACAGAGGCTCTGATACCACTGTTGGGATTCGATCATATAAACGTAATATGCATACAACGGAAGACTTAATAAGATCAAATCACACAAGTATCTATGAACCTAGTCCAGGATCTAGCCGTTCATAACAATTATTGCAACATAGATCATGAAAAAAAATATACCTCAATAGATCTCTTTCTTTGATGTCTAGTTGACAACACCTTGTATTGGATGAAACAGGATCCAAACTAGAATCCATCTCACGATTCACACCCATGAACTCCAGAAAACTAGAAAAATAGAACTTCTACTTGGGAATGAGGCAAAAATCTCAAACCCTAGAGAGGGATTGAGATTTTGTAGAAAGGTGGAGAGGAAAAGGGTTTTAGCGGCTCCTATGGAGGCTTGGGATGCATTAGGGTTTGACCCCCAAGGTCTCTATATATACTATAAGGCTCCCAGGGTTTCAAACTTAAGGAGCTTTCTTGCAGCCGCCCCTGGACTTGTCTGAATTAATTAAACCTTTATTTAATTACAATCCAATCCCTGTACTTAATTTCTATAAATCAATTCCTAATTAATTTATCAATTAATTACTGATTCAGTTTCTAATTAATTTATTTCTCAATAATTAGTAATCTAATCATTCCTTCTTATTTTCTAACTTTGTTTATTTTTCTGGGTCATGTGGGCAACCCAAAAGGACCCTGCTATTATTAGAAATATTACCACTAGTTGATGACCTTGGACACTAGTTCCAACATCTATGGTATGTTTTAAGGTACACTACTGGCTTGTATAAAGTTAGTTTTAATGAGATTGTTGATATGGATGAATGTTATTTAACTCTTTAGGTATTGAAGAAGTTGAGAATCAAGAAACAGGCAAAAAGGTGGAAGAATCTTAATTTCACATCTCTAACTACACAAGGTGGGTTATAAGTGGATTTTTCCAAACATGGGATACATGGAAAGTATACTAAATGTTTTCATGATTATAAATTCTAAAAGGTTTTCTAAAAGCTTCACAACTATGACATGTTATGTGTTTTTAGCTATATGCTATAAACGATATGTGATGAAACCTTTTATTTAAAAATTATATTTAATGATAACTTTTCTACGTTATGAACCAACTTTTTGGTTAACAACTTTTGAATGTTATAAATGACTGGTATTTAATGCAAGTGATGTAATGCAATGTAAACCGTAGAAAAAAATGTTTTATCTGGACCATGATCTTCCAAAAAGGAACTATACATGAGTCTACTGGGGCGGTACCCCCTTCACGAAGTATATGTCTTAAAGTTACATAAGGCTAGGATGGACTGTTATGTTATTTCCTACCTAGTATAGACTTCGATTATAACCAATAATGATTAACACCCTAAGTATAAAAATCCTATGTGTTATGATACCAGTTAAAAGTTAGAGTAAAAAGAATATAAAATACTTTGTAGTCTTACATAATTGTTTTTATGCCATGTAATCCAGGTGTTAATCTTAACTTGCTTGATATGGTTGGTTAGATATTTTGATGTAACACCCATGTTTTCTTTATGTAAGCAATGGTTATTGTTTGGCTAATTTTTGTATATTAGGTTTAAAACCCTAAATTTATGTAAACCATAGCGTTAAAAAAAATTTTGTGAAAAATGAGGTGTTAGAACTTGCTATCAGATCCATAGTTTAAGCGAATTAGGGTTGGATCATTCCACTCCTATGATTGAACTTTGTGCAATAAGAATGTGAGGATGATATAAAATGCTATGGTATGTCTTAATTGATTAAGACCCTATGTGTTGTTACTTGAAGTTGTAGATGCATAACATTAGGACATTCCCATGAAAATGCTTCTAAGGGTATAAAGTGAGAATATAACTGTTATGGAATACTAAGATATTGGAACTTATGTGACAACTGTCAAATTCAGTCAATAAATTCAATAAAAGTCAATGAAAGTCAACTGAAGCGTAAATTAGGTTAAAATGTTGAAATATAAATTTCATAACCTTCCTATTGTATTATTGGATATTATAATACTACATACGCTAGTTTGAATCAATTATCGAGTAAACGCTATAAATATGTATGCTAGATTACAGTAGCATAGAAATGAAATTCGATAAAACACACAAATATTATTTTGATATAAGTAATATTCATAACATGATGTATTCGTGCTCACGAATCTGTAGACATACAGAACGTCAAAAACGGAGTTCGCATGCAAAAGTTACAGCAGTTCAGTCGCTGGGAACGATAAATGTATACAGGAATTGGGCATTAAAATGTATTACAATGTGCGTTAAACATTAAGTATGAAATATTGGAACACATTTTATAGAACGTAATATGATCTAGTATTTAATTCTATATTCTGATTATTTTTCGGTAAAATGTCATATACCGCGAATCCGGAAGTTTACCACACTTTTATAAACCCAAGCTTTTATAAAATAGACTAGTTAGTTTTTATAAAAATTAACTAAAAATACAACTTTTGTCTCTTATGAGAATGACAAAGCCACCCTAGATGGCATGCCATGGATTAAAATAATCAAAGTACATTACCTAAAATTAAATATTCATGAAGCCATACTTTGTCATTTCCCATGCAACACACTACACCTCCTCCCCCTCCCTTCTTATTCTCAGCCAAGAAGGCCTTCTCCCACCTTCATTTAATCTCCAAACTTCTCTTGCTTACATTCTCTCAAAGTTCTTCAAGAAGTTCCAAGTGATTCCAAGCTTTTCCAAGAGTTTTGCAAGAAGATCTTGGTAAGTTCATGTCCATTCCAAGCTTCCAATATAATTTCTACCATCATTCTTTTTTGTTATTTTATTCACACTCTTGATTTTGAACTATAGACCATCTTGAAGATCAAGCCATTCTCAAAGTTACCAAGTTTTGGTCTCTTCATCGTCACAAGACTAGCTTCAAGGTTGAGTTCATACCCCTCATTTTCTATTCTTTTTAAGTGTTTTAAGGGGGAGAATACAAGACATTAAACTACATGTTTTATTATTGAAATATGATGTGTTCATATGTTTGGTCATCTTACTACAAAACTGCTTGGCATAAAAATGTGTTAAGATAAACTAAAATACATGTTTAGTTCTAGAAAATGATATACAAGAGTTTTACACACCTTAATCACCAACAAAATTTCATATCTTACTTTTATGGTGAAATGGTCATAACATGGTACACTATATGATTTTTTGGCAAAAAGACATGAAAATACATTTTTCACTAAAATGGTCACAAAAACTATTTTGTCATATATCATTAGACAAAAATCAATTGTAATAGTGTACATAACTAAAATGGTCTAAAATAAATATATTGTTACTATCTTTACATAAAAAATAACAATTTATAACAAAAATGTTATTTTCGACGTAATAACGACTACTTGGACTTATAACGTTATAATTGTTGGATTAGGTGTCTAAGCTATGACTAATAATTTGTATTTACATAATTAAAAGAAGCAAAGTCCATTTGGGTTGCCCTCATAGCTGGAGGTTTGGTAGAAAGTTCGGTAGAGAGAAAGGTTGGTTTATTATGGGATTAATAAATCAATAGAAATAAAAGATATGGTTTGTTAATATATTAAAGTGATAATATATTAATTAGAAAATATATTGATTGATTAATAATTAATCAGGAATTAATTAGATTAATTTTTGTGGCATTAATTAGATTAATCAAGAGGACAGGGGCTAAAGTCGTACAAATTCAATAGTTGAATTGCGGCGCACGGCGCGCAAATGTAAAAGCCGCGACGTGCGTACAAATAATCCGGAAAATGGCTTAGAGATAGGATTTATCTCTGTTTGAAATTCAAACGAGGTTTATCTCTAAGGGTCATTTGGTTGCCTATAAATAGGGACCCCTGGACCTCATTATCAGTTGCTCATTCTATAATTCTCTCTGGAATTTTCGTCCACCCTCTGGCTCCCTGGGTGTGATCTCATTTGAGGCAGGACACTTGTGTTGCTTAGCTTCAAGATTAAAGCTAAAGGTTAGTTTTTCTGATTAATTCTTTTAGTTAATTTTTGTTTGGCCTTTAGGAATTAGTTACATGTTCAATGTAAGAAAACATAGATATTTTCTAGGTTGCATGTGAACTTAGGTTTTTAGTTCATGGTTGCGGAAAACCTTTCAATGGTATCAGAGCAAATGGTTGTTTTCTTATTGAATGGTTGTAATAGTTTTCCTAAAATTAGGGTTTAAAGTTTATAAATCCTTTGGGCCTGATTTCGATTTTAGGGTTTAGGGTTTTTGAAACCCTAGCCCTGCCCCCTTCTTTTTCGATTTTTCTGGTTATGGTTTTAGGAGGTTTTCTATTTTTGGTAACTTTAATTGGTTAATTAAATGGATAACCTTAAACCCAGTTTGTTTGAATTCGATAATTAGGGGTTTAAGATAGGTTTAAATTGATTTGATTAATTTGGAAAACCTATCTACATTTGAATTAATTTAATTAATTGTTTAATTAAAAGATAATTCAAGGGATTTAATTTAATTTCGAAAATTAAAGGATAAATCCTAAAATATTTT
Source organism: Cichorium intybus (assembly GCA_023525715.1). Classification (NCBI taxonomy): domain Eukaryota; kingdom Viridiplantae; phylum Streptophyta; class Magnoliopsida; order Asterales; family Asteraceae; genus Cichorium; species Cichorium intybus. The sequence continues at coordinate 84,248,118 of CM042014.1, read as the reverse complement.
AAAAGGTTTAAAATATCTAGATTTAATTAATTTAATTAATAGTTTAATTAAAAGATAAATTAAATCGAATTTAAAGGTTTAATTTAATTTGAAATTTAATAGTTAAATTTCAGGAAATTAAAGGATAAACCAGGAATATTTTAAAAGATTTAAAATACATCTTATATATATTATCAAAGGTTAATACTATATGTATAAGATAAATTGGTTAGTCAAATCATTAGTAGGCCTCATTCACGAAGCTGGTCTATAAAGTGGGTATAAGGAGACTGCCTATAAAATGGCGGTCTAATGGGTGTTCACTCTCACCCACCGCTCGCCTGATCAGTGGAGGGTCGTTAGCCGAACAGTTTTGATAGGATCACTTAATCATTAAAAGTATAATGATCAAAGTACTAGAACCCGTACAAGAATTCCCAATCTAGTTACTTTAGAAAAAAATGTGAATTTGATGCTAACCCATTAAATTGCACATTGCACTTTATGAAACGTTGGTGGAGCGTGTGTGGGTTACCGGCACACCAATGGGGGTTCATAAAGAGTGGAAATGGGTTTCTCGGGTGTTATCATTGTTGATGGAGCGTGTGTGGTTAACCGGCACATCAATTTGAGATGATAATGGACCCCGAGAGTACCAAGCTAATTTGCATGGTTATTCACACCCGGTTTGTGATCCTCGGCATCCCAGTCACAAACGGTAGGGCATATCCGAGATTTAACATGCCATTGAACAGTTCAATGAATCTCACAGATCTAGGAATTTGATAACACTGAAATTGATAAAAGTTATCTACCTTAATGACCACTGTGTTGTGACTACGGCATCCCTCTTCACAGCATAGTTGGGGTATTTTGGATCCTAGCCTTGTTAAATAATTTATATTGGGTAATTATTTAAAAGGATGAATTAAACGAATAAATTCAAATTTTATATATGTCTGAAGAAAGTGTCATTCTCCTCCTTCTCCTCCTTCACCCATTTCTGAGAGCTTCAGAAAGCACCTGTTTAGTATGGTAAGGCTGACTGGCCTGAACTATGTGATATGGTTTTGCAATTAGAGAATAGTTCTTAGTTTTGCTGGCGAACCATATCCGACTGAGTGTCCGCTCCCAAACATGGCATCACACAGCAGCTTGTGATGAGCATGACTCCTTGACTATTGAGTCCAAGGAAGTTCGTTTCCTTATGCTATTGATCATTAACCCCGAGTTCCGCAGGGATTTAGAATTCCTGGGGTCTGATAAGTTAGCACAGCTAGTTCAGGAAAGGTTCCGTGAACTGGTTGAATAAAGGGAACGAACTAGGATCTTCAAAGAGATTGAAGTTGCAAGCTAGAAGGAAGTAGCACTAGTTTGCGTGTTCCCGAGATTGAGGGATACATAGGAGAACTGTATAAAACTGGTTTCCCTTTGGGATCGGGAGTTAAGCATTAGCTCAACTCCCTGATCTGTTCATCCAGATGAACAGAAAGGGTAACCGGATAAGATAATCGTGGAAATGCATTCAATGTCGACGTTGTATGAGTCGTTCATGGAGAAGCATAGTTCCATTGATTCAGCTGCTTCAGGATTGAGTTCAGTATTAAGGTGCATCAAGAAATGATCCAGATCGTCTGGACCGATTGTTCGATGTTTCAAACTGGTAATCCACAAGGTGGGACACCGTCACGGAAAGATTGGAAAAATGCTCCAAAGCCAAACCGTTTGGTAAACTCATAAATATCTTAGAATTCAGAACACCTGATCCTCATTTCCTTGATACAGGATGTGTTTCACACATTTGCTCTGTATGCACGAACTCTGGAGGATACGGGACGGTGTCGCACAGGAGCATATTCGGATTGGATCTGGAGCTCGTGCGGTTTTTTGAGTTAAGCTAGATATTTGTTCTTGTTATTAGTTTATACGACATGGATTCGCATAGTACATTGTTCTGAGGATAATTCTAGTTTAATGAAATATTATATATATATATATATATATATATATATATATATATATATATATATATATATATATATATATATATATATATATATATATATATATATATATATTTGAAACATGATTGTTTTAAATTGTCCTCGAAATGTTGTGTGAATGTGTTGATGACGTAAATGGTAATAACTTGAATGTTGATACATCCAATGGGATTGGATTTGTAAATTGTGTTCTTTATGATTGTTAAAGTGAAATTTATGAGAATCACTTCAACCAAAGGTCCAGTTGGACAGGACTTTGGAATCATTTGACTTAGAGTAACATGATGAATTGAGTGCTTAATAAAATTAATTATGGCAAGAAAGGAATCGCCCAAAGATCCAATGGATAGAATTTTGGAATCAGTTGACTTGGAGTCAGGTGATGATTGCATGTCTTGAACAATATTAAAAAAGTCATAAATTTACATGGAGATGTAAAGGTATTAAGATTTTGAGCGACAGACACATAGGTTACTATGCATTGCTCGAATCTTCGAAAAGAACACGGTTAGTTATACTTCATGATATTTGCCAAATAGTTTGACAAATATGGCTTCGCTTATCGGAATAAGCGATTGACTGGAACCTTGAAGTGTTCAAGGATTTCAAAGGAAGTATAAGATCAACAGAACCTGAGTGACAACATATACTGAGAAAATGTTTCACAGTTTATCCTCTTCCAAGAACATTAATGGTTATAATGTGTCTTAGGGAAGATGATGGAGCATTGATCGAAATAGTTTTGATCCTCGGTGTATAAGATAGACTGGATACATTTCCGACTAATATTTCAATGAATTGAATATTCAACCAATCAGACCACAGAAGCCATATTCCGACCACATCTTAGACTAAGTAGGTTATGTTGACACTGTATGAAATGTAAAGCTGGGATCGTCCCACTAGTACATAGAAAGTCCAGGGTCATGTAGCATTCGTCTGAATCTCATGACAAGCCTGAAACTGATCAGCAATGTCGTTTCATTGGTCACTCCGGTTATCCTTTGAAAGAAGAGTACTTTTAGAAAGAACTCAAGTTCTAAGGAAACAATGGGAGTAAGAATAATTCTGAATGAGTTCAGGGATTAGCCAAGTGAAAGAACCTTTAGTCACCACTGGGACTTGACCAGGAATTAGATTCCTGTTAAACCTGACATACCCTCTCTTCGCTTGACCAGTAGTTATTGTCACTGTCATAATGAGTTATGATTTGGGTGATATACCGGGTAGTGGTAAAACACTAAAGATGGTACGGATAAGTAATCCGACTGCTGGAAGCATTGGTGAGCCCGGTTGCTGCCAAATAAGAGAACCTTACCGCGAGACACAGTCTATGTGACAGTTTGATTGATCTTTACAACTGGTCTAGGAACCAGTGGGAGTAATTGAATCATCAAAAAAGGGAACATAGAAATGTACTTACAGAACATCTGGTTGAATGAGTCATCACTTGGAGTCAAGCAACTGATTCTGAGAGAAACACTCTCAATAGAAGATGTAATCCGAGAGGATTCGCGTGGCATAGTGTGAGTCTAGTGGAGCGTGTGTGGTTTACCGGCACACTAATAGGGACTCACATAGAGCATGCCATTACAAAAGGTACATGGCCCCGGGATTCGTCCCATGGGCATCTCGCAAGAAAGGATATACGGATTCTCAAAATAGGCCAAAAGGTTTGGATTTTGTGAATAGCCTGAAAGATTTCCTTTAATATGTCGGAAAGGTTTGGATTTCGGTTTTGCAAAATGTGCCATAAGTTCTGGATTTTGTGAATAGTCCGAAAGAGTCATATAACGGTGTCAAAGCCAGTGGGAGTATCGTTGTTATCTGCTATCATTGTATGTGGGTTATATACTGGTTCTAGGAAACGTCTCTTATCATTAAAAATTGTAATGACTTGGTGTTAAGAAACGGTTCGCTATGAAAGACTTTAAGAGATACAACATACTCAGGTGGTTGTGAACATCTATTAGATAGATCAGAATTCTGTCAATATGATCTTGATGAGATTCAAGATGCATAACCCCAGGAATGGAGTTTCCTGTCATTGCAAAGTGTAATGAATTGGTATGAAAGAAACAAAGAAGGTGCAGCATGCTCACGTAGTTCATAGACAGATCAAATAGATGAGACTGACAGTATTGACTTAGCCGTTGAGAATATGATCTTGATGGGATTCAAGATGCATAAGAAAGAGTCCCTGAAAAGAAATGGTTTCCGGAAATCATGACACAAGGATTATTGGTAATCTTAGGATTCCGAAAGGGCTTGGAATGAGATTACATCAGGTTCCTCGAGCCTCTTGCACAAATCAGATGTGTTATGAACATATCCTAATGACTTAATACTTAGAGCATTGTAAGTTGGATTCAGAATATTGCCTGGCTGAGAATACTGAATGTATTTTTGAATACACGTGAGAAATCATTGGGAAATGATTAGGGTGAACGATTTGAAAGGAGTTTCAAATCAGTAATTGGTTACTCCAGGACGTGGTGCTATAGGACTTCATGGTTGAAGAATTTTGTTGGTTTCTGATGGAGCGCGTGTGGTTCACCGGCACATCATGACACCTCGAAATTGTCTTAGGGTATAGTCATGTAGACTAAAGACCCGAGAACCATGGGCAGTCACAGTACACATCACCAGAATGGAGTTGTGAGAGAGAATGAAAAAATGACAAATTGAGATATCATCGGAAGAGTATCCGATAGGATTATCTGCAATAAAGTGTATAAGTGTTAGACACTTGGATACATAGAAAGAGTGAAAAGGTCATAGACATAGATATGAAAGGCTTGAATTGAAAGTTTAAAAGAGAATAAGAAACCGATAATAGTTATGATAAATCCGACTTGGTGATTACCTCGTGGAGACTTGGTAATAAGGAGGAGTAGCTGCCAGTCAGATTTTATGTTTCTCTTTTGCATGTTTACTTCCTGAATAATTGGATTATTCAAATATCCACAGTCGTTCATACTCTTAGGGAGTAAGTATGAAGGAGGACTGTCATGAATTGGTTTGTAGATTGTCTAAGGAGTTAGACATAGCAATAAGATTGCTGCAACATTCATGAGTACTTGGAAATGGAGATTTGAGTATTGGATAAACCCGCGCTCAATGGATTGCTTCATGGATTATATCACGAGCAATGTTGAGACGATAATATCTTATGGTCTTAAAGTTGAGAGATATGAGTTATAATTTGCAAGGCGGTTGTTCATTGATAGTACGAAAACGCATCGGTAACTTGATGTTATAAAACGTGCTGTTGTGAATGATTTGTCGGGTAAAAGATATAACATATTAGTCGAAGCTTATTCGTCCCTTGACCCAGACAGGAAACATATATCTGTTGGCCACTCGATGATTTTGAAGTTGACTGGAGCGCTGGCCAGCCAGGACTGAATTGATTCGTTCAATTAGAAGTCTAAAAGTCATAAGCAAAATCGGAAATAGGGAAATAGTGTGTCAGACAGAGATTGATCTCAATCCATGTCTCATGTCTGAAAATATCTTGTTGGACGGAGGATCATCTGATCACTTATCTATGGACAAAACTGACTAGGTCAGAGTTTGGCATCAGTTTCTAGGAAGCTACAGTTTGCTGATTAATTAGAGGTTAAATTGGTAATTATAGTCATAGACTTATCCAAGTGGGAGACTGTTGGATTAGGTGTCTAAGTCATGACTAATAATTTGTATTTACATAATTAATAGAAGCAAAGTCCATTTGGGTTGCCCTCATAGCTGGAGGTTTGGTAGAAAGTTCGGTAGAGAGAAAGGTTGGTTTATTATGGGATTAATAAATCAATAGAAATAAAAGATATGGTTTGTTAATATATTAAAGTGATAATATATTAATTAGAAAATATATTGATTGATTAATAATTAATCAGGAATTAATTAGATTAATTTTTGTGGCATTAATTAGATTAATCAAGAGGACAGGGGCTAAAGTCGTACAAATTCAATAGTTGAATTGCGGCGCGCAGCGCGCAAATGTAAAAGCCGCGACGTGCGTACAAATAATCCGGAAAATGGCTTAGAGATAGGATTTATCTCTGTTTGAAATTCAAACGAGGTTTATCTCTAAGGGTCATTTGGTTGCCTATAAATAGGGACCCCTGGACCTCATTATCAGTTGCTCATTCTATAATTCTCTCTGAAATTTTCGTCCACCCTCTGGCTCCCTGGGTGTGATCTCATTTGAGGCAGGACACTTGTGCTGCTTAGCTTCAAGATTAAAGCTAAAGGTTAGTTTTTCTGATTAATTCTTTTAGTTAATTTTTGTTTGGCCTTTAGGAATTAGTTACATGTTCAATGTAAGAAAACATAGATATTTTCTAGGTTGCATGTGAACTTAGGTTTTTAGTTCATGGTTGCGGAAAACCTTTCAATAATAAGTTTGGAAAATGACTATTTATAAGAAAATTGGTATTTGACACAAAAATAACCATTTTTAAAGTATAGTGTATGAAAAATGATTATTTGGAAAGATTGTCATCATTTTGGTAAAAAGACAAGAACTAGAAATGTTACCATCACTTATGTAAAATGACCAAAACAAACAACTTGCCATCACTTATTTGATAAATTGCTAATTTATCTTGTTAGTTATATTTAATACCTTAGATGTAAGAATTTTTCTATTTCAACTAATTGACATCTTCTAGGCATAAATACGTTAAAACAACGAAAACATTTATATAAATTACAATGGGTGTAATTTATGGAACAAACGACAACTATACGACTAAAACTCGAAAGATATTATATAAATATATAATTATTACCTACTATAATTATCATGGATAATTTGATAATTACAAATACAAAGGATTTTTCGATACAATTACAAACGGAGTTTCACGCTATAATTATCATGAATATTTTGATAATTACAAAACCAAATGAGTTTTCGATACAATTACAAACGGAGTTTTACACTATAATTATCATGGATATTTTGATAATTAAAAACGCAAATGATTTCATCTCAGTTACGAACTAGGATAAAACATCACGTTGGGTAGTTATGTGAGACATTCTTCACCGTACTAAAAGAAGTACTCAATAAGCCTGGATTTATAACCTTAATCATTTATGAGCAAGATAATTGTGTATAGATCTATATGGGACTGACAATCCCCACCTATGCTTGTTAGCCACAACTACGACCGACGGGTCAAGGGCAGTGTTGCAAAAATCGGCCTTGGCTGCCGATTAATCAGCGATTAGTCGCTTGGCGGTCTTCAACCGATTACGATTAGGCCTAATCGGTCAGTTTGACGGTTTGCTGTAAAAATCGGTCAAATATCGGCCTTGACGGCCGATTAATCGGTCTTGGCGGTCATTTTTCTCATTTTTTTCATTTTTTAATTTATTTTTTAATTTTTTATTTTAAATGACGACACAAACACTCTCTAACAACTAAAGAAATTGAAAAAAATCAATATTAAAAAATAAAAATATACAAATGTATAATATTTTATGTGTATCTCGGAATAAATAAATCAAACTTTGCTATTTTGTTATATTTATATATATTTAAATGAATTCCTTTATAACTTGGGGTCTCCGATTAATCCCCGACTAATCCCCGATTAATCTCTTAACCCCACTCGACCGCCAAGCTACCGTCAAACGATTTTTACAACCTTGGTCAAGGGTAACAAATGTCTTAACACGGCGCCGTTCGAAGAGCGTCGTGCCGGGCCTTCAGGTCATAGCGAGGTTATAACAACTCACATGAACAACAACGAATATCCTTGGTTTGGAAAAAATATCTTCATTTGGTTTTATGTAAATATAAAACTACATTTTGTTTTACACAAAATATAAGTAAAGAATTACTTATACACTTCAGTTTATGATAACAAATTACATTTTATCAAGATACGAATAAGTATGGTGTTACTTATACACACGGGTTTTATGGATTTAAAACTACCTTTACATTTAAGAAAATATTGTTTTTCTTATTACAAACACTACCGGTTTTTACAAAGGAGATACTGAGTTTTCTCACTACAAAATCTTATGAACTCACCAACGTAATGTTGACACTTGTAAAACTACTTGTATTCTCATGTAACAATTAGTCGAGTACGACTACCTTTTTGGGATGGGACTCGAAGACGTCTCTTTTGTTTATTTTGTTGTCATACTGTAATTGGGTTGAAACAATAACGTTTGAACATCTAACTTTCCAATTATAATGTATGATGATTGTTTATCTACTTATGTTTCAATGTATGCAATGGGTGTGATATTGTACGACATTCCACCCTCAGACGATTCGGCCATCGTGGTATAGGAGTGTGACAGATTGGTATCAGATCAATTGTCTCTAGCGAACTAAATATATTCTTCCATGTAAGAAATACAACTATAGATACGGGGACTTATGTCTCTGGGTAAATATTTTAACATACGACAATACTTTTAGAATATAATAATATTAATATAAAAGTATACGCATACAAACAAAGATAGTATCACAATAAAACAATCCAAAAACCTTAGAGTTTAAGTTGAACGCTATGATTAGGCTTAGTATATATGTTATCAAATCATGGGATGAGGTATCCTGATCAACTACGTTTGACTAGGGATTGACGGGTATATAACTAAGTGTGAGCACAATAGGCAACGGAGTAAAAACTCGAGAATCCTACAATAATTAGTAACCACGTAAAACATACACACTTTAATAATATTAGTCATTATTAAGAGTCACGTAGTTCACACACTTATAAGCGCGTTTCCTTTCTTACTAATCTTGGCGGGCTTTCATCATGAAGACCCCTACTATCCGGCAATGGACGTAAACGGATAGATCGAAGAAGATTCCGATGAAGACCCGGAAGAAGGTTCGGAAGAGGATTATGATAAGGAGGTCAACATTGGGGAGATCGTTGATGTGCCCCTTCGACCACCCGCCCATCAGGATGCCCCTCGATGATGGGCAGCTCAACTACATACCTGGGCTAGGGAAGGCGGCATGCGATCCCCATTTGGCAGGCTTTCACCGCATCACGCCCCGGACCTCAACAACCTTGTGTACCGAGCCTTACCCATCCTAGTGCCACGAGTGTCCCACTTGGACACCGGATTCCAAGCCCTTCACCACGAGGTGATGGAAGTTGGGGGAGAGGCCCGGAACACGACAATACGAGTTAGGCGAATGGACAAGGAATAAGATCGCCACATCGATACTATACTCACTCTGTAGGAGGATCAGATGGGTACTTAGACCCGCGTGCACTCATTAAAGGAGATGATGACCGCCCTGGAGCAACGAGCCGAAGCAGTTGAGGTTAGGGCAGCAGCGGCAGAGCAGGTAGCAGATAGAGTCACTTTCGAGATGAGCGAGATGCCTCGAAACCTTGTATGAATTTACGACATTTGATAAATTAGACTATCGAGTAAGTGATTACACTACTCGCATGTTGTGTAGGCTTATTGTACTTTCTTTTATTTTAGTATAATGGTAGTAAAACGAGTCTATGTATGCTCGCTCCAAAATATTGTAACTCGAATCAATTAACTGTTATGATAATTATGTTTTTAATTAAATCATGGCTTTTATGCTTTGTATGTGAGATATTTACTACTACCACTTACTATCTTGAGTACATTTATGATAATGTTGGTCAAAACATTGAAAAGTCATACAACAAAAACATGTCATACTTTTAGTATACGACTAGTAACAACTACAGTTACTTACTTATCCGACCATTAAATCCATAAGGCAGAATCATGCCGCCAAGAAGGAGCCCAATAGTCAATCCAAGAGCGACGCCAACACCAACAACAGTACCAGCCCTACCCATGGACGTTGTTGAAATAGAAGAAATGATTGCACAAAGGGTGGCAGCCGCACTAGCAAACCATAGCGCCAAAAGGCAGGAAGGATTAGGGCTTGGTTCCAACAGTTCACATGACGAAAGCCAAGGACAACCTCGAACATGTACATACAAATACTTCTCGAACTGCAAGCCCAAACTCTTTTATGACGATGAAGGAGTGATTGCACTGACGCGGTGGTTTGAAAAGACCGGGTCAGTATTCGAAAACAGTTCCTGCCTAAACGAATCCAAAGTAAAGTTTGCTACATATACCTTCATGGACGCTGCACTGTCATGGTGGAATGGCCACATAAAAACCATGGGTCTCACCACCGCCAACAGCATGAGTTGGGAAGAACTAAAGGTCATGATGCTGGAAGAGTATTGCCTAAGGGGTGAAATTCAAAACATGGAACAAGAGTTGTGGAACCTGTTGGGATTCAATCATATAAACACATAAGCATATGCAGCGGAAGACTAACAATATCAAATCACAGAATTCTCCATGAACAGAGTTCAAGATCATGCAGTTCATAACAATTATTGCAACAAAACATAAACAGAATGTACCTCAGGATTATCTCCTTCAATGAATCTGATGAACATCATCTTGCAAAGTATGAACAGGATCGAAAGTGTGAATCCCTCTAATGACTCATACCCAGGAACACCAGAAAACCAGACAGATCAGAACTTCCACTTGGGAAGGAGGTAGAAGATCAAAACCCTAAAGAGGGATTGAAATTCGGCAAAAGGGGGAGGGAGTGAAGTTGGTGGCTCCTTTGTGAGGATGGGATGCCTTAGGGTTGAACCCAAGGCCTCTATTTATAGTGCAAGACACCTAGGGTTTCAAACATAGGATCCGTTTGGCGGCTGCACCCCGTGGACTTTGTTTCCATTTATTAAACCTTTAATTAATTACAATCCAGTCCCTTTAATTGATTCTAAATTAATTTATTGATCTAGTTTCTAATTAATTTATTTCCGAATAAATTAATAAACTAATCATTCGCTTTTTATTTATTTCTTACTCTGTTTGTTTTTCTAGGTCATGAGGGCATCCCAGAAGGACTCTACCATTATCAAAAATATTACCACAAGTTGATGACCTTGGACATTATTCCAACAGTCTCCCACTTGGACAAGTTGTCAACTTATGTGGTCTCAATATTCTCTGATAATTAGCTGAGCATGTCATCCTATGCAACTGATAAACTCTGATCAAAGAAAATAAATGACACCTAGATAAGTGATCAATTAATCCTCTATTCTATAAGATATCGAAATGAACTTGGACCATGGATAAGGTCAAGTCCAAAGGTTCAAAATTCTATTTCTCGATAAGGATTTTTGATGACTCTGTCAGACTAGTGATCGATCACATCAATACAGTCTGGGGTTGGCCAAACACTTAATGTCAACCTCAAATCCTCGAGGGGCCCACATATATCACTTCTCCGGGTTAGGGCAGAAGGAACAGATAAAATTTGAGTACATAGTCTCTATCTATTTCATCATATCATACTCGGACATGCCTGTTATAACTACCAGTTACGAATAGCGTTTGAGTAGACCGAAGTATGCCAGAATCATAGTGCAGATCCCTGATGTATCTCGGTTTGAAGAATAAGAGATATTATCATCTCAAAATTACTTATGACTTAATCCAAGAAGTAATCTCTGAGTGCAGGTTGTTCCAATACTTGAATCTCTATCAAGTACTCATGAGGGCTAGTCGCAATCACCATGCTATGTCTAATCTCTATAGACAATCTACTAACACTCCATGACAGTCTTAAATCACTACTTGCTTCCAAGAGTACGACCGACTGTGGAAGTTTGAGTAAATTAATACTCAGGAAGCAGGTTGTAAACATGCTAAAGTGAAGCATAGAAATAAATTAATGCAAATGGTAGCTCTCCAGCTCATTATCAAGTGTCTACTTATAATCACCAAATCTGATAAAATCTATGTACTGTTATATGTTTTAGTTATCAAACTAACAACTAAAAACTATGTCATATTGCTTACAAACTTGACGCCTATGGACCCTAGTATGACCTTCATGCTTGGTCCGCGTCCAAGTCTTAGTGAAACGATCATCCAGATACTCTTTCGATGATGCCCTATTCACTATGATGTCTCAACTTGATTCCCAAACACAGCTGCAATCCCTAAGTATGTGTCCCGACTTCTCATGGTCCTCAGGTTCCTTAGTCATGGTGACTGCATCCTCGGTAAGAAGATTTCAAGGAGATCATTGGTATTGAGGACAACACCAATATTACCAATGAAATGCTTCAACCATGTAGTCTGCTATGTACTCAGACTTGTATTGATTTCAACTTGGAACATTTCCATGTTATTAATCCTCTATTTATCACGAACACTTATTCTGATTGTGAACAAGAGTCATCTCTGGCATCATTATGACCGGTTACTCTTAGTTCTTCCTTTTCCTCCATAAACCAAGAACACGTTTCTTGTTATCCTAAGATACTCTAAGAATTCCTCTTCACTGCTTTCTATTGACTTTTGAGTCTATAGACGAATCTTTCAAGCTTTGTACACTTTATTTGGATATTTGACATGTTCAAAACCTCTTGGTTGTGTCATACACAAAACCCCTTTGTTTTCCATATAAGGAAAGTGGTCTTAGAACATCCATTTTGCCATGTCACATACAATGTACATGTGGCAAATAATATCCTAATAGATTCTTTCTCAGCTGCTGATGAGAGTGTCTTTTTTCCGAATCAATTTCTTGAGTCTGAGTACTGCCGTACTCAACCAGTCTTGCTTCGAATATGTATACATTCCTATCCATGTTATTCTTCTTTTGAAGATCCAATTACCCCCACTGGCTTTCAAGCCAGGTGTAAGATTCATCAATTAAACATGGACTGAATCTCGTATTTCAATATGCTCTATCATTTGGCAGCAACTGGGCTCACCAATGCTTCTATGTAGTTGGATTAGTCATCCTTACCAACTTAGTGTTTACCACTAATCATTATGTTACTTTCAGTAATATGATATCATAATACTCATGTGAGTGACTAGCTCTACTGGATATGCAAAGAGGTGGAGGTACTGCAAATTTCTTAAAAGGAATCCAATCCTCTAGTTAAGTGCTAGTGTTAACTAAAGTTTCTTTTATTGGTTGATTCTTGAATCTCTATAAGATTAATCTTAATCCTACTGGCTTCTTCGGATATGAGCTCTTTCCAAAGAAAGACTCTTCTATGAGACACAAATACTCTATTCTCAGAAGGTTTCTATGAGACACAAATACTCTTTCTCTGATCTGGGTTCAATCTTGTGATGATGAAGATTTCACAACCCCGAACTTTCGATGTGCTAGTGAGGGATGAATCCCACTTCATATTTCAGATAATGTCTTTGCGACCTACTTAGTTAGATACGAGGTTTAAGTTGTGGGTTTCTGTTTCTAGGGTATAACCCTTTGAAACTGATTTGGAACTGTAGCTCGACACATCATGGATCGAACCATTTCTGTTGGGCCATAATTATGATTGGTTTAAGCTTTGTATTTAATCGGACCAAATTCAAGAGTTTCTAGGCTAAAACGAAGAATTTATTGGACTGCAGAGTGATTTCGGTCTGGACCGAAATCCTCCACGATTTCGGTAGTGGCATGACCGAAATCCCCATGGATTTCGGTTGGGCCTCTATCGTTTTCGGTGGGCTTGGGATGGGCTTAGGTCATAGGTTAAGTATAAATAGCTTTTTCTTTGTCATTTGTTGTTGTTGATCGACTTGGGAGCTTAGAGTGTTAGAGAGAATTTTGTCATTCGATCAAGGAACCTTATGTACCAGTCTGTTATTCTTAATAGAGTGCATTAAAGGTTTGTACTAATTTCATTGTGTGTGTCAGGAATTAATTTTAGTTGGTTTAATCTTTTATTTATAGGGACTAAAATTGTTAAATATCATGGTTATAGGCTTAATTGGGAATTTCGGTCAGGTCCGTAATCGACAACCCTTATGGGTTTTGGTGTTCGGTCCATGGGCTTATGTTTGCTAGGGTTTTAGGTGTAGAGTATTTAAGGCTCAAGGAGCCATCTTTAGAGGGTTGGTTGTTCTTGAATTTTGTGCTAATTAGAGAGAGATTTTGAGTGTTCTTGGCAACCAAACAAACTTATGTACTAGACCATTTGATTAATCAAAGGTGTGCATTGAAGTTTAATCTCCTTGTTCTTGTGATTTGATTGATATCATATAGATCTAGGATTTTTGTGGACCTACAATTGGTATTAGAGCTTGATTTTGGTATCAATCTTTTCATTATTCTTGGAGATTCTTGAAGTTTTTGAGAGTTTTGATCCGTTTTTTACTATTTTCGGTGTTTTTGAGCATTTTGTTCTTGGTGTTTTTGGTTGATCTTCAAGAAAATTCATCAAAATTATCGTTTTTGATCCAACAATGTGTGTTACGGATGTTGTTTTGGGATTGATCAGTCAAGCTCCTTGAGGTTGTTCGGCGGCGGCTAGAATTGATTAGGTTTTTTTTTGTGGTTGTTCGGCGGCGGTACTGTGGTGGCGGATTTGCTTTAGGGTTTTGAAGTTGTTCAGCCCTTTTTAAGTGTTACTCGGTCAGCCCATCTGAAGAATGATCGGTGCTTTAGGGTTTCTTGTTTCTCGCTTTGCTGGTCGGCTGTTTCATTGTTAATGTGTTGCTCGGTCACTTGGTTGCTCGGGTGGTTGATCGGTCATTTTGTTGATCGGTTCTTTACTCTCCAAGTTAATTGGTTGTTTGTTGATCGGTTTGTTGATCGGTTGGTGGTAAATCGGTTGGTTACTCGGTTGAAGTTTCTCGCTTCATATTTTTCGGTATTTGGTTATTCGGTGCATTTGAACTGTTGTTCGGTCCAGTCGTATTTAAACTTGGTATTTTTTTATGATAATTTTTGAAATGTTTTCAAGAATTATTCTCGATGGATCTCCCTATTTCAAACGTTAACAATGACCTTGATTCCATTATGGGTACGTTACCCGTATTCCCCGTTTAATCAAAGCTGAAGGTTTTACCGGATGGAAATATAGATTTGAACAGTATATCAAAATGAAAGATGTCAAGTTGTGGAAATGTTTCTTACGTCCACCAATCAGAATTACCGCAACTAGAGGTGAAGTTGTGATAGATAAGCTGTTTAATGAATATTTTGATTTGGATTTTGAGAAGGTTGAACCTGATCAAAGAGCCCTTGCTACTCTTTCAATGGCACTTTCTCCTGAAATTGCTTAGAGTTTCTGTGAATACACACCTGCTAAATCTCTATGGGATGCTTTGATTGATGTTTAATCAATCTGTTTAATCACATCCTTGGAGAATCTCTTGAAGCTCAGCTACAACGTTTCTTCACTCTACACACTGAGTTGTCCATTGCTGGGATCACATTTCCAAATATTGATGTAAAGAAACTTCTTAATTCTCTTCCTAGAAGCTGGGACAAGAAAATAATGTGGCGGTCATCAAGAAAACAAAAGACTTAGCTAGACTCTCACTTTCTGAGATTATGGCTATTATAAAATCTTGTGACATAGATGACAAATAGAGGGAAATGAATCATGTTAGCTCGTACCAGTCCGCTAATATTGGTACTTCAACTAACAATGCTTTATCTGTTCAAGCTATTGGTCAAGCCACTACTAAAGTCCAAGCTCAATTTCAGCCTGGTTCACCTTCTGTGGCACCTCAAGCTCCAGATGTTGCTGCATCTTCTGTCAAGACCCCAACTCCTGCTCAAACTCTTCCTAAAGGTGCTGAAGAGAATCTTGGAATGATGCCTGGTCTCCTTAACTGTTACAATGCCTTGGTTGCTGCTGAACGTTTTCATCCTATGACTACGGGAGATCTTGATCAAATCAATCCAGATGACTTGGAAGAGATGGACATTTCTTGGCACATTGCTATGGCAGTGCATAGGGCCAAGAAATTCACTCAGAGAACAGGAAGAAACAGTTGGGTGAACAACAATGGTGAGAGGAAGGTGAGTTTCGGAAAAGCTAATCTAAGGTGTTTCAACTGCAACGAGCTCGGTCATTTTGCTCGTGAGTGTACCAAGCCAAGAATGGAGAATCCAGACAGAACCATGGTGCCAGTTGGAACAAATCGTGAAGTTGCTCATCCTCATAATGCTGAAAGGGCGATGGTTGCTCAGCAATTCACTTGGGAGGATCAGTTGCAAGACCTGAACTTGAATGGAGAGGGTAAAGCTTATTTGGCCCAGATTGAAGGAGAGATGGACGTGGATGCTGCTGAAGGAGAGATAATGGACTTGCAGTTCGCTTTTATGGTCTCTACTACTCCTGCCGGTGATGAGGTTAGTGAAATTTCTTGCTCTTCTCAGTCTTGCATTGATAAAATTGCCAAATATCGTGAATTGAATGAGAACTTAGTTAGAGAAAATTTTGAAATGGAAAACCTTGTTCATAAACACAAAAGGAAATTAAGACCTCTTCAGGAAGCCTTAGATGCCAAAACTTCTGATTACCTGAAAATCCAAGATGAACTTACCATAAAGAATTGCTATCTTAAGTTTGCAAATGAAGATATTGCTAGTTTGACTGCTGAACTAAATACATTAAAATCAAATTTTGAAAATGCTGGATCAACTTTTAAGAAAGTCTATGTATCTAGTGAAGTAGTTGAAACTATACTTGAAAAACAAACTGTTTGGTCAAACATACACGGTGAAGGTCTTGGGTATAGTGTTGTCCTCCTCCATATAATAATAATTTTACTCCATCCCCGGACACCGAAGAATCAGAAGAATGTTATTCGTTAAATTATATTCAAACAAATACATCTGGAACTGTTGAGAGTTCTAAAATGAAATCTACTGATGTTTCTATCTCATGTGCAGATAATTTAAAATCGAAGATTGAGGAAGTTGAAGATTCACCTGCTATTAATTCTGTTAAAACTTGTTTAAAGACTAATTCTGATGATTTGTGTGATGATGTGAAACTTGACACTAAGATTTCTGTTGATTCCAAAATTTATGTGGTGTTGATTTGAAAACCGCTAGGAAAAATGTTTTGGTTGATAAACCCGTTGCATGGTTGTGTGTGTGTGTGGAAATAATTTGTTTAAATCTGGACCTGGACAGAATTCCAATGTACCTTCAAAAAAACAGACTTGTTTTAATTGTGGAATTGCTTGTCACATAGCCAGAAATTGTCCCCGGCACTTGTATGCTTTTCAAAATGAACAGTTTTGGCAGAATGTACCAAAAGGGAAATCTCATAAGAGAAAACCCTCAAGGTCACGTTCTAAGGAAAAAAAAATCAAAATAACACGAATGCCTGGAATCGAACTACTTCTAGAAGTAACTATGTCCTTACCAACTTTTGTAAGACCCAAGTCATTTCAAGAATCAACTTCTAGTAGTTCTGATTCTACTTCAAATGTAAAGGTTCCCATTTAGTCAAAAGATAAATGTTTTAAACCAAATGTTAAATGGGTTCCTAAAGCCAGTGTTAAAATTTTTTCAAGTGTTTCACCATTATTTGATCAACGTGACATGAGCTTTGAATCTGTTAAATGTCTTGATAGTGAAGGTCAACCCAGTTTCCGTATGGACTGGGTGCCTAAATTTAATTGATCCCACGACTTGTGCAGGAACAGTTATGGAGGAATATCAGTAGACCTTGGTATGTTGATAGTGGCTGTTCTAAGCACATGACAGGCGACATGTCCCAACTTCACGACATTGAAAAATTTAACAGGGGATGTGTTTGCTTTGCGGGAGGTGAAAAAGGGATGATCACACAGAGAGGGACGGTGTCCAATGGTGTGTTGAAATTTGAGAACGTTAATTTTGTACCTGAGCTCAAGCACAGTTTGCTGAGCGTTTCATATGCGACAATGGTTTTTCAACCTATTTTGCAAAGAAGGAATGTCTAATTCTCAAGCCTGCGTAGTCATTCCAGAGGAGTGGATTCTTGTTCGATCAGAACAAAAAAACAATGCTTACATCATCGACATGAATCACAACACTTCAGAAAACGTCACCTGCTTATTCTCAAGAGCTGCAGAACAAAGTGCAATGTTGTGGCATAAACGTCTCGGTCATGCCAACGCAAAGAATCTAAATCATCTTGCAAAGAACAACATGGTTGCAGGACTTCCAATCAAGGACTTCATTACATTCGAGAAATGTGTTGCCTGTGTACAAGGCAAACATCACAGAAATTCACACAAGCCCAAGCAGATCAATTCCATTGATTCGATTCTTCAGCTGATTCACATGGATCTATTTGGCCTTGTTAATGTTCTTAGTCTCAATCACAGTTCTTACTGTTTAGTTATTATTGATGATTACTCATGTTTTACATGGGTTTTCTTCTTAAAGAACAAAAGTGAAACTGCAGATCTGGTCATTAGATTCATCAAGCTCATTGAAAATCAAACGAATCAGAAGCTGAAAGCCTTCAGATGTGACAATGGAACGTAATTCAAGAATGCAGTTTTAAATAAGTTTTGTACAGATAAAGGTATCCTGCGTCAGTATAGTGCTGCTCGTACTCCACAACAGAATCGTGTTGCTGAGCGACGGAACAGAACTCTTATTGATGTTGCGCGTACCTTGCTGTGTGATTCTAAACTGTCAGTGATATTTTGGGCTGAAGCCATCAACACAGCCTGTTATGTTCAGAATCGGGTCGTCATCAACAAACCTCAAATGAAGACACCTTACGAGATTCTCTATGGTCACAAGCCTAATGTTTCACATTTCTGTACTTTTGGCTGTCCTTGTACTCTTCTTCATCTTGAAGCTACTCCGAAGTTCAACTCCAAGGCGGATGATTGCTACTTCGTTGGATATGCAAGTAAAACCGCATATCGAGTGTACAACAAGGCGACAAAGCAGATTGTGGAATCATATGATGTTCGCTGGATAGAAGAGAATCCAACTGATGCCCGTGTTGGACCTGACTGATTGTTTGATTATGCTGAACTGTTTAAACCTTTCTATGTGTTTTCTGATGTTGTTTCAGGCACATAACCAGGCCCCAGTGGAATCAACAGTGAAGATGTTGAAGATATTGTTCCTGATCTTATCACTTCGTCAGTCATTCTTGAAGATCCTATTCATGATGACGGTGCATCTCCTGTTTCTGCTACAATAACTGAAGATGCTCCTGATGTCACATCCTAAGTTGTTGGCGATACCCCAGTTGTTGAACACTCAGCTACTCCCGAAGATGTTATTCAACCTGAACCTGCTGATCTTTTTGACTTTACTCTCATGGATTCTCTCTTTCCTAAAAGAATTCCTGATGAGTACATCACAAGTACTTCTCATGACTTCAGAGATTCTGATAGAGGTGCTTCAGGCTCAGACAGAGTTGAGAATATAACAAATCGTCTGGTCTCAACTGCTTCGCTCCAATATGTTGTTCCTTCAAGAATTCAACGGGACCATCCAATTGACAATGTTATTGGCCCTCTGGATGATGGTGTTTTAACCAGAAGCCAAAGCGGTCAAGTTAACGAATGTCTCTATTCATGCTTCATTTCTCAAATTGAGCCGAAGAACGTAGAGATGGAACTCAATGAACCAAGTTGGCTGGATGCTATGCATGAAGAGTTGAACCAGTTCGAGAAGTTGAACGTATGGCAACCGGTGGAACTACCCGAAGGTAAAAAGGCTTTGGATACAAGATGGGTGTTTCGCAACAAGCAATATGATTCTAGAGTAATTGTGCGTAATAAGGCACGCCTGGTGGTTCGCAGTTTTCGACAGATTGAGGGACTTGCTTTCACGGAAGTTTATGCTCCTGTGGCGCGACTTGAAGCGATTCGGATCTTCCTTGCTTATGCTTCTTACATGAACTTTACTGTTTACCAAATGTACGTCAAGACGGCTTTCCTGTATGGTGAGGTGAAATAGGAAATTTATGTTGATCAACCTCCTGGTTTCGTCAACTCTAAGTTTCCAAATCACGTATACAAGCTTGATAAAGCCCTCTATGGTCTGCATCAAGCTCCTCATGCTTGGTATGCCACTTTGACGGAACATTTGCTACAACACGGTTATACTCGTGGAAGTATTGATCAGACATTGTTCATCAAACGCCAAGATGATGATCAAATTGTTGTCCAGATCTATGTGGATGACATCATCTATGGTTCAACAAGTGATGTTCTGTGCAAAGAGTTTGAGTTGGTGATGAAGAAAAGATTCGAGATGAGTTCGTTTGGGAGAAATGACGATGTTTCTTGGGTTGCAAGTTAAGCAAAGTTCAACGGGTATCCTGCTTCATCAAGCGAAGTATGTGGAGGATATTCTTGCAAAGTTCGGTTTCAAGGATGCAAAAGAGGCTAACACTCCAATGGCTGAGGGACCTCTGTTATCTTCAGACTCAGATGACCAATTTGTCGATCAAACTTACTATCGTTCGATGATCGGTTCGCTGATGTACCTGACTGCTAGCAGACCGGATATCGTTTTTGCAGTTTGCCAGTGTGCTTGCTATCAGACTAATCCTAAACCTTCTTATCTTGATGCTGTCAAACGGATCTTTAGATACCTTAAACGGAGACCAAAATTTGGTCTCTGGTATCCAAAGAACCGTGAATTTGATCTTTACGCTTTTTCAGATAGCAACTATGGAGGGTGTGAAATTGACAGAAAGTCCACCAGTGCTGGATGTCAGTTTCTAGGAGACAGACTGATCTCATGGCAATGCAGAAAGCAACAGACCATGTCAACGTCTACAGCAGAAGTTGAGTATGTTGCTGTCTCGGCTTGTTGTTCTCAAGTCATTTGGATGCAGCATCAACTCCTTGATTATGGTATGAACTTTCTTGATACTCCTATCTTCTGTGACAATGAGGCTGCTAACCAAATCGTTAAAAACCCGATCCAGTATTCTAAGACTAAGCACATTGATATTAAAATTCATTTTATCAGAGATTGCTACGAGCAAAAATTGATTCACTTGGATAAAGTCCACACAGATAATAATGTGGCGGACTTGTTCACAAAACCTGTTGCAAAAGCTCGATTTAATGTGCTAGTCGAAATGCTTAAAATTATACGTTTCACTGATTATTAAATCAGTTCTGTAAATATTTCTTTTACTTTATTTTTTTAGTTAAATTTGTTCATGTTTATTTCCACTATTCTTCCCATGCACAAATTAGGGGGAGAAGAAAAACAAAACAAAATTTTGACTCATTTCAGAAACAAAACAAAAACCAGAAAAATTTCAAAAATACAAAAATATTTTCATACTTTTTATAATTTTCATATCTTTCCTTAAAAAATTAAAAAATCCAAAAACATTTTTACATACCGACGACGCACCGAGTTTATACCACTCACTGCTGAGGTAATTTTTAAGTGTTAGTGATCCTCATTGATACACCTCAATGAGTGTGAAGCACTAACAACTTTTCTTGACCCGATCTAAGGTTTTTCTTGAGTAACATCAACTTCTAGACGCTTTGAGAGAAACCACTCAAACTCGAGAGTTAAAAAGTCTGTGCCGATGGTTAGACTGCGTACGGTAGTCGATCACACGCACCTATCTATTCTTAACGATCTTAATATTTCTGATACAAGAAATAGATGATTCATTACTTTAAACCAAGTGATGATGATATTTCGACATTATATGCTAGTGATCTCTGCTACAACACAAGTAGTAGATGTGAGGCATCAACAACTATTCTTATATATAAAGCTTCTAATTCAAGAGTTGGATGATTCAATGTAATAAACCATACACTGATGACAATTCGAAAGTCTAGTCGATGGGTATGTCTAATAACTAAGACATATTACACACTCATACCACTCTTGACCTAAACTTCTTCTAAACAAGATGTTTGTGATTCAATGTGATATTACCTCGCATTGATGAAACATTGAAACTCTGGGTCAGTGATCGTTGTTATTTACCACAATAGCTGTAAGACCCCAACAACTTTACCTGATTCAAAATTGGCACCATAATGGTACACTCCGCAAAGTTTGGATACCATTGAACGTCTCACCAAGAGCCAAGTTGACTTGTCAACTTAAAAACTGCATTGAGATCTTTGATCAAGGATATGCATGGGCCTAAATCAAGACGGCCACGAATAGTTCTCTGATACTCAAACAATCGCAGTGCGTTCCCCCGGGTTCACACAGATACTGCGAGAAGTCTCATTCTGAGCCAAGGATGAATCCTTGAACAACTGTGGTGAGAGTTTCTAACTCCGTGACCCACAGGATTTGTTGTCAATGAAACGTATCGAGAAGCGCCAGTCAAATGCAACGTTCAAGAATTTCGACACAAAGTTTTGTTCCTAAAGAAGGTGAAGCTGAATTCTATGTGAGAAGTTGTTTGAATTCCTCCTCAGTCAACTTGTTACTACATCAACACCTGAAGTGATCAAATGAAGAGATGAAGAGTCAGACTCCAGTCAAAATCAAAGTCAAATCAAAAGCTGGATGTGTTGATTCAAGACTCTCCCTATGCCTAAGGAACTTCAAAGCTAAATCTGAAGACAACCTGCATCGAAGAAAAAGTTGTCACTGCAGCTGTGCTGAATTTTTATCAACATATATACCTGTCACCTGCTAAGAGGAAGGTTTTCCTGCTAAGAAGGAGATTGTCAATTTGAGGGGGATATTGTTGAAAATTCTCTGCAGTGTTCAACTGAAGACCAAGTGAAGCCTAAAGATAAATGAAAGCATTAAACCAAGGGGGAGATTGTCAAGAATTAATTTTAGTTGGTTTAATCTTTTATTTATAGGGACTAAAATTGTTAAATATCATGGTTATAGGCTTAATTGGGAATTTCGGTCTGGTCCATTATCGACAACCCTTATGGGTTTTGGTGTTCGGTCCATGGGCTTAGGTTTGCTAGGGTTTTAGGTGTAGAGTATTTAAGGCTTAAGGAGCCATCTTTAGAGGGTTGGTTGTTCTTGAATTGTGTGCTAATTAGAGAGAGATTTTGAGTGTTCTTGGCAACCAAACAAACTTATGTACTAGACCATTTGATTAATCAAAGGTGTGCATTGAAGTTTAATCTCCTTGTTCTTGTGATTTGATTGATATCATATAGATCTAGGATTTTTGTAGACCTACAGTGTGTTCTGATTCATACTCATGGGATTCCACACCAATTGAGTGTGTTTGATTGATACCAAGTAGATCTAGGATTGTTTGGGACTAACAAGTGGTATCAGAGCCTTAAAAATCCCAATTTTTGGGTATTTTAGTATCAATTTTTCGAAACATTTGCTTGGATCTGGATGATTTTCAGAATTTTTGGACCTATTTAATCGATTTTAGGTGTTTTTGTTCGAAGTGTTCTTCGTGTTCCTGGCACCTTCAAGCGAAAACCGTCAAAAACGGAGTTTTTGATCCTCAAAACTTGTTTTTTCTACAAAAAAAATGGCGTTTTTGGATGTTTTTTGGCGTTTTCGGCTAGATCTAGAGGATTTCGATTTAGCTCCTGAGGATTTCGGTGGCGGCGCTGAATACCTAGGTTTTCGGTTAGGGTTTTCCTGGATTTTGGTCCATTAAAGATGATTTTGGTCAGCCCAATTGAGGTTTTCGGTGCAGCTAGGGTTTCTGAGGTTTTCGGTCAGACTTGTTTTTCGGTCAGTTTTACTGTTTTTCGGCTTGGGTGATTTCCGTCAGGATTTCGGCCAAAGGTCTGAAACCTAGGATTTCGGTATACAGTGTTTTCGGCCAAAGGTCTGGAACCTAGGATTTCGGCTAAATTTTGGTTTTTCAGCGAAATTTTTTTTGGTTTTGATCAACATTTTGACGGTTGAAGGCCTTTTTTGGTCCACTTGAACCTTTAAAATGGCAACAGAATATGCTTCAGAAGTTGCTTGTTCTTCTCAATCATGTGTTGATATAATTGCCAAACTTCGCGAACACAATGATAATTTAGTTAGAGAAATATTTGAAATGGAAAATCTCGTCTATAAACATAAAAATAAACTGAAACCTCTCCCAGAAGCACTAGAAGCTAAAAAGAGCGATTTTAACAAATTTCAAGAAGAATACAGCGTAAAGAGTTGTCAATCTCAGATTTTCTAATGAGGAGATCGTCAAATTAACAGCCGAGCGTGACTCTTTGAAAGCTAAGATTCAAGATGCTGACTTTGTTTTCAAAAGGTTCGAAGGGTCAAGTGCGATAGTCAAACCGATGATCAAGAAACAACTTAAATGGGATGACAACCAGGGTCTGGGGTACAAGAGTGTTCCACCTCCTTTCAACAATAATTTTACCCCACCCCTTGAAACCAAGGAGTCTGGGGAATGTTATCTTTCCAAGTTCATCCAAAAGGATTAATCTGGCACCCTGAGAAGGTTGAGGAGAAAATTGCTAATGTTTCTGTTCCGTGTGCAGATAAAATTGAGAAAGATGATGATGAGTCCGGTTCTGAAAAGAAATCTTCAAACACCTCATCTACAGTTACTTCTGAGAAAAGTGCTAATGTTTCTGTTCAGTGTGCAGATAAAATGTTTGAATTTAGATTTCTTTTAATCTTATATTACAAATGCAATTCCATTAATATATTTAGGTTAAAAAGTATTCATAAATTTGTATTTTATAATGTTATATATAGTTACAAATTAAGAAGTATTATATATATATATATATATATATATATATATATATATATATATATATATATATATATATATATATATATATATATATATATATATATATATAATTTTCAAAATAAGTATTTAATTCATAACTTTTAACTAAGCAACCGTTTTGACAAAGGTTCCCTTTTATAATAAAATTTGCAACTCTTGAAAAAAAAGGTTGTCGTTTTGAATAAAATTGCAACTCTTTTAAAAAATGGTTGCATCAGATTTTTTTAATGCAACCTTTATTTGTATGAAGTTGCTTTAGAATCATATGCAACTATTAATTAAAAAGTTGCTTCTACAAAGTTGCATTAGGCTTATTTTGTAGTAGTGAAAGCTGCTGGCTGTTCAAAGAAAAGTAATGATGCAGCTACAAGCTCAAATGTTCGGGCCTTTGGAAGATTCAAGCTACAAAAGTTTGTGAAGGATGGTGACATTCCCTGTGGACCCAGACCTAGTGCCAGTAAATGTGGTTGTGCTTGTACTTGTGGAAACTCCTTGAAAAACTCAAAAGGACAAGGACCAAGTCACAACCTCATCTACTTGAAAAGACAAACATGCTTTAATTGTGGGATTACAGGTCACATAGCTCGAAACTGTCCACATCTCCCTTATGTTCCCTACTACGTACAACACTAGCAGAATGTGCCAAAGGGAAGGTCATCCAAAAGGAAGCCCTCAAGGTCACGATCCAAAGATGGTGACTGGAATGCAACCAAGGCCAAGAAGCAGGCCCCCAAGAACAAGAAGACTGATTCGAAAGATAACTCTGCCAAATCAAAATCAGAAATGGTCGAGTTCATCTGAAGGATCGTCCTCGAGTCCACACTGGCAACATAAGCACAAGTTAAGGGGGAGTCGTGTTTTGAAATCAATTGTTGATACACCCATCGATTCAAACAACAAGAGACTCAATCCAAACTACCGATGGGTACCTAAAGGCCAATATTCCAAATCATCTAATTGTCCTGCTAATTCTTCATGTTCTTTATTTGATAAGCAGGATATGATCTTGGAACAAGTAAAGTGTGTTGATGACAATGGTCGACCCAGTTTCAAGATGGACTGGGTTCCCAATACCAACTAATCCCGCTTCATGTGCAAGAGGAGCTACGGAGGAATATCATCAGATCTTGGTTTGTTGATAGTGGCTGTTCCAGACACATGACAGGAGACATCTCTCAAATGCATGCCATTCAAATCATTTATGGAGAGTATGTGTCCTTTGTGGGAGGGAGGAAAGGAAAAGATGATCACGTGAGGTTCGTAACCTAAAGAAGTGTTGAATATTGAAAAGGTAACTTCGCTCCAAACTGGATTTGATTCGTTTTGATGACTAATAGTTCAATTTTTGTATATTTTCCTTTTGTTTCTGGTTAAATTTGTGCATTTTTGTTCATTCTCCTCTATGCACAAATTTAGGGGGAGAATTAACTAAAAAGAAAAACAACAAAAAATATAAAATTCAAAATTACAAAAATATGTCTTTTAGTTTTATGTCCTTACCTTTCAGAAAACAAACTTAAAAATCCAAAAATAGGTTTTTCGTTTCATGTCTTTCCTTTCAGAAAATTACAAAACTCAAAAATATTATCTACCGAAGACACACCGAGTTATACCACTCACTGCTGAGGTAACACTTAAGTGCTAGTGATTCTTACTGTTACACCATAGTAAGTATGAAGCACTGACAACTGTTTCTTAACCAAATCTAAAGGTTTCTTCTGCAACACCAACTTCTAGACACTTTGAGTAAAGCCACTCAGAGTCGAGAGTTAAAAAGTCTGTGTTGATGGTTAGATTGCATACCGTAATCTATCACACGCACCAATCCATTCTCAACCACCTCTAACTTTATGTTGCAAGAATAGACGACTCACCACTTTAAACCAAGTGGTGATGATATTTTAACACTCTATACCAGTGATCTCTGCTACAACACCAGTAGTATATGTGAGGCATCAACAACCATTCTTACCTACGAAGCTTCTAACTCAAGAGTTGGATGACTTAGTGTAATAAACCATACACTGATGACAATTCGAATGTCTAGCCGATGGGTATGTCTAGTAACCAAGACATATTACACCCTCATACCGCTCTTGACCTAAACTTCTTCTAATTAAGATGTTTGTGATTCAATGTGATTTTACCTCGCATTGATGAAACATTGAAACTCTGGGTCAGTGATCGTTGTTGTTCACCACAATAGTTGTGAGACCCCAACAACTTCACCGGATTCAAATTGGCACTAGGATGGTACACTCCGTAGAGTTTGGATACCATTGAACGTCTCTCCAAGAGCCAAGTCAACTTGTTGACTTGTCAACTACATTGAGATCTTTGATCAAGGATATGTAGGGGCCAAAAATCAAAACGGCCACGAGTAGTTCTCCGATACTCAAACAATCGCAGTGTGTTTCCCCGGTTCAGACAGTGATGAGACTTTTTATGACTCTGCGACCCACATGATTTTTGGTCATCATTACGTGCTGGTTATAGTCAAAGACAGTCCAGTGAAGTGTTTCAAGTGATGGAGCCAGAAGTGAAGTTTCAAGTTCTCAACACAATCATTTCAACCCCAGAGAAGGTGAATCATAACTCCATGTGACAAGCTGTGTTGAATTCCTCCTCAATCAGTTTGTTACTACTTTGTACCTTTATGTGATCAAGAAGTGAAGATGTGAAGAGTCAGACTCCAGTTCCAGTCAGAGTCAAATCAAAACTAGATGTGCTGATTCAAGACCTATGCTAAAGCCTGTACCCAACGTGGGTTCAAAGTCAAATCTGAAGACAGTCCAATCTGAGGATGAAGTTGTCTCTGCAATGTGTTGAATGCTATGAACATCATCACCCGTCATTCATTAAGGGGGAGATTATTAAAATGTTGCTGCAGTGTTCAACTGAAGCCAAGTTCAACACAGAGCTCGAAGTTAAATGAAAGCATTAAACCAAGGGGGAGATTGTTGGGCCATAATTATAATTGGTTTAAGCTTTGCATTTAATCGGACCAAATTCAAGAGTTTCCAGGCTAAAACGAAGAATTTATTGGACTGCAGAGTGATTTCGGTCTAG
The DNA here is from genome assembly GCA_023525715.1 of Cichorium intybus. NCBI lineage: Eukaryota > Viridiplantae > Streptophyta > Magnoliopsida > Asterales > Asteraceae > Cichorium > Cichorium intybus. Next base: position 84,220,556 of record CM042014.1, on the reverse strand, counting down.
ACCGAAATCCTCCATGATTTCGGTGGTGGTATGACCAAAATCCCCATGGATTTCGGTTGGGCCTCTATCGTTTTCGGTGGGCTTGGGTGTGGATGGGCTTAGGTCATAGATTAAGTATAAATAGTTTTTCCTTTGTCATTTGTTGTTGTTGATCGAATTGGGAGCTTAGAGTGTTACAGAGAATTTTGTCATTCAATGAAGGAACCTTATGTACCAGTCTGTTATTCTTAATAGAGTGCATTGAAGGTTTGTAGTAATTTCATTGTGTGTTTCGATTCATACTTGTTGGGACTCCGCTCCAATCGAGTGTGTTTGATTGATACCAAGTAGATCTAGGATTGTTTGGGACTATCAATTTCAAACAATGTTCGATTTCTCATTTCAGACACACTACTTTGCAGCGGTGTTCTGAGAGGAGACAACGTGTGAACCATTTCACAGTTCCTAATATGTTCGCAGAATACTCACATATTCTAGCCTAGTTGATTCCACTTCGTTTTGAAACCCTTTGAACACTTCAAAGTTTCTATCAGATATACATATCCATATTTACTGAAAACGAACTATTACTCATCATGTCTTGTGGCGGATTTGAACGGTCCATAAACACTTGTGTGAATCAGTTCCAACAATTCTTTTGCCTTTTCCACAGTTCCTGTGAATGGCATTCTTGTCATTTTCCACGTAAACAAGATTCGCATACATCACCTGATTCTAAGTCAAATGATCCAAATCCTGTCCACTTGGAGCTTGGTGATGCAATTCTTGATTAATGGACAAGGTAACAATACCACAAACATGATTTATCCAACACATTTTGGATGAATCAACATTTAAGATTATATTATTACTACTTCTGAACAACACATTCATATATGAGCCATTGTTAAAGATAAATGAAACAACCATGTTTATAAAGAAAAAGCACAATTTAAAAAAAATACAAAATTATCCTTAAACGATCCGTAATACGAAACAAAGTTTTGTGCCAATTCTGGCGAGTAGTAAAAATCTAATAATCTATCTAAACACCACTAATTAGCACGAACTTGTAATTCTTGATCCTTGTAATAATAGCAACGCTTCTGCGTCTCATGATCAGATCAAGCCCCTATGCTTCAACTTCTCACTTTCACTTATTCCCTACATACAGCGCAATGTGATGAACACATCCTATATCAAATGTGATGAACACTGTTGAAAATTTAAAAATATACAAAAACTCGGGGGTTTTCGGGTCCAAGTTCTTTCGCTCAACAATAAACGAAAATATATAAATATTAAGTGCTAAAATGTAAAGGAACGATGCAGAAAATATAAATGACATGAAATATAAAGTTGCAGAATATTAAATAAATTGTAAAGAGCAAGTGCGGAAATTAAAAGACAATAATTTAAACGATATGATGTAATTCGTATTTTTCATTGATAAACGAAAGGTGTTACAGATTTAAAAGTTAAGCTCAAACACACTTTCTAGTCTAAGATGAATTACATGGAGATCTAGAGTGGATAAAAGAAGAGAAGATAAGATGATGGAGATCTAGAGTGAATAAATGAAGAGAAGATAAGATGTTCTTGATGTTCTTGAGATTGTTGGAGAGCATTCTCCAACCACTCCTCCAATTCCTTTAGACTACAATTGAATGATAGTTTCCTCACAATCTCTCCAAAATCTCAACTTAATCTTCATGACCCAAGCCTACTATTTATAAGAGGAGAAGATCTCTATCAGATCTCAAGTATAACTAAAATTAATAAACTATTAGAAAAGTACAAGCCTATCACTAGCCTACTAAGTCTTGGTGTACTTCAACTTCTGTTCAGCTCAAGGTTCGTTGCTATGCAAATTGAAGATTTGGTGATACAGCGGCTGCACCAGCAGCCGCTGGTCCAGCTCTTCAAGGCTTTCTGACCAGCAATTCCTTAACTTTGGCATTTCAACACTTGATCTTTGGCTAACCGAGAATCATATATGGATATGATTTTCGGTATATACATGATGATTTTCGGTATTGTGAATTGCGTTTCAGGCTATACAATATTCGGTATCTTCACCTTTGGGTTGAGTGTGATTTTCGGTATACACATATGATTTTCTGTTCAACCTCGTTTCATAAAGATCTTTGGTTCCTTATGTGAATTTCGGTTACTACTTGACTTCGGCATTGACCCAATATGCTCGGCTAGTGATTTTCAGTACACCAATGTTCGGTCACATAACCTTTTCACTCGGTTGCTCATTTCACAATATGTTTTATTACTCAGCACGCATTCACTTGTTTAAGATTATTGCTCGGGCCGCATGAGAACTTCGGTGTTGTTTTGCATTTGCTCGATCGACCACACACATAAAGTTCTTGAAGGTTTGCTCGACCATATGCTTTGATCTCCATTCATTCTATATCGACCGATCATGTTTCCTTGATGTTATTCAACTACACCATAAATTCTTTTTCCTTTCTTTTCTATTCACTCGGCTCGCACCATTTGAGAATACATGCACACGTGCATGCATTTAATATACGTTTCTTTTCTTTCTTACATTTCTAGGTAAAGAACACATATGGATGCATTAGCTATAATATCAACCACATGTTCTTTTGTTTCCATTTACCATATTTTGTCATTTAATTCTTGACCACGTGAACATGTGTAATATATATATATATATATATATATATATATATATATATATATATATATATATATATATATATATATATATATATATATATATATATATATATATATATATATATATATATATATATATATATATATATATATATATATATAGGGAAGGGTTCAAATGAGAACCATTAAAAAAATGAGAGCCATGAGAACTAATCCCGGCCCTTGACGCAATTCATCGGAGGTTTGTATATATATGGAGTTTAACAAGTGTGAATGCGTTGTAGACGATCAAACCCATGACCCTTAGATCAAAATAATGTATGGCTTGCATTAGTTCTTTTAGTTCTTAATCTTTTAATGGTTCTCATTTGAACCTATTCCTATATATATATATATATATATATATATATATATATATATATATATATATATATATATATATATATATATATATATATATATATATATATATATATATATATATATATATATATATATATATATATATATATATATATATATATGGTTGGGTTCTTTTGAGAACTCAAAAAACCATGAGATCTTGAGAACTCATTCTGATTGGTCAGATCACAAAAGGGCATGATTGACATTTTACCATTCTCATTTAATTTTGATATTTTTTATTTTTGGCAACAAAATAACAATTCCTAAAAACAAGCATAATCAAATTCAAAATTGGATTTAAAATATACATGATTTTAGTTTTTTTTAATATGAGATTTTTCGAAATTAAAAAAAAAACATAAAAATTTTAAATTCAAGAAAAAAAGTCAGATTTTAGATTAGAAAAAACACATATATGTTCATGTACCAGGTGCATATGTGCATATTTTTAAATAAAATTCATATAAACATATTATTATGTATAATAGTTGAATACAAATAATAAACAAACTAATTTATTAAAAACAATAATGTACAATTGTTTTGAATGATACATACGTAAAATATAAAAAATACAACAAAAATTCATAATATCTCAATTGTTTATTCCTTGACTGTCATGTTTCTTCATTTTATCGCTTTTCACTTCTTCAATTTGCTCGATAAAACTTTAAAACCTGCAAGAACATTAATAAAAATACATATTAAAAATATAAAAAAAAATACTTGTATGCATATACGCATATGCACATAAGCACATATATATGTATGCATATATGCAAATACGGACACACACTTATGCACATATGTACCATTTTCAAAAATGCATTTATGCATACATACATTTATGCACATATGCAACACATGTACGTATACCATGAATTTAAACAAATAAACATATATGTGCATATGTACATATGCACATGTGCATATCAGCATATATATTTTTGTACATATGCAAGTACGCATACATATGTTTATTTGCGTAACCACGTATGTGCACATATATACACATATTCACTTATGCATATATGCATATGTGCATGTGTATATATGCATATTCACATATGCATATATAAATATGTGCATATGTATATGGACATATTCACATATGTCCATATCCACATATATGCATGTGTGTTTGTGCACATATGCATATATATGCATGTGTATATGTGCCGCATACGTGCACGTGTACATGTGTACATATGTGCATATGTTGCATTTTCCGATTTTAACACTTTCTAATTCTCAAATTGGTAAAATTATGTATATGTTGTCCACATGCATATGTTGCATTTTCCGATTTTAACACTTTCTAATAAGTTGTAGAGGGCATGATCGGAAATTTTGCAATGATGTCGGAAATCAGAATCACTGTGGCGTTCGGTGGACAATGTGTACATTGTTTTTAAATGCCCTTCTCCACCTTGCCAAAACGTTAGAAGAAGAATGCTGTAATAGAAAGAATTCAAAGTAGAATTCTATAACTCATAAAAAAATGAAAGTACCAAGGTTATTCTGCCATCAATATGAATATAAATCTACAAGAACATTCATAAAACGAAAAAAGTGCATATTAAAAAACATGAAAAGAAAATCATACATACATATACATCTATAAGAACAATCATAAAACGAATAAAAATCCAATAGAGACAGGTTGTTATCCTCTTTAACAAAAATTGTGGTCAATTGCTCAGATCAGAAAACAGAAAAAAGGAGTTAGAGCTTACTTTGACATTGTCATACTTGAGAATTGTAAAATTAAGATTTTTAAATGAACTATGAAATTAATTAAGCGTACTGAAGGCAATTGTTGCAGCGGTGAGGGATGTCTGTGCAGAACTTTAAGGAGGTGGTGGGATCGTCGGAATTACCAATCGTAGTGGCACCAACTCCACATCCTAAGGCAGTGGCAGCAAAAGGCTCCGTCTGATTGAAAGGCACGAAAAAGAATACAAATTTCAATCCATATTCAGATCGAGAATCAGAAACAAATCTAAAATCAGAATCATCGGAAATCAAGAACCCCAGCTTACCATTTCATAAGAAATCAAGAAGCAGAAACAAATCTAAAATCAGAATCACCAAAAAGAACCCAAATACGCAGAAATAAAGAATGGATAATACCTGCTGTCGAGAGGATGTCGGCTACCGGAAGAGAAGGCCGATCGTACAGAAAAGAGAGGGGAATAATTCTTGCTGCAAATGGACGAGGTGTTGCCGCCGATCGTAAGAGAAGACCAGTGTATCATCCGAAATTCCTGTGGGTATCTTTTCTCGCAAATAATCAGAATCTTTAATACTACAAATGATTATGCAAGAGGTATGATGATGATGAAGTCGCTAATTGCGATGCGTGTTGCAGGTTCTTGCGTACAAGAGGGTAGCGGAGATTACGTAGAAGATGAGGGAGAGAAAGGGGGAGAGGAAAAAGAGAGCCGACGAGAGATATAGGAGAGAGAGTGGATTGATAGCTGATTTTTAGGGATCAGTTTAATTGTAGTTTTTTCATTCCAAGAATGCCCCGATCAGCATATTATAAATGACATATTTATCATTGAGTTTGCTATTATTTACGATAGTGCCACGATTCATCTTAGCCTTTTAATTTTTTGATCATGTGGTCTATGTGTATATTCCATCTTTTGGTTCGAGTGCTTTTACGCTGTTGCCACTTTTAGTCTCATTGAAGTTCCTTGCTTCTTAAATTTTTAACATCTTCGGCATTTACACTAAAATTATCCTCCTAAATAGTTGTAGATTTTGAGTGTTCTTCATGAACGGTCAGGTGAACTTCATCATGATTTCCTCAATCCCATTGTTGAATAAACACTCACTATTTCAGCGCATTTATCCAACATATCCCCCTAAATTATATGAAATGTTAAGGGTTGGGATATTCACTTCAAGCGGCAGTTGTGATGTAGAAATTCTTTGAAGCTCCACTTGTGAAAATGAACCTTCCAATGACGAGAGTAAAATTACAAAATTTCAAGCTCAAAGAGAAATTTAGCAAGGCCTGAAATTTGGTTATGAAAACCAAAAATCATTGCCATGTCGCTTTACTAAACTAGGTCCTTGATATCAAAACTCTAAAATCCCACCTCTCTAAAACTAATGGGTATAGAAGTTCATGATCGAAACCGCATATATTTGATCAAAAAAATTGAAAACATTGAAATCTAAAATCTATGATCTAATATTTGAAGTAAGGATAATTTTGAATGATCGGCCGAGTTGTATTATGATCTTGGATCCCCCCATATGTTGATGGGGTCTTGGAAATTTTTTGAGAAAATCTTCTTGGTCATGAAATTTATTGGATAGCGGTGATTCGTGCTATATGTTCGAAAAATTTGAAAAATTACAATTTGATGAAAATTTTGAAAATTTCTTGTTGCCGATATGTTGTTGCTGTGTTGACTAAGTTGTTGTTTCTTTGATTACAATTGATGAATCTTTGAAGTTACCAGCTCTTCCCAAAACTTCTTGGTGCCAGGAGATGTGCAAACTTTCTCCATAGAGAATGTTCAGACTTCTAGAGCCTTGGCATTCGAATGCAACTTGGCACGCGCCTACGTCGCCGCAAGAACTGAATCGTTATAGCCCCCCACTAGGAAATTGCTTTCTTCGAGAAACGAACCCTTGACTTTCGCTCTGAAATCACTTGGTGGATCTGAATGATGCCATTGTGTTGATACCAACTTCTAAGTCTTGGGTGATCAGCAATTTGCTTTCATTGTCAGCAATCACCTTGCTGAGTATTGACTTGCTAAAAGCTCTTACTTTCACAAACTAAGTTAATACCTCAATTTCAACTTCTCTTCTTCACAATCTTCTGATAATTCATTAGAATTTGAACTTGTCTCTCTTTCTTTTGATTTTGAGTTCATCGATGATCATCTCTCATTCCCTTGTTTATTTTTTATTTTTATTTTTATTAATTATTATTATTATTATTAATTTTATAAATATATATATATATATATATATATATATATATATATATTATTTTTTATTATTTTTACTGTAAATTTCGGATATGATTTTTTGATCAGAAATTTATGATATGATTTTCTGATGGAGAACAGCGACGGACTTCTTGGGTAAAATGTGGAATTTCTCAACTTAGGTGTTAATATGCATCTAAGTCTTGAAAAAGCGTAGAAGGTTGATGTGTGGTTAGACTTTGGTGTTATGAAGCAACAAAGCTAGATACAGAACTTCAATCTTCTGTGGAGAAAAAGATGTGAAGTCGCTGATGAAAGAAGGGAGTGATGTCACTGGTGGGAAAATGAGTGATGTCATCAGACAAAGAGTACGAATAAAGTGATGAGTATAGGAGAGAGTGAAACAGATGTTCCCAAGGTCTGACTGTTGGTGAAATGCAGACATGAAACAGATGTGTGAGCTGACTTTTTTTTTAAAAATCATTCAATTTATATCCCCCCAAATATATAAAAATTCAAAAAATCAAAGGGAATATAAATTAAATTCAACATTTTTCAGCAAAATTTAACATTTTATAGAAATTTTCAATAAACCATTTTCGAACAAAAATACCCAAAATTTGAATCACGATCATAAATTTTGTTTTCAATCTCCAACAAAAACGTTTTTCGTCTAGAAACATATTAATGCTTAAACTGCGAAAAATGATTTGTTTTACTTGTCTTTACACATTTCAGTCATTTTCTTCCTTTACGATTTTGTTTTTGTTTTTGCAGAAACAAAATATAGCACAGCAGCATCCAACGGATCGATAGTGGGTTTTCAAAATTCATAAAAACCATATGGACAGCTGCTATAACTCTAATACCAATTGTTGAAATTTTAAAAATATACTATAACTCGGGGGTTTTCGGATCCAATATCTTTCGCTCAACAATAAACGGATATATATAAATATTAAGTGCTAAAATATAAAGGAATGATACGGAAAATATAAATGACATGAAATATAAAGTTGCGGAATATTAAATAAATTGTAAAGAACAAGTGCGGAAATTAAACGACAATAATTTAAACGATATGATGTATTTCGTATTAGTCATTGATAAACGAAATGTGTTACAGATTTAAAAGTTAAGCTCAAACACACTTTCTAGTCTAAGATGAATTACATGGAGATCTAGAATGTATAAAAGAAGAGAAGATACGATGATGGAGATCTAGAGTGGATAAAGTAAGAGAAGATAAACTGCTCCAGCTCTTCAAGACTTTCTGATCAGCAATTCCTTGACTTCGGCATTTCAACACCTGATCTTTGGCTAACACTTGATCTTTGGCTAACCGAGAATCATATATGGATATGATTTTCGGTATATACATCATAATTTTCGGCATTGTGAATTGTGTTTCAGGCTATACAATATTCGGTATCTTCACCTTTAGCTTGAGTGCGATTTTCGGTATGCATTTCTGTTCAGCATCGTTTCATAAAGGTTCCTTATGTGAATTTCGGTTACTACTTCACTTCGGCATTGACCTAAGATACTCGGGTAGTGATTTTCGGTACACCAATGTTCGGTCGCATAACCTTTTCACTCGGTCACTCATTTCACAATATGTCTTATTACTCAGACCGCATTCACTTGTTTAAGATTATTGCTCGGGCCGCATGAGATCGTCGGTGTTGTTTTGCATTTGCTCGATATATCGACAACACACATAAAGTTCTTAAAGGTTTACTCGACCACATGCTTTGATCTCCATTCTTTCTATATCGACCGATCATGTTTCCTTGATGTTATTCGACCGACGACACCATAAATTCTTTTTCCTTTCTTGTCTATTCACTCGGCCCGCACCATTTGACAATACATGCACACGTGCATGCATTTAATATATGTTTCTTTTCTTTCTTTCTTTTCTATCTACGTAAAGAACACATATGAATGCATTAGCTATAAACCACATGTTCTTTTGTTTCCGTTTACCATATTTTGCATTTAATTCTTGACCACGTGAACATGTGTAATATATATATATATATATATATATATATATATATATATATATATATATATATATATATATATATATATATATATATATATATATATATATATAGGGTCCCGTTCCGGTGAGGACTCTTTTTTCGATAAAGACTCGTAATGACACCTCAAAAAAATTGAAAAAAAATATAAAAAAAATACAAATCATAAAATCGAGAATAATACTATATCATGATCCAAAAAAATTTGGAAAAAAAAAATTGGATCATTGAGAAACAAAAATGATCCACAAAAAATTTTATTTTGTGGATCATCGTTTCATTATAAAAAAAAATAATGATCCAAAAGTTTTTTTCCGAATTTTTTTTCTCCAATATAGTACTATGATCCATTTTATTATTTATATTTATTTTTTATTTTTTTTCAATTTTTTTAAGGTGTCCTCACGAGTCATCACTTTAAGAAAAGTCCTCACCCGATCGCTTATATATATATATATATATATATATATATATATATATATATATATATATATATATATATATATATATATATATATATATATATATATATATATATATATATATATATATATATATATATATATACTTATTTCTTTTCTATCTGTATATTCCATCTTCGAGTGCTTTTGCGGTGTTGCCACTTTTGGTCTCGTTGAAGTTCCTTGCTTCTTAAATCTGCAACATCTTCGCAATTTACACTAACAATATCCCCCTAAATGGTGATAGATGTTGAGTGTTCTTCATGAACGGTCAGGTGAACTTCATCATGGTTTCCTCAATCCCATTGTTGAATAAACACTCAATATTAATTCAGAGCATTAATCCAACATATCCCCCTAAATGATATGAAATGTTGAGGGTTGGGATATTCACTTCAGGCGGCAGTTGTGATGTAGAAATTCTTCACTTGAAGCTCCACTTGTGAAAATGAACCTTCCCATGACGAGAGTAAAATTACAAAATTTTAAGCTCAAAGAGAAATTTAGCAAGGCCTGAAATTTGGTTATGAAAACCAAAAATCATTGCCACATCCCTTTACTAAACTAGGTCCTTGATATCAAAACTCTAAAATCCTAACTCTCTAAAACTAATGGGTACAGAAGTTCATGATCGAAACCGCATACATTTGATCAAAAAAACTGAAATCATTGAAATCTAAAATCTATGATCTAAATTTTAAAGTAAGGATAACTTTGTAGAAAATTTACTACATACCAATTCCATAACAGATATTACAAAGCAAATTCACTACAGACCAATTCCGTAACAGATTCAATGCGGGCCGATTCCGTAACAGGTATTCCGATAGTTTAATTTTTAGCAAAATTAACAACAAATTAACTATGAGCTAGTTCCGAATCAAAAAATGACAATTTAAAATTTCGTAGCAAAATACTTACAAATAGTTTTTTAGAAACAATATTCTAACAAAATCAACATTACAAGAATGCAATATAAAATAAAAGAAATTATATACATTGTTAATAAAAAGTTGCATCATCTAATGTTGTCATATACTGTTGGGAATATTTGTGATGAAGTGCTGACGTATCCGAAGCCCCCTCTAGAATCCCTTTTGAAGAATGAAACCCCGAAGTAATAAAGCAATAGAAGACCCCGAAGTCTGAAGACTCCGAAGTGTGATACACAGAGGATCCGAAGACTTCACAGCCTGTCAACCTTTTATGTGCACGCGTATAGTACAATACGTAGTGCATGAATCTATCATCCTATTGGCTAGTACACTGATAGGATTGTCACCTACAACCTCTTCCTCAACAACATTTTCGACCCTCTCGGTGTTCTCTTGACTTTCCCAAGGTGCATGCCCTTCCATCACATATTCAGGTGATGCAAGTTCACACACATTATTATTGGTATGAAAATCACTCGCCTCCGGTTCTGGCGAAGGTGGTGAACATTTCCAACTTTCCTCTAACCTATCTAAAGAAGCTTGCACTTTTTCAAGAGCTTCAGCCTGGTCCTTCTGCTCGTGGTAGTTGTTATACATGAATACCCAAAGTTGGGCCCAAGTTGCAGAATTCTCAGGCTGAGATGACTCCTCGGTCCGCCATCCATTGTCATCGAATGATCCATTGTTGTAATCATCCTCGTAACAGGTGTCGGCCGGATTTTCATAATACTCATAATACTGATCCGGGTACATGTAATCACCCATTATAAGGATGTACACATGCCAAAAATCAGCGAACTAAAATTAAACATCAAAAATCAGAAACTAAATCCTACAGATCACCTAATCTAAGCTCACAGCTCCCCGGCAACGGCACCAAAATTTGACACGCCTAGGTCGTCGTGCGGTCAAAAATAAAGAAAAACCTAACACACACTAGTATAGTGGTAGTCAGGGTCGATCCGCAGGAGCTTCGTGGTTAGACTAAATGACAGATTACCAACTAGTAGTGTCATGCTACAGTCGGAGGAACTAGTTTCTATCTTCTTAATTACTAGCACCCTAAAGCAATGATCAAACAAACTCAAGCCAAGCTAAGCTAAGCTCAAATGAACCTAGTCACTTTCTAAAATCAGAAGTGCATCTCTGAATCAGAAGCAATCAAAGGCATCCAAACTAAGCAAAACCAAGCAAAGCATAAACTAGCCACTAACTAAAGTTCTACTGAACAGTTACTAGCCAATGTTTAATGCCTAAAAATTAACCTAATTAGCTACTGATTTCAGCAAGGGAAAACAGTCCCAACAAGGTCAAAACAAGATCCAAACACAATTCAAACAATCAAAACCAAACAAAAGCATAAAAACACTGAAATACCAATATTACTTGTACCCAAATGCTTCTTATTCATCAAACTCAATATCCAAACATCCAAACATTAACAAAATGTCATAAAACAGAAACCTAAAGTGCTCAAGGCCAGTGGTTGTCACTCCCAAGGACCTTAGCTACAATTACTACTTGATAATAAAAGGAAATTAAATTCTAAAACACAAAATACCAATTGAGATGTTGCTGAAACGAATTCTTGGAGTCAAAGAGCTTCAAGGTCGATTTTACACCCGGTCTTTGCTAGGGTTTTCGGCTGAAATTGCATCTATTTATACTTGCAAATTTCTCGCAGCCGCGCCGCACAGATGAAGAATCCGCGGCGTGCGTACTAATCTTTTCCCGTTTCTTCGGCATTTGAATGTGTTACACCGCCTTAAGCCCGCGTCGCGCGTATCATAGATCCGCGGCGCGCGTACGAGTTTCCTTGATTTTTCATTCTTTTCCAAACTTCTTCCTTTTGCACGCTTTTAGTCCCTGTTTTCATTCTTTTTCTCCAAACAAGTCCTGGCACGAAAAGTGAGAATACCCAGACATATCTGATATAATTTTATCAAGAACAGGGCTCAACAACGCCTAAAATACTTGATATCACTAGGCGTTGTCAAACACCCCACACTTGTGCCTTGCTTGTCCCCAAGCAAGAGAGTTTTTAACAAATTATAATAAAGACTCAAACAATTTTTGACTGTGTTCAGCTTCAAAGTTTATTGCTCTATGAGTTAGAGTGGAATAGTTCGCGAAAACATAATTGAATTGCTCTTTGGAATTCATGGCTTTCTAAAGAACCCTTGATTACAAATTTTCTGTCCACAATGAAGTGTATGTACTCATTCGGATTCTAAAGGCCATTAAGGAATTGTCCATGACTTTCGATGCTGTCCGTGTAGCGAGCTTTCAGAAATACCATCCCAGACCAGACGATCTTAGGTGGTAAGGTGCATAAGTCCCACCCATTTTAGACTTACTGGCTCGAACAACAAAGGCCACATATTGACTTTTCCTTCCTAAACTCCAATCCTAAAACAGCTCAATCTTCTAAACTCGTAAAACTCAACTTATTTGACTAACTAATAGCATGATCACAAATAAACAGTATTTCTTGAAAAATACGAATGCTATCACAATCACAAACCATTCAATTCAAAATTGCAATTTATTAAAAATTTTGAAAAATATTGCTAAAAATTGAAAATTTGATCATTTCTGCAAAAATTTCAAAAAAATTCTCTTTCGACCGTCCACACCCCACACTTAAAACCGTACAACGTCCCCGTTGTACAAAAATTATTTCAAAACAAGGGAGAAAGAGTTACCCCTTTTGGACGATAGACTGCTTGGTGCTCAATATCACAGGTATAATTGCGAACAAACGGATCCTTGATTTCGTATTCCGGAGTTGTAGTGCTACAGTGAACACGCCGGTGGTCGAGACAAGTGGAGGGGGCACGGTGACCCCACACTTGTCTGAGACAACTCCTTCCCATTCGATATATCATGCATAACTCAACAAACAAATTAAAAGCACATAACAAATAAAATATGAACAAAATATACAGATAGAGGTGTCATAAGTTTGTACATATATCCCAAAAAAATATAAAAAGAAAGAAAGAAAAAATTACATCAATCACTACCAGGTGGCCTGGAGTGTCCAGCCTCGTGATCGTGGGCCCTGGCTGGGAATGGTCGAGGGGGCCGGCCCTGCTGAGTGGCCAAATCCAGGAGTACCTCTCTGATCCATGCCAACTAGTCCTCGATCCTGGCAACCCTGGCTGTCAGGTCCTCCTGCTGTGGCTGCGGCTGTGGTGCTGGCTCGGCGGGTGGCTCCCGCCTCTGTCGTCTCCGGCCCGGCTGAGCGTACGCGGTCTAGGGTGCCTGAGGTGGCTCTGTCGGTGCCCGGATGAACTGCCCCGGACGCTGCTGCTCGATGAGCCTCATCCTCTCCAATGTGCGCGCTGTAGTGCGGGATGGAGGCAGAGCGGTCAAGGAGGCAGCCACGGGGGCAGTGAGGATCCCATATGAGCGGGCCAGGCGGGTAATGAAATACCCCCGGGCCAATGGACTGCTGGTGGAAGCTCCCGTCGAATGGGTGGAGAGGGCAACCGCGAGGGCGAAGGGGAGATAGAGGAATCGGGACTGGTCGAGGAGAGCCCAGAGGAATGTCATGTCCTCCCCAGACACCTTCTCGCCCCCCTCCCGCTGCATGATGGAGGTGGAGACGATAAGGTGCATGAGGCGGTGAAGTGGGTCGCGGAGGTGGCTCTCCCTCGAGGTCCCTGCCTCGTACATAACGTTGGACAGTGGTGTCCAAATCTCCATGTTGGCAGCTCGGTCCGGCTGCCCCTGGATGCACGCCCCAATGAACTGCGTGAAATGGCGATGCTGGAGGTCCGCTGGAGTGTAGATGCCGGTGCGCCTCCCGAACTCCCGGAGATTGCACTCCCTCTGTGCACCTCCCAGTCGAAATCGGATGATCCTGGATCGTGGGTCCGATGCCCGAGGAGCGAAATGGATCGTGGAAAGAAACTCCAACAATAGCTCGGTGTAGACCACGTCCTCGTTAGTGGCCATGATCCTGTCCCATCCACGGCAAGTAAATGAAGCATCCTCGTGAGTCCAGGTGCGATGTAAGAATGGCTCAATCACACCCCAGAGCCCAGCATCCCGCAAAATGTCTATGTCGATGACTGTCGCCTCGAGAACCCGGCGACCAGTCAATGAGTCCCTCCGTGAGATGTACTCTGCCGAACTGGCAAGTCCCTCAGGAAACTGTAGGAAAGGGTGGTCTAATCTGAACATCATCTGCAAAACAAACACATGGCCACAAAAAGAAAAAAAATGTTGCAAAATTAGTCCCTTTCTTCCCCAGTGAACCGCGGCGTGGCCCAAGAGCAAGGGCGCGGCGCGGCGTGCGGCTGTTTCAAAACCCCGATCCAAACTCTCAATTTAACCTGCTAAAACTCGATCTAATCATACCACAAGGTAGCCTAAGTGCCGACTAACTCATCTAGGGTCTTCATTTGGCAAAACAAACACCCTATGAGTTAGCATTAGCGATTCTAAGTTTTGAACTATTTTGGGCAAATCACTAAAATTAACTACCTAATCACTAGTTTTAACGAGTAATAAGTAGTTAGAATAGCGTACCTTGGTAATAGAAACAAAATGAGCAAGAAAAAATGCAACAGAAATTCGTTGATCAGAGCTCCGAGTCGTGTGAGGGTTATGTGAGCCACGGCTTACCTTATATAGGGGAAAACCGACTGATCGTTCCCCGCATCGCGGCTTTATGCTTTGCGCGTCGCGCGTGTCACCAAATCAACCCCTGCGCATCGGGTTGGTTTACAACCCCGCGTCGCGTAATTCAAAAACCCGCGGCGCGGTCTTCAAAAATTTCAAAACTTCTCACACGACCCCACACTTATTTTAGACCACTAATACCTGCAAAAAGATTGATGTATTTTCCTAATTATTTCAAAGAAATATAGATCCTAACTTATGACACGATGGGTTGCCTCCCAACAAGCGCTAAGTTTAACGTCTTCAGCCAGACATGCTACTCCTACTACAGCTACGGTGGATCGTATGCCTTCTTCCTTCGCTTATTTTCAGTCACCACCGTCCCTTTGTTGTCCCGCTGCCCTTCAAACTTTCCTGGGTCGAATGGCTTGTTGGTTCTCCTGTTGCTACCCAGCTACCGTCTTCTGATGATTTCACACGAGTGCTTGGAAGTAGCTTTGAACCTCCAAGCTCGGTCCTTCCTTCTATATCTCTTCAAAATCACTGGCTTGACGTGAAGCGCGCCCAGGGCCGCTTCTAGTAGTTGTTTCACACCCCGGTTTCTAGTGTCTCGCATGCTATCTTCAGGTTGCAATTTTGGTTTGCAGTACCAATAAAAATTTTCCAATCGAATGGAATCGGAAGACAACATATCAGGATGCTTCCATATGTCCTCATCGATGGTATTGATCACATCTAATTTTCCATTCATGAATGGATCATGAGTGGCGATAAAATATTGTTTATTATTTTCAAAAATCAACTCGTCAGCATCAACTTCTTGGTCATCGTCCAACAGGTGGATCGGAACCAAGAGTGAGTGACTTATTTGATCTGATGGTGGTACAAAATCACCCATCATCAGATCCTTACTTTCAAATTTCTCAAAATTTTCAAAAATTTCAGGAATTGTTGGGCTGGGGTCTGTACTGTCACTTACAGCCTCCTCCTCAACATCCTCATCAGCCAAATTATCTGGTGATGGAATGGATTCACTCATCACCAGCTCGATATTATCAACATTTTCAAAAACATCAAAAACATCAAAAGCTGTTGAGTCAGAGGTAGCATTGTCACCTACAACCTCTTCCTCAACAACATTTTCGACCCTCTCAGTGGTCTCTTGACTTTCCCAAGGTGCATGCCCTTCCATCACATATTCAGGTGATGCAAGTTCACACACATTATTATTGGTATGAAAATCACTCGCCTCCGGTTCTGGCGAAGGTGGTGAACATTTCCAACTTTCCTCTAACCTATCTAAAGAAGCTTGCACTTTTTCAAGAGCTTCAGCCTGGTCCTTCTGCTCGTGGTAGTTGTTATACATGAATACCCAAAGTTGGGCCCAAGTTGCAGAATTCTCAGGCTGAGATGACTCCTCGGTCCGCCATCCATTGTCATCGAATGATCCATTGTTGTAATCATCCTCGTAACAGGTGTCGGCCGAATTTTCATAATACTCATAATACTGATCCGGGTACATGTAATCACCCATTATAAGGATGTACACATGCCAAAAATCAGCGAACTAAAATTAAACATCAAAAATCAGAAACTAAATCCTACAGATCACCTAATCTAAGCTCACAGCTCCCCGGCAACGGCACCAAAATTTGACACGCCTAGGTCGTCGTGCGGTCAAAAATAAAGAAAAACCTAACACACACTAGTATAGTGGTAGTCAGGGTCGATCCGCAGGAGCTTCGTGGTTAGACTAAATGACAGATTACCAACTAGTAGTGTCACGCTACAGTCGGAGGAACCAGTTTCTATCTTCTTAATTACTAGCATCCTAAAGCAATGATCAAACAAACTCAAGCCAAGCTAAGCTAAGCTCAAATGAACCTAGTCACTTTCTGAAATCAGAAGTGCATCTCTGAATCAGAAGCAATCAAAGGCATCCAAACTAAGCAAAACCGAGCAAAGCATAAACTAGCCACTAACTAAAGTTCTACTGAACAGTTACTAGCCAATGTTTAATGCCTAAAAATTAACCTAATTAGCTACTGATTTCAGCAAGGGAAAACAGTCCCAACAAGGTCAAAACAAGATCCAAACACAATTCAAACAATCAAAACCAAACAAAAGCATAAAAACACTGAAATACCAATATTACTTGTACCCAAATGCTTCTTATTCATCAAACTCAATATCCAAACATCCAAACAGTAACAAAATGTCATAAAACAGAAACCTAAAGTGCTCAAGGCCAGTGGTTGTCACTCCCAAGGACCTTAGCTACAATTACTACTTGATACTAAAAGGAAATTAAATTCTAAAACACAAAATACCAATTGAGATGTTGCTGAAACGAATTCTTGGAGTCAAAGAGCTTCAAGGTCGATTTTACACCCGGTCTTTGCTAGGGTTTTCGGCTGAAATTGCATCTATTTATACTTGCAAATTTCCCGCAGCCGCGCCGCGCAGATGAAGAATCCGCGGCGCACGTACTAATCTTTTCCCGTTTCTTCGGCATTTGAACGTGTTACACCGCCTTAAGCCCGCGTCGCGCGTATCATAGATCCGCGGCGCGCGTACGAGTTTCCTTGATTTTTCATTCTTTTCCAAACTTCTTCCTTTTGCACGCTTTTAGTCCCTGTTTTCATTCTTTTTCTCCAAACAAGTCCTGGCACGAAAAGTGAGAATACCCAGACATATCTGATATAATTTTATCAAGAACAGGGCTCAACAGCGCCTAAAATACTTGATATCACTAGGCGTTGTCAACTATTCGTATCACTGATTCAGTATAAATATCAGTGATACCTTGCTGTGTAGAATGTGAGATTACGAGATAGAAAAACCACAACATAGAAAACCTCATTGTAAAACCATATCCTATAATCAAGCATTCGGCACAAGTTATCCATTTCACCTTGTTCATTTAGCTTTCTTATATTATCCTTGTGTGATTGATTGTGTTATTGATTTAACCTAAGTCTTAATTCATCTATTAACTGATTTCAACACCCAACAAGTGGTATCAGAGCAAGTCAGCTCAAAAACTTGTTGATAGAGCTCGAGTTCATTTGCTTCAGTTCTAGAATTGAATCGATTATCACTTCTAGCTTTCCGCAACTGTTGCAAATCTCTATTACCCGTTTTTTTACTGAAAATATCCAGTTGAAATACATCAAGATGACCGATTCCACAACAACTTATGCCAATATGCTTAACTATGCAAACCTCATTGGTCCTGCAACAAAGGCCCCTGTTCTAGTAACCTCTTACTATGATTACTGGGCTGGACGAATGAAGGATTATCTTATTGGACTTGACAAAGACTTATGGAGGTCTGTGACTGATGGTCCACACACAGATATTGTTGGTCGATTCGTTGTTCCTGACGGAGAAGAAGTCGTTGTCCTTAACGCAGCTGACATGAAGAAGCTAGAAAACGATGAGAGGGCCATGCGTGAACTGAGAAATGGCTTGGGTCCTGATGTCAGCCATCACATTGCTGATGCGAAATCTGCAAAAGAGATGTGGGACAATCTCGAACTCCGTTTCGGAGGAGATAAAATCCTCCATACCAGCAAGGTTCAAGAAATCCTTGCGGACTTCGGGAACTTTAAGCAAGAAGAAAATGAATCCTTAGAAGCCTGTTATGAACGTCTGAGCAACATGATTTACACCCTAGATAAGTATGGGGAAACAAGAAGCCAACAAGAGATAAATATCAAATTTCTTTATAGTTTTCGCAAGGAGTGGAGGCCAATCATGCTCATGGTCAAATCCTATGAGAATATTGAGAAATACAAGCTGGCTGCCCTATACAATCTACTGAAATCACACGAACCCGATGTGGTGGGTCGAAGAAGTGAAATGGCTGGTTCTGGACCACTTGCCCTCGTGTCAAAAGAAGATGAAGAATCAAGTGATGAAGACATTGCTGCCTACATGGTAGATGATAATGGAGAAACTATTGCTCTCTATGCCGCCAACAACCGTAGATTCAATATGCCTTTCTTCAAGAACAACTATGGGAAGCCATTCGTGAAGAACTTTAACAAATCAAACTTCAACTCCAAACCCAAACCAGAAATATTCACTCCGAAGGAGGAGAACTCAAAATTGTCAACCCCGAAGCCATCTGAAAAACCGCTTCGGAGTCATTCAAAGAAAAGACTGAAGAGAAAAATATCTCAGGTGATTCTAGTTATGATTGCAACTATTGTCATGGCAAGAATCATTTTGCAAAAGACTGCATGCTTCGGAAGCAAAACGAAAAGAAACCACAAGTGAAGGACGGAGCATACTACGCAAGAAAAATGGAGGAAGTTAGAGTAAGGACCAAAGACCTAGCCTTAATGGCTGCTGATGATCGTCAAGGATCTTATCAGGTTTGTTCTTCGGACTCAGATGATGATGAAGTGAGAAAACCATCTCATAGTGCTTTCATGGCCTATGATGTCGGTAAGAGCTTTCTAAAGGACACTTCGGAGAAGTTGAATGATGAAGAAATGATGAAGGTTGAAGCGACTGCGGTTCTTGGGTTTGTGACTTCGGAGGAATTTGAGATGATTGCTGATAATACTCTGAAGACTTGGTTTGAAGACTCTTCTGATGATGATGAGGAGGTATGCTTGATGGCAAACGACACTCGCTTGACAATCCTAGAACAAGTATCAAAACTTCTTTCATCTTTTAAAATTCCTATTTCTCATTCTACTCCAATTATAAATGAAATAACTCGTGATTGCTCTGTTATGCATAAATTACTCATTGATGCTAAAAATAGGGAAGTACTCACTGAGCAGGAGCTTCTAAGCTTGAGGGGGGAGAGTAGAGAGCCTGAAGCTAGCATTAGAAAAATCCAATCTTAGAATCTCCTTGTTAGAAGAAAATAGAGAAAATTTTCTAAACAATCATGATGTAATCTTGAAACAGCGAAACATATTTTGTGAAACAGCCAAACGATTATATGCGCATATTACTAGAATATATCATTCAGCTGATGTTTGCAATGTCCAACATAGACAACTATTGCCTTTCATTGAGTTTAAATTAAAGGAAGTTGATAGTATATCTTATGAATCTGAATCCATAGTATCAGGCTCCGAAGTTACAAATCCCTCATACAAACATGGCCTGATATATGTAGAAAAACATCTAACTGTTGATAATTTGTTGAAAATATTGCCGCAAGAAATTCCCATCCTGAAAAAGGCTGTACCTCAAATAGAAGCAAAAGAAAAGGAACTTGTCAATAACTTGTCTGAGAAGGATTCTGAAAGTGATTCGGACATGGAGGAAATTGATTGTTCTTCTTTGACATTATTAAAGTCATCCTCTGTATCCGAATCGACCTCCGAAGACATCTCACAACTGTCTTCGATGGACAAAGGAAAAACAAAAATGGGTTGTGAATCAAAAAATTTTGAAACCAAAGAAACTTCAAACTTCATAATGAAGATCACAGATGAATGCGCTTTTTATGATCAATATCTTAAGGACAATTCAAAAAGACTAGTCAAAGTGGCCTGTATCTATCCTAAGATTTCTTATTTCAAAAACACAATTTTTGTAAAACCCGGTGGATTACCCTCAATTAACAACGATTTACAAAAACTTCTTGAAAAGGATAACTCCACAGTTACAAAGGAAGGATTTTTCTCATCTTCCAAAATGGTCGAAAACGAAATGAATAAAAGAATGGAAGTGAAAATTAATATAAGAAAACAAGACCTATATGGTCACAACGTGTATAATCGTCTTTGTTTTGAAAAAGAGAAGATACCTGAAAATATGTCACATTTATTGAATCTCAAAAACGACGATCACATTTACACAAATCAAAACTACAAACAAATTCAAGTTGTGGAAAAACCCACAGCTCCGAAGATGGATATCTTTCAATTGATGGAGTCTTGTGAGTGTGTGCCTTTATCACAAAATTCAAAAAATGCAGTGTCAAAATCAAAACGATTTACCAACAAAACCACGGTACAAAAACCTCAAATTTTGAAAAGACCACAAGTTCCACAAAAATCAAAACCAACAATAGTAATTTCAACACCAATTCAAAAACCTATTGTTGCGAACTTGAAAACTAAACACACTTTAAATCTTGTGAAAAGAAAAGTTCCCTTAGGAGATTCGAAACAAAATGAAGCAATTGCTTCCACTTCTGGTACAAAACCCGTTTGTTCAAAAATCTCAGAAGTCAAAGGTCGAAATGAAAAACCAACGTTCAATCCTACAAAACCTAACTTTCCAAATCCAAAATTTCAAAAACCCACTCAGAAAACTTTTTCAAAAGGAAATAATTTGATAGATACATTCCATCAGTGGCTAGACAAAAATTTGGATCTGTTTAAAGATAAAAATCATTCACTAAACGATTTCAAATTGGCATACGAAGAGTATCTATGTACCTCTACGTTTTGAAGTTCAATCTCATCGAAGTCAACAATTGAAAAACCAAAACAAAATTGGAAAAGGAATGATTTGAAAGAAAACTTAACTGCAAGAACAAAAACTTCAAATTCTTCTAATTCGTCAAATCTTTCAAGTAAAAAGAAAACCTCAAAAACACCGAAGTCAAAATCATTCATTCAAAAATGGGTTCCGAAGTCTGCCATTTTGTCAATCACTTCGGACTCATCCATTTTAACTAAAAGCTCTTCAGAATCCTGCTCAGATACTTCGGAATCCTGCTCATCTCATGATGCTTCGGAGAATCTGATTAATTTAAATGCTAATGAAATTTCTGAAGAGGACGTAGAAAAATGGATTCAAGAATCCTTTGCTTACCCTGAGGACCCAAGATTGATTGGGTACCAACTTCTACTTGATTAATTGCAGGTTATGTCTGATGAGCGGTATGATTCAAAATGGTACATGGATAGTGGCTGCTCAAGACATATGACTGGGAAGAAGGAATATCTCAGGGACTACAGGACCTTGGATGATGCTGGAAATGTTCGCTTTGGTAATAATGAAACATGTCCTATTCGAGGATATGGCAAAATAACAAATAGCCAATTCACAATCAGTAGAGTGGCATTTGTTGAAGGATTGAAACATAACCTTGTGAGTATATCTCAATTGGTGGTTGGAACGGGCAATGCTGTAACTTTCAACGACCAAGGGAGTGTAATCACCAAAGAAGCAACAAAAGAAGTCTTACTGAAATCAGAAAGGAAGGGATCGATGTTTCCCTTAAATCTAAAGCCAGTAACCGGTGGGCAATCCCTATGTCTTCTCTTTAAAACCAACTCCGATGTCAGTTGGTTATGGCACCGAAGACTTGCCCATCTGAACTTCAAAGACTTGAACAAATTGGTGGCTATGGATTTGGTTCGAGGTATGTCTGCACTCAAATTTGATAATGACTCTCTTTGTTCTACTTGTGAACATGGGAAGCAAACAAAAGAAAGGCATCCAACAGTGATCAATCCCAAAATCACCAAACCTCTTTCGCTTCTTTACATGGACTTATGTGGACCATCCGCAGTTGAGTCTATTGGAAAGAAGAAATACATTCTTGTGATAGTTGATGATTATTCAACATTCACTTGGGTTTTATTCCTAAGAAACAAATCAGATGCTGCTGAAGAAATCGTCAACTTCATAAAGAAAATGGAATTGATGCTCAACAAGAAAGTCCGAACTGTGTACAGTGACAACGGTTCGGAGTTTAAAAATCAGACCTTAGATGGATACTTGAAAACGAAGGGAATTAGTCACAACTTCTCTGCACCCTATACTCCTCAACAAAATGGGGTTGTGGAAAGAAGAAATCGTTCCTTGTGTGAAGCAGCTAGAACTATGCTAAATTTCGCAAACTTGCCTATGTACTTCTGGGCCGAAGCTATTTCTACTGCATGCTTTACTCAAAACAGATCCTACATTCACAAACTATTTCATATTACACCTTACGAAGTGCTCAACCGAAGAAAGCCAAATTTCAAATTTCTTCACATCTTTGGTTGTAGGTGTTTTATCTTGAACTTGAAGGATCAATTGACCAAGTTCAATGATAAATCAGAAGAAGGAATCTTCCTTGGTTACTCTCAAGACTCAAAAGCTTATAGAGTCATGAACAAGAGAACTCGTAGAATCGAAGAAACCTTTAATCTAAGGTTTGATGACTACTACATCAAGAAGTCTTTGCATCCATTTCCCATGTCATCAATCTTTCCAAAGCCTGCTGTAGATGTTTTTCCAATCACAGCATTTGACACAGACTTCGCACTTTTGTTCGATCCACCTGTGAGAGCTGTGGACTCCGAAGCCAGGGCACCGGATAACCATGAGTCTGAACTTTCCAAGCTCACAGATGGACCTGATGACTCCTCTACAAGCAGTGTACAAAGACCATCATCTGTTGAGGGGAACTCATCTAACCAAACTATGGGAAATGCAAGTGTTGAGGGGGAGCCTTCAAACCGAAGTGAAGGCACTGCCAGTGTTGAAGGGGAGCCAAACAACAGTCCAAGAGGAACCAACACTCCTATCTCTTCTCCCCAGGAAATCTCAAATATCATGTCCTTATATCCAACAATATAGGGGGAGCCAGAGATTACAACACCGAATTCAGCCACAACAATCGCTTCGGATAGAGCTACCACTTCCTCAACACCAACACATGTCCAGGGGGAGCACACTTCAAACTCAACTTCACAAATGCACACACCACAAACCAACACAAATTCAAACAATCACTTACTGATGGGTGATCTCCCTTCCACTTCGGGATATCCCTTAGATATCGAGGACATCGATGCTGAAGGACCTCCTGACTTTGATCCAAACTATCCTCCTTTGGACAAATGGACGAGAAATCATCCACCATCACTTGTCATCGGTAATGTTCAAGATAAAGTATTGACTCGTGCACAACTTCATCAAAGACAAGTCGAACTTAACAAAACTTCGGAGTTGTGCATGTTCAATGTCTTGATCTCCAAGGTAGAACCTAAGAACATTAAAGATGCATTTGATCACTCAGACTGGATTGAAGCAATGCAGTTGGAATTAGAAGAATTTGAAAGAAACAAAGTTTGGAGGATAATTCCAAAACCTGCAAATGCCTCAATTGTCGGTCTCAAATGGGTATACCGTAATAAATTGACATCGAAGGCAATGTAGTTCGGAACAAGGCTAGGCTGGTTGTCAAGGGTTATTGTCAACAGGAGGGGATTGATTATGAAGAAACTTTTGCTCCTGTTGCCAGACTCGAATCAGTTCGGATATTTTTAGCTTATGCTGCACACAAAAACTTTGACGTTTATCAAATGGATGTCAAATGTGCTTTTCTGAATGGTGATCTCGAAGAAACCGTTTTTGTTGAACAACCACCTGGCTTTGAAAGTAAAATTCACCCAAACCATTGCTATGTGCTAGACAAAGCAGTCTATGGTTTAAGACAAGCACCAAGGGCTTGGTATGAGACCTTGACTAAATTTTTGAAAGAATCAAACTTTAAACAGGGCTCAGTGGATCCAACACTTTTCAGAAAGAAAGTTGGATCTCACTTGATGTTAGTCCAAATTTATGTGGATGACATAATCTTTGGATCCACTGACCCTAATTTGTCAAAAGACTTTGAAAAACTTATGAACAGCAAATTTCAAATGAGTATGATGGAAAGATTAACTTCTTTCTTGGATTACAAATAAAACAATCCAAGGAGGGGATATTCATCAATCAACAAAAGTATACGAAGAGTTTGCTTGAACGCTTCGGAATGACTAACTGCTCCAAAGCAAAAGTTCCTTTGCCTACAGGTAAAAGGTTGAATCCATCATTGGACAAACCGAAGACAGACATATAGCAATACCGAAGTATGATTGGATCACTGCTCTACCTTACAGCCAGTCGTCCGGATATCATGTTTGCAGTTTGCAATTGTGCTAGATATCAGGCTGACCCAAGAGAACCTCATTTGGCTGCGGTTAAGACAATATTCCGATATCTTTATGGCACCACTGCTTATGGATTGTGATATCCAGCAAACTCTGGCTTCTACATACAAGCTTACTCAGACTCCGATCTTGGTGGATGCTCTATTGATCGCAAAAGCACTTCGGGTGGTTGTCAATTCTAAGATGGAAAACTAATCAGCTGGCAATCCAAGAAGCAAACTTGTGTCTCTATCTCCACAGCAGAAGCAGTGTATGTAGCAGCTACAGCATGTACCTCACAAATCATTTGGATACAAAGCCAACTGAAAGATTATGCCATCAACATGAGAAAAATTCCTTTGTTCTGTGACTCTCAAAGTGCAATTCGTATATGTCACAATCCAGTTCAACATTCCAAGACGAAGCATATAGCTCTTCGCTATCACTTCATCAAAAGTCATGTTGAGGAGGGGAATATTGAGGTGCACTCTGTTCACACTACAGAACAATTGGCAGATATCTTCACAAAGGCTCTGAAAGAAGAGGCATTCACAAGAATAGTTCGTGGACTTGGAATGATAGATGGATCCACTCTTCATTGAATCAGATTTGCTCACTCTTACTCTTTTCCTTAGTTCAATAATTTGCAAAATCACAAAACTCCGCAGCACTCCGAAGTAAAATATCACTTCGGAACTCTGCGGAATAAATCAAGAAAAATCATTCCAAATACCACCGCAGCACACCGAAGTAAAATATCACTTCGGACCTCTGCGGAACAAAGTTTTCTTCAAAATAAACTCTTCAAATATGTGCATCACTTAAACATACCTTGGCTTCGACTCTTAAGGACAAAAATAAAAAGGTTTTAAGTCAAAGAAAATTCAAAAACAGGAAAAATCACACCAAGTTATGAGAAAATTTTGATGCAAACTGACAAAGTTTAACCTTTCTTTCATGAATTAATCAAGTAAAGGACAAAACTTTGATTTTAGATTCTGATAATCATACCTTATTGCACTAAAAGGTATCTGGGAATCGACTTGAAACATTGGTAAGAAAACATACTTCGAAGTGAGGTTAAGGCTATTTTACAATTTGAGGCCTTGTTTGATTCCTATATCCTTAACATAATGTCTATTTCTAACCACCCTTCGGAACTTGACTCGCTTCAACTTTAAATTAATCATGTAGCCTTAAAACTACACTGGATAACTCAAGTGCTCCGAAGTTTTCCTCAAAAATAGTATCAACATTGTTTGATAAGTAAATCTAAATCTTTTTCATTAGTGGTACAAAATTGAACTACAAGAAGATCTTCACCTACAAGGATTGTTTAAAACAAAAATAAAAGGCACCAAAGAAGAAAACTATATGGTGATGTTTTATGTATTCGGCTAAAGAAAATTCAAAATTGAAAAGATAAAATGAAAAATTGAAAAAGAATCAAAAAGATAAATAGAAAACAATTGTCAAAAGAATCAAAGACAAACAAAGACAAAAAGATAAACAAGGGAATGCAAAAGTAAGAAAAATCAGCATTCAAAGGCTTATTCTTCTGTTTTAAATAACGATATGAGGAACTCTTATAACATAGTCGAGTACTTTGTAGAGAATATGAACATTAAGTAGTCTATCTTAAATGATAATGTTGGAGTGGTGTACGAAGCTCAAAGGCTTTTCATCAGAGTATAGTATCCAAACACTTCAACTGATGAAAGGGAATAAATTTTTCAAAAGAATCTTCAAAACAATCCAATTTCTAAAACACTTCTGATGCTCAATTCATGAATGAAAACTTCTTTAAATTTCAAATGCGAAGGATGTTATCATTATTATATTTGAAAATTTTGAAGCACATAAGCACAACTCAAAACATGTTTCCAAATGCGAAATCAAGTTAGTGATGGGGTGATTAGACTTATACATTCATGACTGACATTGAATTAAACAACCTTCAAAATGAAAAATAGACTTCCAACATGATTCGAATGATTCTGAACATTAACTTGTTAAATCTTCTTTCATAATATTCATGGAAGTTAAGGAAAAATGTTATGTTGCATCAATCAAAAGCAAAACCAAAAATTCATAGAAAAACAAAGAGAAAACACATGGACATCGGTATGTTGACAAACACTTTACAATCACATGTCAATCACCGAAGTGACTGAACACTCTTCGGAGTCAAACATGACTTTGTGCTTTCACTCCGAAGTGCTGCCACAACGGTCATAATTTTTCCATAAATACAAAGTCAATTTAATGTTCAAATGATTTCCACATTTATGATCAATTTCAGAGACAAACATTCCTTGAAATATAATCGTTTGTTTACAGCTGTCAATGAGATTTTAATGGAAAATCTTAACCATAAAGATTTCTCAAAAGTGGCAGTTCAAATTTTGAATCATTGCAACTGACAGCCGTACGTTTCTCCTTTTTGCAGAGATAGTGGGACGAGCAAGTGCTGAGGTGTCCGTCTCTTACAAGACAATTTTAATCATGCATTAAATGACCTAGGGACCACGAATACTATATAAACCCCTCACCGCTTCAGTTACACTCTTTACGCAAACACAACATTCGAATTCTCTCTACAAACTTACTCTCAAAGAAACTCCCTACTCTTTCAACCTCTTCATCGTCTTCATTTCACCATCAATGGCAGCTGAAGCATCATCTCAAACCACGGAAGCAATGTCGATCCTAAACCTCATGAGCCAGTCAGCTAATCTGGTTCCTCGCAACAATCTTCAACTCTACCCTCAACCAATCGATGCCTTGGTTGAATGCCTGAAGAACTCTGTTCTTGGCTATGCCCTAACCTGTACTCCTTCAATCCCTGCAACTCTAGTTCACAGGGCTCACTATACATCGAATGCTCTGTTCGATTCCAACAATCAAGTGAAATCGGTGTTCTATGAGGCCATCGATTCAAAAGGAAAAACCAAGAAGGTACAACTGACAAAAGAAAAATTCGTTGAAGCCCTTCGTCTTCCGGTCTACAACTCTAAAGAAATGGTTGTTCCCTCGGCTGAACAATTGGTCGAGATGTTCAATGACTGGACTCAGCCAGTGTATCATTCCTATCGATACTCTATGGAATCTACTACGACGTTAAGGTAGATTACACAACCATACTCTGGAATGATTTATGTTCACATATCAATCACAGCTTAAAGGGAACAGAAATGGCGCATCCAAGATTTTGGGCAATCGTTGTTCATGCCCACTATCTACAAGCTGGAGTTGTTCTTGACGTCTCTCTCCCAGAATTACGATACACTCCCATTGCCATTCCACCACTGGATGATGAACCAGCACCCTTCTGTGCTCAAATTCCACAAGTTATGCTCTCCAAAGTCCCCATGGAATGCAATGAGGTAAACACCTATCGTAATACTCTAGCGATTCCTTACCCTACTCGTGATTTAAGTCAAGAAGCACCACTCATGGCAAATCCAAAAGGAAAATGAAAGAGGAAAATTGCTGGTGGACCTAGTGGTCCGAAGAAAGAAGAAAAGAAAAGAAAGACTTCAGTGAAAACCACTCCGAAGAGGAAACAGCCAAAGAGACAAAGGAAACT
Source organism: Cichorium intybus (assembly GCA_023525715.1). Lineage (NCBI taxonomy): Eukaryota > Viridiplantae > Streptophyta > Magnoliopsida > Asterales > Asteraceae > Cichorium > Cichorium intybus. The sequence continues at coordinate 84,192,003 of CM042014.1, read as the reverse complement.
AATTCCTGTGGATGAGTCTTCGGACTCAGAAAGGACTCCATCCGCAGTCCATGAAGAAGAACATGAAGAAGAACAAATCGAAAATCAACCTCCTTCACCTCCACCAACTACCAGACCACCCACTCTACTGCAAACCACTATTCCTCCATCTCCACCAAAAACAACCCAACCACCCTCACCACCACATATATCTACATCTCTTCCACCACCACCCACAACAGCTCAACAAACCACCACCATTCATACTACATCATCTGATGTACCACCACCACCTCCACCTACAACAGCTCCTCAAACATCTACCATATCTTCCTCTGGTATTGATTTTTCATTACCAGAGTTTGACTTGCCCCCATCACCATCAAGAAAAAACCCCACTTTGGCAGCTTTCTTTGAAGCCTTTCATTAGGCTCCTTTGAATGTTGAAGGAGTGTCTGATGAAGACCTGCCGGATGAAGGCTTTGTACTAATGAAACAGTACAAAGTCCTCAACTCCAAGCTTGACACTCTGATTCAAGCACAAACTGGCTTTAATCCCACCAAACCCACTTTAGGTGACATCACCGAAGAAATCGAATCTCTGGAGTTCTCCATGTCTAAAGAAATAAAGGACTCTGTACAAAAGCTTGAGAATAAACTCTTGGATCAACAGAGTCTGATCCAATCATCACTCGAACAAAAACTTGAGTCTGTTGTAACAACTATTGACAAGAAAATCGAAGCCTTCACCGAAAAAGTTGAAAAATCACATTCCGAAGTTATGAAAACTTTACAAGAACTTCGGAGTGAAACTCAGAAAAGTACCGAGTTTGAAAAAAAACTCGATGAGGCTAGAGAAAAAATTGAAGAGCTCACAGCCGCCCAGGCTACTTCGGACATTTCAAAGTTCACAGAGGAACTGCAACGAACAAATGCAGTTCTTACACAAGACATGGCTGCTAAGTTGAAAGCTGCACTACAGCCCTTGATCAACTTTTCTGATAGGTTATCTAGGCCACAGGGCAGGCCTACCACTGCTCAGCATGCGAGCCATGCTTCACAAGGGGGAGAAAGGCCTAGACTAACTTTCGCAGCCTCAGCAGGTCCTTCATTTTCAACCATCACAACGACTACCATGGGTGCTAGTGGATCAGCTGGAGCTGGAAGCTCAACAGACCGGTCACTAGAAAGCATTATTGCCCCACACATAGAGGAGGTCTACAAGACCAGAAGGGCAGATTACAACCTGATGATCAAAATAAACGAATTTGCTTGTGATGATGGTGAATGGAATGTAGAAGCAATCAAACTCTTTGGTTTCAAGATCCAAATGTACTCAGCAGGCTACCTCTTCGGAGTTTTGCAACAACTGACTCCGAAGACATTCAACTGGATATTCCTTTTAATCCAAAGACGTTTGCTTTTCTCCAATTTGTTCAATCTGTACCAAATGAACAGAGAGCAACCTTCTGGACCAACAAAATCAACTTCCATGCCAAATACATTCAACGTCAGAGTGTGGTATGGAGCTTGAACAAAATCAAGCAAATCATTTCAACCAAGGAGACAGAGACTTATAAGGGGTTCATAAATTATGAATTTATTGTTCTCCGAGGTGAAAATAATGTTGAGTCAAGGTTTACGATTGCTGACTTTCCGATAATGAATCCAATGGACTTCATTCAAATTCTTGACCTTCTCCGAAGCGGTGAAGCAGCTCAAGCCGGATTACCTTTGTTTGCAGTAAATAGCCATGTTATGGGCTTTCTGAACAATTACTTGATGAGATTCGCCAAACACGACTTGGAGTTATGTTCCTACTACAGACAACCATTGAACACTCCTCCCATTGTAGTTCGGAACATAGCTAGATTCAAGAATGGAGAGATTCTAGACGAACCATATGGCGTAGTCTTGAAAGGACTTCGAAACGAAACCGAAGTCACAATCAAATTCTTTGAAATAGACTACATTGACCTACATCCCTCCTCTTTTATCTCCGGAATGATCTCTCATGTAAATGCTTGTCATACAAATTCAACAGAGAAGAAGAAGAAGTTCATGGATCACATGAACTGGTACCTGGCGATGAGGAAAACTTTGAAGAGGGCTTACAAGAGAAATTTTCGTACATAGACTTCGGATGCACTTCACACAAAGGGGGAGATTTTTGGGAATATTTTTGATGAAGTGCTGACGTATCCGAAGCCCCCTCTAGAAGCCCTTTTGAAGAATGAAACCCCGAAGTAATAAAGCAATAGAAGACCCCGAAGTCTGAAGACTCCGAAGTGTGATGCACAGAGGATCCAAAGACTTCACAGCCTATCAACCTTTTGTGTGCACGCGTATAGTATAATACGTGGTGCATGAATCTATCATCCTATTGGCTAGTACACTGATAGGATATTCTCTGTAAAAGTTGTACTATTCGTATCACTGATTCAGTATAAATATCAGTGATACCTTGCCGTGTAGAATGTGAGATTACGAGATAGAAAAACCACAACATAGAAAACCTTATTGTAAAACCATATCCTATAATCAAGCATTCGGCACAAGTTATCCATTTCACCTTGTTCATTTAGCTTTCTTATATTATCCTTGTGTGATTGATTGTGTTATTGATTTAACCTAAGTCTTAATTCATCTATTAACTGATTTCAACACCCAACATATACTATACAAAACAGCAATCAAACTAATCAAATAGTATATAGAAAATAGTAAACCAACAATCAATCAAAAAATGTATCACTTTTCCATCATGCTTCACAAACCGTCCACTGAGCTTTCATATCGCTCAAGTTCATCTTTTGTTGGACTATAATTGCCTCTAGTTACTCTGGACATTGAGACTCATAAAACATGTCACTATCATTAAATTCATCTCTTATTGCTTCCAAATCCTCACGTTGAGACTCATAAAATCCCTACAATTTTATCATTGTATATATATAATTTATAAATGATCATTAACTTACTATTACTGCATAACTTGAAAATAAACTTACATGAACTTCTTTAGATTTCTCATCTCTTAGTGTCTTCCTGTCATGATCCTTGGTATGAGTAAGCATGAATAGATCAAAGCATGATGGAGGTTGTCCCATACATTCCTCTTATATTAATAAACAAAGTGTCAAATCTCATCACGATGTCTTGAAAGAAATATATTTACCGGTAAAAGAACTTACCTTATCAGCAACAATTTGTTTACTAAGTTTAGTTTTTCATGCAAGCTCAAACTTATAAAACCAAAAATTGACTTTATAAACTTCTTAAAGCATGTCACATATGCCCAAACATCTTATTCCCAACCTCTTGATGCATTATGGGCTTAATAAGGCATTTTTATGAATTTTCTCAATTAAGCCCTTTTTGACCCCTTCTCAGTATTTTGAACATATCTCCTAACCCATAAGCTCAATTGAAATGTGTAATACCTTTTTGAAAACTAGACTAGATTTCTAACAACTTATGTCTATGGCAATTTCCCTAATTACGCTTCTATATTTCACAAAATAGTTTACAAGATCAGAGACTGTAGCTGTTACGAACTTTTTTGAAACTTTCATTCAACTTTTAACATGTTTTCTTTTCTTATCCTACATACTCATCTTCTATTAAGTTCTTAACAACATACTTAGTGATTATTAGAGTTAATATGCACATTAAGACCCTCACAAATTATTAAGACCGAAGCTTGCACTATATAATATCATAACTAGGTTTTGCATGGAATTATAAACATCTTAGGATTATATATTTCATCAACATCTATTGAGGATTGAGAGATACATTATAGGTCTGATTTTCAGATCATAACATAACCATAGAATGTAATTGTGTTTTGGTGGTTCATGGTGGTGCTTGGTGCTAACAAACAAGAGAAAAAGAAAGGAACAATGAAGAAAACAATGGGAGAAATACCTAGCTTAACTTCCATGGGATGAAAGTTTACAAACCCGTAGCCCACACACCTTCAAGAAAAAGATCGATTTCATCCATCCACTGCCTCATCCTTTATTCACGTTGATTTCTTCACTCCTCCCGCTAGAGTCTTTCTAACCCTCCGCTCTCTACAAAAAACGTGAAGATAATGGCAGCAATTGTTGAGCATGAGTGTATATGTGGGATAGAGTGATACGAGATGGGGAGGAGCAAGAACCGAAGGCTACATGAAGAACCTAAGGGAGTCCCGATCAGAAAACACTCGGCAATCTCTCTCGATCACGATCTTTCTCGGCCAAAACACACGGTGAAGCAAAAAAAAAAAATGGATCGGCTAGGATTGAAGTCTCATACGTTAATACGTATGGAGATGAGGAGGGTTCGGTCAAGAAGGAACAACATATGAAGGGCCTTCATGACCAAAAAAAAAGTTCCGCAGCAGGCCATGAGGCTATTTCTAATTTCATGCAAATATGGAATTGGTGATACTAGTCATATACTATGATAAATTAATTATAATCATTTCATGCAACATTTACTTAACAATATTGAAATGTCGCATTTAGTCCCTAAATTTTATTTAAATTATACCTTAATCATTATTATCATTATTATCCTTAATTGTATTTAATTTATTTAATCTTTTTTCGTCAATCGAAAATTTTAAAGGATAATTATTTAATTGTAAACGATATACATGAAAATTTTAAATTGATTTGATTTTAATTGATTTTGATTGAAAGGCTTGTGTTTGAATGACAACCAATTCTGAAGATATGATTAAATGAAACTTTTATTATCACCTATTTCTTAAATAAACTTGCAGTTTAAATTAAATAAACTTGCATTTTTTCATTTTTATAATTACATTAAACATTGTGCTTTAGATGGAAGGTTTAATACTCCCTCCGTCCCAAAATTATTGTCCACTTTGAAAAGTCAAGAAAAGTCAAAGTCTTTTTACTTTAACTTTGACCACGAATATCTATGTTTTTGTTATATAGTATTTGACAAAAAATATATAAACAGATAGTTTTTTAAAATGTTTTTCTATTGGTATAATTTTCATCAACAATAATAGAATACAAACGGAATTATTTAACGACAAAGTTGAAGATGAAAGACTAAAAAAGTCAAATATTGACAATAATTTTGGGACGGATGAAGTATTAAGATAATTCAATCATTGTAATTAATTTGTTTCATTTTCTTGAAAATGGCTTAATCGTTGTTGCCTCCTAAAAAGCAAAGATGGCCTCTAAGCATCACATGTATAGTATGGAAATAATGTTTGGAGGACATGTTATAACTTACGAAATGGAGAGCTTGAGCCAGAATATTGTATCTTTTGTATTTTTTGAGAATAAATATAATCTAAAAAGTTTCTTGATGTATTTTTTAACAAAAATATTAAATCAATGTTTTAAAACCGGAATTTTAGTTGGCCCAGTCGGAAGACACGGTCATGGATCAACTGGTTCAACTATCGGATCAATCCACTAAAAGAATTATTTCTATGAAGAGCTCAAATTAAAGAAAAGATGTTAAAGGAAATTAAACATTGAACTTTCAGATTAAGGTCGGCTGGTTCGACTACCGAGTCAACCTAACCATAATTGACCCGCACTCTTTAACGGGCTACGGTCCAACCGGTTACTCGGCCGGTAGACCGGAGTTTTAAAACCATCTGAACAAGTTTGTTAAGTATATCATTTTGGATACATATAATGATGTATTAAAAAAAATTGTTACTTCAACACGCTACAAATCAAGATAACAAGCAACAAATCAAGATATTAAATGAACCAAAACCGAATTTATCGACTTAAAATGAAAGAACTGAAACCGAATAGACCTGTTCCACTATGAAAATCGGTTCCAATTAACGAATTCAACAAATAATCCCTATCATAGCAACGAGTTCCAATCCCGTTGCCAATTCCATAGCAAGTTAGCTATGAATTCTATTCTGTAGCAAAATTTCATAGCTATTTACATTTTAGCGACGAAATTGTTTTTCATAGCAAGTTCTGTAGCAAAGTTGCCACAATATGTCATTCCATAGCAAATTCCATAGAAAAGTAGCTACGGATTCTATTTCTCTGTAGCCAAATTCCGTGATTGTTCAGATATTAGCTACGAAGTTGAATTCTATAGCAAATTCCGTAGCAAAATTGCTACGAATTTTCATTCGAACAGCAAATTCCATAGAAAAATAACTACATATTCTATTTCTGTAGCCAAATTTCGTAGATGTTAAGCTATTAGCTACGGATGCATTTCCGTAGCAAATTCCATAGCAAAATTCCTATAGAATGGTATTCCGAAGCATTTCCGTAGCAGAATAGCTACGGATACCACTTCCGTAGCAAACTTCCGTAGTTATTCAGACTTTTTCTAGTAGTGAATTTGAAGACATGCTTCGTGCCTGCGTGATAGACTTTGGCAAGGCATAGGACGTTCATTTGCCACTGATTGAATTCTCTTACAACAACAGCTATCACACCAGCATAAAAGTCACTCCATTCGAGGCTCTTTACGGGTGCAAGTATAGATCACCGTTTTGTTGGGCGGAAGTTGGTGATACTCAACTAGCTAAAGGGCAAGTGACAAATAGTACACTCACCGACCCAGAGATTATACAAGAAATAACGGAGAAGATCGTTCAGATATGGGAACGATTGAAGGCATCTCGTGATCGACAGAATAGCTATGCAGACAAAAGACCAAGCCTCTAGAATTCCAAGTAGGTGACTATGTCATGTTAAAGGTCTCCCCTTGGAAGGGAATGATACGCTTCGGAAAACGGGGAGAGCTCAACCCAAGGTACATAGGACCTTTCGAAATTCTAGCTCGAATTGGTCATGTAGCCTACAAACTTCAGTTACCCAAGAGGTGAGCAAGGTACATAACACTTTTCACGTGTCAAACCTCAAGAAGTGTCTACCCGATGAAACCCTGGTCATTCCTCTGGATGAGATCGAAGTCAACGAAAGCCTTCATTTTATAGAGGAATCAGTGGAGATCATGGATAAGGAAGTCAAAAGAACAAAACAAAGTCGCATTCTGATTGTAAAAGTCTGCTGGAACGCTAAGCGAGGACCTGAGTTTACTTGGGAACGTGATGATCAGATGAAACAAAAGTATCCCCCAACTATTCCCAAATCCCTAGGAGCCTGGTACCTAAAACTAATTTCGGGACGAAATTCCTTTCAACGGGGGTTGATGTGACAACCGTCAAATTCGGTCAACAAATGTCAATAAAAGTCAACAAAAGTCAATTGAAGTTTAAATTTAAAATGTTGAAATGTAATTTCCGTAACCTTCCTATTGTATTATTGGATATTATAATACTACATAAGCTAGTTTGAATCAATTATCGAGTAAACGCTATAAATGTGTATGCTAGATTACAGTAGCGTAGAAATTCGATAAAACACATAAATATTATTTTGGTATAAATAATATTCATAACACGATGTATTCGTGCTCACGAATCCGTAGACATATAGAACGTCGAAAACGGAGTTCGCATGCAAAAGTTAAAGCAGTTCAGTCGCTGGGAACGATAAATGTACACAGAAATTGGGCAATAAAATGCATTACAATGTGCCTTAAACATTAGTATAAAATATTGGAACACATTTTATAGAACGTAATATGATCTAGTATTTAATTCTATATTCCGATTATTTTTCGGTAAAATGTCATATACCACGAATTCGGAAGTTTACCGCACTTTTATAAAAGAGACTAGTTAGTTTTTATAAAAACTAACTAAAAAGACAATTTTCGTCACTTATGATCATGAAAAAGTCACCCTAGATGGCATGTCATGGATTAAAATAATCAAAGTACATTACCTAAAATTAAATATTCATGAAGTCATACTTTGTCATTTCCCATACAAAACACCAAACCTCCTCCCCCTCCCTTCTTATTCTCAGCCAAGAAGGCCTTCTCCCACCTTCATTTCATCTCCAAACTTCTCTTGCTCACGTTCTCTCAAAGTTCTTCAAGAAGTTCCAATTGATTCCAAGCTTTTCCAAGAGTTTTGCAAGAAGATCTTGGTAAGTTCATGTCCATTCCAAGCTTCCAATATCATTTCTACCATCATTGTTATTGTTCTTTTATTCACACTCTTGATCTTGAACCATAGACCATCTTGAAGATCAAGCCATTCTCAAAGTTACCAAGTTTTGGTCTCTTCATCTATAGTAATCTTCATCATCACAAGACTAGCTTCAAGGGTGAGTACATACCCCCCATTTTCTACTCTTTTTAAGTGTTTTAAGGGAGAGAATACAAGTCATTAAACTACACGTTTTATTCTAGAAATATGATGTGTTCATATGTTTGGTTATCGTACTACAAAAGTGCTTGGCATAAAAATGTGTTAAGATAAACTAAAATACATGTTTAGTTCAAGAAAATGACATACAATAGCTTCACACACCTTAATCACCAACAAAATTGTATATATTACTTTGTTGGTGAAATGGTCATAACATGGTATACACTATATGACTTTTGACAAAAATACATGAAAATACATTTTTCACTAAAATAGTCGCAAAACTAGTTTGTCATATATTGTTGGACCAAAATCAATTGTAAAAGTTTACATAACTAAAATGGTCTAAAATAAATATATTGTTACTATATTTACATGAAAATGACCATTTATAAGAAAAACGCTATTTTCGACGAAATAACGACTACTTGGACTTATAACGTCGTAATAAGTTTGGAAAATTACTTTTTACAAGAAAATTGGTATTTGACACAAAAAAAAAAGAACCATTTATAAAGTATAGTGTATGAAAAATGACTATTTGGAAATATTGTCATCATTTTGGTAAAAATACAAGAACTAGAAATGTTGACATCACTTATATAAAATGACCAAAACTAACAACTTGTCATTATTTATTTGATAAATTACTAATTTATTTTGTTAGTTATATTTAGTGTCTTAGATCTAAGAAATTTTCTATTTCAACTAATTGACATCTTCTAGGCATAAATACGTTAACACAACAAAAACATTTATATAAATTACAATGGGTGTAATTTATGGAACAAACGACAACTATACGACAAAAACTCGAAGGATAATTATTTAAATATATAATTATTACCTACTATAATTATCATGTATCATTTGATAATTACAAATGCAAAGGAGTTTTCGATATAATTACAAACCAAGTTTTACGCTATAATTATCATGAATATTTTGATAATTACAAAAGCAAATGAGTTTTTTATACAATTACAAATGGAGTTTTACACTGTAATAATCATGGATATTTTGATAACAAATGCAAAGGATTTCATTTCAGTTACGAACTAGGATAAAACGTCACGTTGAAATTGAAAAAATTGTTTTCAATTGCAAACAATTTTTTGGTTACCTATGAATATTCTTATGTATCGTCATGTTCTTCATTGATTGACGGTATTTTTTTAAGTTTGTGCTCTGCATCTTCATTCTTGATATTTGGATTGGATAAAATGTTTGTAATGTCTATTGTATTTAACCGAAATCAATTTGAAGTTGTAATCGGAATAAACAGAAATGGAAGGGGAAGTTTCATCGAAGTAGACGAAGCAGGTGATGACGATGCCTAAGATTGTTCAAATCGGGGTGAAAAGATTGAATTTGAGATGATGATGGCGAAGTGAGTTCACTTCACCGGTGATGATGAAAAGGGGTGAGGGCGACAGCGAAGTATTTGTGAAGACGATTTTAAACTCGAAATGGTTGAAAGCAACGATGATAATAGCGAAGCCATTGAAGACGGTGAAAAATTTTACGCTTGATGTCGAAGTGATTCAAGGGTGACGGTGAAAAATTTTACGCTGACTTCGCTGGTATTGATCATGATTCGGACCCAAACTATAAACCCAATTCGGACCCAGCCCATGTCACACTTCAGACTCCTGTCATTGGGCGGCACATACCCATTCCGAATTGGGCTAAACTCAATCTAGAATGGTTGTGCTTTTTGGTCTCTTTGAACTTGGGCGGAATATGGAAAACATATTTGGGCTGCAAAGAATTTTTATTGATCTGATTTTCTAATGGGATAATTTTTTTCGATTCGTCTATTATGATTCTGATCCGAAGTGCTTCGGATTGCAATTTTTTTTATCGGATTTCGGATTATGATTGGAAAACTATTTTTTTTGGATGAACAGTGATCGTATTCGGATGAACAGTACATATTTATTTTTGGATTTCATGAATTTTCTCAAGTCAAGGGCTAATTTTTTGAGAGTTGAAGATTATGCACATGTTAAGGGGAAGTGTTTATTTGTTTTACCCAACACATTCTTATGTACATTAACATTTTTATGGTCAATTTTTAGATCATAAAAACGAAGCGAATAATGAATGATCATTTGAAAGTTGAAGTGTCGTTTTTCAAAGTCGACGATTTTTAGAGAATATTGTGAGAGATTTATCGATGTTGGGTATTATTTTGTGGTCTCAATATACTTTAATAATTCTTTGATGTGATGACTCAAGTGTTATAGCACTCGACTTCGTTTCTTTCTTCATCGTGCTTCGTTTGAGAATCGGGATTTTGGATTATCTACACGATGCTTTTTAGCGATTATTCTTTTGACAGATTGCTTTACAATCACATTATTTGGAGATCGATGACACGTAGAGGGGGAGTTTTCACGTTTATAATGCGATTTGGATTTCGATTCCAAAGTGGGTTTACTTGACAGGTCTATGATTTTACTTGACAGGTCTATGATTTTTGTCACTATCCAAGGGCTCGTGTTTGGAGACCACCGACGTGTTGAGATTCGAGGATTCACTTCTACACCCTGCGTCATCATCGTCTTTGGTTCTGCTAGTTACTCATTCTCGATGTTTCGCGACATCATCTATTTCGACCTTTGATGGGGAGATTGTTAGGGTGCAAAGCTCTAAATTTATTGGATGATTTAGCGGCTATTCTTATATCTTGTACTTGTATATTTCGCATTGTGACTTGTATGGTGGCTCACTGTATATAGTTTTAGAGATAAATCATTTAGTTAGAGCTCACCATGCGAGGTGTATTGTACATTATGCATTGCTCATGTCACCATGCCCTTGGAGTATGATCCAATTATACACACTCACATATGTGAATCATTCGACACCTTGATTACTTGATTCGATATTCATTTTTTTATTTCCGCACACGTCAAATCAGACTTTACACACCTCCCCAACCTTATTTCTAACCTCCCCGTTTTGTATCCGTATCTCCCACTTGGAGACTAATCAGAACTTGATTCTTCTGTCTACCAAGCGTAACCAACCAATATTCATCACTCTCTCTAGTTCCTCGTCTTCTCCCTTACTTCTGAGGATGACCAGCTGAAGTCATGTTCAACTTCAACTTATACAATGGGACCACCTTGGTGAATATATCTGCAGGGTTCTTCGCACCAAGGATTTTCTTCAAGATGAACATACCTTCGACAGTCTACTCTTGAATGAAATGGTATCTCATCATGATGTGTTTCGTCCTGCTATGAAACACCAGATTCTTTGCAATGTGAATTGCACCCTGATTATCACAATGCAACACACAGTCCTTTTGCTTTTGCCCAAGTTCTTCTAGGATGTTCTTCAAGCACAACAACTCCTTGCTAGCTTATGCTACTGCCATGTATTCTGCTTCTGTGGTTGAGAGAGCTACACTCTTCTGCAATTTCGACATCCAACTGAGTGCGGTACCTCTAATTGTGAAAACATAACCAGTCATGCTTTTTCCTCAATCCATACAACCCCCTAGATTTGCATCAGTAAAACCCTCAGGGACTACCTTCTGCCTTTTGTAAATTAAGGTTGAGTCCGAGGTTCCCTACATGTAGCGGAGCAGCTACTTGACTCCTTCCCAATGCTCTTTTCCAGGATTTGACATTAACCTACCGACTACTCCCACTACATGTTCAATGTCTGCCCTTGTGCACACCATAGCGTACCTCAGACTGTCAACTGCGGATGCATATGGAACCTTAGAAATTTCTTCCTTGTCTTTATCCATCTTTGGGGCTTTCTCTTTTGAAAGCTTTAAGTGGTTTCCAAGCGAGGTGCTTCGGAGCTTAGCACTTGCCATGTTGAACTTCTCCAAAAGTTTCAGGATGTACTTTTCTTGAGAAAGTTTGATTTCGCCCGAAGCTCGGTTTCTGGCAATGCTCAAGCCCAGAAGTTGCTTAACAGGTCCCAAGGTCCTTCATTTCAAACTCTTTCGACAACTGCTGTTTCAGGCTGTTGATCTCTTGTATGTCAGCACCTACTACTAACATATCATCAACATAGAGAAGTAGAATGATGTATGACGTCCTGAGTTGCTTCCGGTAACAGCAGTGGTCGTTGTCGTTCCTCCGAAACTCATTTCTCCTCATAAAGTCATCAAACTTCAAGTACCACTGCCTTAGAGCTTGCTTCAATCCATACAGACGTTTCCTTAAGCGGCACACCAGGTTCTCTTTCCCATAAATCTCAAAACCTTCTGGTTGCAGCAGGGATGTCTTCTTCTAGGTTGCTATGCAAGAACACAGTCTTGACATCTAGCTTCTCTAGGTAGAGATCTTCAGATGCAACGATCCCAAGCACCATTTGGATTATGGTCATCTTCACAACTGGAGAGAAAATTTTGTTGTAATCAACATGTTCCTTCTGTTGGAACCCTTTTATCACTAATCGTGCTTTGTATCGCTTACTCCTATCAGCTTCGTCTTTGACCCGAAACACCCACTTATTGGACAATACCTTCTTCTTTGATGGTACTTGACAAGAGACCACGTCTCGTTCTTTTCAAGTGAGCGTATCTCATCCTCTATCACCTTCTTCCAATGTATGGAGTCTTTCATCCTCAAGGCTTCAGGATAAGATTATGGTTCCCCATTCTTGGTCAGCAATAGGTAACTTGCTAATGCGTGGTATTGAGGTCTTCTCTCTCTAGTGGATCTCCTGAGAATTCTTGGAGCTGCAGCTCCTGATTTATAATATTCGCTTCGGTCCGAGGTGTTACCCTCCTCCTTGGACGAGCTCCCACTATCTCCGGCTCTCCCAGATGCTTCTTCATTACTCCCACTACTTCTGGAGTCCCTAATTGACTCTTCCTCGGAAGGCTTCTCATGATCATCTTCCGACGATTCTTCAAAACAACTTGCTCCTTCGTTTCGGTTGGTTTACTTCGGTTAGTTCCTGAGAGAGTTTCTTTATCCAAGACATTCTCGTTTAATATAACGTCCTAACTTCTAATAACCCTTTGACTCTGGCTATCCAAACATCGGTACCCTATGTTATCCACGACATATCAAATAAAGAAGCACTTCTTCGACTTTGCCTCTAGTTTGTCTCTCTCACTGTCATTAGTTTTGACATATGAGACGCATCCAAACAGTCTTATGTGTTTGAGGGAAACCGCATGATCATGCCATTCCTCTTTAGGAATCTTGAACCCCATGGGGACTGAGGGTGCTCATTTGATTAGGTAGGCAGCAGTGTTAACAGCATCTGCCCAAAACATCTTTGGCATTACAGCATGCAATCTCATGCTCTCCGCCCTTTCATTTAGAGTTCTGTTCATCCGTTCCACTACGCCATTCTAGTGAGGAGTTTCTGAGACTGTTTTTAACATCCGGATCCCGTGCCCAGCACAGTAATCAACAAATTCTTTGCTGCTGATTCACCCTGATTATCATATTTAAGGCATTTGACCTTGAGACCTGTCTCGGTCTCGACAGCAACTCTCCACTTCTTGAAAGTGTCATTTGACGTTGAGTCATCAATGAATGTAACATAGTAACGAGCTCCTCCGACCGAAGAGGTTGGTCCGTAGACATCAGAATGCATAAGCTAGAGTTTCATAACCTTCGGAGCTTGGCCCACCTTAGAGAAGGTGACCAAGTATTTGGTGCCACAGAGTAGAGATCTTCTGATCTTCTACTACAGTATTGATCTCGTCTGAGGAATCCTCTGATCAGTTTTGATAAATAAAATAGAGCACTTTATGCTAAAATGGCAACGGAAGCCTTTTAAAATAATTAATTTATTTTAAACCATTTTAAACAAAGCCATCAAGGATCCATTTACATTGGTAAGAATGATATTAAAACAGACATAGGATGTTTTAAAGAGATAACCTTTGAAACCTTTGAACCCGCTTGGTATTAGGGTGTTAAAGTATATGGCAAAAATCAAGAAGCTTGATTTCTCTACAAGTATCCACCACCAAGGTAAAGGCACTTGGAATGGTAGTTCCTTATTGTATAAAAAACTTCTTAAGCCTTTAAGTACTTAACAAATTAAGCATTAAAGGAGAAGTGCTTCTACACTCTCAAACTTGGAACAATCTTCACAAAATGAGAGAGTAGATGGAGAGAAAGAGTTGGCCATGTTTTTTAGAGAATACAATGACCCATACCCTCATTAAATGACCATACCCTCATTAAATGCAAAAGATATCATCTTATACAAGGTATTGGTGTGTAAGTTGAAGGTTGACAAGTAACCTCTACCTAACCCTCTTATGGTGGAAAAAGGAAAAGGATGTCCAACACTCTTCCTTTAGAAACTAACTAAGTCTAGTTACATCTTAATGTAACCCAAAGTGTCTAAAACTTTGTACATGACTTAACATATCATACCATGTCACACCTCGCTTAATACGGAAACACGAAATGTAACAGTTCAAAGGTTTCATGCACAAGGTAAAAGATAATACCACCATAACAAACAATTGTTTAAGGTTTACAATAATATCCATTCAACATCAAATACATTAAACATAAGTTTTATAGTTCTTCTACGACATAAATCATGATAGCAACATAAGATACGCCTACGACTTTCACTGACCAGTTCCTGAAAAGCATGAAAATAAAATGTCAACTATGAAAATAGTTGGTGAGTTCACAGGTTTGAGTATGCACATAGTTTTGAATTTATAATGTACATTTTAAAGAATGCATTGCCAATAGTGAAATGGTTCATACGCAATTCTGATCATAAAAGTGATCAATTATATACAACTTGAGTCCACAACCAATCCTACCGACGAGGACGCCCTTAAGTGTTCATGTCTTATCGTCAACATGAAAGTGTGTTGCTAATGTGCACTCACATTTCCATGTGAGTGGGGGTGGTCAATCCAAATAGCGCTATCCATAAAACCATCGGCTCAATAATGAGTTAATAGGTTGTGTAAGAGAGTAACCGGAGACTTTGCGTACGATAGAAGTCTCAAGCATACAACAATTGCGTATAATTTAGAAGAATACAATCAAAATAAACAATTTTGCAAAGTAATAGTCATGCTTTCCACCCCAAAACATAAAACAGTAAAAAGGGGCTGTAAATGCTCACTATTGCAACGAGTGATCTCGAGAATTCGGTTGCTTGGTAAATGGATGGGATTCCTACTCGTATCCTACGAAACACGAAGATTCTAATAAGATTCCCAACTAACTTATATGTCTAAACAACATAGGATCATCTATTTGTGCCTTAGAATTAATTTGGGTTTTCTTTTTATTCGATAGGTATCTTTGTAACAAATTTTCATAAACATAATTATTTAAAAATACTTGAAAATCATCTTCAAAAATCACCAAACTTTATTCTCATCATCCAACATGGGATATGATGTTTCTGTAAAATTGTGGCAAATTTTAGATTTATATTATATTTATTCCACATTTTTAGCTTGTTATAGTAGAGAAACTCAGAATAATTAGTAAAAAAGTCAAAATAATTTTGTAGTTATATCTAGGCAAAATGACACTGTTACAAACTTTTGACTTCTGTTTTAAAAGGTCCTTAAAGTTATTTTTTTGCTTCTTAAAGGCATAAACTTTATATTTACCTGATAAAAAACCCTTATACTTATAGTAACCGGTGTTCAATGATGACGTGGCTTTTCTGAGAAAAAAAAGATAAATCCCTTAAAACCAATCTCATACCATACTGTCCATACGATTGTTTCTCTTTCGGTGCTTCTCATTCTTCATCTCTCTCGCTCTCTCTCGTCGCTTATGCTCCTTCTCCATCTCCGTCTGCTCCTTCTTAATCTCAGTTGGTTGAGATACGTGTTGGATCATGTTTTTCGTGGTCTAATTTCTTCAATTATTTTTCCAATTTTACAGTGATGTCGGCCGATGATAGCAACAATGTAGTTATGAAAGGCGTTACACACCACGCCTGTGATTATTTGATAAAACCAGTTCGTCGTTGTCGTTAATCAGCTCAGAATTGATAGTCACTGTTTTCTTCATCCAATTTCCAGATTCAAACCATGAAATCGTTTGTTTATGAAACATTTTTTTAACCCAATTACAATTCAGAGTTATCGTGAAGAAAATACTGGAGTTGATAACGTTTCAGGTCTCACTAGAGAAAATGTCTATTAATATTGCCTGATCCTTATGTGATTTTCGTGTTTCTGGATTTTATAATGATCACTTGTAGCATATAGAGAGGTTTTTCTTTCAAATTTACAGATGGAAGTTGTTAATTGTTCATATGCATCACCGATGACTACCACAAACTGTCTCCTTCCCTCGTATTAACCACTAATTTGGCATTCTCTATTATCCAAATTGTCAATTTATGATTGATTATATCCCTAGGGTTTTGATTATGATTTTATGGCTTCTCTTGTATGTCTGCACGCCTAATTTGACATAACTCCTAAGAGAGAGGTCTTGAATCAATCTTATAGATAACACATCTGTTAATGTAAATGCCGAAGATGTTGAGTGATTGAGGAACTTAGGAAGTTAGGAACTTTCGGCAGTAGAGAACCGAACTTGGAGAATCCAAGGTTAGGTCAGAAAATAAATTAAATATTCATAAAATCCGACTACTGAACCAGGTTCCGAATAGAAGCAGTTTCGAACCAGCAAGTGAGTTCCGAAGTTGGATGTGCCAGAAAGGTGAGTTCCGAAATCTGCTGTGGGTTCCAAAGACCAAGGTACCAAAGCCAGATGGTACCGAAGCTAATGCTCATTCCAAAGGTGGTACCGAGGACAGGAGTTCCGAAGCAGACACTGATGTTCCAAACTCGGAAGCAGGAAGTTGTAGTTCCGAATGAACATTCTGAATTAAGGATTCCAAACCAAGTTTTGAAGTTGATACCGAAGCCCAGGGTGATCCGAACATGGTGAGGATCCGACATTCACAGCTCAGAAACTAAAGTTCAGAAAATGCAGTGTCGGTTCAGAAGTTACGGATCAGAAATCTCCAGTGCTGATATGTTCAGCAACGAAAGTACACAGCGGATGTAGATCAGGAAGTTCAAGACTTAGATTATCTAGTCCAGCTGTAGTATTTTACTTTTGTAATAGATTTAATAGTATTTGTTGTACTTGTAATATCTTCTCCTCCTATAAATAGGAGGCTTGGGTCATGAAGTTAGAGTGAGATTCTAGTGAGAAGTTGAGGAAACTATCACTCCAATGTATTCTAAAGTAATTGGAGGAGGGGCTGGAGAATTCTCTCCAGCCACCTCAAGAACATCAAGAAAATCCTCACTTCTCCTCCTTTCTATTCTAGATCTCCCCACTTCCTTTCTATCTTTTCTATCTATTCTTCCCTCCTAGATCTTTATGTAATTCAACTTAGAATAAAAATTGTGTTTGAGCTTAACTTCCAATATGTAACACATTTCTTATTATCAATGAAAAATATGAATTACATTATATCGTTTAATTATTGTCTTTTAATTTCCGCACTTGTTCTTTACGATTTATTTAATATTCCGCAACTTTAAGTTTCTAGTCATCTATATTTTCCGCATCGTTCCTTTACATTTTAGCACTTAATTTACTTATATATCTTCGTTTATTGTTGAGCGAAAGATCTTGAACCCGAAAACCCCCGAGTTTTCGTATTATATTTTCAACAACATCGTAATTTGTTTTCCCATAATCAATTATGCTTTCGGTTCATCGATTAACTTAAAAACCTGTCATGATCTTTCAATGCTTGTACCTAATTGATGGAGAGATTTAAAGAATGTTCTTCAACATTTTTTAGGCAGAAAGTATGAAAAATATGCAAGGTGGGAGAGGAAGAAGTGATCATTTCTTTGGATATGGAGATCCTTTCTCTGGTTTTGGGGGAAGAGACCCATTTTATGACCCTTTGTTCACACATGACCTAGAGTCTGACTAGGCATTAGAAGTTTAACCAGATGACCCGGTCATTTGGGAGTTAAGGGTGTTTTAAACCCTCAATCATTTAGTTCATTCCCTTATAAAGCAAAAAAAAAATCAGTGACCTTTTAAAATAAAAGGTAAAACATTGTTGGGTTACAATGATATTTTGTATTATATCTAATATATTTGAGATTAGGGAAAAATTATTGTCAGGTTTAGAGAACCCGAACTCGGTTTTCTAAAATGCTCATCATTAGTGGCACAATAATCAAAATAATTATTAAACAGTACCCAAATAAGATGAAACTTTATCGACAACCTCTACTCATGATAAAAATAGTTCCCACAAATTTTCAGAATTCATTATGTTCTGTAAGTATTTGTTTGAGAATTAAGTCATCATTTGTTACCATAATTATATAAAATTGAAAATACAATATTTTTTGGTGAAACTTTCCAGTTTGCTTCTTAATATCACCGAGTTTCTGGAAAAATTAATTCCCTTTTTATTTGTTTCAAAACCCATGCATTACAATCCCATACATTTTGAAAATATAAACTTAACTCTTTTGTATTTAAGATTTGAAGTTTCTAGTTTAACAACTTTTCAACATAGTGCCCCATTCTTATAGACCACCAAATTTGGACACCATAAGATTAAATATGTCAGGGATTTTTAAAAATTTTCTCATGATTTTTAGATGTAATATTGACTAATGAACATGCACTAGAAAATGGCCATTCACAGAAGATGTGCTGTAGGTGCAACGATTTTGTAGAAATTATTTGGGGGTCGAATTCTTAATGTTATTGTGTGAAACCAATTGGGTTCAAAACTTAATCCATAGAAGTACATTTCAAAAGAAAAATGGAGAATTATGGACAAGTAGAAGTTGAGATATGGTCCTTTGAAGTAGAGAAAAGAAATCTGGCAAATTTGCATGCATGGTTAAAGGTTAATAGCATGATGTTTATGATCATCAACAAGCCAAATGCATATCCCTTGAGATTAACCATGATTTTGCATGTCTCATGCCATCATTTTTCACAAACTAAAAAATCTTTTATTGTGCATGGTCTTAAACTAACATTTTTGGTTCATAAGTGTTCTATAAGGAAGAACATACAAACCAACTTCATGCATGGGTTTTCTACACATGCAACCCGATTTTCCTTCACATGCATGGTGTTGAAATACATCCATGATGTTCAAGAAAGTGATTTATAATCATAAACACAAATTTTAGTAGAAAAGAGAAGAAGAATCTGATTTTGAACATTTGAATGCATAAGATGCATTTTCTTGAGCTTGTGTTGGGTTTGATCATGGATTTCACTCTTTTTAACACATGCACACATTTGAGAGTGAAATCTACAAACATCAAGCTAAGAGAAAGGTTTCTAGTCATGGAAATGACATAGAACCCGAATATGAAAAGAAAGTACATAAAATAGTGAAACAAGTAGCATAGATGACAGTCTTACCTGAAACACTTAGGTTTTCTTCCAAAATTTGCCAAGCTCACGATTTTGGTGAGTTCTTGGCTGAAAATAGCTGAACTTTTGAGAGGAAAAGGAAGATATTTCGTGAGAGAGAAAGAGAGGAAGAGTGGGGATAAGGTGAAAATGATTATGAGTAGAGAGATGTACTATTCGTAGTCTCAAAAAGATTTTCATGGGGAAGAGAGAGAGAGAGAGAGAGAGAGAGAGAGAGAGGGAGAGAGAGAGAGGAAGGGCCAGCCATGGGGAGGGAAAAAGAGGATTTTAATTCTTTCTTTTTATAAAATAAGTTGGTATTATTTATAAAAGTGTTGGTAATTTTTATAAAAATTTTCTTTAAGTCATTTATGACTTTTATGGGTGAAAATTGTTTATTCTTGTAATATTTATTTGGTGTTTATAAAATCATGTCAAATACTTTTATTTAAGATTAATTTAGACTAGAATTTAAAATAATTATAACTTAATTTAAGTATTTATCACTTTAGTACATTTTTTGTTAGCTTAAAAATCAAAGTACATTGTTATTCTTGATTTTTGCAACTTGTTCCATTATACTTTGAATTAAATTATGGGATTAATATTTTGGCACTTTATAGTAAAATAGAATGACCTTCTAGGAATCAAAAGAATTGTCTAATGATTCTAAGGATTTAAGTCTCAGCTCTTGGATTCGTGTCTAAAAGAATTGCACTTACCTAAGGACTCTTAGGATTTTTAAGTTGGGTAATCACTTGAAATTTGAGGGTTATCATCTACCATTTGATATAATTATTAGTTTAACTCCTAATAATTATTAATTTCAAAAAGTAATAATTATTCTCTAATTAAATACAAGAGTTGAATTTATTTATTAATTATCAAATACTTAATAAATATTCAATAAGTACCAACTTGATAAAGGTGTGACCCTATAGGATCATATGTTATCAGCAATATCATTTCATAATGATTCTTGAGCATATATATCCAACATCCTCCACCATATACAAGGATCCTTGCTTCTGGCTACGAGCAACGACCATGTTGCCCTTCGTTACTTTCCACTGATGGTTGCCAAACTCAACCTTATGCCCTTCAACATCCAAGTGCCCTATTGAAATCAGCATCCTCTTTCAGATCAGTAATGAACTTGACATCCTTCAAAGTCCACTTCATTTCCAAGGACATCTGGAGTGTAACATCTCCAACTCCGGTTATATCTAGGCTCTTGTTGTCCGCAAGTCTGTCACACCTCGATTAAAGCAGAAACACGGAGTATAACAGTTTAAAGGTTTCATACACAAGGTACAAGATAACACCCACCATAACATCCATTTCCTTAGTTTTTACAACAATATAATTCACCGTAAAATACATCGTGCACAAGTCTTAATCTCTACTACATCAAAAGCTAAGGTGATCAACATGAGATACTTCATTTAACTTTTACTGATAGTTTCCTGAAAAGCATGAGAAATGAGAGGTCAACTATGGAAATAGTTTGTGAGTTCATAGATTTCAAGTATACATATAAACTTGTTGTTGATAAAAATACAGATTTTGTAAAAAGTATTGCCAAATAGTGAATTGTTTCACATGCAATTATGATTGTAAACATGATCAATTGTATATAACTTGAGTTCACAACCAAGCCTACCGACCGAAATGCCCCTAAAGTTCATGTTCTATCGTCAACATGAGACTGTGTTGGTAATATGAACTCACATTGCCATGTTAGTGGGGGTGGTCAATCCTAGATAGTATTATCCATATAAACCTGACAACGCCTAGTGATATCAAGTATTTTAGGCGTTGTTGAGCCCTGTTCTTGATGAAATTATATCAGATATGTCTGGGTATTCTCACTTTTCGTGCTAGGACTTGTTTGGAGAAAAAGAATGGAAACAGGGACTAAAAGCATGCAAAAGGAAGAAGTTTGGAAAAGAATGAAAAATCAAGGAAATACGTACGCGCGCCGCGGATCTATGAAACACGCGACACGGGCTTAAGGCGGTGTAACACATTCAAATGACGAAAAAACGGGATCTGATAAGTACGCACGCCGCGGATTCTTCATTTGCGCGGCGCGGCTGCGGGAAATTTGCAACTATAAATAGAGGCAATATCAGCGGAAAACCCTAGAAAAGACCGGGTGTAAAATCGACCTTGAAGCTCTTTGACTCCAAGATTTCGTTCCAGCAACTTCTCAATTGGTATTTTCATGTTTTGGATTTTATTTTCCATTAGTTAGATATTTGTAAGCTTTGGTTTGTATCTTTGGGAGTGACAACCATTGATACCAAGCTTTGGTTTCTGTTTTAGTATTATTTAGTTACTGGTTTGATGTTTGGATCTAAGTTTGATGAATGAGAATCATTTGGTTATGAGTATTATTGGTATTTGATGTTTTGGATGTTGTTTGTATGTTAATTGTTTGAATTGTGTTTGGATCTTGTTTTGGCTTTGTTTGGGACTATTTCCTTAGCTGAAATCAGTAGCCAATTAGGTTAGCTTTAGGCATTGAACTTTAGCTAGTAGCTGTTCAGTCAGAACCCTAGTTATTAGTTAGGTTATGCTTTGTTTGGTTTGGATGCCTTTGTTTGCTTCTGATTCAGAGATGCACTTCTGATTTCAAAAAGTGACTAGGTTAGTTTTGTTGGTTATATGCCCATCGTTATAACAAGTTGGTAATATTACTATAAATAGTAGGGTCCTTTTGGGTTACACGCAAGAGACGATTTAGCTAAAAGAGATCGAAAATAAACTTGAGGGGTTAAGTTTATTGATATATCAAAGTAAAGATATTTTAATTAGAAACTTAATGGTTAAGTTTATTAATATACCAAAGTAAAGGTATATTAATTAGAAACTCAATAAGGATAAAGGACCAAAGTGAAATATCCACAAGGGAGGGGATAAGGATGAGGAGCATTATAAATACAACCCTAGATCTGAGTTGTAGTAGCTGCCAAAACCCTAATTTTCGTCACCCTCCTCCCACCCCTCGGTATACGGCCGATTTCTTTCAAAACCCTAAGTATTACGTGCTAAAACTTCAAGAAAAGGTATATACTACATCAACGGGTGCTGGATCGTTGTCTTGGGTGCGATTACATTAGAGAAGTTCTACTTTGGGCTCTCGTCATCCTAACAAAATCAGATCTGAGATTTAAAAGGTATGTCTTGAACCCTCTTGATTTTACAGTTACAAAAGTGTGCATGATTCTGTGATCCTGGTTGAATACAATTTTGATTTCTGTTACCGCTGCGTTGTTTTTATGCTATCGTATTCCAACAGTGGTATCAGAGCCGCTTTATCATGATTTTGTACTGTTTTGATTCGATTAAAATTGTTAAAAATTCGTTTTTTTTCTGATTTGTCGAATCTGATCGACGACCGCGCCGCGGTACTTGAAATATCGCGTCGCGGGTTTTTCTAAAGTTACGATCATTAGGGTTTTGCTGCGTCGCGTTTCCTAGTGTTCCGTGCCGCGTCGTTCTTGTCATGATCGGTTTCTTTTGATTACCGCGTCGCGTTTTCTCGTGTTTCGCGTCGCAGCGGTCGTGATGTTTTATTTTCTGAAATCAGATTTGTTGTTATAAAATGGTGATTTTAGTATTGTATGATTGTTTAGATTAATCATTGACATAGAATGCTTGCTTGCTCAATAGGATTAATAGATAAACACAAAGTTTAAAATGCTTCAAAATTTAATGGATGATTGTTTAAATTAATTATTAACACTGCATTCTTGCATGTTTAATAGAATTAATAGTTAAACATAATTTTCAAAGAATACTTAAAATCTTAAATGATATATATATTAGAATTGTATCTATATGTATAACTTAAAATAAAAACATTGGTTAGACCGTGACTAGGCTCACCTACTCTAAATGTGTAGAAGGTTGAAGGAGGTCTCTTTGATTCCTAATGAGGTCGGTTTTTAAATAGCATTCATTGGTTACCACCCTCACCGCCTGTCACATTTTATCGAGTGGAGTTACCGAAAGGGTTTGATAGAACAGTGTTTCAAGATAAAAGTATTACTGAAAATACACAAGTAAGAAAAATTTGTTAAAAGTTAATAGATTTTTCAAAAGTCAAATTGGCAATTTCAAACCGGTTTTAAAAGTTTAAATTGATCCTTTTGCCAATTAAAATGTTAAAGTGTTTTAACAAGAATGATATATGCAAAACTAGATTGTTAAAAGTTCTTGACATGTTTTAAAAATTATTGGCAATTGTAAGACGGATTTTAAAAGTTTAAAAGACCATTTTGCCAAAAAGGAAGTTAAAATGTTTTAACTTAACGAAACGAAATCCTGTTTTATGAAAATGTGAATCTCATGCTACCCATAAAGAACCACACATTTAACTAGGCCCTTCCGGCGTGGGAAGTGCTATAGCCAACGCGTCGGATTGGACTCGGCCAAAATGATGTGATACTCGCGATAACTCATGAATCATGGGCCGGGTGTCACGTGGGTCTTCGTGGTCGATTTACCATCCAAACTCGTGATCCGCGGCATACCCGTCATGAGAAAGAGGATGAGCATGATGGGATTAAACATGCAATTGATCAGATTCAATGAATCCCAAAAGATCTAGAAGCTTCATAGAGATTGAAGTTGGCAAAAGAGTATTGCCTACCTAAATAACTTCTGGGGGTGACTACGACATACCTCTTCACCACCAAACGCGAAATATGGATTCTAGCCTTAAGTAAAATAATTTTATGGGTAATTAATTTATTAAGGGATAATCAAACTAAACAAAACTCTATTTTAGATGTCTACTAAAGAAAGTTTGAAAGTTACAAGTTTTTTTTTACTGCGTGGCTTCCTCAATCAAAGTAAGTTCAACGGAATAGATTATGCGTGTTGGTTCCAGAACTTGAGAAGAGTACTCAATGTCGAGGAAATTTTTATATGATTAAGGAACAAGTTCCTATGGATTATCCAGCCAGATCCACTAGTGCTGAAATAGACAGTCAATCATCTTAGACGTCTAAATGATTCGAATAAGGTTGCTCGTTTCATGTTAGACACTATGATTCCCGAGCTTCAAAGAAGATTGTGGGGGTCTTGGTGCTTTGACATGATTAACCGGCTTAAGGACATGATCCAAGAGCAGATTAAATGGGAACGATTCGAAGTCATGAAAGCATTATTTGGATGTAGGCTGTTACTAGGATGGAGAGTCAATACCCATATGTTTAGCATAAGAGGGTACGTTGACCAAATGTGGAGGTTGGGATTTCCAACAAGTCAGGAGTTAGTCACGGACATTGTCCTTAGCTCGCTGACTAGTTCTTATGATTAGTTCATTCTGGACTTCATTATATAGAACTTAAAAGGACCCTTCGAGAGATTACATAGCATGTTGAGGAAAGTAGAACTTTACATGGCTAGGGAATCCAACACCACAGTTCCTAAAGGAGGTGTCAAAAGGAAAAGGACAAACCCTACCAAGGGAATGATTTTCCTAAAGAAACCTCAATACTGAAATCATGAGGAAGATTTTTGTTTCCACTGAAAGGATGTGGGACATGGAAGGCATAAATGCTCAAGATATCTGATGCAATAGAAGTAGTTGCAAGCCAAAGAGTATGGCATTTCAGGTATATCTGTAATTCCATAAGTGCTTTGCTTATGACCAGTATTGCCATTTTAATGGGCATAGACTGGAATAAAGCAGAGGTAAAAACCATGGAGAGCTGGATCGAATCATGGACTACAAGCAGCTTGCTTTCATACATAGGATTAGGAACCAACTTCTATATAGTGTTTTAGTTTATGGTTTTGCAATTTGAAGATTGTTGATGTGAACATTGTTTCATCAGATGGTTTTGACTTGGTTTAAATAAAGGTTGTTTTAAATAAAAGTTATTTTAAAAGTTATTTTGGAACAAAGTTATGGTCATTACATCTATGAGAACTGGTTCACAACAATAGTTTGAAAAGGTTGATTCAAGAGAATCCAAATGTTTGGATTAATGGTATGAGTGGAATTGTCTGGTTTTGTAAACTTGAAAGAAGCTACCAGAACTCCAGATGGATAGGATTCTGGAGATCATTTGACTGAAAGTCTTATGATAACTGATATTCTTGTCTACATAGAGAGATAACTATGCACTGCTCACAAGTTATTGTGGGCAAAGGCTGAGAATCTGTTGGACCTTTTACATCTAATGTATTTGGACCGTTCAGTTTTCCACTAAACCATCGAAAATACTCTATTGAGTTTGAAACCTATATGGTGATCAGTACTTCAAGAACAGAGTATTGAATCAAATGAGCAAAGGATGAGAATTCTAAATCCAAGTGCGGATAAATAGTTTCTTAGTCAAAGATTATACAATCATCTAATGGACTGTGAAAATTGTTTCAACAGTCAAATCCACTTAGAACGCTACGAGCATCGTATGGTGTGTCTGAGTTATAATCGAACATAAAGGTTCGACTTATGATGGATTGTATTATGCTTCCAATCTATGTCTGAGGTTAAACCTTAGAGACAATAGAGTCCTAACCCTTGCACCAACACAAAAGGTTCTATAAACACTGTCTGAGAAATATGGAGTGTAGATGTTTCTTCACTAGCATATTTAGAAATTTGGGGTCTTGAGACTTAAGGTTTACCGTGTAGCTCAGAGGACGCCGATTAACAGAAGTGTTATTCCATTAGAGTACTTGGATATAATAAGCATTTTGACAACAGTATGATGTTGTATAAATGGCAGTCTTCTATGATAGGAAGCTGGTATTCAAGAAATCAGTGGGAGCCTGACTGATCTTGATGAGACTCAAAGGATCAAAGAGCCTGATGTTGGTACTAGCACTCAACTAGAGGTAGTAAAACATGTTGAGACTCAGTAAGAGTTTGCTGAGGAATCTGACATAACTCCATCTCTTGTTCGAGAAACTGATAAAGGACGTCATACACCTGGTTTTCATGAATTACATGTTGACGAAGGTGATGAATGTCTGGTGGATCATTGTGACCCTACCAATTATCGGAAGTCGTGGCAGGCCCCTTGGGTTGCCTTAAGGAAAGAGATGATGGAGAGCGAGATGAAATCCATGTATAATAACCAAGTTTGGAACCTGGTTGATCAAACACCTGAAAACAGTTGGGTGTAAATGGGTCTTCAAGAAGAAGACAAACGTGGATGGAAAGGTACACACATACAAAGCCAGACTGGTGGCAAAGGGTTATACTCAAACCCAAGGGATTGATTATGAGGAAACTTTTTCACCAGTGGCGATGATTAAATGTATTAGGATATTGTTTGCCATCGCAACATTTTGTGACTACGAAATATGGCAAATGGATGTAAAAACCGCTTTCCTTAACGGAAAACTTTCAGAGGATGTGTATATGACACAACCAGAGGGTTTTGTACAGTCCAAATATCCCAATAGAGTGTGTAAACTTGTGAAGTCGATTTATGGACTCAAACAAGCATCTCGCAGCTGGAATCTCTGCTTCGATGAGAAAATCAAAGAGTTTGGATTTTCGAGAAGTGAAGATGAGCCACGTGTATATGTCAGAGCTAGTGGGAGCATTGAAGTCTAACCTATGTCGTATACAGATAGCAAAGTTCTCATGTAAATGTCCCTATCTCGAGAAATATGAAATAAATGAGAATTGCTATGCTATAAATGACACAGGAGAGACTTAGTGCGCATGAAGCATTTAATCTATGGAGATATAATTAAGTGCTTCATTGGGATTTTGGAAACAAAAGTGAAATATGTAAATGTCAGTGCTAGTAGGAGCACTGAAGTCCAACCTATGTTGTACGCAGATAGCAAAGTTCTCATGTAAACGTCCCTATATCGAGAAATCATAAATAAATGAGAATTGCTGTGCTACAAATGACATAGGAGTGACCTATTGCATATGAAGCATCATGATCTATGGAGATAGAACTAAGTGCTTCATAAGGATAAGCCAGAGTACATGAACAGTCGGATCTAGAGATACAAGACTCCTATAAGGGATTCAAGTTTCTGTATCAGGGTTTAGGACTGAGTGAAACTCAAAGTCCTAGTTCCATTAAGATCATGGATGAGATAAGTTGAGTCCTGTATGCACTTGCATATGGATCAATCGCATAATGTACGAGACCTAATGTATCATATGCCTTGAGCATGATGATTTGACATTAGGCTAATCCTGGCAAAAGTCAAATGGATGGAAGTCACGAAGTATCTTAAATGTTTAAGATATTCTTGATCCATTATAGTATGGGAGAACTCAGTGTAAAGAAGCACATTGATACTAGCTTCCAAAACTAATAGAAACGGTTCTTGTACGCAGTCAGGATCCGGGTTCTTACCAAAAGGGACATCTCAGTTAATAGAGCTACATCGGATGAGGCAAGATAGCCGATCTGATCACTAAGTCAATGTCTCGGACTAAGCAAGATCGTTCATGCTAAGTCCATATGCATTAGATTTGCAAATGAATTGACTTTGAGCGAGGTTAGTATAGTTTGATTTGTATTAGGAACTTAAGAAATGAAAAACTCTATCTGATATGAAGATTATTATGTGGAGAACATAATATATGCATAAAGGCAGTCATTTCATTAGTTTATCATTGTGTTTCGATTTTGCGTGTTTTATTGACTTCCTGAATAATTTAATTATTATTCAAACTGTCCACAGTCGGTCATACTTTTGGGAGTAAGTATTGATTCAAGACTGACATGAGGAATTGGTAGATTGTCCATAGAGATGGACATAGCATGGAGATGCACTAATTCTCATGTGTACTTAATAGGGATTAAGTATTGGAGTAACCTGCACTTAGATATTACTTCATGGAATCTGTCACGAGTAATTCTAAGATGGTAATATCTTATATTCTTCAAGCGGAGATGCATTGATTCTTTGTCCTACAGTCTGTTGTGCCTTGGTTTTCTCCAACGTTGTCCGTAACTGGCAGCCATACAGGGAATGTCCAGGTATGACATGATGAGTAGGCGAGATCCATGTAGTCAAAGTTTATTTGTTCCTTCTGCCCTAACAGGAGAAGCGATATCCATGGGCCCCTCGATGATTTGGTGCTGACAGCAAGTGTACGGCCGTACCGAGACTGAATTGATATAGAATCAATAGTGCAGTTTGTTGTGGTCATCACAAATCTCTATCGGGAAACATAATATTGAATGTCTGAGACTGACATGATTCCATGTCAGACGTTCATAAGGATATCTTGTAGAACAAAGGAATATTTGATCACTTGCCTAAGGGCTGTTTCATTAGATGAACACGTCACTTGTCTTGGATGACATACACCTTACTAGGTTAGGGAATATTAGACCATACAGTTGTTATAACAAGTGCAAGTGGGAGACTGTTGGTTATATGCCCATCGTTATAACAAGTTGGTAATATTACTATAAATAGTAGGGTCCTTTTGGGTTACACGCAAGAGACGATTTAGGTAAAAGAGATCGAAAATAAACTTGAGGGGTTAAGTTTATTGATATATCAAAGTAAAGATATATTAATTAGAAACTTAATGGTTAAGTTTATTAATATGCCAAAGTAAAGGTATATTAATTAGAAACTTAATAAGGATAAAGGACCAAAGTGAAATATCCACAAGGGAAGGGATAAGGATGAGGAGCATTATAAATACAACCCTAGATCTGAGTTGTAGTAGCTGCCAAAACCCTAATTTTCGTCACCCTCCTCCCACCCCTCGGTATACGGCCAATTTCTTTCAAAACCCTAAGTATTACGTGCTAAAACTTCAAGCAAAGGTATATACTACATCAACGAGTGCTGGATCGTTGTCTTGGGTGCGATTACATTAGAGGAGTTCTACTTTGGGCTCTCGTCATCCTAACAAAATCAGATCTGAGATTTAAAAGGTATGTCTTGAACCCTCTTGATTTTACAGTTACAAAAGTGTGCATGATTCTGTGATCCTGGTTGAATACGATTTTGATTTCTGTTTCTACTGCGTTGTTTTTATGCTATCGTATTCCAACAAGTTTGAGTTGAGTTTAGCTTATGATTGGCTTGACTTTGTTTGGTTATTTCTTTTGAGTAGTTTTGTATTTAGAAACTAGGTCCTCCGACTGTAGCGTGACACTACTAGTTGGTAATCTGTCATTTAGTCTAACCACGAAGCTCCTGCGGATAGACCCTGACTACCACTGTACTAGTGTGTGTTAGGTTTTCTTTATTTTTGACCGCACGACGACCTAGGCGTGTCAAATTTTGGCGCCATTGCCCGGGAGCTGTGAGCTTAGATTAGGTGATCTGTAGGACTTAGCTTCTGATTTTTGATGTTTGATTTCAGTTCTTTGAATTATGGTATGTGTACATCTTTATAATGGGTGATTACATGTACCCGGATCAGTATTATGAGTATTATGAAAATCCGGCCGACACCTATTACGAGGATGATTGCTACAATGGATCATCCGATGACAATGGATGGCGGACCGAGGAGTCATCTCAACCTGAAAATTCTGCAACTTGGGCCCAACTTTGGGTACTCTGGTATAACACTCACCAAGAACAGAAGGACCAGGCTGATGCTCTTTTAAGATTGTAAGTTTCATTAGATAAGTTAGAGGAAAGTTGGAAATGTTCACCACCCTTACCAGAACCTGAGGCGAGTGATTTTTATACCAATAATAATGTGTGTGAACTTACATCACCTGAATATGTGATGGAAGGGCATACACCGTGGGAAAGTCAAGAGACCACTGAGATGGTCGAAAATGTTCTTGAGGAAGAGGTTGTAGGTGACAATGCTACCTCTAACTCAACAGCTTTTGATGTTTTTGAGAATGTTGATAATGTTGATATAGTGATGTGTGAATCTGTACCATCACCAGATAATTTGGTTGATGAGGATGTTGAGGAGGAGGCTGTAAGTGACAGTACAGACCCCAGCCCAACAATTCCTGAAATTTTTGAAAATTTTGAGAAATTTGAAAGTAAGGATCTGATGATGGGTGATTTTGTACCACCATCAGATCAAATAAGTCACTCACTCTTGGTTCCGATCCACCTGTTGGACGATGACAAAGAAGTTGATGCTGACGAATTAATATTTGAAAATAATAAACATGATTTTATCACCACTCATGATCCATTCATGAATGGAAAATTAGATGTGATCAATACCATCGATGAGGACATATGGAAGCATCCTGATATGTTGCCTTCCGATTCCATTCGATTGGAAAATTTTTATTGGTACTGCAAACCAAAATTGCAACCTGAAGATAGCATGCGAGACACTAGCAACCGAGGTGTGAAACAACTACTGAAAGAAGCTTTGGGCGCGCTTCACGTCAAGCCGGTGATTTTGAAGAGATATAGAAGGAAGGACCGAGCTTGGAGGTTCAAAGCTACCTCCAAGCATTCACGGGAGTTAATCAGAAAGCCGCAACTGGGCAGCAACAGGAGAACCAACAAGCCATTCGACCCAGGAAAGTTTGAGGGGCAGTGGGTCAGCAAAAGGACGGTGGAAGTAGAAATGCAGCAGAAACAAATGACGTACGATCCACCGTAGCTGTAGTAGGAAATATACGTCTGGCTGAAGACGTTAAGCTTAGCGCTTGTTGGGAGGCAACCCATCGTGTCATAGGTTAGGTTTTATATTTCTTAGAATTTAATTAGGAAGATACATCGATCTTTTGCAGGTATTAGTGGTCTAAAACAAGTGTGGGGTCGTGTGAGAAGTTTTAAAAATTTTGAAGACCGCGCCGCGGGTTTTTGAATTACGCGACGCGGGGTCGTAAACCAACCCGATGCGCAGGGGTTGATTTGGTGACACGCGCGACGCGTAAAGCGTAAACGCACGACGCAGGAAACGATCAGTCGGTTTTCTCCTATGTTAAGGTAAGCCGCGACTCAACACACACCTCACACGACTCGGAGCTCTGATCGACGAATTTCTCTCGGGTTTTTTCTTGCTCATTTGGTTTCTACTACCAAGGTACGCTATTCTAACTATCTATTAGTTGTTAAAACTAGCAATTAGGTAGTTAATTTTAGTGATTTGTCCAGAAAAGTTCAAAACTTAGAATCGTCAATGCTACCTCATAAGGTGTTTGTTTTGCCAAATAGAGACCCTAGATGAGTTATTCGGCACTTAGGCTACCTTGTGGTATGATTGGATCAAGTTTTAGCAGGTTAAATTGTGATTTGATTCGGGGTTTTGCAAACAGCCGCTCGCCGCGACGCGCCTTGCTCTTAGGCCGTGCCGCGGTGCGGTAGGGAAGAAAGGACTAATTTTGCAAAATTTTTCTTTTGTGGCTATGTATCTTTTTGCAGATGATGTTCAGGTTAGATCACCCTTTCCTCCAGTTCCCAGAGGGACTGGCAAGCTCAGCGGAGTATATTTCGCGGAGAGACGCACTGACTGGTCGCCGGGTTCTAGAGGCGACAGTCATCGACAGGGATATCCTGAGGGACGCCGGACTCTGGGGTGCGATCGAGCCATTTCTACATCGCACCTGGACTCATGAGCAGGCGTCATTCACATGCCGGGGCTGGGACAGGATTATGGCCACCGAGGAGGACGTCGTCTACACCGAGTTGCTATTAGAGTTTCTATCCACCATCCACTTCGCACCTCGGGCGTCAGACCCACGTTTTAGGATCATCCGGTTTTGTTTGGGAGGTGCACAAAGGGAGTGCAACCTCCGTGTGTTCAGGAGGAGAGTCGGGTTATACACTCCAGCGGACCTCCAACATCGCCATTTCACGCAGTTCTTCGGGGCATGTATCCCGGGGCAGCCGGAGAGGTCCATCAACATGGAGATTTGGACACCACTGTCTAACGTTATCTACGAGGCGGGGACCTCGAGGGAGAGCCACCTCCGCAACCCACTCCACCGCCTCATGCACCGTATCGTCTCCACCTCCATTATGCATCGGGAGGGGGGCGAGAAGGTGTCCGGGGAGGACATGACATTATTCTGGGCTCTCCTCGACCCGTCCCGATTCCTCCACCTCCCCTACGCCCTCGCAGTTGCCCTCTCCACCCACTCGATGGGAGCCTCCGCTAGCAGTCCATTGGCCCGGGGGTATTTCATTACCCGCCTGGCCCGTTCATATGGGATCCTTACTGCCGCCGTGGCCGCTTCTTTGACCACGCTGCCTCCGTCTCGCACTACAGCACGCACTCTAGAGAGGATGCTGCTTATTGAGCAGCAGCGCCCAGGGCAGTTCATCCGGGCACCTACAGAGCCTCCCCAGGCACCCCAGCCCGCATATTCCCAGCCGGGCCTGAGACGACAGAGGCGAGAGGTACCCGCCGAGCCAACACCTCAGCCACAGCTATCTGAGGTCATGGCAGCCATTCAGGACCTCAGTCAGAGGATGTCTGCCCGGGAGGCACATGATCGCTGGATGGCGGAGACGCAGAGGATGATCATGCTGCGGATGCATTTTGATGACATTCCACCTCACCCCTCTGGCGATGATGGGGCAGGTCCATCCGGGACCCACCATGGTGATGATTGATGTACTTTTTTCTTTCTTTTTATTTTTTTGGGATATATGTACAAAACTTATGACACCACTATCTGTATTATGTTTATATTTTATTTGTTATGTTTGCTTTTAAATTATTTGTTGAGTTATGCATGATATACCCAATGAGAAGGAGTTGTCTCAGACAAGTGTGGGGTCATCGTGCCCCCTCCACTTGTCTCGACCACCGACGTGTTCACTGTAGCGCTACAACTCCGGAATATGTAATCAAGGATCTGTTTGTTCGCAATTATACCTATGATACTGAGCACCAAGCAGTCTATCGTCCAAAAGGGGTAACTCTTTCTCCCTTGTTTTGAAATAATTTTTTGTACAACGGGGATGTTGTACGGTTTTAAGTGTGGGGTGTGGACGGTCGAAAGAGAAATGTTTTGAAATTTTTGCAGAAATGATCAATTTTCAATTTTTTTAGCAATATTTTTCAAAATTTTTTAATAAATTGCAATTTGGAACGAATGGTTTGTGATTGTGATAGCATTAGTATTTTTCAAGAAATACTGTTTATTTGTGATCATGCTATTAGTTAGTCAAATAAGTTGAGTTTTACGAGTTTAGAAGATTGAGCTGTTTTAGGAATGAAATTTAGGAAGGAAATGTCAATCTGTGGCCTTTGTTGTTCGAGCTGGTAAGTCTAAAATGGGTGGGACTTATGCACCTTACCACCTAAGATCGTCTGGTCTGGGATGGTATTTCTGAAAGCTCGTTACACGGACAACATCGAAAGTCATGGACAATTCCTTAATGGCCTTTAGAATCTGAATGAGTAAGTACACTTCATTGTGGACAGAAAGTTTGTAATCAAGGGTTCTCTAGAAAGCCATGAATTCCAAAGAACAATTCAATTATGTTTTCACAAACTATTCCACTCTAACTCATAAAGCAATAAACTTTGAAACTGAACACAGTCAAAAATTGTTTGGGTCTTTATTATTATTTGTTAAAAACTCTCTTGCTTGGGGACAAGCAAGGCACAAGTGTGGGGTGTTTGACAACGCCTAGT
This sequence comes from Cichorium intybus, assembly GCA_023525715.1. Taxonomy (NCBI): domain Eukaryota; kingdom Viridiplantae; phylum Streptophyta; class Magnoliopsida; order Asterales; family Asteraceae; genus Cichorium; species Cichorium intybus. The sequence continues at coordinate 84,157,868 of CM042014.1, read as the reverse complement.
GATATCAAGTATTTTAGGCATTGTTGAGCCTTGTTCTTGATGAAATTATATCAGATATGTCTGGGTATTATCACTTTTCATGCCAGGACTTGTTTGGAGAAAAGAATGGTAACAGGGACTAAAATCGTGCAAAAGGAAGAAGTTTGGAAAAGAATGAAAAATCAAGGAAATACGTACGCGCGCCGCGGATCTATGAAACGCGCGACGCGGGCTTAAGGCGGTGTAACACATTCAAATGACAAAAAAGGGATCTGATAAATACGTGCGCCGCGGATTCTTCATTTGCGCGGCGCGGCTGCGGGAAATTTGCAACTATAAATAGAGGCAATTCCAGCCGAAAACCCTAGAAAAGACCGGGTGTAAAATCGACCTTGAAGCTCTTTGACTCCAAGATTTCGTTCCAGCAACTTCTTAATTGGTATTTTCATGTTTTGGATTTTATTTTCCATTAGTTAGATATTTGTAAGCTTTGGTTTGTATCTTTGGGAGTGACAACCATTGATACCAAGCTTTGGTCTCTGTTTTAGTATTATTTAGTTACTGTTTTGATGTTTGGATCTGAGTTTGATGAATGAGAATCATTTGGTTATGAGTATTATTGGTATTTGATGTTTTGGATGTTTGTTTGTATGTTGATTGTTTGAATTGTGTTTGGATCTTGTTTTGGCCTTGTTTGGGACTATTTCCTTAGCTGAAATCCGTAGCCAATTAGGTTAGCTTTAGGTATTGAACTTTAGCTAGTAGCTGTTCAGTCAGAACCCTAGTTATTAGTTAGGTTATGCTTTGTTTGGTTTGGATGCGTTTGTTTGCTTCTGATTCAGAGATGCACTTCTTATTTCAGAAAGTGACTAGGTTAGTTTGAGTTGAGTTTAGCTTATGATTGGCTTGACTTTGTTTGGTTATTGCTTTTGGGTAGTTGAGCATTTAGAAACTAGGTCCTCCGACTGTAGCGTGACACTACTAGTTGGTAATCTGTCATTTAGTCTAACCACGAAGCTCCTGCGGATCGACCCTGACTACCACTGTACTAGTGTGTGTTAGGTTTTCTTTATTTTTGACCGCGCGACGACCTAGGCGTGTCAAAACCATCGGCTCAAGAATGAGTTAATAGGTTGTGTAAGAGAGAAACTGGGGACTTCGCGTACGATGGCATCTTAAGCATACAACAATTACGTATAGATAAATGCATACATCAAGGTAAACAATTTTTAATATGGTAATCATGCTTTTCACCCCAAAACATAAAATAGTAAAAAGGGTCTCTGAATACTCACAAGTGAGTCGAACTTTCTAATTAGTGTGGTTCCGCAGGGTAAATGGGAAATGGCTCCTACTCGCATCCTACGAAACATGAAGGTTCTAATGAGATTCCCATCTAACTTATAGTGTTTAGCATTACTTAGTAACTATTTGGTTTATAAAGTGTCATAGGATTATTTGATTTTACCTTTTATTTAAACGGTGTTTATGAAATTCGCATAATTATATATCTTTACAAACACATGAAGATTATTTTCAAAAATCACCAAATTTTATCCCCATCACCTCACATGTGATATAACTTTTGTAAATTTTTGGGAATTTTTAGACTTGTGTATCATTTATTCTTAATTTTGACTTGCTATATTAAAGAATTTTGAAATAAATAGTAAAATGTCATAATATTTCTGAAATAATTTCCATAGTTATTTCTAAAGCGTATAAGGTTAGAGAAACATTATTGTTAGGTTTGGAGAACCCAATATTGGTTTTATAAAATAAACACCCCATTTTTACTTTATACACACATCTATTCAAAGTCAAATCTTTTATTGGTTGAAACTGCATTGTTTTCCGAAAAAAGTAAACATGATTGGCTAAAAATAGTTTGACTTTTGTGTAAGGTGTATTTAGGGTGTATGTATAGTAGCACCCTATCTAAATTATCTAAAACTTTGTGTAGACCAATGATTTAACCCAAAAACACTTATGCTAATTTTGTAGAATTTATGTTTCTCGGGAACTAATTTTTGGGAATTATCACCCTATTTTCCATTATTTTCATATAAAAATAAATCAAATTCTTCTGTGGATGAAATTTTCCAGATAGATTCCCAATATCATCTCTTTTCTGGTATAAATCAGTTTCCATTTATTTGGTTCAAAATACATGCTTTTATGCTCCAAACATTTTGCAAACATTGGCTTGTTAACTTTGTACTTGAAAAATGTAGGCTTTGGTTTGAGAATTTCTATATAGAGTTACTTAGTCGTTCAGACCACCAAATTTGGACTCCACTGATTTTTGCATGTTAGGTTTTTTTTTTTAAATTTTCTCATGATTATTAGAAGTGAAAATAATCCTTGAATATGCATCAAAAACCGTCCCTCATTGAAAGTGTGCTGTTGGCGCAACAGTCTTCTGAGTACAGTTTGGAGGTCGAATACTTGGAATTTTTGAATAAGACTACTTGGGTTTAAAATATAACTCGAAAGGGTAACTTTTAGAAAAAGAATCACAATGTTTGGTGCAGAATTGAGTGAGACATGGCTGTTTTAAGTCAGATGATAAATCTGCCAGGTTGCTGAGTAATAGATTTCATGAAAATATTGTTCAAACTCATATTGTATCCAAAGATTTCGGTTTCTTTTGCTTAAGTTGAGGTATAACAACCTCATGAAAGAATTATCTTGTTGAAAACATTGTTTATGACCAATATAAGTAGCATGCAACGAAGCTACTTGAATCAATCTTTTCAAAAATCCATTTTTGATACTAACAAAGGCTTGCATGTGTTCACCTTTGGTCTTGAATTTTGTTTGATCATGGATCACCACCATTTCCATAACATGCTACATGTTTTTAGTGGTGATCTACAAACATGAAGATGAAAAGAAAAGGTTTCTAGCCATAGAGAGGCATAGAACCCAAAAATAGAAGAAGCTCGTGACTAGAACTTGTAGGAATTGTTATAGAACATCAAGATGTGTTTATTCCATTCCCTTAGCTTGTTGTGAGACTTCAAGAACACCCAAAAGCCTTTAAAACTTTGTGGAATATGGCTGGAATTTAGAGAGAGAATAGTATGTTCTTAAGGGTGTTTCTAGAGAGAGGAAGAGAGAGTGTTGGACTCTGAAAAGTTTGTATATTATTTATAAAAGTGGTGGGAATTTTATAAAAAAAAATTAATTATTTTTATAATTTATAACGGTGAATTTGTAGTTATTCTTGTAATATTTATTTGATGTTTTATAAATTATGCAAATTGAAGATTCTAAGGCTATCACATCCTAATCTACGTGTATGAACATCTACCTAACATACTACTTGTGCTAGAAAACGAAAGGGCTAATAACATAAAAACCACTGCAGTTTGGCCAAAATCCGGTTTAAACAGTATATATATATATATATATATATATATATATATATATATATATATATATATATATATATATATATATATATATATATATATATATATATATATATTAAAAAAACCACTCATACTTTAAAAAAAATTCGTAAAAGCCACTCATATTTTCAAAAGATTACGACCACTATAACAAATTAAAGTCATGATTGTATGTCACCAACTCGGAACACTTCTTACCCCCGTCGCATTCAGAATTTAGTAGATTCACTTGGACACCCTATGCATTCACAACGTGGCCGAAGAGCTGTATTTACGAAAACCAAAATCACATGTAGACAAGCTTATTTATCATTTTTACTGCAATGAAGTTCCAATATTTGCTTAAAATGTCGATATGAAACTTTTCACATAACAATTAGATGAAAAATAAAAGTTATAAAATAAAATGAATAGTGGTCAATATGATTTTTTTTAAAGTATGAATGGTTTTTATGGAACAAAAAAGAAATATAGTGGTTAAACCGGAATTTTGATCAATCACTAAACGAAACAAGTGGTAAACGGTCAAACATTTCAACAGTTGTAAACGCCAAATTCATTGTTCTCTCATATGTCCAGATTTTGTTCACTGGACCCAAGACTTCTTTCTTCCCTGCCCTGTCTCTTGAGATCACATACAAATGCCTTAGCTTCTCATATTCCTCTTCTTTCTTCTTTTTCTCCTCAGACTTGGAGAACACTACAGCAATTTTCTTTCCCTTGTCAACCGAAGGGCCAGTCTCTGGAGGAATTTGAAAAGTAGTTGTCTTTGTTGATGTAGCAGATGGTGCAGAACTAACTCTAATTTTGATTCCACCAGAGAATCTTTTTATGCTACTCGAAGTGGATTGGGTTGTCATTGGTGTTGTTGTGGTGATTGTTGGTGGTGATGTGAATCCGAAGAATGGTTTTGTCGTTTGAGCAGTCATAGTCGATGTTTGAGTGAGTGGTGCGAGGGTTGTGATGGTTGCTGTTGGAGCGAAGGTGATTCTTGTTTTCCTTGTTGTTAGTCGAGGTCCTTCTCCCCCTTGTGAAGAAGGCAATGAAGGCTTCGGAGCACCTGGTAAATGACTAACAAGTGTCAGAAGCCGCGCAATATCCTTTCGGATTGAGTCGGTGGTTTGAGAGACCAAAATTTTCATTTGTTGGTTACAGATCGACTGGGCTTCTTTATAAGCACTGAGCTCTTGCACCTTCGGTTCATATGTGGCTATTGTCTTCTTGGCATCCTTAACATCTTTCCTCAGACTTTTCAATTAGACGTCAAATTCTTTAGCAGCTCTTTTTGAGAGATTCTCAACCGAAGTAGACAGAGTGGTAAGCTTAGCTTGGACTTTTGTATGGGCAGCATTGAGTTTGGTGACCACTTCGGTGAGCTTGGATGCATGTTGTTCCTGGATTTGTTGAGTTTTCTCTTCAACTTGTTTCTCAACAGCTTTACATCGTAGGTCGATTTTCTACAAGACATTCCTTGACATCTGTTTCTACCACTTTGACTGCGTCATCAATTTTCTTTGTGACTTTGTTCGTGATGGTTTCTTCAAAAGATGTAAGGGATTCTATCAAGTGATCATTAGTAACACCAGACCCTTTGTCAGAGGTATAAGTGGTCTGGGCTTGTATCAAAATATTTAACTTCGCATTAAGCTAGCGAAATTGTTTCATGGACACCAGGCTTGTGTCTGGTTCGTCATCGTCTTCTTCTTGAATTTGGATTGGGGCGGTTTCAAAATAGTCTTCTTCCTCCTTCTCGGTTTTGTCAGAAGAGGTAGAATCCGTCATATCATCCATGAAGAACGAATGAATCGGAGGTGGAACTTCTGTTGTAGTTGTGAAAATGGGTGTGGTATACATTGGTGTGGGTGATGGTGGATTTGTGGTAGTTGGATTACCTGATGTGAGACTTGTGTCCACATCAGATGTGTGCACAGGGGTCTCAATTTGACTTGTCTCCACATTAGATGTTTCGACAGTGGTCAAATGTACGGACACCACAGGGGTTTCTGTTAAGGTAACAAATGGATCAGAGGGAGGTACCGTAGTGGTTGTGGTTTCGGTTGGTGATGGAGGAATGTTGGTATCCTCCTGATACGTGTGTTCTTCCTCGCCTTCTTCTTCTGCTTCTTCTTCGTCTTCAGATCGAGGTGTTGGTGGTCGTGAAGATGGAGCAGCTTTCTTCTTGGAAGGTTTCACTACTTGAGTCTTCTTCCTTGTTTTTGTTTTCTTGTTAGGGCTTCGGATGGTTCGGCTGTGCCTTCTTGTTTTCCACCCTTAGCCTTTGGAAGTTCGGACTCAATGACCCTTGTGAAAACCCTGAAGGGTGTAGGTGTTGTTATTGTTTTGCGATACTCAATCAACGTGATGTTATCATCGGGAACCTTGCACAGCATTGTCTCAGGGATTTGGGCAATGAATTCCATCCGGTTATCCGAAGTTGAGCTAGAAGGAATCTGGACTTGATGAAACTCATGAACAGATAGGTTTGAAGGTACTGGTACCTTCTCATGAGCATAGACTTCTTAAACTATTAGGGCCCAGAACCATGTGTATGCGATGTCTGTGGCCCTCTTTGCATGATTGAGGTAGGTGGTGAAATCGGTCCATAGAGTCGAGGCGTAGTCGACTGGAACATTGTAGTAGATTCCGTAGTGTAGTTGCAAGAAGGTGTAGGAAGCGGAATCTAGGCCAGAAGTTCTTCCAGAGAGACTTCGTAGGAGAATACTAAAGAAGTATCCCCAGACAGAGGGCAGCTTGTTCTTTTTGAAAGAACTCATGGTGCGTGTGACTGGAGTGTGCCCCATCTCGTTCAGCATATTCAGGATTTCCGACTGAGAGGCCATCTGAAACCGTCCAGTCACTGGAAGGTGAAGGATCTTTGCGAATTGCTCCTTCTTGACGGTGATCGTTTTCTTCGTTTAATTGGCAGTGACAATTTCAAATGACACAGATTGACCATCTGCATTCAGACGTGCAGTATGGTGTGCCCTGTTTACCCAGATCTTTGGAACTTTGGCAATGGCAGTCATGGCGTGTGCAAGAGGTGAGTATTGCAGACATACCACCAGCATCGCCATTGTTGACGAGTAAGCTTCAGGGTCAAGGTTTGCAACGTGATTTGCAGACATGGGGTTGAGATCTGGAACGGAATCAGCTTCTCCTGCTGTGAATGAGATATCGTCGGTGGCCATTGGGAGTGTTTTGAGTTTTGAGAGTTGAGAGTGTTTGGAAATTCTTAGTTGCAGGTTTAGAGAGGTTTGAAACGGAAGGGGTAAAGGAAGGGTTTGCCCGGTTTATATAGTATGTTGATGAGTGGAGAGAGAATGTGCATTTAATGCGTGTTTTTGAACGGTCGAATAGGGTTCGTCCACGTCATCCGTAAGTTGAGGGGACATTCCCTTTTTCTTGGTTTGACAGTTGCATCATCCCCAGGTAGCCGTTGTGCTCGATTTCTATTGGTTCTTGCATCTCCCAAAGCAAAACAGGATCAGTAAGGATCCCATGAATATCGTTGAATCCCAACAGACTTGATTCGCATATAATAAAGAAATAAAATAAATAATAAAAAAATTATTTTTGGCTTTTTCCTGTTTATGAAATATACAACCAAAGTCTACTCATGAGGCATCTATGTCACCCATCCGAAGTGCTAACACAAGGATCCAATGAAGTTATGAATGTATCATTTTTGGTTCAGTTCGTCAGATGAGAGCTGATTATTCTAGGAAGTCCTTATGACACATATATATCCGAACAAGATTTATGTAATGTGCATTCATATGAATAGTTGAACCCAATGTAGTTATTCCACCATAGCCAGTATGTGAACTTAGTTGTCTGGTAGAAGATTCGAAGTATTACGAGTAGTAACCTTAGATGACACATCCCAATACGAAGAGTTATATTTTCGATTTGCTGATTTGAAGTTTTATGGGATTGTAAAAAATTATCTTGATTCACCAGATGGAGTATTTGGACATGCTTTTCGGATGATAAGCCTTTGAAAATTGTGCACTACTCCACCCTTGTCATGGAAGACGGGTTACTGAAATGTTCATACCGCCAATCTGGTTCTCAACTGTGTCACAGGAGATCCTGATTGTTGCATTGAAGACAAGAGGTACGCCTTGAGTACTTCGTATAGTGCTAATCTTAGTATTGTTTTGTAATGGTATCTGAAGATAGACTTGAAGTGCTGTGTAAGCGCTTTGCTAGCTTTTCTTTGCTTTTGAATTATTTCAACTCTTATGTGCTTGTAGCGATTATTTCTACTTATTTGATTTAGCATGATTTTTCATAAACATTTACAAAAAATCCAATCTGTTGAATGTGTAAGAAGCTACTTTTCTTCGTATCAGGAATTGTCAGATGTTTACAACCACGCAATACCTGGAATATGTCCTGAAAAGACTAAGTCTTTCTGATTAGTTATTTGCTTATGCGAAGGAAGAACCTCTAGGTGCAAGTAAGACATGAGGTTTACATGAAGTCTTGTACGAAGTATGGACATGTCATAAGGTCTTTAACCATGATCACATCGTCCGAAGTGTTACCAATGTTGCAATGCGAGTCCCAATTATCTCTTAGTGCTATGAGATATGTTCAACAGACTCTAAAAACCACGTTTTGTCCTTTAATTTTGTGTTGATATTTTTGGAATATATGGTTTCGGATGAGAGTGACATCAACAATGCTATGCGCGGAAGTCAGTATTAACATGTGATCAGAAGCGTTCCGAAGCGTCGAATGTGAATAGTGACTATTGGCATCTGAATATAAATGTATCCGAATGGAACCGAAGGTTCGTATATGAATAGTTTCACTTCTTATGACAGGTAATTTTTTTAAAAAAACTTTAATGCAAAAAAAATTTAAAAACCAATTTTGAATAACTTAAGTAAAGAAGAAAAACTAAATGATGTACAGAGTCGTTTGACTGAAAGCACTTAGCTGATTATGTGTTTGGAACTGCGGATGACTCAAGCATGCCCAGCCCATGAATGATTCGTGTAAAGGCTTTTTCATCCAGAGCTTTGGTGAATATGTCGACCAGTTGATCTTTCGTATGAACGAAATGGACCTCAATATTTCCTTCTACATGACTTTTAATAAAGTGATATCAGAGAGAAATATATTTGGTCTTTGAATGTTGAACCGGGTTGTGACAAATTCGTATGGCACTTTGTGAGTCACAAAATAAGGGTATTCTTCGCATGTGTATAGCATAATCTCTTAGTTGACTTTGGATCCAGATAATCTGAGAGGTGCATGCAGCAGCAGTAATGTATTCGGCTTCGGCTGTGGAGATGGAAACACAAGTTTGTTTCTTTGATTGCCAACTGATGAGCTTGCCATCTAGAAACTGACATCCCCTTGAAGTGCTTTTACGATCAAGAGCACATCCCCCAGATCAGCATCGGAGTAGGCTTGAAGAAAGAAGCCTGAATTTGAAGGATACCACAAACCAAGAGAAGGAGTTCGATGAAGATAACGAAAGATTGTTTTGACTGCGACTAGAAGAGGTTCTCTTGGATTTGCCTGGTATCGTGCGCAATTACACACTGAAAACATGATGTCTGGGCGACTTGCAGTTAAGTAGAGTAAAGAACCAATCATGCTTCTGTAGACCTTCTGATCAACCTCCGGTTTGTCAAGCGAAGGTGTGAGTCTCGTACCAGCAGCCATGGGAACCTTCGCATTAGAGCAGTTCTCCATCCCAAATTTTTCCAATAAGCTTCTTGTGTATTTTTCTTGGTTTATGAAGATGCCTTCGAATGTTTGTTTAACTTGTAGGCCGAGAAAGAAATTTATCTTCCCTATCATGCTCATTTGAAACTTACTTTTCATTAAGGTTTCGAAATCTTTTGAAAGTTCAGGGTCTGTTGATCCGAAGATGATATCATCCACGTAGATTTGAACTAGCATGAGATGATTTCCAACTTTCTTTCTGAAGAGAGTGGGATCAACAGAACCTTGTTTGAAGTTTGATTGTTTTAAAAACCTGGTTAAAGTTTTGTACCAGGCCCTTGGTGCTTGCTTTAATCCATAGACTGCTTTGTCAAGAATATAACAGTGATTTGGATATTTTTCGTTTATAAAATTAGGTGGTTGTTCCACATACACTGTTTCCTCAAGTTCGCCATTTAAAAAAGCACATTTGACATCCATTTGATAGACATCAAAGTTTTTATGGGCAGCAAATTCGAAAAAGATTCGGACAGACTCAAGTCTGGCAACAGGAGCGAAGGTTTCATCATAATCGATTCCCTCCTGTTGGCAGTATCCCTTGACAACGAGTCTAGCTTTGTTTCAAACAATGTTACCTTTTGTAACAAGTTTATTTCGAAAAACTCATTTAAGACCTACTACAGAGGAGTTGGTTGGTTTAGGTATTAAACGCCACACTTTGTTTCATTCAAATTCAGCCAACTCACTCTGCATAGCCTCAACCCAATCTGAGTGTTGAAAAGCTTCTTTTATAGTTTTGGGTTCAACTTTTGAGATGAATACGTTAAATATGCAGTAATCCGATCGTTTATTTAATTCGTTTTGTTTAGCTTTTAGTTGAGATCGAGTGAGTACCTTTTCGTCTAGATTTCCAATTACCTGAGTCTTCGGATGATTCTTTGTCTATTTTTCAAGCGGTGGATAGGCAAGGTCATATTCTGGTAAAGTTTCTCCATGCACTTCCTCTGTATCAGAAGGATAATCTGAAGTAGACCGGTTGTCTTCGGTTATACCATCACGAATTGGTTGCTCCCCCTCAACCGAAGTGGGCTTGACAGATGACTCCCCCTCAGCAGAAGATGTCTTGTCAGATGACTCCCCCTCGAGATGAGATACGGGTGGTTCGTTCTCAGTATTAGAAGAAGTGGACTTGGATGAGTTCTCCTCTACCAAAGGATCCTTTGGGTTGGATTTCTCACACTCCCCCTCAACCGAAGGAACTTTTTGCGTTGTGGATTCTGACTCCCCCTCAACCGACGGATCTTTTTGAGGTGATGGTTCTTTTGTGAGATGATCATCGGTGAGCTTGTTGATTGATGGTACATTATTATCCTTCGTATTTCTTTCAGCATTTATTGCCTGATCAGGGTTGTCAAATAGGAAAGAGAAATCAAGGTTGAAAGAGTCTAAAGGTGTAACTTCAGTTGGTGTTTTTGGAAAAATGGGGGTACGAGGAAAGAGTTGTTCTGATTTCTTGATATAGTGATCATCAAATGTCAGGTTGAAAGTTTCCTCAATCTTCCTTGTTGTCTTGTTTAGTACACGATAGGCTTTCGTAGAGTGTGAATATCCTAGGAAGACTCGATCATCGGATTTGGATGTAAACTTCGTAGTTCCAGGTTTGAGTTTGATGATGAAACATCGGCACCCGAATACATGGAAGTATTTGACATTTGGTTTCCTTTTATTTATGACTTCGTATGGAGTGGTGTTGAAGCGTCTATGAATGAAGGAGTGATTTTGAGTGAAGCATGCAGTTGCAACAGCTTCGGCCCAGAAATACATTGGAAGATTCACATAGTCAAGCATGGTCCTTGCTGCTTCGCATAATGATCTATTTCTTCGCTCGACTACACCATTTTGTTGTGGAGTGTAGGGGGCTGCAAAATTATGAGTAATCCCCTTCTACTTTAGATAAAAATCAATTGTATGGTTTCTGAATTCAGTGCTATTGTCAATTCGGATAGCTCGTACTGGTTTCTTCAAATGAAGCTCAATTTGTTTGATGAAAGCTATGAGTTTGGCAGGTGTGTCTGACTTTTGTCGTAGAAAGATTACCCTTATGAATCGTGAAAAGTCATCCACGATAACTAATATGTATTTCTTTCCTCCAAGAGATTCGACCGTTGAGGGACCACAAAGATCGATGTGTAGTAATTCAAGAGGTTCAGTGATCTTGGAGTCTATGGTAATCGGATGAGCTTATCGTTTTTTCTTCCCATGTTCGCAAGCAGCACACAACGTGTCATTATCAAACTTCAGTGTTGGCATACCTCGGACAAGATCAAGAGCAACCAACTTGTTGATATTCTTGAAGTTCAGATGAGATAGTCTGCGATGCCATAACCAGCTGAGATCCGAAGGGGCTTTAGAGAGTAGACAAATGGAAGGTGGTCCCACAATCAGCTTCATATCCAGTGGATACATTTCACCCTTCCTTGAAGATTTTAGCAAGACTTCCTTGGTCTTTTTCTTCTTGATTACACTACCAGCTTCGTCGAATGAAAGTTTTAAACCAGTCCCCACAACAAGTTGAGATACACTAACTAAATTGTGTTTTAGCCCTTCTACGTAAGCAACTCGATTTATGGTGAATTTTCCATTTGTGATCTTTCCATATCCTTTTATGGGACATGTTTCGTTGTTCCCAAACTTTACATCTCCTCCATCTTCTAAACTTCTGAAGTCCCTTAGGTACTCTATCCTCCCCGTCATGTGTCATGAGCAGCCACTGTCGATGTACCATTCCTTGTCGTACTGCTCATCGATCATTACCTACAATTTAGAGAGAGAGAGAGTTTAGGTACCCAACATGGCTTGGGTCCTTGAGGGTAAGTATTCGGATCATAGATCCATGAAGCAATCATATCATCCTTTTTGGTGCCAGAAGTAGAAGCAATATTTGTCTCGATGGAGTGTTCATTTATTAGATTTTTAGTAACTTTTGGAACCCATTTCAAAATTTTCTTTTGTTTTTGCTCTATAGGACTCAATGGTGAAAGTGGATTTGGTTTCACAGGGACCCATTTCCTGTTTGAAAGTAAAGATTTACCAGACGAAGTGCTACATCTAGTAGATTTGCATAAAAACTCCTCATAAGCAAGTTTAAAATTCTGAATTGTTAAACTTTTATCTTTAAACAAATCCATGTTTTTGTCAAGCCAAACTTGAAACGTATCAATAAGATTGCTTCCCTTAGTGAATGTTTTCTTTGTTACTTTTTCGTACTTATTGTTTGAACAAATAGGTTTTGCTGGTTCAAAAGAGATTTTTTGTGGTTTTGTTGAAGACTTTTTAACAGTAAAGGACTTTTGTTGATCTTGAAAGGCTTTCTTTTTGTTTTGGAAATCACGATAGTTCTTCCTTCGTCTATTCGTAAAACTGCTTATGCTTTTCAACAGAAGATTGAGTTTTTGGTTGATTTCTATTTGTTGCGAAGTTTTTGGTTTTTGAAGAAGTTTGATTATTCTAAAGCTTTCGATTATTTGAAAAACTTCGATTGTTTGAAAAACTTTTGTAGTTTGTAAATTTTCTATTGTGGCAACGTCCGAAGGTGTTTTTCATCTGCTACATTTCTTGTTTACGTTTATTAATTTTAGACTCCATTTCCGCATTCAATGTGTTTTCAAGCATTTTATCAGATGAAAAAAAACCTTCGGCTGTTATATTGGGATTGTCATCTTTTACAATCAAAAGAAGTTCACAGTTTTCTTCATGATTTACACCCTTTTTGACAAAAATTGTATTTTTAAAGTTTGCAACATTTGGATACGTACAAGCTTGTTTGACAAGTCTTTTGGCTTTATTGTTTGCGTATTCTGAGTAATTTTTCGAAGTACTTAGAATTTGAAAAGTTTTGGAATTGTCATCCGAAGTGACCTTTGTAACTTTAGGACTATTTGCATGAAGAGTCTTGGTACATTCTTTGGATTCGGATTTTGAAGAACAAACTGACGTGGTTTTTAAATCTGATAACTCACTACAGTCTATTTCTTCAATATCATAATCAGAATCAGAATCATGTTTAGAAGAATCAACAATAACATTCACAGATTCACTTTTAGTTGCTAGAGGAATTGTGGGTACTGACTTATCCATAACTTTTAATAGATCATTAGGGCTTAAAAATTTTCGAATGGAACAATACCATGAGCGTAAGTTGGGTTTGGAATTTCAATACATGAAACAATGGATTCACATTCGTATGAAATAGAATCAACTTCTTGTAACTTAAACTCAATGAAAGGTAATAAATTTTTGTGATGATCTAAAGAAATATCAGAAGAGTGATAAATTCGGGTAATATACGCATATAATCTTTTAGCAGTTTCACAAAAAAATATTTCTTTGTTTTAATAACAATTCACTGTTTTTCATGTACTGTTCCCTACTTTCTTCTAAAATATCTATTATAAGTTGACTTTTCTCTAGTGCCCCACGCATTCCTTCTAGCTTGACCTTGAGCGAAGTTACTTCATCCTTTGCCTGACACGCATCACTATTTGCTGAAACAAGTAGTTGATTTATATGCAGACAGTCAGAAGTAATTTCGTTGAGGTCATTAATAAAAAGTTCTTCTGGAATGTTAAAGTTTTGAAGTAAAAGAGATACCGGTTCTGGAATGGTAAGGCGAGCATTGGATGAAGAGTTTGCTCCTTGTGCCATCAGACAGACACCAATGATTTTGCTTTCCTCTTCTTCATCCGTACTCTCCCCTTCGGACCATATGCCATGTCCAGTATGTGCAGCAAACATTGCTCCATGTGTAGGTCTTCTGATTTCATCGTCATCCGAACCAGATGACCAGATCTGGTATGTACCATCACCACTATTAGGAGCAACAAGTGACAGACTTTGAGTCTTCGCACGAACCTCTTCCAGTTTCTTCGTATAGTATGCTTCATCTTTAACTCGTTCCTTCTTCTCATTTGCTTTCTTCAGCATGCAGTCTTTGGCCAGATGATTCTTCCCTGAACAATAGTTACAGTCGTATCCAGAATCACCCAATAATTTCTTTTCATGTGGAGAAGTTGCATCAGGCTTCAGTTTGGAATAGTCAGTTGTTTTAGTTGGCTGTTTTCCATTGTTGAAATTTCTGTTGATGTTGGGTCTGTTCTATGGTCTCTTCTGAAAGTTTCTGTTATTACTGGAGTACAGTGCCTTCGTATCGCTTTCTTCATCTTCATCACCTTCATCATCAGCATCAGTGACGTCATCGGATTCAGTCTCTGAGACAAAGGCAAGAGTCCCAGCATTGGGTGGATCACCAGCTTCATCTAGAACATCATACTCATATGATTTGAGTAGATTGTACAGTTCTTCGAGCGAGTAGGAGTTTATCTTCTCATGAGCTCTTACCATCATTGTGATTTGCTTCCATTCCCTTCGGAGACATTGCATGAAACGAAAGTTGGTTTCATGAGAAGTCTTAGAGACTCCATACTTCTCCAGTTCGTAGACCACATCAGTAAATCTCTCAAACATCTGATCAATCTTTTCATTGTCCAGTTGTTTGAAGTTGCTGAAATCAGCCAGTATGTTATTGACGATGCTCTTCTTCATGACATCGCTACCTTCGTATCGCATCTTCAGTCTGTCTCAAATCTCTTTAGCTGATTTTGACCTTCAGATCAGATTGAAGGCAACAGGAGGCAGTCCACTTTTCAATTCTCGCATGCATCTTTTGTCATTCTCGATCTTCTTCTTGTTTGCAGCAATTACGGCTTCAGTATCGACTGGAGGAGTAGAGGCTTCACCAGATTTTACAACAAATCTGGTCTGAACATTACCAGTAAAAGGACCTTCCTTCAATGATCTTAAAAGATCTTCATCGATACCAGACAGGTGATCATCCATACGATCAGCCCATTGATCGTAATGTTCAGGAATCATCATAGGTGCCTTGTTGCTGGAACCAAGTAATGTAGCGTAGTTCATCATAGCGTTGTTCGCATTGTAGGCCATTGAAGAATTAGATCGTTGCTAGAAAATTATCAAGATTAAAAACTCTGAAACACGGAAGGGTGGATTCAAGAACGATTTGAACCCACGAATCAAAGAAGATATATTAATCTTAATATCACATCAGCAAACAACCTGCTCTGATACCACTTGTAAGATCAAATTAAGAACAAGGCAAACAACAAGAACAAAAGTAATTGAGTAATCAAACAATCGAATGATTTATATTCAATGTAAAAGGATAGTGCTCCAATTCTTTTTAACGACGAGCAACTATAAGGATCGTTACAATGAATAAGCGACTTTGAAAGTTACGTACTAAACAACTAGGGCTAAAGGTGTTTATATACTAGGATCTAATTGGATAAACACTCAATCCAATTAGTTGCAGATTAGTATAAAAATCCTAGTCATTATCTATTACAAAAGATAAGTATATTCAAAACAGTCTTCAGATAAGCGTAGAGACTTCGTATCATCACTCACTTCGCATATACCAGACCCTTCGGATAGGAACACATGTACTTCGGATATCAAAATATCATCACAACTAGAATCCTAACAAAATTAATTTGATTAATTTGTGATACCTATCTAAATTTAATTAATTTAATTAATTGTTTAATTAAAAGATAAATAAGGATTTAATTTAATTTAAATTTAATAGCCTTAAATTTCGAAAAATTAAAGGATAAATCTAGGAATATTTTAAAAGTCTAAAATATCCAAATTTAATTAATTTTTTAATTAAAAGAGAATTTAAAGGTTTAATTTAATTTTAAATTTAATAGTTTAAACTCAAATAAATTGAAAGATAAACGTCAAACATTTTAAAAAGGTTTAAAATTCATCTTATATATATTATAATTAAAAGTTAATATATTATGTATAAGATTAAATGGTTAGTCAAATCAATAGTAGGCCTCATTCATGAAGCTGGTCTATAAATGGGTATAAGGAGACTGCCTATAAAATGGCGGTCTAATGTGTGTCAACTCTCACCCACCGCTCTCCTGACCAATGGAGGGTCATTAGCCGAACGGCTTTGATAAGACCGCCTAATCTCATTAAAAGTATAATGATATTATTCAAAGTACTAGAACAACTTAATAAAACCCTAATCTAGTTACTTTAGGAAAAATGTGAATTGGTGCTAATCCATGAAATTGCACATTGCACTTTATGAAACATTGGTGGAGCGTATGTGGTTTAGTGGCACACCAATAGGGGTTCATAAGGAGTTGCAATGGGTTTCTCCGGTGTTATCATTATTGATGGAGCGTGTGTGGTTTACCGGCACATCAATTAGAGATGGTAACTGACCCCGAGAGTACCAAGCTAATTTGCATGGTTATTCACACCTGGTTTGTAATCATCGGTATCTCAGTCACAAACAGTGGGGAACATCCGAGATTAAAACATGTTATTGAACAGTTCAATAAATCTCAAAAGAAACTAGGAATTCCATTATAATATGATTATTTTTCCGCGGTGGAATTGGCTGAATCGTCATTCGCCTACCTTTATAAAATTTACAATTAGACTACGGCATCCCTCTTCTATATTGTGAATTGTTATAGTTGGGTCCTAGCCTTACACTTATTATTGGGTTATTATAAGGATTACTATATATATCTAATTAAAACTATCCTCTTTTATAGATGTCTTCTGCTGATCAATCCGCCCCCACTCTAACTCCAGCAATGTCACATCTATCATATCATTGTGTTCCAAAGTTACATTGGACGGCACTAACTACAATGATTGGATCCGCAACATTAAGATGGCTCTAAGGTTTGAACATAAAGAGTATGTTCTGGAAACCGAGCTTATTGACATTGACCCTGATACTGCTACTCTCGAGGAACTTGCCTCATACACAAAACACTCTGATGATGCAACCAAGGTGGCTTGCATCATGATTGCTACCATGAACCTAGAATTGTAGAGAATATATGAAGACTACTGGACCTATGAGATGCATAAAGAGCTTGCGGAAAAGTTCCGCAAGCAAGAACGCATCAAGCGGCATGAGGTGGTCAAAGCCTTCACCAATGGGAAGCCAAGGGATGGAGAGTCCATCTGCAACCACGTGAAGAGGATGCAGGGATATGTGGAAAGGCTTAGGAAGCTTGAGATGCCAGTCTATGAGGATTTAGCTGTAGACATAGTGCTAAATTCCTTACCAAGTTCATATGACCAGTTCACGCTGGCGTATCATTTGAACAACTCTCAGGCCACTTTGGCCGAGTTGCATCGCATGCTCCGTACTACTGAAGACGGGATGAAGGGTAAAAGTGTACCCTCAGTTAGCCAGCCCGTCTTGGCAATTGGTGGTGGAAAGGGGAAGAATAGAAAGGGCCCTCCCAATCAGAATTGGAGGGAAAAGGTCCATGTTGGATCATCCAGCAGTGGCTCGAGACCCAAGTCTTCTGGCGTTCCTCACAATGCCAACCCCAAGGAAGCTGACTGCTTCTACTGCAAGGAAAAGGGTCATTGGAAGAGAAGCTGCCCAAGATACTTGCAAGACTTGAAAGATGGCAAAGTGAAGCCGTCTACAGCAGGTATATACACTATCTCTAAAAACTCACCATCTTCCAGTTCTTGGGTCCTTGATACAGGATGTGGTTTTCACATTTGTTCTGATTTGCAGGGCCTAAAGGAAAGCAGGGAGGTGGAGCACGGTAGATTGAACCTGATCATGGGGAATAGGAGATCGTCTCCTGTTACCAAGATCGGAATCTATAGTTTAGTGCTTAGTAGTGGTGTTTGTTTAGAACTTATAAATTGTTGCTATTCGCCAGAAATGGCAAGAAACATTATTTCCTTTCATGCATTGTTTAGACAAGGTTTCCAGTTTTCTTTTGATAATACTAATGGTTCAATTTCTGTTTTTCAAAATGGTACTTCTATTTTTACTGCTTTACCTTGTGATGGCGTGTATGAAACGGTACAATGTGTTGACAATTTAAGACATAGTGTAAATTATATTGATTCTTCTAGTGGTCTTGAAAAGGCGTGCTTGTGGCACTGTCGTCTTGGGCACATTAACAAGAAACGCATCGCCCAACTCCAAAAGGATGGAGTGTTGGAATCATTCGACCTCAAATCGGATGATGTATGCAAAATCTTGTCTTTTGGGCAAGATGACTAAGTCACCTTTCAAAGGGTCCTTTGAAAGAAGTGAAGGTCTGTTGGACATCATACACACAGATATGTGTGGTCCCTTCAGATCAACCACAAAGGATGGCATACGGTGATTACCTTTACTGACGATTTTAGTAGATACGGGTATATCTACTTAATCAAACACAAGTCAGACACCTTTGAAAAGTTCAAAGAATTCAAAAATGAAGTGGAGAATCAATTGGGCAGGAAGATAAAGATGCTCAGATCCGATAAAGGCGGTGAGTATCTTAGTATTGAGTTCCTAGACTATCTGAAGGAATGTGGAATAGTTTCACAGTTATCACCTCCTCGGACACCACAGTTGAACGGTGTTGCCGAGAGGCGTAACCGAACCTTGTTAGACATGGTTCGTTCCATGATGAGTTGAGCTTCACTTCCCATCCACTTCTGGGGGTATGCCTTAGAGACTGCCGCCCACATCCTCAATCTTGTCCCAACTAAGAAGGTTGCTAAAACACCTCATGAGATGTGGACGGGGAAAGTTCCCTCATTAGCACATATCAAATTCTGGGGTTGTGAGGCTTTTGTTAGACGAGAAACTCACGACAAACTCGCAGAGAGAAGCGAGAGGTGTATTTTCATTGGATACCCAAACAGTCTTCTGGATACTTGTTCTACAGACCAAGCGAGGACGTGGTCTTTGTAGCTAGACGAGGAGTCTTTCGAGAGAGAGAACTCATATTCAAAGAGGACAGTGGGAGTACCATTGATCTTGAAGAAATTCAAGAGACACCAGATAATGCAACCTTAGGAGAAACTAGCAACCAACAAGAGGAAGAAGTTCATGTTGGTCCGACTGATATATCCTTACCTCTTAGGCGCTCCAGTAGAGCTAGCATGCCACCCGACCTTTATAGATTCCATATAACTACGAATGGAGATACGTTTGTCAGTGATAGGACACTGATAAATTTGGATGAGCCAGCTAACTACCGGGAAGCAATGGCGGGCCCTGAGTCTACCAAATGGAAAGAGGCAATAGATAGCAAGATCAAATCCATATATGACAATCAAGTTTGGAACTTGGTTGACAATGTACCCGGTCGAAAGACAGTCGGGTGCAAGTGGATCTTCAAGAAGAAGACCGACATGGATGGAAAGGTACACACTTTCAAGGCAAGACCGGTTGCAAAGGGCTTTACTCAAACCCCAGGGATTGACTATGATGAGACCTTCTCACCAGTAGCCAAGATAAAGTCTATTAGGATTATGCTGGCCATAGCTGCATTTCATGACTATGAAATTTGACAGATGGACATCAAAACCGCTTTCCTTAATGGGAAGTTTACTGAGGATGTTTACATGATTCAGCCAGAGGGTTTTGTCGATGCAAAGTATCCTGATAAGGTATGTAAGCTTAAGAAATCAATCTACGGATTGAAACAAGCTTCTCGCAGCTGGAATCTTTGTTTCCATGAGAAAGTTAAAGAGTTTGGTTTCTTTAGGAGCGAGGATGAGTCCTGCGTATATGTCAAGGCTAGTAGGAGTATAGTCACTTTCCTGGTGCTGTATGTTGATGACATACTACTCATGGGAAATGACATTTCAACCTTGCAAGATGTCAAGTCTTGGCTTGGGAAGTGTTTCGCCATGAAAGATCTACGAGAGGCTGCCTATATTCTCGGGATAAGAATATTGAGAGATAGGAAGAAGAAACTAAATGGACTTAGTCAGACTACATACTTGGAAAAGGTACTAAAGAGGTTTAGTATGGAAAATTCCAAGAATGGAGAGCTACCTATCCAAAGTAATGCCAAATTGAGTACGACTCAGAGTCCGAGTACAGACGAGGAGATAGCTGACATGAGTCGGGTACCTTACGCTTCGGCTGTAGGGTCGATCATGTATGCTATGACATATACTTGACCTGACGTGGCCTTTTCTTTAAGCATGGTCAGTCGGTACCAGGGAAACCCTGGAAGGGCACATTGGACAGCTGTCAAGAACATACTCAAGTATCTGCAAAGGACTAAGAACTTTGTATTAATCCTTGGTGGAAGTGATACCTTGAGAGTTGACGGGTATACAGATGCCAGCTTTCAGATAGATAGAGACAATGGTCGGTCTCAGTCGGGCTGGGTTTTTCTTTTGAATGGGGAGCAGTGACTTGGAAAAGTTCCAAGCAAGAGACGGTGGCTAATTCTACTTGCGAATCAGAGTACATAGCAACGAGTGAAGCGGCAAAGGAAGCGGCTTGGCTGAAGAACTTCATCGATGACCTTAGAGTAGTCTCGAGTATTCAGGAGCCCATGGAACTATTCTGCGATAACGAAGGAGCGGTTGCTTTGACGAAGGAACCGAGAGATCATGGAAAGTCCAGACACATCGACAGAAAGTACCACTACATAAGACATAGAGTAGAAGAAGGTCACCTCCTAGTGAAGAGGGTATCATCAGAAGATAATCCTGCAGATCCCTTGACAAAGGCTCTGAGTAGGATTAAGCACAATCAGCATGCGCAGCGCATAGGATTAAGAGATGATATTAGTTTTTGTAATTAGATAGGATTTGAAACTTATTGCAATGTAAATGTAATTGAATTTGGTGATTTAATAATATAGTTTTGTTGATGAGTATTTGATACTGCCTTTTGTCGATTGTTTATTATTGTGTTTCATTTTGCATGTTTACTTCCTGAGTAATTTAATTATTCAAAATGTCCACAGTCGTTCATGCTTTTAGCGAGTAAGTTATGCTTTGTCGATAATATTTTTTGATCTTTAAGTAGAGACATATAAGTTATGTTTTCCCAAGCGGTTGTTCATTGACAATGCGAAAACGCATCGGTAACACGATGTTATAAAACGTGTTGTTCTAATGATTTGACTAGTAAAAGACATAAGTATATGAGTCAAAGCTTTTCGTCCCTTGACCTTGTCGGGAAAATAGATATTTGTAGGCCTTTCGATGATTTTGAAGTTGACTGAAAGGGTTGGCCAACGAGGACTAAATTGATATGCTTAATTAGTAGTCTTAAAGTCATATGCATATCAGAAATCAGGAAACAGAGAAACAGACCAGGATTGATTTTAATCCATGTCTTGAGTCTGAAAAATATCTTGTTGGACGGAGGATCATCTGATCACTTATCTATGGACAGAACTGACTAGGTCAGAGTTCGGCAGCGGTTTCTAGGAAGCTACAGTTGATAATTAATTAGAGGCTAAATTACTAATTATAGTCATTAACTTATCCAAGTGGGAGACTGTTGGATTAGGTGTCTAAGCCATGACTAATAATTAGTATTTACCTAATTAATAGTAGCATAGTCAATTTGGGTTGCCCTCATAGCAGGAGGTTTGGTAGAAAGTTCAGTAGAGAGAAAGATTGATTTATTATGTGATTAATAAATCAATAGAAATTAAATATATGGTTTATTAATATATTAAAGTGATAACATATTAATTAGAAAATATATTAATTAATCTGGAATTAATTTGGTGATTAAATTAATTAATTAAAGGTGCAAGGACTAGAATTGTAATTACTCAATAGTTGAGTAAGTGACAATTATGGAAATATATAGTTCGCGAAAATATATATAGATATATATAGATTTTCGATTTTATATATATATAGATAAATAGGTTTAAATTATTAAGATAAAGGCTTATCTTAATTTGAATTCAAAAAGGTTTATCCTTAAGGTTTATCTGCTTATCTGCTCGAGGCTATAAATAGGGAGCCCCAGAGACCAGAAACATGCGCCTAATATTCCCTGACTCTCTCTGGATTTCATGACCTGCTTGTTCCCTGGGTGTGACTGCATTTGAGGCAAGATAGTTTTGTTGCCTCGCTTCCAAGAAACACTAAAAGGTTAGTTTTTCTATTTTCATTCTTTTAGTTTATTTCTTCTGGCCTTTAGGATTTTGTTATATGTTTAATTAGAAAAAAACATAGATCCTCCTAGGTTGCTTGTGAACTTAGGATTTAGTTCATTAATTTGCATCAAACCCATCAAATACATGCAAGTACTTCACCAAATCTATAGATCACACCAAAGGCTGTATAAATAGCAAAGCAAGCAACAACCCAAAGGGACAAGAAATAGAGGTCACTCGACATCTCTCTAACTCATAACCATTAATATGTCGACCCAATATCATAACTTAGGCATCGAAGAGTATTATTGGGAGCAATCACGGTGATACTCCTTACCCTAGTTCCCCTTGTCTTATATCCACATGTAACAACCATCATCACTGCACAGAGTTTCCTCAACACAAGCAGAGCGAGTAGCATCATCTTAGGAATCTGGTGAGCTAGATGTGATCAGCACTGCTTACTTTCTCAAGGACTATAATGTCAAGGTATTGGACAAGGTTATGGGTGATCTGAATGGCACTGGTATTATCATCGAATATTGGGGTTTTAGTAAGCTTTCTCTCATAATACATCAACTGATTTTGAATCCATAAAGTTTGTGCATACCATCCACCATCTTCTTCATATCCAGCCTCAGTGACTGAGTTTTGCTTCTTACTAGACCAGCTTATCAGCCCGCTTCCAAGTTGCAAGCACTACTAAGAGCAATGAAGCTTTTTCAGTAATCACTATATCTATGTGAGTGTGTGATTATATAATGGGACTAACTGAAAACATGAAACTAAATCAGTCAACATCAGAAATCTTAAGCAGATATGAAGTCATGCAGCAAGCACTAGTAAGAGCAATGAAGCTTTTTATTCAAGATGGTTTACCTACACAGGATCCACTTTATTAACATACGGTGTTGATGTTGAGAGAATACACCTCTCGCCATCCTCCAGGTGTCATTGACTTTGATCTATCAATAGCTTAACGCGCCACACTATCTTGTCTCTAATCATCTAATTCTCATCAATGTACTATTACAATTACGAAATGTCTTTTGGTCCTGATATTTTCAATTACTTTCACTATTTCAAAGGATAACATTGTCGCCACCCTAGTGAAATATGGATTCCCTATCAAACTTACATGAAGGAAGCATTCTTTAAGGATTACATTTGGCACCGGTGAAAGTTGTTAGTCCTGTTTTATACATGTCAACAACTTTATGTGCCTTCAAACATGAGGCATGACAAAGTCTGCTAAGCGTAAACCATTTTATAGGGCATAAGCAATGACTGGGAAACTATAGCCACCATAATCCACAAGCGCCTCAAGTTGGAACCGAGTAAAAACCATAATTAACAACTCTATATGGCTTCAAAAACTACTTAATAGGTTATACCCATCTGCATGAGTATTTTTAAAACGAAATGAAAGTTAATTACCTTATGACAACATCTTTTAGTACCATTGTGTTTTTAAAACACTTTAGATAATTGTTTACCCAATCTTGTCATTAACCCATTAAAAAATAAATGTTGGTCCAAATGCTAAAATAAATCAATTCGCTCTTGATTTACAAATACTTCATTGATAACTAGGGATAAGCACGGGTCCGGATCGAACCAAAGCGAGAACCGATTTAGTAGGAAACGAAGAATCGGGAACCGGACCGAATACCATGGTTCTGTTTCGGTTATACAAGGAAGTGTGCTTTAAGGGATATGTTTGGTTCCGGACCTGGCCCAAACCATACCGAGAACCAATTTAATGGGAAATGAAGAGCAGACGAAATCCACGGTTGTTTTGATTTTCATTTTTCAGTTTTGATTTTGATTTTGATTTTTCAGTTTTGATATGATTTTTGTTTTGATATACATCACCTGCAGCCTAATAATCATAAGAACTGATCCGAACATGAATTAAAGTCTTGATGCAGGCTATTTGACTAAAGACCTAATGATGTATGTTCTAAGTTGCCAACAAGAATGGAGAAGTTACCACATTAGAAATTGACTTCATCTCATCCTATAAATCATTGTTCTCGTGCCCAATACCACCACAGTCCTCATACTGACTCTTGACCTCAACGACAGAGGCTAATGTTTTCACAAAGTTCATCTTAGTTAAATTGTGTAACTGATTCCAGTTCAGCCTTAGGAGATATTCAGTAATTCCAAGATGCATGAAGTTGTCAAAAAATGATGGCCGACTTGCCATCTATAAGGTTATTGCCAAGCTGAATATCCCACCAAGGGACAAATACATAAACCCCCCCCCCCCCCCCCCCCCAAGGATGCCTAGCTTTAGCTGGGGCATTGGGAGGCATTCCAAACTAAGCACCCATTGGAAGCGAAGGCTGAGAAGTAAGAGTTCTAGGATTGATTTCCTAGGAAAAACCCTAAAATAAGGAAGGGTCAAGATTATGATTCCTCCGACCCTCTTTGAAGGATCATATCTCTCATCATTAGAAAGGACCAAAAGGTAGATATCAGTAGAATGACGCTTTCGAATAAGGCGATCCTCACAAGAGCCAACATTATTATCTTTTTGACCGTCAGGAAAAGGGCCTACATCGCCTTGATTGAAATTAGAATCGTATGAGTCATGAGGATTGAGACTATTAGAATCAGAAGAATAATTTTCGTCATAATCGATCATCTTCGCAACACTATCAACTCGGAAGTCCTCCATAGGAACATTGCCCTCATAATTAGATACAAGAACACCACGAGGGGTATGTCCCCTTATAAATCGTGAAGCAAGAAAGGGACCTGCTCACCACCTAAGAAAGAAAAAGGATTAGGGAATGAATGACAACCTAGAATACCAAACAAAACACACTTAATTGGAAGTTGTATCAGACATGACCAAGACGGAGATAATGATGGCTCATTCCAGCTAGTGTCAATACGGGCCCAGGAAACATCCATCCCCAAACAGACAGTTGAGTAATCTTCACTATGGCTTGACGGTCTCTTTGGGGGCACCATCATTAATGGTGTCATAAAACTATTTTGTAACGCAAAGCGATCAACATTTACCCAAATAAACTTATTTTTCTAGCCCTTGATCTAGTCGGACAGACCATCGATGATGTGTCCCCTCGACCACAAAAAATGAACCACCCCCCGCTTCTTGAAGATCCTAAAATAATAGTGGAACAGATCGACTGTGGGCTTGAACCTAGTAGCAAAACAAAGCAACTCAAAGCAAATCATTTTTGAAACCCCATTCAGCTTTAATTGCACCAAATATGTGTGGTAAATTTCGACAATGATACCGAAAGAAGTTGACAGAAGAATACGAGTACTAACCTCAAAAAGTACGTATAGAACCCTAACTTACCTCGAGGAGGGCTATTGATACCAACCATTATAGCTAGCAGCTCGGTACTGTCTTCTTTGACCAGATGGTATTTAGTCACCATCAACTTGAAACGTAGTGGTGTGAGGTCAAAGTAGATATAAGGGCAAGTTATAGGACGAGACATCTCAAGCGTTGAAAGAGGATTATACAAAGCAGTTGTAGAGAAAAAACAAATAAGAAATAACCAGAAAGGAAAAAGAAAAAGAAAGGTTACCACCTTAAATAGGGACAATTGAGGATTTTGAAAAGGTGTAGGAGACCGCACAGTTTAAACTCTTACGCTTATAGTTATTGTCACGCCTAGAAAGCAACATTCTAAGGAACCAAAGAGGTGACTACTGTAAGTTCGGCTATGTGTGTCACGTGTTGTGACATGTCATACTGACAGCGCAGCGGTCGTCGTGCGGTCAAAAATAAAGAAAAACCTAACACACACTAGTACAGTGGTAGTCAGGGTCGATCCGCAGGAGCTTCGTGGTTAGACTAAATGAAAGATTACCAACTAGTAGTGTCATGCTACAGTCGGAGGAATCAGTTTCTATCTTCTTAATTACTAACACCTTAAAGCAATGATCAAACATACTCAAGCCAAGCTAAGCTAATCTCAAATAAACCTAGTCACTTTCTTAAATCAGAAGTGCATCTCTGAATCAGAAGCAATCAAAGGCATCCAAACTAAGCAAAACCAAGCAAAGCATAAACTAGCCACTAACTAAAGTTCTACTGAACAGTTACTAGCCAATGTTTAATGCCTAAAAATTAACCTAATTAGCTACTGATTTCAGCAAGGGAAAACAGTCCCAACAAGGTCAAAACAAGATCCAAATACAAATCAAACAATCAAAACCAAACACAAGCATAAAAACACCGAAATATCAATATTACTTGTAACCAAATGCTTCTCATTAATCAAATCCAACTTCCAAACATCCAAACAGTAACAAAATGTCATAAAACAGAAACCTAACGCTTGGTATCAATGGTTGTCACTCCCAAAGACACAAACCAAAGCTTACAATTATCTAACTAAATGAAAATAAAATCCAAAACATGAAAATACCACTTGAGAAGTTGCTGGAACGAAATCTTGGAGTCAAAGAGCTTCAAGGTCGATTTTACACCCGGTCTTTGCTAGGGTTTTCGGCTGAAATTGCATCTATTTATATTTGCAAATTTTCCGCAGCCGCGCCACGCAGATGAAGAATCCGCGGCGCGCGTACTAATCTTTTCCCGTTTCTTCGGCATTTGAATGTGTTCCACCGCCTTAAGCCCGCGTCGCGCGTATCATAGATCCGCGGCACGCGTACGAGTTTCCTTGATTTTTTATTCTTTTCCAAACTTCTT
Source organism: Cichorium intybus (assembly GCA_023525715.1). Taxonomy (NCBI): domain Eukaryota; kingdom Viridiplantae; phylum Streptophyta; class Magnoliopsida; order Asterales; family Asteraceae; genus Cichorium; species Cichorium intybus. The sequence goes on along the minus strand of CM042014.1, from coordinate 84,131,073 downwards.
CCTTTTGCACGCTTTTAGTCCCTGTTTCCATTCTTTTTCTCCAAACAAGTCTTGACACGAAAAGTGAGAATACCAAGATATATCTGATATAATTTCATCAAGAACAAGGCTCAACAACGCCTAAAATACTTGATATCACTAGGCGTTGTCAAACACCCCACACTTGTGCTCTTTGAGTTAGAGTGGAATAGTTCGCGAAAACATAATTGAATTGCTCTTTGGAATTCATGGCTTTTTAGAGAACCCTTAGGTGGTAAGGTGCATAAGTCCCACCCATTTTAGACTTACCGGCTCGAACAACAAAGGCCACAGATTGACATTTCCTTCCTAAATTCCAATCCTAAAACAGCTCAATCTTCTAAACTCGTAAAACTCGACTTATTTGACTAACTAATAGCATGATCACAAATAAACATTATTTATTGAAAAATACTAGTGCTATCACAATCACAAACCATTCAATTCAAAATTGCAATTTATTAAAAATTTTGAAAAATATTGCTAAAAATTGAAAAATTGATCATTTCTGCAAAAATTTCAAAAAATTTTCTCTTTCGACCGTCCACACCCCACACTTAAAACCGTACAACGTCCCTGTTGTATAAAAATTATTTCAAAACAAGGGAGAAAGAGTTACCCCTTTTTGGACGATAGATTGCTTGGTGCTCAATATCACAGGTATAATTGCGAACAAACGGATCCTTGATTTCGTATTTCGGAGTTGTAGCGCTACAGTGAACACGCCGGTGGTCGAGACAAGTGGAGGGGGCATGGTGACCCCACACTTGTCTGAGACAACTCCTTCCCAATTTGGTGTATCATGCATAACTCAACAAACAAATTAAAAGCAAACATAACAAATATAAAATATGAAATATGAACAAAATATAGATAGAGGTGTCATAAGTTTTGTACATATATCCTAAAAAATATATAAAAAGAAAGAAAGAAAAAATAAGAAAAAGTACATCAATCACTACCCGGTGGCCTGAAGGGTCCAGCCTCGTGATCGTGGGCCCTAGCTGGGAATGGTCGGGGGCGCCGGCCCTGCTAAGTGGCCAAATCCAGGAGTACCTCCCCAATCCATGCCAATTCGTCCTCGATCCTGGCAACCCTGGCTGCCAGGTCCTCCTGCTGTGGCTGTGCGAGTGGCTCCCGCATCTGTCGTCTCCGGCCCGGCTAAGCGTGCGCGTGCTGGGGTGCCTGAGGTGGCTCTGTCGGTGCCCGGATGAACTGCCCCGGACGCTGCTGCTCGATGAGCCTCATCCTCTCCAAAGTGTGCGCTGTAGTGCGGGATGGAGGCAGAGCGGTCAAGGAGGCAACCACGGGGGCAGTGAGGATCCCATATGAGCGGGCCAGGCGGGTGATGAAATACCCCCTGGCTAGTGGGCTGCTGACGGAGGCGCCAGTCGAGTGGGTGGAGAGGGAAACCGCGAGGGCGAAGGGGAGATGGAGGAATCGGGACGGGTCGAGGAGAGCCCACAAGAATGTCATGTCCTCCCCAGACACCTTCTCGCCCCCTCCCGCTGCATGATGGAGGTGGAGACGATATGGTGCATGAGGCGGTAAAGTGGGTCGCGGAGGTGGCTCTCCGTCGAGGTCCCTGCCTCGTACATAATGTTGGACAGTGGTGTCCAAATCTCCATGTTGGCAGCTCGGTCCGGCTGCCCCTGGATGCACGCCCCAAAGAACTGCGTGAAATGGCAATGCTGGAGGTCCGCTGGAGTGTAGATGCCGGTGCGCCTCCCGAACTCCCAGAGGTTGCACTCCCTCTGTACACCTCCCAGTCTAAAGCGGATGATCCTGGATCGTGGATCCGATGCCCGAGGAGCAAAATGGATCGTTGAGAGAAACTCCAATAGTAACTCGGTGTAGACCACGTCCTCGTCCGTGGCCATGATCCTGTCCCATCCTCGGCTGGTGAATGAAGCATCCTCGTGAGTCCAGGTGCGATGTAAGAATGGCTCGATTGCACCCCATAGCCCAGCATCCCTCAAAATGTCTCTGTCAATGACCGTCGCCTCGAGAACCCGGCGACTAATCAACGCATCCCTCCGCGAAATGTACTCCACGGAGCTAGCCAGTCCCTCGGGGAACTGGAGGAAAGTGTGCTCCAATCTGAACATCATCTGCAAAACAAACACATGGCCACAAAACAGAAAAATTTGCAAAATTAGTCCCTTCTTCCCCACCGAACCGCGGCGCGGCCCAAGAGTAGGGCGCGTCGCGGCGAGCGGCTGTTTCAAAACCCCGATCCAAAACTCGTGATTTAACCTGCTAAAATTCGATTCAATCATACCACAAGGTAGCCTAAGTGCCGACTAACTCATCTAGGGTCTCCATATGGCAAAAAAAACACCCTATGAGTTAGCATTAGCGATTCTAAGTTTTGAACTATTTTGGACAAATCACTAAAATTAACCACCTAATCGCTAGTTTTACCAGCTAATAGATAGTTAGAATAGCGTACCTTGGCAGTAGAAACAAAATGAGCAAGAAAAATTGCAAGAGAATTTCGTCAATCAGAGCTCCGAGTCGTGTGATGGTTATTGTGAGCCGCGGCTTACCTTATATAGTAGAAAACCGACTGATCGTTCCCCGCGTCGCGTGTGTCACCAAATCAACCCCTGCGCATCGGGTTGGTTTACGATCCCGCGTCGCGTAATTCAAAAACCCGTGACGCGGTCTTCAAAAATTTCAAAAACTTCTCACATGACCCCACACTTATTTTAGACCACTAATATCTGCAAAAAGATTGATGTATTTTCCTAATTAATTCAAAGAAATATAGATCCTAACTTATGACACGATGGGTTGCCTCCCAACAAGCGCTAAGTTTAACGTCTTCAGCCAGACGTGCTATTCCTATGCCGAATCTTCTTCTTCTTGAACCCTTGATGACATCTGCTTGAATCCTGGCATGAAGTTGTTGGCCATCATTGACATGAGAGATGTGAGTTGGGTCATTCGATCGCTCACACCGCTAATCCACTATTGCTGAGATTCCAGGAGCCTAAAAACTTTTGCCTCTCGTTCTCTTGATTCCTTTTCATATTGCTGGTGTCTCGCTTCCATCATCTCTATCATGTCCAGTAGCTGCTCCTTGTCGATAGTGGACAAAGGGTGGTCCTTGGTCTCTTTTAAAATCTCTTCTTTTCCTCCTTCTCCCGTACGTGTCCAGATTTTTTCTTTACTCTTGATCTCAGGCTCCATTAATATCCTTCTGTCCACTTGCTTGCCATTTTCTTCTGAAGGTAATGATACAGGATTTCCAAACATGTTCAATCTTCTTTTTCTTGTCCCAAAGAAAATGTCCATGTCTCCTGTCTTACAATCAATCACCGAACCAGCAGTAGCTAAGAATGGGCGTCCTAAGATGAGTGCAGGCGTATCGTCCAAGCTTTCATATTCCATAACCAGAAAATCCACGGGATAGAAAAAATCCCCAACTTTGACTATGACATTTGTCAGTTTTCCCCGAGATACCTTGGTTGATTGATCAGCCAGCTGCAATACAACTTCTGCTGGCTCTATTTCTTCATTTTTGTACTTATCGTACAGGTATCCTGGCAGGATATTGACACTTGCTCCCAAATCTAGCAAGGTGTTCCGAATAACTACATCCCCTACAGTAGTAGTGATCAATGGTGATCCAGGGTCCTTTTCCTTTTTGGGCAGTGTTCCCAATAACGCCTCACTTGCTTTCACAGTCAACCTCACAGTTTCTGGTGTAGGTGCTTTGCTCTTCCCATTTTGTTCACACATTTCTTGTAGAATCCTGGTATCTTCAGGGGCATCCTTAACCTCATCCCACAGGGGCTGATTCATTAAGGGCCCCATTGAATTGGGTGCTTCCTTCTTCTTCTTCCCTTTCCTATTCTTCTTCTTCTGCTTGATTCCCGCTATCGTTGGTTGCTCCTCCTTCTGGACCTCTTTAGCTATTTCTGGTTAAGTTTCCTTCTCAACAGGAATTCCTTCTTCCTTACCTTCCTCACTTCCTAGAACTTTCTCTCCTTCCCCCAGTTTCACTTCACTCCCTACTTCAAACAAGTCTTCCAAAGTGACTTTTTGCCATCCAGATTCGACAGTGTTAACTTGCTCTTTTCCTGGTCGCTGATTATGAGTAGGGTTGGCCTCTGTAGCACTTGGCAATTTTCCACTGTCTCTCTTTTGCTGATCTGCAGCCATTTGACCTATTTGACGTTCCATATTTGCAATGGCTTTTGCATTTGCTTGAGATTGTTGTTGCGTAGCAGTGACCATATCGTACATCTGAGCAATCATCTCTTCTTGAGTTCCCGGGGCGTTGTTGGTAACATTATTGGGCCCCCTGTTGTTGTTATTGCTACTATTTCTATTTGTATTTCCATTGTGGTTGTTGTTATTTGCAGGCTGATTGGTCGATTGACTCTGGTAATTGTTTTGCCTAAAATTCTGCTGTTGTCCTTGGTTATATGGCCTGTAGGGTCGTCCATTATTATGCTGGCCTTGACCCTGGCCATAAACTTTATTCACCTCTTGAGTCTTAGGTCAACCTCCTTGCGATGGATTCTGCGGTCCATTCTGCAGTGTTGACATGAGCCTGTCAAACTTCTTATTCAGTTCACTAATTTCCTTCTTCACTTCCTTCTTCCAGTCAGCATCGGCTCCCATTGCTGCCGCCATACCTACAGTCTTCCTGGTAGAAAAGTTTGCCTTGGAACCATTGCTCAATTGCTCCAAGAACTGCCAAGCTTCCTCTGGGTCCTGCCACATAAATGTCCCACTTGATGAGGCATTTATCATGGCCTGATGCGTCTCACTGACTCCTTCGAAGAATAACTTAACTAACTGCCACCTGGGAATTTCGTGATGCGGGCAAGATCGTAACAACTCCTTCAATCTATCAAAGGCTTCGTGTAAAGCCTCTCCTGGCTTTTGCTGGAAGTCCTGAATAACCCTTCTGATTTCAGTTGTCTTACTTGCTGGATAAAATTCCTGAAGGAACTTTGCCTTAAGCTGATCCCATGTGGTAATGTTGTTCGATGGCAAAGATGTAAACCAATATTTGGCCTTATCCTTAAGAGTGAATGGAAACAGTCTAAGCCTGAAAATGTTTCTATTGGTGTTCCTAGGGTTATTAGCATTAGCAATCGCTAAGAATTCATATAGATGATTATAAGGATCGTCTTGCTTATACCCTCTAAACTCTGGCAATATTCCTAATAACTGAGGTCTTATTTCTACTTGAGAATCAATGTTATCAGGAATATAGATTGGCGATGAATCATCATATTCCCGCGGTTGGAAATGTGATGCAACCGATTGTCGTCTCGGTTGTGCGAAATGTAAAGGTTGGGCGGGATTACCGAAAAGATGATCATTATATTCCCGCTGACCTGGTGGTTGATACTGTGGTGCTCTTCTGGGAGGTCCCCGACCTCGGTTCCACTGTGGTTGTGGTGCTGGTGGCACCCATCCCTCGTCTTCCTCGTCATATCCCTCCTCTATCTCTGGATGATGGTATTGTGGCTGAGGAGGTTGTTGATAGTGTATCGGTTGTGTTGGTTGGAATGAGGGTTGAGGTTTAAAAAGAACGTGTTGTGGTTGAGAGGTTGGCTGCTGTCGAGAAACTGGGGTGCCATCACGGGTCGGCTCTCCCCAAGACATTGCAGAGGTAAATGGATTGGTAGATTGTGGTTGTGAAGCGGGTGTAAATGGTGGGACAGATGGTGGAGTGCATGATGGTATGGGTGCAGGGGCTGAAACTGCACCACCAGAAGCACTCGTGCTCCTGAACTGAAACTCTGACAGTGGGGGAATAGAAAACACCCCCGTTGCCTCACCTGATGGGTCCTAGGCAACACTTACTGGACTACTACTAACCTAACTAAAATTCATGATATCTAAACGCCTATGGGCACGGATTTTGCATGCAGTACGCTCAATCTCAGAATCAAAATGCAATGGGGATAATTGCTTACCCCTGCGGGTACGCATGAACTAGTGCAACACGCCCACAAAAATCAAAAACCAAAACTAACCAAATGAAATTTCCAAGAAACAAGTTCCTACTACTCACCTAATCTAAGCTCACAGCTCCCCGGCAACGGCGCCAAAATTTGACAACGCAGCGGTCGTCGTGCGGTCAAAAATAAATAAAAACCTAACACACACTAGTACAGTGGTAGTCAGGGTCGATCCACAGGAGCTTTGTGGTTAGACTAAATGAAAGATTACCAACTAGTAGTGTCACGCTACAGTCGGAGGAATCAGTTTCTATCTTCTTAATTACTAACACCTTAAAGCAATGATCAAACAAACTCAAGCCAAGCTAAGCTAAGCTCAAATAAACCTAGTCACTTTCTGAAATCAGAAGTGCATCTCTGAATCAGAAGCAATCAAAGGCATCCAAACTAAGCAAAACCAAGCAAAGCATAAACTAGCCACTAACTAAAGTTCTACTGAACAGTTACTAGGCAATGTTTAATGCCTAAAAATTAACCTAATTAGCTACTGATTTCAGCAAGGGAAAACAGTCCCAACAAGGTCAAAACAAGATCCAAATACAAATCAAACAATCAAAACCAAACACAAGCATAAAAACACCGAAATATCAATATTACTTGTAACCAAATGCTTCTCATTAATCAAATCCAACTTCCAAACATCCAAACAGTAACAAAATGTCATAAAACAGAAGCCTAAAGCTTAGTATCAATGGTTGTCACTCCCAAAGACACAAACCAAAGCTTACAATTATCTAACTAAATGAAAATAAAATCCAAAACATGAAAATATCACTTGAGAACTTGCTGGAACGAAATCTTGGAGTCAAAGAGCTTCAAGGTCGATTTTACACCCGGTCTTTGCTAGGGTTTTCGGCTGAAATTGCATCTATTTATATTTGCAAATTTCCCGCAGCCGCGCCGCGCAGATGAAGAATCCGCGGCGCGCGTACTAATCTTTTCCCGTTTCTTCGGCATTTGAATGTGTTCCACCGCCTTAAGCCCGCGTCGCGCGTATCATAGATCCGCGGCGCGCGTACGATTTTCCTTGATTTTTCATTCTTTTCCAAACTTCTTCCTTTTGCACGCTTTTAGTCCCTGTTTCCATTCTTTTTCTCCAAACAAGTCCTGACACGAAAAGTGAGAATACCAAGATATATCTGATATAATTTCATCAAGAACAGGGCTCAACAACGCCTAAAATACTTGATATCACTAGGCGTTGTCACATACATGGACCAGAGGGCTCCATTGTATATGGTCCGACTCATATATTTAGCAATAGTCCAAAATGACCTATGATCCAGGTACAAAGGAATCCGACAATATCCACAACCAAATCGGAAGTCAAATTTACAAAGATCCCAGATATTTAGCATATAATAGACTGCAGCCGCCATTTTATATTCAACAAAGTGTGGAAGGATCCTTTAACTAAATACATGCAAGTACATTCACCAAATCTATAGATCACACCAAAGGCAGTAGAAATAGCAAAGCAAGCAACAACCCAAAGGGACAAGAAATAAAGGTCACTCGACATCTCTCTAACTCATAACCATTAATATGTCGACCCAATATCATAACTTAGGCATCGAAGAGTATTATTAGGAGCAATCACGGTGATACTCCTGACCCTAGTTCCCCTTGTCTTATATCCACATGTAACAACCATCATTGCTGCATAGAGTTTCCTCAACACAAGCAGAGCGAGTAGCATCATCTTAGGAATAAGGTGAGCTAGATGTGATCATCACTGCTTACTTTCTCAAGGACTATAATGTCAAGGTGTTAGACAAGTTTTTGGGTGATCTGAATGGCACTGGTATTATCGTCAAATATTGGGGTTTTAGTAAGCTTTCTCTCATAATACATCAACTGATTTTGAATCCATAAAGTTTGTGCATACCATCAACCATCTTCTTCATATCCAGCCTCAGTGACTGAGTTTTGCTTCTTACTAGACTAGCTCATCAGCCTGCTTCCAGTAATCAGTCAACATTAGAAATCGTTTTCAGTAATCAGTATTTTCTATGTGAGTGTGTGATTATATAATGGGACTAACTGAAAACATGAAGCTAAATCAGTCAACATTAGAATTCTCAAGCAGATATGAAGCCATGCAGCAAGCACTAGTAAGAGCAATGAAGCTTTTTATTCAAGATGGTTTACCTACACAGGATCCACTTTTTTAACATACGGTGTTGATGTTGAGAGAATCCACCTGCTCGCTATCCTCCAGGTGTCATTCACTTTGATCAATCAATAGCTTAACGCGCCACATTATCTTGTCTTTAGTCATCTAATTCTCGTCAATTTACTACTACAATTACGAAATGTCTTTTGGTCCTGATATTTTCAATTATTTTCATTATTTCAGAGGATAACATTGTTGCCGCCCTGGTGAAATATGGATTCCCTATCAAAGTTACAGGAAGGAAGCATTCTTTAAGGATTATATTTGGCACTAGTGAAAGCTTTTAGTCCCGTTTTATACATGTCAGCAACTTTACGTGCCTTCAGACATGAGCCATGACAAAGTCTGCTAAGTGTAAACCATTTTATTGGGCATAAGCAATGACCGGGAAACTATAGCCACCATAATCCACAAGCGCCTCAAGTTGAAACCGAGTAAAAAACCATAATTAGGAACTCTATATGGCTTCAAAAACTACTTAAACATGTTATACCCGGCTACATGAGTATTTTTAAAACGAGATGAAAGTTAATTACCTTATGACAACATTTTTAGTACCATTGTGTTTTTAAAACACTTTAGATAGTTGTTTACCCAATTTTGTCATTAACCAATTAAAAAATAAATGTTGGTCCAAATGCTAAAATAAATCAATTCTCTCTTGATTTACAAATACTTCACTGGTAACTAGGAATAAGCACGGGTCAGGCTCGAACCGAATCGAGAACCGATTTAGTAGGAAACGGAGAACCAGAAACCGGAACGAATACCATGGTTCAGTTTTGATTATACAAGTAAGTGTGCTTTAAGGGATATGTTTGGTTCTGAACCTGGCCCAAACCATACCGAGAACCGAATAACCGATAACCGATTTAGTGGGAAATGGAGAGCAGACCAAATACACGGTTCCGGTTTCTGTTTTGGTTTAGGTTCTGGTTCATTTGTTCTTAGTTAGGGTTACATGGTTCTTGTTTGTTGCCTACTGATAACCGAAAGAAGAAATTAAGGATACATGTAAACAAACTAGTTGTTAGTTAGGCATAGAGTAGACATTGACAACTCTTGGATAAATGAGAAATCGCCATCGAAAATACAGGAGCTGTCGGGATGGTTAATTATCTTTGAAATAGAGTGGAGGTTTGAAAACTCAATTAGTTTTATGGACAAAAGGAGCCAGATTTTTTGGTGGTAGAGAAGAAAGCGTTTGAAAGGCAAAAGCATAAAAAAATTAGATCCACGGTTGTGTTGATTTTTTTTTTTTTTTTTTTTTTTCAGTTTTGATTTTGATTTTTGCAACCTCAAATGTAGATTACCGGTAATGTATATTACCCTTTTAACAGGTAGGTCATTTACAAGTTTAGTGACCTAATGATGTATGTTCTAAGTTGCCAACAAGAATGGAGAAGTTACCATGTACATGATTTAATATATATTTATAGCAATACAAACCTACAACTTACAATTATATTATATTTACAGACAAAATCCGGTGAAACTGTGTGTATGCTTCCATTGTCTTTGCTCTATTAACATGAAATTATTTGTCCACAACAAATCTTCTCCAATAACTGGCTGACTAACATGTACAAAGATCAACGACCTTCAATCAACTAAATATCCTCCTCTGATGATGACCAACTCCTGGATCAAATAAAGAAAACTACCCTATAAGAAAAAAAAAATAAATAAATAAATAAAATAAAAGCTAAATCCAAGAAAAATAGTAACCTACTTTCATGCATTTGTGTATGGGAAATCTCCATTAAAGTCCCAAAATTTTGGCTCAGTTTATGAAAAAGTCCAAAATTAATTTTTATTAACAAAAAAGTCCCAAATTAATTTTTATTAACAAAAAAGGACAGAAACTACATGTTTTATCTTCAATAAAGTCCCAATATTTTCGCACAGTTTACAGAAAAGTCCCAACGTTAGCCGGTTTTCTGTCTTTTTTTGTTAATAAAAATTATTTTGAGACTTTTTTGTTAATAAAAATTAATTTTGGACTTTTTCATAAATTGAGCCAAAATATTGGGACTTTATTGGAGATTTCCCTTTGTGTATTATAGCATACTACTTTCCTTTCTTTCTACTGTAGCAAGTGTATTTTCAATCTTTTTTCTTATTAACGCATTGAGCTTTGTAAAATCTACCCAATTATAGCATTGTACTTTGAAGTTTGAATCCTCTCTTATTATAGAACATTGTACTTTGAAAAATCTCCCAACTATACCAGTGAAATTTGCTTTCTATTTGAATGAAAGATATAATTGAGTAATTTTTTCATAGAAAAGAAATGAAAGTGGGATGATATAATAAACAAATAAATGAAAGTACATTGCTATATGAAAATATTACCAGATTTAAAGAAGCTTTAAAACATCAAGACTGATTAGGAAGCTGAGCAAAAGTCCCGGTGTTGGGGCTACAACCCCCGACCATCATCTTCTCGTAAACCGCATAAGCCCGGCCCGGATTTCCCGACACACTGTATCCTCGAATCAAAGCGTTGTAAGTAAACACATTTGGCTCCAAACCCATTACTTGAAGCTCCTTATACATCCTTCCCGCTTCCTCTATCCTTCCAACAATTCCAAGATTAAGAATCAAAACATTATAAGTATACAAATTCGGGGATACCCCGCGGGCCCGCATCTCATCAAAAAGAGCCAACCCGTCGTCAATTCTCCGCGCCATTCCAAGCCCGTTGATCATCAAATTGTACGAAATCACATCCGGGTCAAGACCCGTTTCCTTCATTCGGTCAAAGTATCCCATGGCCTCCTCGATACGTCCCACCAAGCACAAACAGTCCACAAGAATGGTGTATGACTTTAAATCGGGCCGGATTCCTTCTTTCACCATTTTATCGAATAACTCACAAGCGGAATCCACCATTCCGGCCTTCCCGAATCCGTTCATTAAGATGTTGTAAATCGCTGAGTTCGGTTTGCAGCCGTATTCCACCATTTCGTCAAAGAAATCTTTGGATTCTTGTAATTTTCCTTGTTTTAAAAGACCGTCGATTAGCGGACCGCAAGTGCACGGAGTAGGTGAAAAGCCTCCACTTATAAGATCGTAATACAAATCCATTGCTTTTTTTAAACTATTTGATTTCACGAGACCGGTTATTAGAATATTATGAGTGATTGTGTTTGGTTTACAGCCACGAAAGATCATCTCGTTGTACAAATCGAAAAGCTCGTTTGCTTTTCCGGATTTTGCAAGATCGGCTAACAGTAAATTATACGTGAAAACATCCGGAACACACCCGGAATCCTTCATTCCGTTGAACAAATCCCGACCCTTTTCGTAAAGATTGTCATCAAGGAGACCGTTAATCATCGGAAAGTATGATTCCAGCGTCGGTTGAATCCCGTAATCTTTCGTTACCTTCAAGAACAATTCATAAGCTTCAAGGGTTTTCTTCTGTTTACAGAGAGTTTTAATAACCGGAATCATTACCGAATCATTGGTGCAAGTTTGAGAAGATATTAATCCTTCCACAAAACGGATGGAATCACTGATTCCGGCTTCATTCGTGACTCCTTCGACGAGATCTTTCCAGAAAACCCTCTCGGGTCTATTCCCAACACGATGAATAAAATCCTCGGTGATTTTCAAAGCGGAATCCATGTTTCCGAACTTCACGATTCCCGGGAGGATTGTACAGAGAGTTACACAGTCCGGATTAATCGATTTCTTCATTTGATGGAAGAAATACATCGCATCAAGAACACGGTTTTCTTTAATCAAACCGTAAATAATCGTATTATAAGTAAAAACATCCGGCCGACAATTCCCGTGACTCATTTCAATTAAAAACTTGATTGCCAAATCCACCTCATCGTTCTTGATCACACAATCAAGAAGGGTATTGAAAGTAATCGTGTTTGGGGGAGAATAATTCATCGCCTTCATGCTTTCAAACAACTCAATAGCTTCAAGAACCTTTCCTTCTTTCCTCAATCCCGACAACAAAGTGTTGTAAGTCACAACTGTCGGGAAAAGATTCATCTCTTTCATTTTACTAAACATATCCCAAGCCTCATCTGGTCTACCGGACTTATAAAGATTATCAATCAAAGAATTAATCACAATCACATCGGGATCGCATCCCGATTCCATCATCTCGTAAAGCAACCGTATCGCTTCATCGATCTTCCCGGCCCTACTAAAACACTTCATCATCATGTTATACGTGACGGAATCCGGTGCAAGACCGCTTTTTTTAAGCTCATAAAACATCTTTTTAGCCTCCCCAATTCTTCCCATTTCTGCAAGACTGTATAAAGATGCATTACAAGCAACAAGATTAGGAACAACCCCTCGAATCTTCATCTTTTCAAAAGTTTCGAGAGCTTTATCGGGTTGTCCCGATTTCCCGTAATAATCGATGAACAATATGTAAGTGTAAGCGGTAGGCTCGATTTTTACAGAAACAAGGCTAGAAAACAGCTCTAATGCTTCATCTAATCTGTCATCTCTCAAAAGCCCGCGGATTAGAGTGTTATACGTTTGCAAATTTGGTGAAATCCCTTTGGTTTTCATGAGGTTTAGAGTTGTGAATGCTTCGTTAATCTTTCCAACTTTGCATAATGCATCGATGTAGATTGTGAAAGTGACAACATCTGCTAGATAGCCATCGGATTCCATTTCGATCCAGAAAGATTGGACGGAATCCAAGTCCCCGGAATCACCGAATTTGTCTAACAAAGTGATGTAAGTTACACGATCGGGTTTATGACTACTTGATTTCATTTTATGAAACATTTCTTTAGCCCGATTGAGTTTTCCCGCATTACAAAGGGCATCGATTAGAACAGTGTAAGTGACAACATCGGGCCCACTACCCTCCATGTCCATTCTTTTGAAAACTTCAAAAGCTTGGTCGATTTTTCCCGCTCTACCGAGAACCCTGATGCATATAGTGAAAGTGTAAACGTTTGGTTTGAGTCCCAAAACTTCCATGTCTTTTAATAACCCCATAACTTTTTCAGTGTCTCTTCGTTTTCCCAATGCCACCATAAGTGCGGAGTAAGTCTTGAGACTTGGTTTAATCTCTTCGGATAACATTCTTTTGTAAACCTCGTAAGCCTCTTTACAGAACCCAGATTTTAGAAGCAAATCAATCAGACCATTATACGAATAAGCATTCAAAACAAACCCGTATTTTCTCATTTGGGAAAGCGCAAATGGAGCTTGACGTAATCCACCTTTAATTCCAAGCGATTTAAAGATAGTCATGTAAGTAGCCAAATTCCTATAGATGATCTGTTTCTGCATCACATCGAACACAACAGCCATATCGCCGATTCTTCGACTCATGCTCAACAATTCAAGCATATAGTTACAGGATTCAGTGTTGTGAACAAGATTAGGAAGCTCGGAAGCTGATTTAAAGAAAGAGAGAGCTTCATTTGGGTCCGCAATTGACTTAAGAACCCTAGTAATTTGCTCATCAGACATGTTGCTGTTCCTAGTTTCCACCGAATTGTCAGCATCCAATGAACTTCTAATCACAAGCCCACAAATACCCACGATTTTTCTCCTATGTTTCTTCCATTCTACCATCGACCCAGATGGAGCACTCGAGTTCTTTGAAAATGTGAAGCATTTCGAGTATTTTAGCGATAATGTGTAACTTGTTGAACTATCGCTAGCGATATGAGTGGTGTAGTGGCGGTTTATACAGTAAATTGTGGAGGAGCAAAGTGTAATGACAGCCATGTAAGAGAAACCTGAGCAGAATTGCAAAGTCCGAAAGAGAAGAGTCGGAAGGTGGGAGACTTACCGGTTCAAGAGGGATAGCAATCGATTGGCGGGGTTCTAAAGGGATGAAGATATTTCGGTGTTTCCCCACTTAAAATCCTTATCTCCTGGGTGTGTATTACAACTGCCATTTGTAATTTTGTGGTTTGGGTTTTAGGGCAAATCTTTGTTCATAGGAGAAGGGGTAAAGATATTCGAAAAGGGTTTAAAATCAAATACATGCCACCAAAATTCATATAAACGAGGAATTCAAAGAAACTAAAACTTTATTATAAACGGGAAAAGTCTACAAAAACCAAAATCAATAACATCTATTTATACTAAAACTTTGAAAGCTAATGATAATTTTAATTTTAATTTCAAAATATCTAAAATATAAACATATCAAATAAAAAAAATTCTAATTTTCCCGTTGCTCCAATTTCTAAAGTACGCCAACAACCACTACAATAAAAAATCTATAACACGAAGAAGAAACACGTCAACATTCAAAGGAACTTAACGTACATTATATGACGTGTGATGCAACGATAATCTTGAAAATAATTAAATGTAAAAAAGTCATACAGATTATGTATTTTCGTGATATTTTGTATTAAGATAAATTACGAATAATTTATCTTTAAACTCAACAATTTATGACGATTAGAACAATGTAATTAGTTTTGAAATCAGATGATATTTACGATATGAGGTATAATAGAAAATAGCATATGCTTTATTAAGACACCAAAAATTTTAAGCGAATTATGCAAATTAAAAAATACACGGATTGGAAGTGCAAGACGTTTTAAAATTTATAAAGACCAAAACTAAAATGAAGTGACCAAAACTATAATTATGCAAATTGAAAATTATAATGACCGAAACTTAATTATGCAAATTAAAAATTATGAGACCGAAAATGCATGCAATTATTCTAAATTTACAAATTAAAAATTTTAGGGACCTAAATTTCAATTATCCTAAACTAAAAAGTGCAGGGATCAAAACTGTAGCCATTGTAAGTCGTAAATTACGCGGATTAAAATTGCAATTATTGAATATATAAGTATAGGGCTAAAATTGTAATTAATTCATTTTAGTCTATAAATAGCAATATTGTAATTCTTTTAAATTTTATGCCTAATTATTCAAATGAGACATAGTTGTATATAGATAATAAAATCAGTAAATTACAATTTTAGTCCTTTTTTTGGTATTTTTGGTCTTAGTTTTCAAATTTCACATGGTCCCTGTAGTTGGTAAATTTTTCAGCTTTGGTCTTGTAAACTATTTGTTAAGTACATATGAATCAACTAGAATGTCACTATTTTTTTTTCCTTTTATTGATTTTTTTTAGAATTACTATTGTTATTAAATTAATTAACAAGTCACATCATATATCATCACCACCACCATCACGGTTATCACTTTCCTTTTCTCATTGACACCACCAACAATACTAGGTGAAACATCATTTCTTAAAACTTTTCATAAAAGCATATTTTTAAACTCATAGCTTATCGTCATTGTTCAAAAATCATCCCTTGTGAAATTTTAATCTCAACATCTTTAAGAAAAAGTCAATTTACGTTCAAATACTATTTTAAAACACATTGGCTTTTGTTAAGAATTTGTTTCAGAGTTTAAGTTGCGGAAAAATCATTTGGTCTCATTTTAAAAAAACATATTGTTTTGTAAAAGAGCGACGTTGTTACAATCTGAATACCATTACACTGTTTAAATGAAACCACATAATTCATGGTCTTCTAAAATGTCCAGATCCTCTAAAATCATCTTATCTCCTCAACATGAATACATATCAAAATAGGTTAGGCAATGGAATACCTAATGAGCTTACCCGAGACTGACTCATTCAGAGTGAGCAGTGTAACCACCACACTCAAGACAAACCCCCCAAAAATAGTTTTCACACACTTTGACATTTGTATAATTTATCATCTCAAAAGTTATATAAAACATTAGTATGTCATAAAGGTTTAATAAAAATTGGATATATATGAAATGCAATGCAACGTGTAACGCCCCAAAATCCAGAGTAAATATTTTGTTTTAAAAAAGGATCAATTACGTAAAACAGGTTGGAAAACAAGAACCATCTAATTAAAACTCAACATTTAAAAACATATAGAATCGGGTTTACAAAATAGTTACAAACATTATTCAGTGGAAGACTTGAATACCAAAATCTCAGATGCGATACAGTCGTGCCGTGCTCCAAGCTCAAGCTAGCAAATACCTGAAAAACAATTAGGGTGAAAGAGTAAGCACAAAGCTTAGTGAGTTCCCCAAAATACCACATGATCCAGCACATACAGCACAATCATTCGGGTCATGGTCTCCGGGTGCACCCCAAACAACATAGCTCTCGGGCTCACCCCAATCTGCCCCGACTAGGACTCGCAGGCTCACTACGTTCTGTGCGCGTCGGCTCAATGCGTGGACTCTCAGGCTCACCCAAATCCGCCATCGCATGACAGCCCCCTCCTAAATTAGTATCGATAAGAAACATACTTACCAAACACAGAAGCCTAAGCATTCAGATGGACCTAGCAGGTCCCTACTCAGTCATACAATCACATACTTAGGGCACAACCACCCTAAGCATACAACACTGCACATCGTGAAGTATGGGCGAGCAAAAACCGAACCACATGGTAAAAAACTACAAAACCCGCAAAAATCGAACCGATTAACCGCAACCGAAACAATAACCGACGGTGAGGTTTTCAATTTTGAATTAACCGCAAAATTGTGGTGCGGTGCGGTTATATGAAATATATTGTATCGAAATAACCGCAACCGCACCGCACTCAATAACCACAAATATAGCCGCACTGCTAACCGCATAATTAAATAATTATATAGTTTTTTAAATGAATTAGTAGTTGTAACTTGTAAGTTTGAGACAAATATTTAATATGTGGTTGCTTTATTTTAATCTTTAATTTGTTAAATCCCAAAACAAGTACCAAATGGTTAATAAACCGCACATAATAACCGCACCAAATATATGTAATTAATAATCGCAACCGCAACCGAAAACACCGCAACCGCATAAAATAACCGCGTAACCACACCGCACTATTAACAGCACCATTTGGTTATTGAAAATTTAATAACCGCATTTACGGTTAGCGGTATGGTTTTGGCCAATAATCGTGCCTAACCGCACCACACTCACCCCTATCGTGAAGTAAAGTTATAACACATGTAACATCATCCATAGTATAGTGAGAAAACTCACCTGGCCGCAAGCTAGATAGCACTCCACACGAATGCCCTCAGATCCCGATAATACAAACTCCCTAACAAGGGTAAACGTCACTTAGAACATTCTAAACCTCAACAGGATAAACCTCTAAGATCGGTAACCAGAACCCTCAAGTTTAACCAAAAGTCAAACTAGTCAACAGTCAAATGTCAAAGTCAAAGTCAACGGTCAACAGTCAGTTAGAGTCGCTATCTTCCCCAGATATCGTCGTTAACTATGAACAATCTCAACTTCATCGAGAACCATGACTGAGTTAGCGTCGCTAACTATAGAGTTAGCGTCGCTAACTATAGAGTTAGCGCCGCTAACTCCTCTATTCAGTCAAAATCTTTCAAAAGCTCTCAATTCATTAAGCTAAAGTCTATAACCTTCTAGGGGCCTTCCAAACAATCTCCAACGACATAGAAATGCAAACGTTATCGTATAATCATAGCCATGCAAGCCCATGAATAAGATCCATGTCCAAAATGACCATAACTAACCTTAACACATTCCCAAACAATGATTTTCAAGGCTAGGTTGGGATTCTACTAGGATTCAGAAGCTAAGAGAAGAAAATATCCATCCCCTAGCCCCCAAATCCCTTCCCCTTTAATAAATGAAACCAGCATTGCCATAAAAGTCACTAAAAGAATTCATAAACCCATTCTAACCAATGAAACTTAAAGGAACAGGAGATATGGACACTTACAAAGGTCCAGAGGTTGAATATGAACTGACTCCCTTCAATATTAACCTTCTCTAACACCTTCTTTCCTTCCTATTTCTTCCAAAACCTTCGAATCTTCAAGGATGAACCAAAAACACCCAAAATGGCTAGAGAGAGCTTGAAACGACCATGTAGGCTGAAATGAAGAAAATAGTGGCTACCCTAGGGTTTGACACCCTTAAATATGGCACATAGCTCAAAATATAGGGTTTTGGCCCAAGTAGGGCAGATAGCGGCGCTATCTCTTGAAATAGTGTCGCTATCTCTTCATCGTGCAAACACACTACCTTCCTGCATCGTGACGCTATGAAAAAAATCAACCCGTCGCTACCCTAGCCAAGATGGCGTCGCTATCTACCAGAGATAGCGGCGCTATCTCCTGGTTCTCCAAAAATTCAATTCTTTTTAAATCTAGCTAGGACATTTCGGGTACACGGTCTTACACAAATGCATGATGCAAGTATCCCAACCCATGTTCATCTCATAGAAGTCCATCCACCCTCAATGGCACCTACCCAAGTTTACAAGCAACACGCACAAAGCATATTGCTTGATTCCCTGGTAGGCTAAACTAATACTAGTGATCATCACAGTAGCCTCATGAGGGGTAGCTACCCCTCATACAGTCCCCTATTGGTGGGAACAATCCCACAAACATCGTTCGAGGGTCTATCGCATGCCCTCTATGTGGGATACTTGTCATCAATGTGGCTATCTCAGCCCATCGTTGTTAAAGTCATCACAAGGTTTACACGGTCAATCACATCCTATATGAAATGCACAAATAGGATGCTCAAAAAACTCTCCCAAAACAACATCATAGTCTTTATTTGAAAACATCTTAAAAAAATCCTTTTTATGCAATGCACAAACAATAATCATATAACAAATTGTACATAATAAACATGCATGAAAATAGTTGATAACACACACAAAAGATAGTGATAGGGATGTGTACTCCCGGTAAACTCGCCTTAGCGACAACTGAAAAGGCAATACTAATTTTGCAATGTCCTCCTGTCTGAAAATGTCAAATCCTATACATTATCCGCTCAACCTCCAATTTCCCTATTATCCAATCATATAAAAAGAATTATTACATGCTCTAAAAAGGTTACCAATACTCAACTTAGCTAGGGTCTCATCACATGTCTATATGAGACCCCAAGTTTAATTGTCTAGTCCAACATTACTTAGACGACTCATCACGCTTAAATATTTTTATTTAGATGTCACTTCTTTCATTAAATAAAGTTTTTACTCAAAAGACCGCGAATGTTAAAATACATCCTTTATAACTTAAGTTCGTCTTTAAATTTAAATATTTCCAAAAAGAGGTTTAAGTTACGTTATATTAAATAAATTTATAATTTAAATGAATAATTATTTATTACGTTATATTAAATAAATTTATAATTTAAATGAATAATTATTTATTACAATAAAATATATTGAAATTCGATCATTGAAAAATTAAAACTAATTAAATTTTGTAATACCACATTTTATAGCCAAAACTTTATCAATTCCAAAATAATCCATATGTCTAGAGGTCTAAGAATGAATATGTGGTCACTTAGCTTCTTAGCCTAATTCATTTAATGGTCCATTCCAAAGACAAGTCCAATAATCCGATACAAGCATTGTCGAACCAACAAGCAAGCCCACACGAAAACATGAATTAGCCCAACTATACCTAGCCCATATCCATTCCAGTCCAACTAGTGACCTAATGGCCCTTAGGAGAAAGATCGACGTATACCTCCTTGTAAGGCATGAGGGCAAGCACCGATGTCCATAACTTAATTTTTTTCAATTAAGTTATTATGTTTTCAATTTTGACACCTACGTGCCATGTCAGCATAGCATGTCAGCATCACATCATCAAAGATTGACACGTTACCATGCAACATCAGCAGGCAACCAGGTTGACCGGTCAAATGGTCAACATTGAAACAAAATTGAAAACATAATGACTTAATTGAAAAAAATTGAAAACTTAGTGACTTAGTTGAAAAAAATAACACGGTGTCAAAATCAATTTTTTTTTAAACTTAGGGTGTTTTTTTTGGAATTTTTCCTATAAGTATTAATGCATGACAAATTTAGCCGCTTCAATAATATATTTTATTAATTTGTTTTAACGGTAACTTTATCATTTCACAAGCACTTAGCATATTTCATTACACGGTAATAGCCTCTGGGATGAGGCTTGATACTTTTGAAAACCACAAGAACGGGGGTGTACCTTTTGAAAACCACGAGGACAACCCATGTTAAAAATTCAAAAGTTGGACTAAAAGTGCAGATTAATGTAAACCATAATGACCAAAATTTTAATTTACTCTAAATAAAATCCATCTGAATCAAAAATCAAAGTAAATAAGAATTAATCGAAGTCAAAATTGTCAAAGATAAAATTACATAAATGGTCTCATTGGTTTAACAAAAGTTAGAGGTTCAACGAATAATTATTTTCTCTTGATGTGAATTTTAACACCGAACATCCAAATTAAGTACACCCAAATTTTTTTCAAAAATGGCGATGGAGGTTATGCATTAATACTTGTGTATTGTGGGTTAAAGTAGTAACATTGATTCATCGGAAGTCAGGTAGGTTTGGTATTAGAGATGGAGATTTGAAAGTTAATAGAGTTTGGACTAGTATTGTGGGTTACATAAACAAAAAGACAAATTATTTAATTAGACATAGTGAAGAAAAGAATTGGAGATGCGGGTAAAAAACTTTTTTGGAAAGAAACTTGGGTTGAAATGTTCCTCTAATGGTTTTCCAAGGTTGTTTCACTTAGAAGTGGAAAATGATTGTTTAGTTGTCAATAGACGCAAAAATGACATGTGGATGTGGAATTAGAAGAGGAGCCGAGGTGAGGTGTTGAGGCTGGTCAAACCTCAGGTTTATAGGATATCACCAATCTAGAAGAGTTACAGACACTCAAATTCATTTTGATAATGCAATTCTCACATATGAAATTAATCCTAATAATTGGAAATATTATGTTTCAAAAAGGTGGATATGTTTATGTAGAGGGCAACGTTTGATTGAATACACATGATGTGCAATTTATTGGCGAGAGGTACTGATCTTCCTTCATCCCTTTGCCTAATTTGCAACAATCAGAATGGCAGGGTGGATCATATTCTCTTGAATTGTGAAGTTGCCAAGTTGATTATGGAAACGAATGGAAAATGGTGTGATATTTGGTTTCCTTATGTGTATAGGATTCATGATGTCTTATTTTTTATAAATTATCTTACTTTGTCAGCTACAGAGAAGAAGGTTTCAGATGCGTCTTTGAAAGTTAGTGTAATGTCCCAAATTTAGCAGTAAATTTTAAAAAAAAATTATTTAAAACATTTGCATTAAAACCACATTATTTATTATAAATAATTTAATCACAAACCGCATTCAATTCTTTTAAAATATTTCATCGTCAACAAAATTCATTACCAATGGAACCCACTATCATCAAGTAAAAAAACATAAATCTCCCCAGAAGTTGTACCAGTGTGTACCCGTCACGCCTTTCCATCACCGACCCTGAAGTACCTGAAACAGTGATTTTATAGTAAAAGAGTAAGCACACAGCTTAGTGAGTTCCAACACATACACGACATATTAGTCACACATACTCTACCCCTATCAAGTAAGACACAACCATACAACATGGTAAAATAAACACATCGTCTACTCTACCCAGTACATTGAGTCATGCTCCACCACTTGGCACTTCGAGTCACGCATCCTCTGTTCATCGAGCCATGCGTATCCGCTCAGTGCATCTTGCTGGGCATCCCACTTTGTACCATATGCTCCTCCGTTTAGCACTCCGAGCCGCGCATACTCTATTCGTCGAGCCATGTGTATCTGCTCAATGCATCTTGTCGGGCATCCCTATATTGCTCAAGCGTCGAGCCACCCTATAGTGCTCAGTACGTCGAGCCGCCCTATGCTGCTTAATACGTCGAGCCACCCTATATTGCTCAGTGCGTCGAGCCACCCTATATTTCTCAGTGCGTCGAGCCACCCTATATTGCTCAGTACATGGAGCCCATAACATCTATATACTAGACCTAGACTCGTCTATTACTAACTACACACCAACATATCAACACACACTAGATATACAAAAGGCCTGTTACTATCCACACACATCCTATAAGCACACACGAGCTATAGTAAATGTGACAACCATAAAATTTTAGTCAACGAAAGTCAAATGTGACTAAAGCAAGAACACGTTGACTCATATAACATAAAGTAAATTCCAAAACCTTAATGAAATATGGTTAGACATTATGATGTTATGTGTGCAATTCTAAACGAACATCTCGCAAACATGTTGTCAAAAGCAATAAGGTCACACAAGGAAAGAAACCCATTCACTCGTGGAACGATTTTCGGAAAATAAGTCATCCTTCGGAAGCTCTTTTCGGATACTCTCAATCTACGAACCACCTCCGAAATCCTTGGTTTCGGAACATGATTTCGGATCCTTCGACCTCCGAGTCTCCGAAGCTGACTTTGGAAAGCATTGGATTCGGAACTCCCAGTTCGGAATCTTCTAAATTAAACCCTATGCTCCAAAGATAGTTCCCGACCCGGAACTTGCGCTCGGAGGATACTCAGGTGTTCGAGTGAAACTCAGAAACTTAATTCTCCGAAATCAAACCTTCAGACTCGGGATATAGATAGTTAAAACCCTTGAATTCCTGCTGATCAAGTTCCGAAACTCCCCCCCCCTTTCGGACTCGATGCCTCCGAAACTTACCGCTCCCATGCAACATCCACTTCGTAAGTGAAGACCGTCGCCCTAATCCTCACACTCAGCGCCTGTTAAATAACAATTTCCAATGCACATGTCAACTCCATCACAAAGTCAAATGCTAATAAGTACACCTATGACTAGGTGATTTGACATAAAGGTTAACTAACCACTCCCCTAATCAGTTCCCCATACACATTCGAGAGCATAAACTACGAACCCTCTTAACTTCTCTCAAATTCTCTCTCTCAACTCTCTCTATTTTCTCTCAACTCTCGACTTCAACCACCTTTTCTCTCTACTCACTGCTTCAACAACACCACCGTGAACAGCCATCCTCCGCAATCTTTACCAGTGTGAAACCCCATATCTTTGGTAAGTTAGTTGTAACATCCGTGTTTTGGGCCTAGGAGTTTTGGGCTTAAACCGACAAAATAAAACTTATTTTATAAATAAGGAAAACAAATAAATAAATAAATTTGACATTTTGTTATATTTTTATGATGTGAATAAATGAGCCAAAAATAGTTTTAAAATCAATTTGTAACCAAATATGAGAAATTTTGTCATAAGGACTAAAAGTGTCATTTTGACCAAACTTCCCTAAGTAGATTTGACTAGTCAAAGATTTAGAATGATTAGAAAATATTATGAAGGAATTGATGTGGAAATTTAGAGTGAATTATTGACATCGCAGCGGTCGTCATGCGGTCAAAAATAAGAAAATAAACCTCACTCTCACTTAGCACAGTGGAAGTCAGGGTCGATCCACAGGAGTTACGTGGTCGAGATAGGTGACAGATTACCAACTGCAGTGTCACGCTACAGTCAGAGGACCTAGTTCCTAACTTTTGACTATTAATCCCAAAGAGCATAAACTAAACTAAAACTATCAACCAAACCTAGTCACTTACTGAAATGAGAAGTACATCTCCAATTCAGAAGCAAACAAAGGCAAATCAAACATCAAACACAATCCAAACACCAAACAGTTCATTCACAAGCATAAAACACCGAAAAGAAGCAATTACTTGTAACCAAATGATTATCATTAACCAAATCAGATTCAAAGGTTCCAAAACAGTAACCAAACATCCAAAAACAGAAACTAGAACTAAATATCAATGGTTGTCACTCCCAAAGATACTAGCCAATGATTTCTAACTATTAAACTAAATGAAAATCAAAGATAAAAACATGACAATACCAAAAGGTGGTTCTTGAAGCTGAATCTCGGAGTCAAAGAGCCTTGGGGTCGATTTTACATCAGGTCTTTGCTCGTTTTTTCGACCTAAAAGCCTCTATTTATAGTTGAAAAAATCTCGAGACCGCGCCACGCTTTTATGGATCCCGCGTCACGCGTAGGGGTTTATCTGTCACACCCCGATCCTTGGCGGAATCGATCAAGGCGTGATATATTGTTCAAAGTCTCATGACAACTATGTTATAATATGATTATATTCAATTAAGTACTAAGTATGCATACAAGATCCACAACATACAAATACAAATCAAAATACAATAACATTTATTACATCAAATTTAAATAGTCTTGTGGGTTTCTAAGGTATACCCTACTTTTCATCAACTTCATTCTTCAAATCTGCATCATGGGTAAAAACAGGTCAACTACGAGAGTTGGTGAGTAATCTAGTTTTATTAAAGAAAATTGTGAGTTTGAATAATTTGAAATTTGTTTTCTTTTGAAGTTGGCAAGCAACTGTTATTGAGATAACAGTTTATAAATCAAAAATTGATTAACAAATGATAACAACAACAATAAGTCCTCACCCTATATATACATATATATGTATATATAGGATGGAGCATCTAATCATCATACACACACAACCACGTGCGATCAATCACCTTAGCGTCCCAAGGCGGGGTGGTCAACCCAATAGCGCTATTATTGTCCATAACGTACCTCAAGAATACGGGCATAGTCATGGAGATTAGACTAAAATGATAATGCACTACAAATACATGTAGCGTAAACAAACAATAATTATACAAATAATGATTCAAGTATAAATGTCCCAACAATGTCTCAATTGTGATAAAATAATAAAATGAAGTTGAAAACATATTAGAACCACATGATACACCCCAAAAGTATTGAAAATTATAAAATATGGGGTAGATTACTCACATTAGTCCAAACGGAATACGCGTGTTGTACGATAGACGGCTCGGGTCAAAACGACGTGGAACCTATTATAATTAATAGTTTTGGTTTAGGAACTACTAAACGGGAATGGAGTATTAATAAAAATAATTAGACACATATTCTTATATTAGATGAATTAACAATAATCAAATTTTGTTTTGAATATTAATGTATTCATAGGTTAGATGAATTTTAAATTGAATTAATTACTTTGCTTAATTAATTTATATTTTCACTTTAAGCAAGATTTTAATAATTTCTTATTAAAATAATAACTTGTAAAATTATAAGTATTTACAGATTTTATATATTATAAACAATTATTTATATGAAATAATCATTAAAAAGGCATTTTTACATGCTTAGATATTTAGGAAAATGGTTTTAAATACTAAACAATAATGAAACATTCTTAAATTATCATAACATCATTATTTCATAAAATAGTAATTACTGTAAAATTTTCATATTTTTCTTAACTGCTTTAGTATTTATTTAGTATTTTAATAATTGAACCACAACAAAATTCGGGAAAAATAATAAATGATTCCCAAAAATTCTGGAAAATTAACCATAGTTTTCTAACAATATATTGAGCCTACTGTAAATATGTTGGATATTTTGGACTATGGGAAGTATTTCTTATGTTTTTCATTATTAACTAATCAATAAAATCATAAATAATAGGAAAATATTAAGAGAAATTCATTATACTTTTTATTTATGATTAACATGTTATATATGGTATTCTGATAAGGTTTTACAATTTTTGGACATGTGTAGCTATTTATTATCAATTTAAACCATTAAATAAACATTAAATCAGGAAAAATAAGCAAATCTTCTTACAAAAATCTGTAAATTTTGTCATGGAGTCTTTAAAATGTGTATAAGGTGCGAAAATATAAAATCTAGATTTTAACATACCTAACTATATTTTGCAATTTATTTTTCTACAACAAAATAAAATACAAAATAAGCATCAACGAGTAATATAAATGCATGAAACTTTATAAATCCACTTTACTCAATATATGAGTTGTTCCAAAATGTTTCCAGAATTTATTGACTGAAAAAGTATTTTATGTGAATTATTGCCATATTTTATTGCAATAATTATAGTAATTCAATAAAAATAATTTATTTTCTGAAAATTTCCAGAACTTCTTATTTTATTTATGAGAGTCTGAGAAAAATCAGGTTTATGCATAAAATGAGTTTTAGATATTTTGGTGGATTTAATTTGTTTCATGTATGAATTTGGAACTTTTAACAACATACCTTGATGAATGCTTCAAGAGGGATGGAGATTTGAGTATATTGAAGTGTTCTTGGCTGAAAAATGAAGATTTCTAGGAGGAATTTCGAGATTGAGAGTGAGAGAAAGAATAGATATGGTTTGAGTGGTGATGAGAATAATGTGTTGGGAGAAAAATGAAATGAAAGATGATGGAAGGTGTGAGTGGGAGACAATGGGAATAACCTTTTACTTTTGGTGGTCTTCATAATTCCCCACTAACACAAGCATCTTAAGAGTTTTATAAAAAAAATAGGTTATTATTTGATTATAACAATCTACTTTGATTTGAAGTTTAATTATAGCATTCAAGTTTGATTCTTTTAATTTAATTAGAGCATCATACTTTGATTTGATTTTAATATGGTATCATAATTTAATTTTATTATAGTTATAACGTTATACTATGATATATTGCTATTAACGTCAATTTATATCGTAGTGTAAGGGTTTTGATCCTATTAGCGTCAAGAAATCTCGAGTAGGGTTTATTAAATTTCCAATTGGGTTGGGTTGAACCGAATCCATTTTAGGCGGATGTCACAGTCTCCCCTACTTTAGGAAATTGCGTCCCGAAATTTAAGAAGAGAGTACCTTAAGAGAAAAGTTGCGGGTATTTGGTACGCATTTGATCCTCATGCTCCCATGTATACTCAGGTCCACGTGCTGACTGCCACCTGACCTTGACCATGGGAATGCGACTTCTTTTGAGTTGCTTTTCCTTTCGGTCGGCAATTTCCAAGGGTTTCTCGATAAATTGCATTGTCTCGTCGATTTGGATATCCTCGAGAGGAACATGAAGGTTCTCGTCTGCTAAACACTTCTTGAGGTTGGCTATATGAAATACTGGGTGAACTTTATTAAGCTCTATTGGTAGATCCAACTCGTAGGCTACTGGTCCGATCCTTTTCAGGATCTTAAACGGCCCTACGTAGCGGGGTGCCAATTTACCCTTGCGTCCAAATCGAACCACACCTTTCCATGGGGACACTTTTAACATGACCATGTCACCCACGGTAAATTCAGGCGGTTTGCGTCGCTTGTCGGCGTAACTCTTTTGTCGGCTACGAGCTGTGAGAAGGTTATTGCGAATCTGAGTGATTTTGTCGGTTGTTTCCTGGATAAGCTCAGGACCAACGATTGGAGAATCCACTGTTGCGCGAATTACGTGGGACTCGCCAATTTCATGCCAGCAAATAGGAGATCGGCATTTACGGCCATACAATGCCTCAAATGGTGGCATCCCGATGCTAGAATGATAACTGTTATTATTGGAGAATTCCACCAACGGTAAATGAGAGTCCTAGTTTCCTCCGAAATCTAAGACACACGCCCTCAACATATCTTCGAGTGTTTGAATTGTCCTCTCAGATTGACCATCGGTCTGAGGATGATAGGCGGTACTGAGATCGAGGCGGGTTCCCATGGCTTCTTGAAGTGATTGCCAGAACCGAGAGAGAAATCTCCCATCACGATCTGAAATGATGCTGAGAGGGATGCCATGCCGACTAACTATCTCGTCGATGTAAATCCGAGCAAGTTGTTCGACCTTGAAATGTTCACGGATGGGAAGGAAGTGAGCAGATTTAGTCAAACGGTCAACGATTACCCAAATGCTGTCATGTCCCTTTGTGGTACGGGGAAGTTTGGTTATGAAATCCATGGTGATCGCTTCCCATTTCCACTCGGGGATTACCGGTTGGACCAATAGTCCAGAGGGTCGTTGATGTTCTGCTTTGACCCTGGAACATGTAAGACATTTGGCTACGAATAAAGCAATATCCTTTTTCATTCCCGACCACCAATAATTGGTTCTCAAGCCATGATACATCTTGTCAGCGCCCGGATGAATGGAATATCGAGTTTTATGGATTTCTTCCATCAGGAATGTACGAAGATTGTCGCGATCTGGGATCCAGATGCGATCTTGATAATAGAAAATACCATCAGATTTAGATTCCAACTCCCCATCAATTCCCGTGGGCATGTCATTTTCGGTAATTGCCGAGTGTTGGGCTCCTCGAATTCGGTCGCTGAGATTGGACAAGATAGGAGAACATATTAAATGAAATGCTTTGGCATGTTCTTTTCGACTTAACGCGTCGGTTACGACGTTCGCCTTTCCCGGATGATAGCGTATTTCACACTCGTAATCATTTAGGAGTTCGACCCATCGTGTTTGCCTCATATTGAGTTCCTTTTGATTAAGAATATGTTGCAAGCTCTTATGGTCGGTGAAAATTACGCATTTAGTGCCGTAAAGGTAATGCCTCCAAATTTTAAGAGCGAAAACCACGGCACCGAGCTCCAAATCATGAGTCGTATAATTCCTTTCATGGATTTTGAGTTGTCGCGATGCGTAAGCTATAACCTTTCCCCTTTGCATCAAAACACAACCTAGACCGAGATTGGAGGCATCGCAGTATACCACGAAATCTTCGGATCCTTCAGGGAGTGTAAGAATTGGAGCGTCACACAATCTTTGTTTAAGAGTTTGGAAAGCGTATTCCTGCTTGGGTCCCCAATCAAATGGCGTACCCTTGC
Source organism: Cichorium intybus (assembly GCA_023525715.1). Lineage (NCBI taxonomy): Eukaryota > Viridiplantae > Streptophyta > Magnoliopsida > Asterales > Asteraceae > Cichorium > Cichorium intybus. Next base: position 84,102,339 of record CM042014.1, on the reverse strand, counting down.
AAGTGAGCGAAGTAAGCGGTAAAGCGATCTTTGAGAAATTTGAAATGAAACGCCGGTAATATCCCGCTAAACCGAGGAATGACCGAATTTCCTTGGGGGTACGTGGGGCTTTCCAATTCTTGACTGCTTCAACTTTTGCGGGATCAACTAAAATACCCTTGTCACTTACAATATGACCGAGGAATTGGACCTCCTTTAACCAAAACTCGCATTTCGAAAACTTGGCATAGAGCCGATTTCCTTGCAACGTTTGGAGAGTTAGGCGAAGGTGTCTTTCATGCTCTGCCTTTGTCTTGGAGTAAATGAGGATGTCATCAATAAAGACGATAACAAAACGGTCGAGATAAGGTTTAAATACCCGATTCATCAAGTCCATGAATGCGGCAGGGGCATTTGTTAGGCCGAAAGGCATAACAATGAACTCGTAATGACCATAGCGGGTTCGGAAAGCGGTTTTGGGGATGTCTTCTTCCCGTACACGAAGTTGGTGATAACCCGAGCGAAGGTCGATTTTTGAGAAGCATGAAGCTCCTTGAAGCTGATCAAAAAGGTCGTCGATCCGAGGTAACGGATATCGGTTCTTGATGGTCAATTTATTTAACTCCCGATAATCGATACACATACGAAACGAACCATCTTTCTTTTTGATGAAGAGAACCGGGGCTCCCCAGGGTGAAGTACTAGGGCGGATAAATCCCTTATCGGTTAATTGTTGGAGCTGACTTGCCAATTCTTGCATCTCGGTTGGAGCCAACCGATATGGAGACTTGGCTATGGGAGCAGCTTCAGGAACGAGATCGATGCGGAACTCTAGCTCACGTACTGGAGGGAGTCCAGATACGTCATCGGGAAAGATGTCGGGAAAGTCTCGTACAATCAGAATATCTTCTATCTTCTTTTCTGTGACCTTTGTTTCCACCACATGGGCTAAGAAAGCCATGTATTCTTTACGTAGATATGATCGAGCTTGAGTACATGACATAAGACTAAGCTTTTTCGAACGAGTCTCGCCAAAAATACGAAGACTTTGACCGTCGGCAAGAGGAATACAAATGAACTTCTCGAAACATACTATTTCAGCATGGTTTTGGGATAGCCAATCCATTCCCACGATGATGTCGAAGCTACCAAGTTCCATAGGAACTAAATTGACAGAAAATTTATGACCGCAAAAATCGAAAGTGCAATCTTCGATGACTGCATTGAGTGAAATGTATTTTCCATTGGCGACTTCTACGGTAAAGTGTTCATCAAGAATCGTGCGAGGTGTGTGAAGTATGGGTTCAAATTCCAAAAACACAAAACTTTTATCGGCACCTGAATCAAAAAGTACTGACGCGTAGCAGTCATTTATGAGAAACATACCATTTACGACCTTGTTATCGGTCTGTGCTTGGGTTGCGGTAATGACAAATGCTCGGCCTTTGGGAGCTGGAACCTGCATTGTTGGATTTGCCTGGGCTTGAGTGTTAATGATATTGACAAGCCTAGGACACGCGTTTCTGAAATGGGTGGGGTCACCACAGTTGAAGCATGTTCCAGTTGGATACCGGGTTTGTGTTTGCTGATTTGAGGGTAGAGCGAATGGTCGCTGAGTTTTTGGTGCACGGCATGTGTCCGCCAAGTGGCCATAGCGACCACAAGTCGTACAAAGGCGACACGGGCTGGTGGACATATGGTGATAGTTACAATGGTTACAGAGGGGGTGAGGTCCGGTATACGGCTTTTTGTTTGGTTGGGTGACTTGGGTGATAGGAGCAGCAGGGGTAATAACAGCATGGTTGTGGTGATGGCTTTTCCGCTTCTTTTTGTCGTGTCGGTGTGAGGACTCGGACTTGATAATTAGGGGAGTCTCAGGGGTCGGCTTGTCAATTGTCATCTTTGAACCCTTGCGTGGGAGGACACCATCGTTCATATTATCCTCGTTGAGTTGACCTGCTATTTCAATAGCGGATTCCATAGTAGATGGCCTGCTGCTGGTCACCGAATCACGGATCTAGCGCGGTAACCCTTTAATGTAGCGGCGTATTGCAATTTTCATAGGTTGAACCATGTGAGATAGGAGTCTTGAAAGATCATAGAATCTATTAGTGTAGGTAGCGTTGTCTCCTCCCACCTGTTTCAAATTCCAGAATTCCTCCTCGAGAGTTTGCAATTCGCTGTCCGGGCAGAACTTCTCTATCATGCGTTCCTTTAGTTTTGACCAGGTCATTCCCAAGGCAACACCCTCTCCTTTTTCCCGTTTTTCTAGGTTCCACCATGAGAGAGCATGTCCTTGGAGGCACCCTGTAGCATGACGGACCATCAGGTCCTCAGGGCACTCGTTGTGGATGAAAGTACTCTCCATTTCTTCGATCCATGTGAGGAGTGCGGTGGCACCATCTATGCCTTTGAAGTAAGGCGGATTACAGCTACGAAAGTGCTTAAACGAGCAACGATGAGTGGTTGCTGGAGCTTGCGGCTGAAGAGTTTGAAGATGGGTTGCAATTGTTGGGATGACAGTTGCTACCTCCTTAGCGATAAGGGCGGCTAGCCTTCGGTTGTTACGAGCAGCGTATGGAGGTCGTAATGCCATCTATGAGAAACACGCATATGGACTTGTGAGTTATTTGTAAATTGATTATGGAAATTAAGTTTGTAGACATTGTTGGGTAAAATGATTGTAAAACACTTGTTGGGCCATGGTTAGGAGTGTTAGGCACCTTTTGGGCTTTCCATGGGTACTAAATGTGAAGCATGTAGCAATTGCGTGGGCCCATACAATACTAAGTTTTCACATGTTTTTCCCACTTCTAGGCCCATTAGGGAACTTAATAGTCCAATGAGTTGGCCATTTTGGAGTGTATCCTTTCGGATACGTTTGATAAGGTCGGGTATTTTGATGGCTCAAAAGTAATGTGAATAACGTGCTTTGGCCTATAGGTTTGGGAACTCTCGCCTTTGGTCCCCAGGTAAGCAAACTGGTCCCTCGGTTGATTGGGATGTATACGAATGCTTACCTAGTCAGGACTTTCGGGCTACCGGCACCTCCCCCTTCCAGTTACTACGCGTCTATTACGTAAGCACATAAGGGAGCAATTTGCACACAAAGTGTATGCACACATATAAGTGTATGCACACATATAAGTGTCGGGAATAATACGTAAGCACATAAGGGAGCAATTTGCACACAAAGGTATTCCAAGGATTTTCTAAGTGCGAATTGCATGCAGTTGTGTGTGCATTTTATAAACTAGCATACAAGAGGACCCTAGAGGCTATAGACTAGGTCAAGGCAATTAACCTAATTCCCTATAGTCAAGGGCTCTGATACCAATCTGTCACACCCCGATCCTTGGCGGAATCGATCAAGGAGTGATATATTGTTCAAAGTCTCATGACAATTATGTTATAATATGATTAGATTCAATTAAGTACTAAGTATGCAAACAAGATCCACAACATACAAATACAAATCAAAATACAATAACATTTATTACATCAAATTTAAATAGTCTTGTGGGTTTCTAAGGTACACCCTACTTTTCATCAACTTCATTCTTCAAATCTGCATCATGGGTAAAAACAGGTCAACTACGAGAGTTGGTGAGTAATCTAGTTTTATTAAAGAAAATTGTGAGTTTGAATAATTTGAAATTTGTTTTCTTTTGAAGTTGGCAAACAACTGTTATTGAGATAACAGTTTATAAATCAAAAATTGATTAACAAATGATAACAACAACAATAAGTCCTCACCCTATATATACATATATATGTATATATAGGATGGAGCATCTAATTATCATACACACACAACCACGTGCGATCAATCACCTTAGCGTCCCAAGGCGGGGTGGTCAACCCAATAGCGCTATTATTGTCCATAACGTACCTCAAGAATACGGGCATAGTCATGGAGATTAGACTAAAATGATAATGCACTACAAATACATGTAGCGTAAACAAACAATAATTATACAAATAATGATTCAAGTATAAATGTCCCAACAATGTCTCAATTGTGATAAAATAATAAAATGAAGTTGAAAACATATTAGAACCACATGATACACCCCAAAAGTATTGAAAATTATAAAATATGGGGTAGATTACTCACATTAGTCCAAACGGAATACGCATGTTGTACGATAGACGGCTCGGGTCAAAACGATGTGGAACTTATTATAATTAATAGTTTTGGTTTAGGAACTACTAAACGGGAATGGAGTATTAATAAAAATAATTAGACACATATTCTTATATTAGATGAATTAACAATAATCAAATTTTGTTTTGAATATTAATGTATTCATAGGTTAGATGAATTTTAAATTGAATTAATTACTTTGCTTAATTAATTTATATTTTCACTTTAGGCAAGATTTTAATAATTTCTTATTAAAATAATAACTTGTAAAATTATAATTATTTACAGATTTTATATATTATAAACAATTATTTATATGAAATAATCATTAAAAAGGCATTTTTACATGCTTAGATATTTAGGAAAATGGTTTTAAATACTAAACAATAATGAAACATTCTGAAATTATCAGAAAATCATTATTTCATAAAATAGTAATTACTGTAAAATTTTCATATTTTTATTAACTGCTTTAGTATTTATTTAGTATTTTAATAATTAAACCACAACAAAATTCGGGAAAAATAATAAATGATTCCCAAAAATTCTGGACAATTAACCATAGTTTTCTAACAATATATTGAGCCTACTGTAAATATGTTGGATATTTTGGACTATGGGAAGTATTTCTTATGTTTTTCATTATTAACTAATCAATAAAATCATAAATAATAGGGAAATATTAAGAGAAATTCATTAGACTTTTTATTTATGATTAACATATTATATATGGTATTCTGATAAGGTTTTATAATTTTTGGACATGTGTAGCTATTTATTATCAATTTAAACCATTAAATAAACATTAAATCAGGAAAAATAAGCAAACCTTCTTACAAAAATCTGTAAATTTTGTCATGGAGTCTTTAAAATGTGTATAAGGTGTGACAAATATAAAATCTAGATTTTAACATACCTAACTATATTTTGCAATTTATTTTTCTACAACAAAATAAAATATAAAATAAGCATCAAAATGTAATATAAATGCATGAAACTTTATAAATCCACTTTACTCAATATATGGGTTGTTTCAAAAGTTTTCCAGAATTTATTGACTAAAAAAAGTATTTTATGTGAATTATTGCCATATTTTATTGCAATAATTATAGTAATTCAATAAAAATAAGTTATTTTCTGAAAATTTCCATAACTTCTTATTTTATTTATGAGAGTCTGAGAAAAATCAGGTTTATGCATAAAATGAGTTTTAGATATTTTGGTGGATTTAATTTGTTTCATGTATGAATTTGGAACTTTTAACATCATATCTTGATGAATGCTTCAAGAGGGATGGATATTTGAGTATATTGAAGTGTTCTTGGCTGAAAAATGAAGATTTCTAGGAGGAATTTCGAGATTGAGACTGAGAGGAAGAATAGATATGGTTTGAGTGGCGATGAGAATAATGTGTTGGGAGAAAAATGAAAGGAAAGATGATGGAAGGTGTGAGTGGGAGACAATGGCAATAACCTTTTACTTTTGGTGGTCTTCATAATTCCCCACTAACACAAACATTTTAAGAGTTTTATAAAAAAAAAAGGTTATTATTTGATTATAACAATCTACTTTGATTTGAAGTTTAATTATAGCATTCAAGTTTGATTCTTTTAATTTAATTAGAGCATCATACTTTGATTTGATTTTAATATGGTATCATAATTTAATTTTATTATAGTTATAACGTTATACTATGATATATTGCTATTAACATCAATTTATATCGTAGTGTAAGGGTTTTGATCCTATTAGCGTCAAGAAATCTCGAGTAGGGTTTATTAAATTTCCAATTGGGTTGGGTTGAACCGAATCCATTTTAGGCGGATGTCACATTATCCCCGTTTTATCTGAATTTGAATTCTTTCCACCGCCTCGTACCCGCGTCGCGCCTTGATGATTTCCGCGGCGCGCGTACGTCTTTTCCTGATTTTGCCTTGATCTTCAAACTTCTTCCAATTTGCATGCTTTTAGTCCCTGTTTTCATTATTTCTTTCCAAACAAGTGCTGGCACGAAAAGTGAGAATACCACGATGTATATGATATAATTTCACTAAGAATAGGGCTCAACAACGACTAAAATATGTGATATTAGTAGGCGTTGTCAAACACCCCACACTTGTGCCTTGCTTGTCCCCAAGCAAGAGAGTTTTTAATAGATTTTAACTAAGACTCAAACAATTTTTGACTGTGTTCAGTTTCAAAGCTTATTGCCTTATGAGTTAGAGTGGAATAGTTCGTGAAAACATAATCAGAATGTTGTTTGGAATTCATGGCTTTCTAGAGAACCCTTGATTACAAATTTTCTGTCCACAATGAAGTGTACATACTCATTCAGATTCTAAAGGCCATAAAAGAACTATCCATGACTTTCGATGTTGTCCGTGTAGCGAGCTTTCAAAAATACCATCCCAGACCAGACGATCTTAGGTGGTAAGGTGCATAAATGCCTCTTCGAGGCCACCCTTTTCGGACCTACCGCTCGAACAATAAAGGCCACTGATTGATAATTCCTTCCTAAATTCCAATCCTAAAACAGTCCAATTTTCTAACTCCTAAAACTCAACTTATTTGACTCGACTAATAGCATGATCACAACTACATAGTATTTCTCGAAAAATACTAAATGCTATAAACAATCACAAACTATTCGTTTCAAAATTATAATCCATTAAAAAATTTTGAAAAAGTTGCTAAAGTTTTGAAAATCGGTCATTTTTGCAAAAATTTCAAAAAAACTACTCTTTCGACCGTCCACACCCCACACTTAAAACCGTACAACGTCCCCGTTGTACAAAAATTATTTAGAACAAGGGAGAAAGAGTTACCCCTTTGGACGGTAGATCACTTGATTGGTACTCGGTATCACAGGTACAAATACGAACAAAAAGGTCCTTGATTTCGCGTTCTGGAGTTGTAGTGCAACAGTGAACACGCCGGTAATCAAGACAAGTGGAGGGGGCACGGTGACCCCACACTTGCTTGAAAAAACTCCTCCCATTTTGGTATAACATGCATGACTCAGAAAAACAATTAAACACAAACAGAACAAACAAAATAAAATATAAACAAAAGATAGTAGTGTCATAAGTACAGTACAAATACCCAAAAGAAGAATAAGAAAAATACATTAATCGCCACCTGGTGGCCTGGAAGAACCGGCCTCATGATCGTGGGCTCGGGCTGGGAATGGTCGGGGGCGGTGTCGCTGCTGTGTGGCTAACTCCAAAAGTACCCCTCCGATCCACTCCAACTGCTCCTCCATCCTGGCGACTCGATCCTGCAGTCGCCTCATCTCTGTCACCTCCTCCTGCTGTGGCTATGGTGCTGGATTTGTTGGTGCTGCCTGCCTCTGGCGTCTCATACCCGGCTGGACGTAAGCTGGCAGGGGGTCCTGGGGTGCCTCAGTCGCCATCCTCACAAACTGGTCCGGGCGCTGCTGCTCTATAAGCCCCATCTTCTCCAGGGCTCGCGCCGTAATACGAGCCGGAGGTAAAGCGGTCAAAGATGCCACAACCGGAGCAGTAAGAATCCGGTACGAACGGGCCAAGCAGGTGATGAAATACCCACGGCCCAAAGGACTGCTAGCAGATGCACTCGTCGCACGAGTGGACAAGGAGACAGCTAGGGCGAACGGGAGGTGAAGGAACTTGGAGGGGTCAAGGAGGACCCAGAGATAAGTCATGTCCTCACCGGACACCTTCTCGCCCCCCTCCCTATGCATGATGGAGGTGGAGACGATGCGGTGCATGAGTCGGTGAAGTGGATCGTGAAGATGGCTCTCTCTGGATGTCCCCGCCTTGTAGAATACGTTGGACAATGGTGCCTAAACCTCCATATTGGCAGCCCTCTCGGGTTGCCCCTGAATGCATGCCGTAAGGAACTGCGTGAAATGACGGTGCTACAGGTCCGCCTCTGTGTATATGCCAGTGCGCCTCCCAAACTCCCGGAGGTTGCACTCCCTGTGTACACCCCCCAATCTAAACCGTACTAGCCTGGAACGGGCCTCTTTCGATCCAGGTGCAAAATGGACAATGGATAAGAACTCCAAAAGAAGCTCGGTATAGACTGTATCCTCCTCGTTGGCCATAAGCCTATCCCAGCCTCGAGACGTGAATGAAGCATCCCCGTGGGTCCATGTGCAGTGGAGGAATGGCTCGATCTCTCCCCAAAGCCCTGCGTCTCTGAGGATGTCCCGGTCAATGATCGTCGCTTCGAGAACCCGGCGACCTATCAGTGCATCCCTCCTCGAACTATACTCCACGGAGCTGGCTGGCCCCTCAGGAAACTGGAGGAACTGGTGATCTAATCTGAACGACATCTGCACAAAATAAAAATTTTGCAATTCAAGTCCTTTTCTTCTCCACTGCACCGCGGCGCGGCCCAAGAACCAGGGCACGGCGCGGCGAGCAGCTGTTTCCAATTTCAGATCCAAACTCACGATTTAACCTGTTTAAACTCAATCCAAATACACTACAAGGTAGCCTAAGTGCCGACTAACTCACCTAGGGTCATTATTTGGCAAAATAAACACCCTACGACTCAGCATTGGCGATTTCTAAGTTTTTGAGTTTTTGGAGAAATCAACCAAATCAACTACCTAATCACTAGTTTAAACACGTAAAAGCTAGTTAGAATGACGTACCTGTTGGATTAGGTGTCTAAGCCATGACTAATAATTTGTATTTACCTAATTGATAGTAGCAAAATCCATTTGGGTTGCCCTCATGGCTAGAGGTTTAGCAGAAAATCCAGGAGAGAGAAAGATTGATTTATTATATGATTAATAAATCAATAGAAATAAAATAAATAGTTTATTAATATATTATGGTGATAATATATTAATTAGAAACTATATTAATTAATTAGAAATTAATCTGGAATTAATTTGATTAATTAAAGGTGCAGGGGCTGAATTGTAATTATTCAATAGTTGAGTAAGTGGGCAACGGAATTATGGAGGGATTATCCATAATTTCGATTATTATATGTTAGGATAAATAAATTTGAATTGATAGATAAAGGTTTATCTTATTTGAATTCAAAAAGGTTTATCTCTAAAGGCTTATCTGGTGGCCACTTGGAAACTATAAATAGAGACCCCTAGGCACCATAAAAGCCACGACTTTTTCCTCTCTTCCCTCTCTCTGGAACTTTCGAAAACCCTAGTTTTGGGTGTGACTTCATTTGAGGCAAGGCACTTGCGTTGCTTAGCTTGCAAGAAACAACAAAAAGGTTAGTTTTCTGATTTTATTCTTTAGTAATTTTTCTTGTGGCCTTTTAGGAAATATTTATATGTTCAATAGTAGAAAACATAGATCCTCATAGGTTGCATGTGAACTTAGGGTTTTAGTTCACAGATTTGCATAAAACCTTTCAGTGGTATCAGAGCTTTTTGGTTGTTTTATTGTTGAATTGCTATAATTGTTTTCCTAAAAAATTAGGGTTTAAAGCTTATAAACCCTAATTTAGCCTAATCGATTTTAGGGTTAGGGTTTTGGAAACCCTAGCCCCTCCCCTCTATGATTTTCGATTTTCTCCTTAGGGTTTTAGAAGGCTTTCTAGTTTTGGTAACTTTTTTTTTGAAAAAGTTCTATTTTTGGTAACTTTAATTATTTAAATGGATAACCTTAAACCCATTATTTGTTAATTTCAAAAATTAGGGGGTTTAAGATAGGTTTAAATTAATTTGATTAATTTGTGATACCTATCTAGTTTTAATTAATTTAATTAATTGTTTAATTAAAAGATAATTAATGGTTTAATTTAATTTTAAATTTAATAGTTTTAAATTTCAAAAAATTAAAAGATAAAATTAGGAATATTTTAAAAGTCTAAAATATTTTGATTTAATTAATTTAACTAATTGTTTAATTAAAAGATGAATTAAATCTTTTAAAGGTTTAATTTAATTTTAAATTTAATAATTTAAATTTCCAATAAATTAAAAGATAAACCAAGAATATTTTAAAATGTTTAAAATACATCTTATATATATTATAATTAAAAGTTAATATTATATGTATAAGATAATTGGTCAGTCAAATCAATAGTAGGCCTCATTCACGAAGCTGGTCTATAAGAAGGGTATAAGGAAACTACTTATAAAATGGCGGTTGAATGGGTGTCCACTCTCACCCACCGCTCTCTTGATCAGTGGAGGGTCGTTAGCCGAACGGTTTTGATAGGACAACTTAATCTCATTAAAAGTATAATGTTATTAATGAAAGTACTAGAACATATTTACAAAAATCCCAAATCTAGTTACTTTAGGAAAAATGTGAATAGATGCTAACCCATGAAATTGCACATTACACTTTATGAAACATTAGTGGAGCGTATATGGTTTACCGACACACTAATAGGGATTCATAAAGAGTGGAATGGGTTTATCATGATTTATCATTGTTGATGGAGCGCGTGTGGTTAGCCGGCACATCAATTAGAGATGATAAATGACATTGAGGTTACCGAGCACATTTGCATGGTTATTCACATCCAGTTTGTGATCCTCGGCATCCCAGTCACAAACAGTGGAGCAAATCCGGGATTAAACATGCCATTGAATAGTTCAATGAATCTCAACAGATCTAGGAATTTCATAAGATGAAATTGATAAGTGTTTTATCTACCTTAATGACCATTATGTTGTGATTACGACATCCCTCTTCACACCATAGTTGGGGTATTTTGGATCCTAGCCTTATTAAATAACATATTGGGTAATTATTTAAAAGGATCAATTAAACTAATAAGTTCTGTTTCTTTTATAGATGTCAAGTGAAGTCTCCTCCTTCTCCTCTTTCACCCACTTCTGAAAGCCTCAGAAAGCACCTACCAAATATGGAAAGGCTGACTGGCCTGAATTGTAAGGAATGGCTTCGCAGTTAGAGACTGGTTCTTGCTATTACTGGCAAGCTACAACTCATTAAGTATCCAATCCTGGTTCCACCAGAACAAGTTATCATAAAAAGTCTTAATGATGAGCATAACTTCTTAATTGATGAATCCGAAGAAATTCGTGACCTTATGCTATTGACCATTGACCCCAAGTTCTACAGGGATTTTAAATCCCTGGGGCAATATGAGTTAATGCAATCAGTTGAGGAAAAGTTCCAAAAACCAATTGAAAAGGAACGAGCTAGGATCTTCAAAAGACTTGCAGAGTGCAAGCTAAAAGAAGGAAGTAGCATCGATTCGCATGTTCTCCAGATTGAAGCATACATAGGCGAATTGTACCAACTTGGTTACTCCATGAGTCAGGAAATAAGTATTGACATCCTACTCGCTTCACTGACTAGTAGGTACGATCTGCTCATTCAGACGTATAGAAAGGAAGGCCAGAAAAAGACTTTTATAGAAATGCGTCCACTGTTGACTTTATACAAGTCTCTTTCGGACAGGCATATCTCCAATGAGTCAGCTACTTTTGGATTGAGTCCAGTGAAGAGACACAGCAAGAAACGATCCAGATGGTCTAGACATGCCTCAAACTAGGAATCCATAGGATCGGATACAGTCATGGAAAGATTGGAAGACGCTCAAAGGTCAAAATCTTTTGAAACAGTTACATCTAAAAGCCTCAAAACTCCTGATCCATAATTCCTTGATGCATGATGTGATAGTCACATTTTGGTTTGTATGTAGGAAATCAGTAGGGTACGAGACTTTGGCGCATAGGAGCACATTTGGATTGGATCTCCAGCTCATGCAGTTTTGAAGTTTAGTTAGATATTACAATCTTGTTATTAGCTTATTAGATGCAAGCGACATTGTTTGTCATATAATACATTGTTCAAGGATGTTTTCGGTTTTATAAAATGTTAATTTTCTTTTAATACATGTTTATTTAATTTATCCTTGAAATGTTGTATGATGTGTTAATTGCATGAATGGTAATGACTTGAATGATGATGCATCCAAAGTGTTTGGATTCATGAATTGTGTTTTCTATGATTGTTAAAAGAAATTTTATAAGGACCAATTCAACCATAGGTCTAGTTGGATAGGACTTTGGAATCATTTGACTTAGAGTCACATGGTGAATTGAGTTATTAATAAAAACATGTGAGGCAAGAAATGAATCACCCAAAGATCCAGTTGGACAGGACTTTGGAATCATTTGACTTAGAGTCACATGATGATTAAGTTCTTCATAAAGCACATGTGGCAAGAAATGAATCACCCAAAGATCCATAGGATAGGATTTTGGAATCAGTTGACTTAGAGTCAAGTGATGATTGCAAATCTTGAACAAAATTAACAAAGTCATAAATTTACATAGAGATGTAAAAGATGTCAAGATCATAAGCAACAGACACATCAATTGATGTGTATTGCTCGATCTTCAAATAGAACACAATTGTTTATACTTCACGATATTTGTCAATCAGTATGACGAATATGGCTTCGCTTATCAGAATAAGCGATTGAATGGAAACCTTGAACAGTTCAAGGACTTCAAAGGAAGTATGAGATCCACAGAACCTGAGTGACATCATAAACTGAGAAATATTTCACAGTTTATTCTCTTCCAAGAACATTAATGGTTATAATGTGTCTTAGGGAAGATAATGGAGCTTTAATCGAAATAGTTCGATCCTCGATGCATGAGATACATCGTCAATTAGTTTTTGATGAATTGAAGACCAGTCAGACCATATAAACCATATTCCGACCACATCCTAGACTAAGTTGGTCTTGCAGACACTGTCTGAAATGTAAAGCTGGGATTATCCCACTTGTACATAGAAAGTCCAGGGTCTTGTAGTGTTCATCCGAAACTCATGACTAGCCTGAACATGATCAGCAATGTCGTTTCATTGGCTATCCCGCTGCAACTGTAAAAGAAGAGCTCTTTTAGAAAGAACTCATGTTCTAAGGAAACAATGGGAGTTGGGACAGCCCTGAATGAGTTCAGGATTAGCCAAGTGAAAGAACCTTTAGTCATCATTAGGCTTGGAGCAGAAATCAGATTTTTGTTTTACAACTGACATAATCTCCTCTTGACCAGTAGAATTGATCACCATCATAAGTAGTTATGATCGGGGTGACATACCGATTGGTGGTAAAACACTATAGTTGGTACGGATTTACAATCCGACTACTTGGAAGCATTGGTGAGCCCGGTTGCTGCGAAACAAGAGAACCTTAGGGCGAGACACAGTCTATGTGAAAATTTGATTGATTTTACACCTGGTCTAAAAACCAGTGGGAGTAATTGAATCATCAAAAGAAAGCAACATGGATAGAAATGTACTTACTAAACATCTGGTTGAGTGAGACGATACTCAGAGTCAAGAAATTGGTTCCGAGAGAAGCACTCTCAATAGAAGATAAAATCCTAAAGGATACTGCGTGGCACATTGCGAGACGTTAGTGGAGCGCGTGTGGATTACCGGCACACTAATAAGGACTCACAAAGAGCATGCAAATACAGTAGGTACATGGCCCCGGGATTCATCCCACGGGCACCTCGCAAGAAAGGAAATTCGGATTCTCAAAATGTGCCAAAAGTTTTGGATTTTGTGAACAGCCTAAAAGATTCCCATAACTATGTCAGAAAGGTTTCGGATTCTCAAAATGTGCCAAAAAGGTTTGGATTTTGTGAAGAGTCCGAAAGAGTCAAAGCCAGTGGGAGTGTCACTGTTATCTACTATCTCCATATGTGGGTTACATACTGTTTCTAGGAAACATCTTTTTCATTACAAAGTGTAATGACTTGGTGTTAAGAGACGGATTGCTATGAAAGACTTAATAGAGATATGACATACTCAGGTGGTTGTAAACGTCTATAAGATAGATCGAAACTCTGCCAAGATGATCTTGATGAGATTCAAGATGCATAGCCCCAGGAAATGGTTTTTCCTATCATTGCAAAGTGTGATGACTTGGCATAAAAGAAATAAAGAAGGTGCAAAATACTCACGTAATTCACAAAGATCTATTGGATAGATGAAATCGTCAGCATAGACCTAGCCATTGTAAGCATAATCTTAATAAGATTCAAGATGCATGAAAAGAGTCTCCGAAAGGAAATAGTTTTTCGAAAATCATGACACAAGGATTATAAATAATCTTTGGATTCCGAAAGGGTTTGGAATAAGATTAGATCGGGTTCCACAAGTTTCTTGGATCGATCAAAATGTCATGAACATATCCTGATGACTTGATGCTTAGGGCATAGTAAGTTGGATTCAGGACATTGCCTGGCTGGGAATACTGGATGGTTTGTTTTCATTAGGAAATGATTGGGGTGTAAGTAATAGTAATAATTTGAAAGATTTTTTCAAAGTGGTAATTTGACGTTAAAGGACTTCATGGTTAAAGAATCTCGTTGGTATTCTGATGGAGCGTGTGTGGTTTACCGGCACATCATAGCACCTCGAATTAGTCTTAGGGTGCAGTCAAGTAGATTAAAGACCCCTAGAACCATAGAAAGTCACAATACACATTACCAGAATGGAGTTAGGAGAGAAAAAGACAGGATAACGTATTGAGATGTCATCGAAAGAACATCCGGTTGGATCATCTGCAATAAAATGGATCGGTATAAGATACTTTGGATACATAGAAAGAGCGAAATGTTCATAAAGACATAGCTATAAAATTAGAATTAAAAATTTAAAAGAAATCTTGAAGCCGATAATAGTTTATGACAAGATCCGACTTGGTGATTACCTCGTAGAGACTTGGTAATAAGCAGGAGTAGCTGCCATTCAGATCTTTATGTTTCGCTTTCGCATGTTTTACTTCCCGAATAATTTAATTATTCAGAAAGGTCCACAGTCGCTCATACTTTGGAAGTAAGTATTGAATCAAGACTGTCATGAATTGGTTTGTAGACTGTCTAAGGAGTTAGACATAGCAATATGATTGCTACAACATTCATGAGTACTTAGAAATAGAGATTTGAGTATTGGATAAACCCACGCTCAATAGATTGCTTCATGGATTATATCACAAGAAATGTTGAGACAATAATATCTTATGATCTTGAAGTGGAGAGATATGAGTTATAATTTACAAGGCAGTTGTTCATTGATGGTACGAAAACGCATCGGTAACTCGATGTTATAAAACGTGTTGTTGTGAACAATTTGACTGGTAAAAGATATAAGCATATGAGTCGAAGCTTATTCATTCCTTGACCCTGATGGGAAACAGATATCTATAGGCCTTTCGATGATTTTGAAGTTGACTAAAGTGCTGGCCAGCCAGGACTGAATTGATGTGTTCAATTATAAGTCATAAAGTCATAAGTAGAATCGGAAATCAGGAAACAGAGTACCGGACATAGATTGATCTCAATCCATGTCTCATGTCCGGAAATATCTTGTTGAACAAAGGATCATATGATCACTTATCTATGGACAGAACTGACTGGGTTAGAGTTCGACAGCATTTTCTAGGAAGCTACAGTTTGCTGATTAATTAGAGGTTAAATTAGTAATTATAGTCATAGACTTATCCAAGTGGGAGACTGTTGGATTAGGTGTCTAAGCCATGACGAATAATTTGTATTTACCTAATTGATAGTAGCAAAGTCCATTTGGGTTGCCCTCATGGCTAGAGGTTTAGCAGAAAATCCAGGAGAGAGAAAGATTGATTTATTATATGATTAATAAATCAATAGAAATAAAATAAGTAGTTTATTAATATATTATGGTGATAATATATCAATTAGAAACTATATTAATTAATTAGAAATTAATCCGGAATTAATTGGAATTAATTTGAATAATTAAAGGTGCAGTGGCTGAATTGTAATTATTCAATAGTTGATTAAGTGACAATTATGGTAGTTTAAGTGGGCAACGAAATTATGGTGGGATTATCCATAATTTCGATTATTATATGTTAGGATAAATAGATTTGAATTGATAGATAAAGGTTTATCTTATTTGAATTCAAAAAGGTTTATCTCTAAAGGCTTATCTGGTGGCCACTTGGAAACTATAAATAGAGACCCCTAGGCACCATAAAAGCCACGACTTTTTCCTCTCTTCCCTCTCTCTGGAACTTTCGAAAACCCTAGTTTTGGGTGTGACTTCATTTGAGGCAAGGCACTTGCGTTGCTTAGCTTGCAAGAAACAACTAAAAGGTTAGTTTTCTGATTTTATTCTTTAGTAATTTTTCTTGTGGCCTTTTAGGAAATATTTATATGTTCAATAGTAGAAAACATAGATCCTCATAGGTTGCATGTAAACTTAGGGTTTTAGTTCATAGATTTACATAAAACCTTTCAGTACCTTGGTAGTAGGAATGAAATGAGCAAGAAAAAACACGAGAAATGTTTTATGATCAGAGCTCCGAAGCGTGGTGTGTGTGAATAGTGTCGCGGCTTACCTTAATATCGAAGAAAACTGACCGATCAATTCCCGCGGCACGGATATGAACGAACCGCGGCGCGCGTGCTCCCCAATCAACCCCTACGCATCGTGTTGGTTTACGATCCCGCGGCGCGCAATTTGCCTGACCGCGGCGCGGTCATCAAAAATTCAAATTTCTTCAAAACAACCCCACACTTGCCTTGGACCAATAATACCTGCAAATGACGATGATATAATTTCCTAATTACTCCTAAGAATACAGTACCTAACCTATGAAAAGATGGGTTGTCTCCCAACAAGCGCTAAGTTTAACGTCTTCAGCCAGACGTGCTGTTCCTTCTCCTATTCTTCTTGATTTCCTGATGGCATCTCCTTGTGATTTGGCGTGAAATTGTGGGCCATCATTGACATTAATGAAGTGAGCTGAGTCATCCTGTCACTAACCCCGCTAATCCATTGTTGCTGGGCTTCCAGAAGTTGAAAGACCTTTGCTTCTCTTTCCCTTGCATCTTTCTCATATTGCTGGTGCCTTGCTTCCAACATTCCATCATGTCTAGCAGTTTTTTTTTGTCGATGGTAGACAACAGATGCTCCTTTGTGTCCTTTAAGACTTCCTCTTTTTCCTCCTTCTCTCGGTCGCGTCCATATTGTTCTTTTGTCCCTAACTCCAGGCTCCATCAGCAAGTTGTTGTCCAAATTCTTATCATCATACCCTTGAGGTAGAGATATGGGACTTCCAAACATATTTAACCTTCTTTTTCTCAACCCGAAGAAGATGTCCAAATCTCCTGTTTTGCAGTAAAAAATAGCGCCAGGTGTAGCCAAGAACGGGCGTCCTTATATTAATGCAGGCGCATCCTCCTGACACTCATACTCCATAACTAAAAAGTCCACTGGATAAAAGAAATCCCCAATCTTTACTATGACATTGGTAAGCTTACCGCGGGACACTCTGGTTGACTGATCAGCCAGCTGTAACACAGTCTTTGCCGGCTCTAATTCCTCATTCTTGTACTTATCATACAAGTATCCCGGTAGCACATTCACACTAGCTCCCAAATCCAGCAAGGTATTCCTAATGACCACATCTCCTACAGTAGCAGTGATCAGTGGTGATCCAAGATCCTTTTCTTTCTTGGGCAGTGTTCCCAACAGTGCCTTACTAGCTTTAATTGTCAACCTTACAGTGTCAGGTGTGGGAGTCTTGCTTTTTCCATTTTTCTCGCACATCCCCTGAAGAATTCTTGTATCTTCAGGAGAATTCTTAAGTTTATCACACAAAGGATGGTTCATCGATGGCCCTGTCGATTTAGGAACTTCTTGCTTTGTATTTCCCTTCTTGTCCTTCTTCCTTTGTTTGATCCCAGCTATGATTGGCTGCTCTTCCTCTTGGCCATCATTGTTTTCCTTTGGTTGAGTTTCCTTCTCAACGGGAATTTCCTTTAATTCCGTGTCTTCCCTGTTCTCCTTTTCAATTTCCACCTCTTCCTCAACTTCTTCTTCTTTACTCTCTGCCTCATTTCCAGATTCTAGAAGATCTTCCAGGGTGACTTTCCTCCATTCGGCCTCGACTGTGTTGACATGTTCCTTTTCGGCCCGCTGACCATGGGTCGGATTGACTTCTGTGGTACTTGGCAGCTTCCCATTATCTCTTTTTTGTTGGTCTTCAGCCATTTGGGCGATTTGCCTCTCCATATTGATGATGGCTTTCGCGTTGGCCTGCGATTCCTGCTGTGTTGTATTGAACATTTCATACATTTTCGCAACCAGATCCTCCTGTGTCCCTGGGGAATTGTTGCTGGAGTTATTGGGCCCCCTATTGTTGCTGCTACCATTTCCACTACTATTACTATTGTTGTTCGCCGGTTGATGCTGCCTGGGCAGGTTGGATGACTGCCCTTGGTAGTTATTCTGCCTCTGGTTATTGAAATTCGGTTGACCTTGGTTATATGGTCTGTAGGGTCGTCCATTGCCATATCGTCCTTGACCCTGACCATAGACTTGATTCGCTTCTTGAGTATTTGGTCCTCCTTGACCTCCTTGTGGCTGACTCTAAGGTCCATTCTGCAGAGTAGACACAAGCCTATCAAATTTCTTATTGAGCTCGCTTATCTCCTTCTTTACATCCTTTTTCCAGTCGGCATCGGCTCCTATTGCTGCAGCAGTGCCTACCGTCTTCCTTGTAGAAAAATTCGCCTTGGAGCCATTACTTAATTGTTCCAAAAACCGCCAAGCCTCCTCCGGGTCTTGCATCATAATAGTGCCACTAGATGATGCGTTAATCATAGCTTGGTTCGTCTCGCTTGCTCCTTCAAAGAATACATTGACCAGTTGCCACTTTGGAATATCGTGATGAGGGCACGACCTCATCAACTCCTATAGACGATCCCATGCTTCATGAAAAGCTTCTCCAGGCTTCTGCTGGAAATCCTGAATAGCCTTCCTGATTTCCGTCGTCTTGCTTGCCGGATAGAACTCTTGTAAGAACTTAGCTTTGAGTTGGTCCCATGTAGTGATGCTATTCGAGGGTAAGGAAGTAAACCAATATTTGGCTTTGTCCTTAAGAGTGAATGGGAACAATCTTAGTCTAAAAATGTTCTTATTAGTATTCCTAGGGGTGTTAGCATTGGCTATGGCTATAAACTCATACAAGTGATTATATGGGTCATCCTGTTTGTACCCCCTAAATTCGGGTAATATCCCTAACAACTGTGGCCTAATTTCTACTTGAGATTCTATATCCTCAGGAATGTAAATGGGCGACGAGTCATCGTACTCCTATGGCTGGAAGTGCGATGCAACCGATTGCCCTCTCGGTTGTGCAAAATACAAGGGTTGAGCATGATTACCGTAAAAGTGACGATTATTATATCTCTGCTGACCTTTTAGTGGTTGATGCTGTTGTGCTCTTCTCGGAGTTCCCCGACCTCGGTTCCTTGGTGGCTGTGGTGGAACCCATCCTTCGTCTTCTTCTTCATCATACCTCTCCTCAGCCTCTTGATACTGGTACTGCTGCTGAGGTGGTTGTTGGTATTGTTGTTGCGGTGGTATAGGTTGCAATGTGGTTTATTGTTTAAAAAGTACTGGTGCTGGTGGAGAAATGGGTTAGGAAATGGGTGTCTGCTGTCCAGATACTGGGGTGCCATTGCGAGTCGACGCTCCCCAAGACATGGCAGATGTAAATGGGTTTGTGGATTGAGGTTGGGATAAAGGTTGAAATGGTGGAATCGACGGCGGAGTGCATGAAGGTATAGGTGCAGGGGCTAAAACTGCACCACCAGTAGCACTCGTGCTCCCATTGTGGAATTCTGAAACCGGGGGAATAAATGACATCCCCGCCTCATCCGAGGGTTCCTGGGAAACACTCACTATACTACTACTGACATTACTAAAACTCATTGTATTTAAACGCCTACGTGCACGGATCTTGCGCGTAGTTCGCTCAATCTCTGAGTCAAAACGCAAAGGGGATAATTGCTCACCCCTACGGGTACGCATGCACTAAAGCAACACGCCCGGAAAATCAAAAAAAACCAAATTACTAACTAACCAAAAAAAATCAAAAACTAAAAAGTCCTACAAATCACCTATTCTCAAGCTCACAACTCCCCGGCAACAGAGCCAAAATTTGACATCGCAGCGGTCGTCATGCGGTCAAAAATAAGAAAATAAACCTTACTCTCACTTAGCACAGTAGAAGTCATGGTCGATCCACAGGAGTTACGTGGTCGAGACAGGTGACAGATTACCAACTGCAGTGTCACACTATAATCAGAGGACCTAGTTCCTAACTTTTGACTATTAATCCCAAAGAGCATAAACTAAACTAAAACTATCAACCAAACCTAGTCACTTACTGAAATGAGAAGTACATCTCCAATTCAGAAGCAAACAAAGGCAAATCAAACATCAAACACAATCCAAACACCAAACAATTCATTCACAAGCATAAAACACCGAAAAGAAGCAATTACTTGTAACCAAATGATTATCATTAACCAAATCAGATTCAAAGGTTCCAAAACAGTAACCAAACATCCAAAAACAGAAACTAGAACTAAATATCAATGGTTGTCACTCCCAAAGATACTAGCCAATGATTTCGAACTATTAAACTAAATGAAAATTAATGATAAAAACATGAAAATACCAAAAGGTGGTTCTTGAAGCTGAATCTCGGAGTCAAAGAGCCTTGGGGGTCGATTTTACACCAGGTCCTCGCTCGTTTTTTCGACCTAAAAGCCTCTATTTATAGTTGCAAAAATCTCGAGACCGCGCTGTGCTTTTATGGATCCCGCGTCGCGCGTAGGGGTTTATCCCCGTTTTATCGGAATTTGAATTCTTTCCACCGCCTCGTACCCGCGTCGCGCCTTGATGATTTCCGCGGCACGCGTACGTCTTTTCCTGATTTTGCCTTGATCTTCAAACTTCTTCCAATTTGCACGCTTTTAGTCCCTGTTTTCATTATTTCTTTCCAAGCAAGTGCTGGCACGAAAAGTGAGAATATCATGATGCATATGATATAATTTCACTAAGAATAGGGCTCAACAACGACTAAAATATGTGATATTACTAGGCGTTGTCAATTATATAATTACTTAAGTTTATATTAATGACCAAATGGTGAAGAATCTTGGTGTAATGGACCATTTGTGTCAAATTGGGAATCTAAGGATAAGTGTTAACCTAGAGATGACTGAAGTTAAATAAATTATCATATTTGGGGCATAAGTGTGAATCTAGAGACTTCTAATGCAAAAGATTTAACTTTATGGGTGTTGGGTGAAGAAAGACTAAACTATAAGGACTAGTTTTGCCAATTGTGAAAGATACCAAGCTTTTGATGGGGGTTTCACCCATTTCAGCCACATCACATTTTTGAGAGAAGGAGAGCGAGAGAGTGGCGATTTTGATTGATCATGGAGGATAAGATGCTAGAGTGTAACACCAAATACTTGTGATAAGTATTCGAAAGTTAATTATAGCAAAAAGGGGTAAATTGGTCATTTTACCATAAAAGGGTAATTTGGTCATTTGACCATGTAAAGGACCAATTATGTAAAAATATTGTTTGCTTGTGGCAAAAGTATAAGGAATGAAAGTTTTATTGTAATAAAATGTGAGAAAAGTGCCAAAAGTTCAAGAAATGGAACTTAGGGACTAAATTTGTAAACTCATGAGGTATAAATAGAAGAGTTGACTCTCCTATGTGTAGCTAAACATTTTAGAAGCTACGGGAGGTTTTTCTTGAAGATGGTTTATGGAAATCTTTGATGATTGAAGCAAGAAATCATAGACATAGCTTGGAATTGGAAGATTCAAGCAATTGAGGTTAGTAAATTTGACTTTTATCCAAGTTCATGAAGGTGTTCTTGGTGGGTTTTTTTGGGATGAACTGGAAACTGAATTCTAGTTATAATCCAAGTAGTTTTGTATGATTATAAGTAGCAAACATGTTTGTGTTGTAAGAACACACATTAAATTGAAAGTATGTTGCTATTGTTGAAGATTTGAGAATTTGTTCAAGAACCCTAGAATACAAGTTTTTATGATCAACTTGATTCTAATGGGTTATAATGAATTCCAAATGCCATATTTGTTGAAATAAATCAATAGAAGTGATTAATCTTTGAATAATTTCGGTTTTGGACCAAAATTGTGAAAACGGGAATTTTTGGAAATGGATTGGAATTACCATTTCCATTGTTTAAAACTTGAAGTAAATGAAGGGTTTTGGTCTTGGAACAAACCCCTACCGATTAAGCAGAGTATTAAGCACTTAATATGAGAAAATGGAATTTTGTAGCATAAAAATCAGGAGTTCTGGTCTGCTGTTCAGCAGTCGCGACGCGACCACGCGACACGTGGTCGCGGCAAAATGCGAGAAACTCTTTGTTAACATTTTTAGCAATTTCCAAGTTTGATTTTGATGCTAGGCTTGTCCATTTGACCTGAAATTTTAAACATAGGTCTAAAATGGTATGAAACTTCATGGAAAATTATTAAAATGAGAATACGACCTCCCGAAGGCACTGTAGTAAAATATGCGTATTTCGGGAAGTGTATTAAATTTTTATAATGATGGTTATTGCTCGAAAATGATTGGAAATTGTCCCCAATTATGTTATATTGGACTCTTATGTATTAGAGTCAACTGAAATGATGATTAACCTATGATCATTTGGTATATAAATGAATATATAGGTATGGGACAAATGGTTGTGGTGTATGCAAAGGCAAGAAACAACCGGAATTAAATGCAGCAAGTATCCAGGTGAGTAATCTCACTTATATCATATATGATATGTATTGATTGGATTGTTACAGATTGAAACAGATTTGGGGGACGAAAATGACAGTTTTAAAGATATATTGAAAAGACAATACCAGATAAGCCGTGAGTCTGAGAAAGACAAGAACGGAGCTGTGAGTCGATAATACGACAATATCAGATAAGCCGTGAGTCAATGAAATGACAAGAACGGAGCTGTAAGTCAGTAAAAAGACAATACAGGGTAAGCCGTGAGTCAATGAAATGACAAGAACGGAGCCGTGAGTCTAGGCAAAAGCGGGGCAAACTCATGAGCCATAAATGACTATGATATCGGGTTATTAAAACCTGTTGGTGCGGCCTGAGGGCTATGATATAAATGTTGAAATTGTTTTGGTGCGGCTTATATGGCTAGGAAATACGGTGCAGTCAATTGTGACTAAGAAATATGGGACAGAAATGATAATTGAGAATTTATATGTTTAATTTCTCTTGTATACATATGGCTTTTGGTGGCTAACAGATTTGATTTGATCAATATGCAAATAACAGGTTAAATACGATTAAATGTTCAAATAATAGATATGATTTGATAATCATATGTTATTATGGTTCGGCCTGTAAGGTTATGAAGTAGGATGTGAAATCCTAAGAGATATACGATCAGCCAGTAAGGCTAGGAGTTTGGATCCGATATCCAGATAGATATATACGGTTAGCCGGAAGGGGCTATAAAACGGGACTTGGTATTGAAGAGATGAATAATAAGATATTTATCATATATAGGAAATTATATATGAATGCAGTTCTTATACATGTTATTTGCATATATGATTACTCACTGAGCTTTATAGCTCATGTTATCTGTTAAATGTCCCTGCAGGTTAGCATGATCCTGATAAGGGAAAAGATAGAGTCCGAGACTAAAGAAGTGGGACTTATAGATGCTGTCAGTAGCAGCCCGGCTTCAAAGGAGATTATGGTATTTTATACTCTCCTTGATAAACTTGTACCCGTTTTTAATAAAATATACCCCTTTTGTTATGGTTTTACGTATTGAAACCTTTGTTTTAAAATGAAAATTTTTCAGGGGTGTTTTTGTTTTAAAAGCCGGGTGTTACAAGTTGGTATCAGAGTCGTGGTTTAAGTGAACTAGGTGTCTATAGAGTAGATTCCTGGACTTAAACCTTGAGATAGTAGACATGATGTATAGTTAGGTGTATATAAGTTGTTATTATATATATATAACCTAACCGTTGCCGACTTCTGACGTATAAGAAGTATGAGCAGTGAATATTATTGGGAGGTATTTAGGGCGTGGAGCTTTAAGAGGTGGACCAGCCCTTTCTCAAAGCTCCATTGAACGAGGGGCAATGAGACCAGTAGAATAAAAATCCACATGACAAGCAATAGTAGCTGATGTGGTCAGAAAAAAAAAGAAATTGGTTGCTCATCCTGACTGATATCCAAGGTGAAAGAAAAGTAGTTGAGACTACAAGAAAAGCAAAAAAATGTTAGTGGACGCTTCAGAAGAAGTTAACGCGATTTAGGTCTAACCTAAAAGGGAAGGGACCAAAACGAAAAAGGTGATGCGGTGTAAGAAGTGCAGGAAAAGCACTCAGAAAAATTTTAGAGTTGAGACTCTACTGCTGAATTGTTGAAATCGTAGAAAACAGGAGCATATCGCTCGAGCCGGTTGGATGGAACGGAAGTGTTTTCAGCACGGAGCCATAGATCACTTCCCTACGAAATGTTCACATGCTAAATGTGGAGTAACAGGTGATAAACCCAGGAAAGAACGGGGAGGAAAGAAAGAAGAAACGAATGGTCGAAAAGGACCAGTAGTACCATGAGCATTCCAGCAGACTATGGAAGAAACTCGTGAGAAAACTGATATGGTCTTAGATATGATTGTTTTGAATATAATCCCCGTCTATGTTATGTTTGATCCATGAAACTATGTTTTGGATCGGTGACTTTGATGTCATGTCTGAATATTTCATCAACGAATATGGATGAAATTTTGGAAGTAGCTAGATAGCAAATATGTTCGAGATATTGAACACCTGGGAGGTTGTCTGCCTAGGATTTACGGGACCATCTTTCCCTATAAATTTGAAGCTGACGACTACCAATGAATCTGAAGAAATTGTGCGTATGAATTGATTAGCAATGAATGACGCTAACATAAATTGTAAAAGATGAACAATATGGTTCTAAAATCAGAAATGAAGTGGAGGAAAATCCACGATAAATGACTATTATTGAAGATACCGGTTACTTCTCTTTGCTTAAACTCGGAGAAGAGGTAGTAAGGGAAGGATGTTTTAGTTGGCATCTGCAGTATTGGCCAAGCTAAATAAAGCGGTGATAGAAGTGTAAAACTCTAAATGAATTATCGGATGTTTCTTCCGAAGGAACTTCCAGATTTTCCGCCAGATTGATGAGAAGAGTTTATGATTAAACTGGTTTTGGGAGCCGTTTTTGTTATTTAGGCTCTAAACTGATTAGCATCTGCAGAGATGGCAGAGTGGGAAGACAATTAGAAGAAATTTTTGAATCGGGGACTCATATGGCCGAATGTGTCATTGTGATGAGTTCCTATTTTGTGTGAAAAGAAGAAAGATCAGTCGATGTGGATGTGCATTGACTACCGAGAATATGATATTCGCGAAACCAGATTGAATATGATGTACAGATGTGCTAAATATTGGAGTTACTCCGCTGAGCAAAGAGATATGCGAAGTTTTCCAAGTATGAAATTTGGCTAAAAGAAGTTTCAATTCTTTGGGCATGTTAATAGTGCCAAAGATGATAAAGTAGATCCAGTGGAAATGATGCTTTGATAAAACGGGAACCGCCTGAGGAATCTGACTAAAATTGTAGTTCCTTGGATTGGCAGGTTATTATAGGAGAGTTGTAGAAAACTGCTCCCTGATTGCTGTCTAGTTGACTAAAGTTGACCAAGAAAAGTGAAAAGTTTGAGTGGGTAGAAAGACCACAAATATCTTTTCAAAGTTTGAGACAAACTTTGTGTGAAGCTCCGGTGTTAGCATTATCGCTAAGCGGAGAAGATAATTTGTTTTACAGAAATGCATCCAGAGTTAACTTTGGGTACATAACATTGCAGTAACAATTATGATTTTGGCATTGAAGCTTTGAAGACACTACTGATGTGGTGTAAAGCTTACTGTTTATACGGATTATAAAAGTTTGAAGTACTTAATTGATTAAAAAGAAGCTGAATATGAGATAGCAAAGATAGATGGGTTACTTAAAGATTTCGGTTGTGAAATCTTGTACCCTCTCGGTAAAGCAAATGTGGTTATAGATGCCTTGAGTTGAAAATAGTATCTTTTGAAAGATACAACCACATGTGTGAGTGTGGCGAATTGATTACCTGAGTTGATTCGGGTAGCACAGAAAGAACTATGTAAGTCTGAAAACGTGAAAAGTGAATGAATGAATGATTGGATATTGGAAGAAGCTAGTTGGAAAATCACAGCGATTTAAACCCTTGGTGATTGTGTATGTGGATTCCAAAGCAAAGCAAAATATGAGATTTATTTTGAGATGATGCATATTGTAGTAGATATGCAATAAATCCGGGGCAGTGCCAAATGGTATAAGATGATAAAACCTATGCATTGGTGGCCGGTAGTGAAGAAAGATGTTGAAAGATACGTGAAAAATGTTTGATTTGTTCACAAGTAAAGTCAAACTATTAGTAACATACGGAGAAAATTAACTGTTGCAGATTACAGCGAAGAAAAAGGGACGATATTATTATAGACTTTGTAATAAAGTCTCCGCAAGTACCGCATGTGTATGACACCATATGGGTAATAGTTAACCGGATGATGAAACCAGCGTAAATTTATACCGACTAGGGAAGAAATTAAGATCGAAAAGTAGTGAAAAACTACATAGAAAGAGTAATTTGTCGACGTGAGTTACCGGTGTCGATTGTATCGGGTCGAGATAATAGAATTATTCGCTGCTTTTGGCATAAATCCCAAGAATAATTAGTTCAAAAGTACTAGTAAGTACTGTATATGATTTGCAGATTGATAGACGAGGCGAGATAATGATGCAGACTCTAGAAGATGTGCTTGAAATTTGCATAACAGACCCTGGTGGAAGATGAGAAGATCGTCTATCTTTGGTAGAATTTGTAAGAATTAACAACTTGCATACTAGTATTCTGATGGCTCGTGTGGAGTATTGTATGGAGTACTGTGTCCTACTTCGATTTGATGGATTGAAGATGTGGAAAAGCCGTTGGCTAGATCCAAGATTGTTGTACAAACTGAAGAGAAGATTAGCAGGATACAAGCAAATTTGAACACGGCTAATAATTAGTAAAAATAGTATGTGGATCATCGAGTAAAACCGTCGAAATTTCAAGTGAGGAAAGATGGTAGTACTCAAAGTAATTCTTTTGGAAAGACTAAAAATTGTTTTGGGACAGAAAGGAAAGTGGAATCCTGGTTTTATTGGACCTTTCCATATATCCCACAAAGTAAGAATTGTGATGTATTGATCGAAGTTTCTGGATGAACTTCAAGATATTTATAAAGTTTTCTATGGATCTCATTTTGGAGAACATTGAATGATGAATTCCAAAAATACTTCATGATGAAATCGAGGTAGATAAGGAGTTACGATAACCGGGACAACTAGAGGAGTGTTAGGTGGAAAACGAGATAGCTATGAAATAAGAAGATTAGTATGGTAAAAGTGCTTTGGCAATACCATAGAGGTTTCCATATGTTATGAGAGACCGAAATTGTAATGAGGCAGATATACCCTCACATATTTGTATGATTCCGGGGACGGAATCTTTTGAAGGAAGGGAGAATTTGTAACACCAAATACTTGTGATAAGTATTCGAAAGTTAATTCTAGCAAAAAGGGGTAAATTAGTCATTTTACCATAAAAGGGTAATTTGGTCATTTGACCATTAAAGGACCAATTATGTAAAAATATTGTTTGCTTGTGGCAAAAGTATAAGGAATGAAAGTTTTATTGTAATAAAATGTGAGAAAAGTGCCAAAAGTTTAAGAAATGGAACTTAGGGACTAAATTTGTAAACTCATGAGGTATAAATAGAAGAGTTGACTCTCCTATGTGTAGCTGAACGTTTTAGAAGCTACGGGAGGTTTTTCTTGAAGATGGTTTCTGGAAATCTTTGATGATTGAATCAAGAAATCATAGACATAGCTTGGAATTGGAAGATTCAAGCAATTGAGGTTAGTAAATTTGACTTTTAACCAAGTTCATGAAGGTGTTCTTGGTGGGTTTTTTTGGGATGAACTGGAAACTGAATTCCAGTTATAATCCAAGTAGTTTTGTATGATTATAAGTAGCAAACATGTTTGTGTTGTAAGAACACACATTAAATTGAAAGTATGTTGCTATTGTTGAAGATTTGAGAATTTGTTCAAGAACCCTAGAATACAAGTTTTTATGATCAACTTGATTCTAATGGGTTATAATGAATTCCAAATGCCATATTTTTTGAAATAAATCAATAGAAGTGATTAATCTTTGAATAATTTCGGTTTTGGACCAAAATTGTGAAAACGGGAATTTTTGGAAATGGATTGGAATTACCATTTCCATTGTTTAAAACTTGAAGTAAATGAAGGGTTTTGGTCTTGGAACAAACCCCTACCGATTAAGCAGAGTATTAAGCACTTAATATGAGAAAATGGAATTTTGTAGCATAAAAATCAGGAGTTCTGGTCTGCTGTTCAGCAGTCGCGACGCGACCACGCGACACGTGGTCGCGGCAAAATGCGAGAAACTCTTTGTTAACATTTTTAGCAATTTCCAAGTTTGATTTTCATGCTAGGCTTGTCCATTTCACCTAAAATTTTAAACATAGGTCTAAAATGGTATGAAACTTCATGGAAAATTATTAAAATGAGAATACGACCTCCCGAAGGCACTGTAGTAAAATACGCGTATTTCGGAAAGTGTATTAAAATTTTATAATGATGGTTATTGCTCGAAAATGATTGGAAATTGTCCCCAATTATGTTATATTGGACTCTTATGTATTAGAGTCAACTGAAATGATGATTAACCTATGATCATTTGGTATATAAATGAATATATAGGTATGGGACAAATGGTTGTGGTGTATGCAAAGGCAAGAAACAACCGGAATTAAATGCAGCAAGTATCCAGGTGAGTAATCTCACTTATATCATATATGATATGTATTGATTGGACTGTTACAGATTGAAACAGATTTGGGGGACGAAAATGACAGTTTTAAAGATATATTGAAAAGACAATACCAGATAAGCCGTGAGTTTGAGAAAGACAAGAACGGAGCTGTGAGTCGATAATACGACAATATCAGATAAGCCGTGAGTCAATGAAATGACAAGAACGGAGCTGTAAGTCAGTAAAAAGACAATACAGGGTAAGCCGTGAGTCAATGAAATGACAAGAACGGAGCCGTGAGTCTAGGCAAAAGCGGGGCAAACTCATGAGCCATAAATGACTATGATATCGGGTTATTAAAACCTGTTGGTGCGGCCTGAGGGCTATGATATAAATGTTGAAATTGTTTTGGTGCGGCTTATATGGCTAGGAAATACGGTGCAGTCAATTGTGACTAAGAAATATGGGACAGAAATGATAATTGAGAATTTATATGTTTAATTTCTCTTGTATACATATGGCTTTTGGTGGCTAATAGATTTGATTTGATCAATATGCAAATAACAGGTTAAATACGATTAAATGTTCAAATAATAGATATGATTTGATAATCATATGTTATTATGGTTCGGCCTGTAAGGTTATGAAGTAGGATGTGAAATCCTAAGAGATATACGATCAGCCAGTAAGGCTAGGAGTTTGGATCCGATATCCAGATAGATATATACGGTTAGCCGGAAGGGGCTATAAAACGGGACTTGGTATTGAAGAGATGAATAATAAGATATTTATCATATATAGGAAATTATATATGAATGCAGTTCTTATACATGTTATTTGCAGATATGATTACTCACTGAGCTTTATAGCTCATGTTATCTGTTAAATGTCCCTGCAGGTTAGCATGATCCTGATAAGGGAAAAGATAGAGTCCGAGACTAAAGAAGTGGGACTTATAGATGCTGTCAGTAGCAGCCCGGCTTCAAAGGAGATTATGGTATTTTATACTCTCCTTGATACACTTGTACCCGTTTTTAATAAAATATACCCCTTTTGTTATGGTTTTACGTATTGAAACCTTTGTTTTAAAATGAAAATTTTTCAGGGGTGTTTTTGTTTTAAAAGCCGGGTGTTACAAGTTGGTATCAGAGTCGTGGTTTAAGTGAACTAGGTGTCTATAGAGTAGATTCCTGGACTTAAACCTTGAGATAGTAGACATGATGTATAGTTAGGTGTATATAAGTTGTTATTATATATATATAACCTAACCGTTGCCGACTTCTGACGTATAAGAAGTATGAGCAGTGAATATTATTGGGAGGTATTTAGGGCGTGGAGCTTTAAGAGGTGGACCAGCCCTTTCTCAAAGCTCCATTGAACGAGGGGCAAAGAGACCAGTAGAATAAAAATCCACATGACAAGCAATAGTAGCTGATGTGGTCAGAAAAAAAAGAAATTGGTTGCTCATCTTGACTGATATCCAAGGTGAAAGAAAAGTAGTTGAGACTACAAGAAAAGCAAAAAAATGTTAGTGGACGCTTCAGAAGAAGTTAACGCGATTTAGGTCTAACCTAAAAGGGAAGGTACCAAAACGAAAAAGGTGATGCGGTGTAAGAAGTGCAGGAAAAGCACTCAGAAAAATTTTAGAGTTGAGACTCTACTGCTGAATTGTTGAAATCGTAGAAAACAGGAGCATATCGCTCGAGCCGGTTGGATGGAACGGAAGTGTTTTCAGCACGGAGCCATAGATCACTTCCCTACGAAATGTTCACATGCTAAATGTGGAGTAACAGGTGATAAACCCAGGAAAGAACGGGGAGGAAAGAAAGAAGAAACGAATGGTCGAAAAGGACCAGTAGTACCATGAGCATTCCAGCAGACTATGGAAGAAACTCGTGAGAAAACTGATATGGTCTTAGATATGATTGTTTTGAATATAATCCCCGTCTATGTTATGTTTGATCCATGAAACTATGTTTTGGATCGGTGACTTTGATGTCATGTCTGAATATTTCATCAACGAATATGGATGAAATTTTGGAAGTAGCTATAGTAGATAGCAAATATGTTCGAGATATTGAACACCTGGGAGGTTGTCTGCCTAGGATTTACGGGACCATCTTTCCCTATAAATTTGAAGCTGACGACTACCAATGAATCTGAAGAAATTGTGCGTATGAATTGATTAGCAATGAATGACGCTAACATAAATTGTAAAAGATGAACAATATGGTTCTAAAATCAGAAATGAAGTGGAGGAAAATCCACGGTAAATGACTATTATTGAAGATACCGGTTACTTCTCTTTGCTTAAACTCGGAGAAGAGGTAGTAAGGGAAGGATGTTTTAGTTGGCATCTGCAGTATTGGCCAAGCTAAATAAAGCGGTGATAGAAGTGTAAAACTCTAAATGAATTATCGGATGTTTCTTCCGAAGGAACTTCCAGATTTTCCGCCAGATTGATGAGAAGAGTTTATGATTAAACTGGTTTTGGGAGCCGTTTTTGTTATTTAGGCTCTAAACTGATTAGCATCTGCAGAGATGGCAGAGTGGGAAGACAATTAGAAGAAATTTTTGAATCGGGGACTCATATGGCCGAATGTGTCATTGTGATGAGTTCCTATTTTGTGTGAAAAGAAGAAAGATCAGTCGATGTGGATGTGCATTGACTACCGAGAATATGATATTCGCGAAACCAGATTGAATATGATGTACAGATGTGCTAAATATTGGAGTTACTCCGCTGAGCAAAGAGATATGCGAAGTTTTCCAAGTATGAAATTTGGCTAAAAGAAGTTTCAATTCTTTGGGCATGTTAATAGTGCCAAAGATGATAAAGTAGATCCAGTGGAAATGATGCTTTGATAAAACGGGAACCGCCTGAGGAATCTGACTAAAATTGTAGTTCCTTGGATTGGCAGGTTATTATAGGAGAGTTGTAGAAAACTGCTCCCTGATTGCTGTCTAGTTGACTAAAGTTGACCAAGAAAAGTGAAAAGTTTGAGTGAGTAGAAAGACCACAAATATCTTTTCAAAGTTTGAGACAAACTTTGTGTGAAGCTCCGGTGTTAGCATTATCGCTAAGCGGAGAAGATAATTTGTTTTACAGAAATGCATCCAGAGTTAACTTTGGGTACATAACATTGCAGTAACAATTATGATTTTGGCATTGAAGCTTTGAAGACACTACTAATGTGGTGTAAAGCTTACTGTTTATACGGATTATAAAAGTTTGAAGTACTTAATTGATTAAAAAGAAGCTGAATATGAGATAGCAAAGATAGATGGGTTACTTAAAGATTTCGGTTGTGAAATCTTGTACCCTCTCGGTAAAGCAAATGTGGTTATAGATGCCTTGAGTTGAAAATAGTATCTTTTGAAAGATACAACCACATGTGTGAGTGTGGCGAATTGATTACCTGAGTTGATTCGGGTAGCACAGAAAGAACTGTGTAAGTCTGAAAACGTGAAAAGTGAATGAATGAATGATTGGATATTGGAAGAAGCTAGTTGGAAAATCACAGCGATTTAAACCCTTGGTGATTGTGTATGTGGATTCCAAAGCAAAGCAAAATATGAGATTTATTTTGAGATGATGCATATTGTAGTAGATATGCAATAAATCCGA
Source organism: Cichorium intybus (assembly GCA_023525715.1). Lineage (NCBI taxonomy): Eukaryota > Viridiplantae > Streptophyta > Magnoliopsida > Asterales > Asteraceae > Cichorium > Cichorium intybus. The sequence goes on along the minus strand of CM042014.1, from coordinate 84,069,807 downwards.
GGCAGTGCCAAATGGTATAAGATGATAAAACCTATGCATTGGTGGCCGGTAGTGAAGAAAGATGTTGAAAGATACGTGAAAAATGTTTGATTTGTTCACAAGTAAAGTCAAACTATTAGTAACATACGGAGAAAATTAACTGTTGCAGATTACAGCGAAGAAAAAGGGACGATATTATTATAGACTTTGTAATAAAGTCTCCGCAAGTACCGCATGTGTATGACACCATATGGGTAATAGTTAACCGGATGATGAAACCAGCGTAAATTTATACCGACTAGGGAAGAAATTAAGATCGAAAAGTAGTGAAAAACTACATAGAAAGAGTAATTTGTCGACGTGAGTTACCGGTGTCGATTGTATCGGGTCGAGATAATAGAATTATTCGCTGCTTTTGGCATAAATCCCAAGAATAATTAGTTCAAAAGTACTAGTAAGTACTGTATATGATTTGCAGATTGATAGACGAGGCGAGATAATGATGCAGACTCTAGAAGATGTGCTTGAAATTTGCATAACAGACCCTGGTGGAAGATGAGAAGATCGTCTATCTTTGGTAGAATTTGTAAGAATTAACAACTTGCATACTAGTATTCTGATGGCTCGCGTGGAGTATTGTATGGAGTACTGTGTCCTACTTCGATTTGATGGATTGAAGATGTGGAAAAGCCGTTGGCTAGATCCAAGATTGTTGTACAAACTGAAGAGAAGATTAGCAGGATACAAGCAAATTTGAACACGGCTAATAATTAGTAAAAATAGTATGTGGATCATCGAGTAAAACCGTCGAAATTTCAAGTGAGGAAAGATGGTAGTACTCAAAGTAATTCTTTTGGAAAGACTAAAAATTGTTTTGGGACAGAAAGGAAAGTGGAATCCTGGTTTTATTGGACCTTTCCATATATCCCACAAAGTAAGAATTGTGATGTATTGATCGAAGTTGTTTCTGGATGAACTTCAAGATATTTATAAAGTTTTCTATGGATCTCATTTTGGAGAATATTGAATGATGAATTCCAAAAATACTTCATGATGAAATCGAGGTAGATAAGGAGTTACGATAACCGGGACAACTAGAGGAGTGTTAGGTGGAAAACGAGATAGCTATGAAATAAGAAGATTAGTATGGTAAAAGTGCTTTGGCAATACCATAGAGGTTTCCATATGTTATGAGAGACCGAAATTGTAATGAGGCAGATATACCCTCACATATTTGTATGATTCCGGGGACGGAATCTTTTGAAGGAAGGGAGAATTTGTAACACCAAATACTTGTGATAAGTATTCGAAAGTTAATTCTAGAAAAAAGGGGTAAATTAGTCATTTTACCATAAAAGGGTAATTTGGTCATTTGACCATTAAAGGACCAATTATGTAAAAATATTATTTGCTTGTGGCAAAAGTATAAGGAATGAAAGTTTTATTGTAATAAAATGTGAGAAAAGTGCCAAAAGTTTAAGAAATGGAACTTAGGGACTAAATTTGTAAACTCATGAGGTATAAATAGAAGAGTTGACACTCCTATGTGTAGCTGAACGTTTTAGAAGCTACGGGAGGTTTTTCTTGAAGATGGTTTCTGGAAATCTTTGATGATTGAAGCAAGAAATCATAGACATAGCTTGGAATTGGAAGATTCAAGCAATTGAGGTTAGTAAATTTGACTTTTAACCAAGTTCATGAAGGTGTTCTTGGTGGATTTTTTTGGGATGAACTGGAAACTGAATTCCAGTTATAATCCAAGTAGTTTTGTATGATTATAAGTAGCAAACATGTTTGTGTTGTAAGAACACACATTAAATTGAAAGTATGTTGCTATTGTTGAAGATTTGAGAATTTGTTCAAGAACCCTAGAATACACGTTTTTATGATCAACTTGATTCTAATGGGTTATAATGAATTCCAAATACCATATTTGTTGAAATAAATCAATAGAAGTGATTAATCTTTGAATAATTTCGGTTTTGGACCAAAATTGTGAAAACGGGAATTTTTGGAAATGGATTGGAATTACCATTTCCATTGTTTAAAACTTGAAGTAAATGAAGGGTTTTGGTCTTGGAACAAACCCCTACCGATTAAGCAGAGTATTAAGCACTTAATATGAGAAAATGGAATTTTGTAGCATAAAAATCAGGAGTTATGGTCTGCTGTTCAGCAGTCGCGACACGACCACGCGACACGTGGTCGCGGCAAAATGCGAGAAACTCTTTGTTAACATTTTTAGCAATTTCCAAGTTTGATTTTGATGCTAGGCTTGTCCATTTCACCTGAAATTTTAAACATAGGTCTAAAATGGTATGAAACTTCATGGAAAATTATTAAAATGAGAATACGACCTCCCGAAGGCACTGTAGTAAAATACGCGTATTTCGGGAAGTGTATTAAATTTTTATAATGATGGTTATTGCTCGAAAATGATTGGAAATTGTCCCCAATTATGTTATATTGGACTCTTATGTATTAGAGTCAACTGAAATGATGATTAACCTATGAATTTTTGGTATATAAATGAATATATAGGTATGGGACAAATGGTTGTGGTGTATGCAAAGGCAAGAAACAACCGGAATTAAATGCAGCAAGTATCCAGGTGAGTAATCTCACTTATATCATATATGATATGTATTGATTGGACTGTTACAGATTGAAACAGATTTGGGGGACGAAAATGACAGTTTTAAAGATATATTGAAAAGACAATACCAGATAAGCCGTGAGTCTGAGAAAGACAAGAACGGAGCTGTGAGTCGATAATACGACAATATCAGATAAGCCGTGAGTCAATGAAATGACAAGAACGGAGCTGTAAGTCAGTAAAAAGACAATACAGGGTAAGCCGTGAGTCAATGAAATGACAAGAACGGAGCCGTGAGTCTAGGCAAAAGCGGGGCAAACTCATGAGCCATAAATGACTATGATATCGGGTTATTAAAACCTGTTGGTGCGGCCTGAGGGCTATGATATAAATGTTGAAATTGTTTTGGTGCGGCTTATATGGCTAGGAAATACGGTGCAGTCAATTGTGACTAAGAAATATGGGACAGAAATGATAATTAAGAATTTATATGTTTAATTTCTCTTGTATACATATGGCTTTTGGTGGCTAACAGATTTGATTTGATCAATATGCAAATAACAGGTTAAATACGATTAAATGTTCAAATAATAGATATGATTTGATAATCATATGTTATTATGGTTCGGCCTGTAAGGTTATGAAGTAGGATGTGAAATCCTAAGAGATATACGATCAGCCAGTAAGGCTAGGAGTTTGGATCCGATATCCAGATAGATATATACGGTTAGCCGGAAGGGGCTATAAAACGGGACTTGGTATTGAAGAGATGAATAATAAGATATTTATCATATATAGGAAATTATATATGAATGCAGTTCTTATACATGTTATTTGCAGATATGATTACTCACTGAGCTTTATAGCTCATGTTATCTGTTAAATGTCCCTGCAGGTTAGCATGATCCTGATAAGGGAAAAGATAGAGTCCGAGACTAAAGAAGTGGGACTTATAGATGCTGTCAGTAGCAGCCCGTCTTCAAAGGAGATTATGGTATTTTATACTCTCCTTGATACACTTGTACCCGTTTTTAATAAAATATACCCCTTTTGTTATGGTTTTACGTATTGAAACCTTTGTTTTAAAATGAAAATTTTTCAGGGGTGTTTTTGTTTTAAAAGCCGGGTGTTACAAGTTGGTATCAGAGTCGTGGTTTAAGTGAACTAGGTGTCTATAGAGTAGATTCCTGGACTTAAACCTTGAGATAGTAGACATGATGTATAGTTAGGTGTATATAAGTTGTTATTATATATATATAACCTAACCGTTGCCGACTTCTGACGTATAAGAAGTATGAGCAGTGAATATTATTGGGAGGTATTTAGGGCGTGGAGCTTTAAGAGGTGGACCAGCCCTTTCTCAAAGCTCCATTGAACGAGGGGCAAAGAGACCAGTAGAATAAAAATCCACATGACAAGCAATAGTAGCTGATGTGGTCAGAAAAAAAAAAAAGAAATTGGTTGCTCATCCTGACTGATATCCAAGGTGAAAGAAAAGTAGTTAAGACTACAAGAAAAGCAAAAAAATGTTAGTGGACGCTTCAGAAGAAGTTAACGCGATTTAGGTCTAACCTAAAAGGGAAGGGACCAAAACGAAAAAGGTGATGCGGTGTAAGAAGTGCAGGAAAAGCACTCAGAAAAATTTTAGAGTTGAGACTCTACTGCTGAATTGTTGAAATCGTAGAAAACAGGAGCATATCGCTCGAGCCGGTTGGATGGAACGGAAGTGTTTTCAGCACGGAGCCATAGATCACTTCCCTACGAAATGTTCACATGCTAAATGTGGAGTAACAGGTGATAAACCCAGGAAAGAACGGGGAGGAAAGAAAGAAGAAACGAATGGTCGAAAAGGACCAGTAGTACCATGAGCATTCCAGCAGACTATGGAAGAAACTCGTGAGAAAACTGATATGGTCTTAGATATGATTGTTTTGAATATAATCCCCGTCTATGTTATGTTTGATCCATGAAACTATGTTTTGGATCGGTGACTTTGATGTCATGTCTGAATATTTCATCAACGAATATGGATGAAATTTTGGAAGTAGCTATAGTAGATAGCAAATATGTTCGAGATATTGAACACCTGGGAGGTTGTCTGCCTAGGATTTACGGGACCATCTTTCCCTATAAATTTGAAGCTGACGACTACCAATGAATCTGAAGAAATTGTGCGTATGAATTGATTAGCAATGAATGACGCTAACATAAATTGTAAAAGATGAACAATATGGTTCTAAAATCAGAAATGAAGTGGAGGAAAATCCACGGTAAATGACTATTATTGAAGATACCGGTTACTTCTCTTTGCTTAAACTCGGAGAAGAGGTAGTAAGGGAAGGATGTTTTAGTTGGCATCTGCAGTATTGGCCAAGCTAAATAAAGCGGTGATAGAAGTGTAAAACTCTAAATGAATTATCGGATGTTTCTTCCGAAGGAACTTCCAGATTTTCCGCCAGATTGATGAGAAGAGTTTATGATTAAACTGGTTTTGGGAGCCGTTTTTTTTATTTAGGATCTAAACTGATTAGCATCTGCAGAGATGGCAGAGTGGGAAGACAATTAGAAGATATTTTTGAATCGGGGACTCATATGGCCGAATGTGTCATTGTGATGAGTTCCTATTTTGTGTGAAAAGAAGAAAGATCAGTCGATGTGGATGTGCATTGACTATCGAGAATATGATATTCGCGAAACCAGATTGAATATGATGTACAGATGTGCTAAATATTGGAGTTACTCCGCTGAGCAAAGAGATATGCGAAGTTTTCCAAGTATGAAATTTGGCTAAAAGAAGTTTCAATTCTTTGGGCATGTTAATAGTGCCAAAGATGATAAAGTAGATCCAGTGGAAATGATGCTTTGATAAAACGGGAACCGCCTGAGGAATCTGACTAAAATTGTAGTTCCTTGGATTGGCAGGTTATTATAGGAGAGTTGTAGAAAACTGCTCCCTGATTGCTGTCTAGTTGACTAAAGTTGACCAAGAAAAGTGAAAAGTTTGAGTGGGTAGAAAGACCACAAATATCTTTTCAAAGTTTGAGACAAACTTTGTGTGAAGCTCCGGTGTTAGCATTATCGCTAAGCGGAGAAGATAATTTGTTTTACAGAAATGCATCCAGAGTTAACTTTGGGTACATAACATTGCAGTAACAATTATGATTTTGGCATTGAAGCTTTGAAGACACTACTGATGTGGTGTAAAGCTTACTTTTTATACGGATTATAAAAGTTTGAAGTACTTAATTGATTAAAAAGAAGCTGAATATGAGATAGCAAAGATAGATGGGTTACTTAAAGATTTCGGTTGTGAAATCTTGTACCCTCTCGGTAAAGCAAATGTGGTTATAGATGCCTTGAGTTGAAAATAGTATCTTTTGAAAGATACAACCACATGTGTGAGTGTGGCGAATTGATTACCTGAGTTGATTCGGGTAGCACAGAAAGAACTGTGTAAGTCTGAAAACGTGAAAAGTGAATGAATGAATGATTGGATATTGGAAGAAGCTAGTTGGAAAATCACAGCGATTTAAACCCTTGGTGATTGTGTATGTGGATTCCAAAGCAAAGCAAAATATGAGATTTATTTTGAGATGATGCATATTGTAGTAGATATGCAATAAATCCGGGGCAGTGCCAAATGGTATAAGATGATAAAACCTATGCATTGGTGGCCGGTAGTGAAGAAAGATGTTGAAAGATACGTGAAAAATGTTTGATTTGTTCACAAGTAAAGTCAAACTATTAGTAACATACGGAGAAAATTAACTGTTGCAGATTACAGCGAAGAAAAAGGGACGATATTATTATAGACTTTGTAATAAAGTCTCCGCAAGTACCGCATGTGTATGACACCATATGGGTAATAGTTAACCGGATGATGAAACCAGCGTAAATTTATACCGACTAGGGAAGAAATTAAGATCGAAAAGTAGTGAAAAACTACATAGAAAGAGTAATTTGTCGACGTGAGTTACCGGTGTCGATTGTATCGGGTCGAGATAATAGAATTATTCGCTGCTTTTGGCATAAATCCCAAGAATAATTAGTTCAAAAGTACTAGTAAGTACTGTATATGATTTGCAGATTGATAGACGAGGCGAGATAATGATGCAGACTCTAGAAGATGTGCTTGAAATTTGCATAACAGACCCTGGTGGAAGATGAGAAGATCGTCTATCTTTGGTAGAATTTGTAAGAATTAACAACTTGCATACTAGTATTCTGATGGCTCGCGTGGAGTATTGTATGGAGTACTGTGTCCTACTTCGATTTGATGGATTGAAGATGTGGAAAAGCCGTTGGCTAGATCCAAGATTGTTGTACAAACTGAAGAGAAGATTAGCAGGATACAAGCAAATTTGAACACGGCTAATAATTAGTAAAAATAGTATGTGGATCATCGAGTAAAACCGTCGAAATTTCAAGTGAGGAAAGATGGTAGTACTCAAAGTAATTCTTTTGGAAAGACTAAAAATTGTTTTGGGACAGAAAGGAAAGTGGAATCCTGGTTTTATTGGACCTTTCCATATATCCCACAAAGTAAGAATTGTGATGTATTGATCGAAGTTTCTGGATGAACTTCAAGATATTTATAAAGTTTTCTATGGATCTCATTTTGGAGAACATTGAATGATGAATTCCAAAAATACTTCATGATGAAATCGAGGTAGATAAGGAGTTACGATAACCGGGACAACTAGAGGAGTGTTAGGTGGAAAACGAGATAGCTATGAAATAAGAAGATTAGTATGGTAAAAGTGCTTTGGCAATACCATAGAGGTTTCCATATGTTATGAGAGACCGAAATTGTAATGAGGCAGATATACCCTCACATATTTGTATGATTCCGGGGACGGAATCTTTTGAAGGAAGGGAGAATTTGTAACACCAAATACTTGTGATAAGTATTCGAAAGTTAATTCTAGAAAAAAGGGGTAAATTAGTCATTTTACCATAAAAGGGTAATTTGGTCATTTGACCATTAAAGGACCAATTATGTAAAAATATTGTTTGCTTGTGGCAAAAGTATAAGGAATGAAAGTTTTATTGTAATAAAATGTGAGAAAAGTGCCAAAAGTTTAAGAAATGGAACTTAGGGACTAAATTTGTAAACTCATGAGGTATAAATAGAAGAGTGGACTCTCCTATGTGTAGCTGAACGTTTTAGAAGCTACGGGAGGTTTTTCTTGAAGATGGTTTCTGGAAATCTTTGATGATTGAAGCAAGAAATCATAGACATAGCTTGGAATTGGAAGATTCAAGCAATTGAGGTTAGTAAATTTGACTTTTAACCAAGTTCATAAAGGTGTTCTTGGTGGGTTTTTTTGGGATGAACTGGAAACTGAATTCCAGTTATAATCCAAGTAGTCTTGTATGATTATAAGTAGCAAACATGTTTGTGTTGTAAGAACACACATTAAATTGAAAGTATGTTGCTATTGTTGAAGATTTGAGAATTTGTTCAAGAACCCTAGAATACAAGTTTTTATGATCAACTTGATTCTAATGGGTTATAATGAATTCCAAATGCCATATTTGTTGAAATAAATCAATAGAAGTGATTAATCTTTGAATAATTTCGGTTTTGGACCAAAATTGTGAAAACGGGAATTTTTGGAAATGGATTGGAATTACCATTTCCATTGTTTAAAACTTGAAGTAAATGAAGGGTTTTGGTCTTGGAACAAACCCCTACCGATTAAGCAGAGTATTAAGCACTTAATATGAGAAAATGGAATTTTGTAGCATAAAAATCAGGAGTTCTGGTCTGCTGTTCAGCAGTCGCGACGCGACCACGCGACACGTGGTCGCGGCAAAATGCGAGAAACTCTTTGTTAACATTTTTAGCAATTTCCAAGTTTGATTTTGATGCTAGGCTTGTCCATTTGACCTGAAATTTTAAACATAGGTCTAAAATGGTATGAAACTTCATGGAAAATTATTAAAATGAGAATACGACCTCCCGAAGGCACTGTAGTAAAATACGCGTATTTCGGGAAGTGTATTAAATTTTTATAATGATGGTTATTGCTCGAAAATGATTGGAAATTGTCCCCAATTATGTTATATTGGACTCTTATGTATTAGAGTCAACTGAAATGATGATTAACCTATGATCATTTGGTATATAAATGAATATATAGGTATGGGACAAATGGTTGTGGTGTATGCAAAGGCAAGAAACAACCGGAATTAAATGCAGCAAGTATCCAGGTGAGTAATCTCACTTATATCATATATGATATGTATTGATTGGATTGTTACAGATTGAAACAGATTTGGGGGACGAAAATGACAGTTTTAAAGATATATTGAAAAGACAATACCAGATAAGCCGTGAGTCTGAGAAAGACAAGAACGGAGCTGTGAGTCGATAATACGACAATATCAGATAAGCCGTGAGTCAATGAAATGACAAGAACGGAGCTGTAAGTCAGTAAAAAGACAATACAGGGTAAGCCGTGAGTCAATGAAATGACAAGAACGGAGCCGTGAGTCTAGGCAAAAGCGGGGCAAACTCATGAGCCATAAATGACTATGATATCGGGTTATTAAAACCTGTTGGTGCGGCCTGAGGGCTATGATATAAATGTTGAAATTGTTTTGGTGCGGCTTATATGGCTAGGAAATACGGTGCAGTCAATTGTGACTAAGAAATATGGGACAGAAATGATAATTGAGAATTTATATGTTTAATTTCTCTTGTATACATATGGCTTTTGGTGGCTAATAGATTTGATTTGATCAATATGCAAATAACAGGTTAAATACGATTAAATGTTCAAATAATAGATATGATTTGATAATCATATGTTATTATGGTTCGGCCTGTAAGGTTATGAAGTAGGATGTGAAATCCTAAGAGATATACGATCAGCCAGTAAGGCTAGGAGTTTGGATCCGATATCCAGATAGATATATACGGTTAGCCGGAAGGGGCTATAAAACGGGACTTGGTATTGAAGAGATGAATAATAAGATATTTATCATATATAGGAAATTATATATGAATGCAGTTCTTATACATGTTATTTGCAGATATGATTACTCACTGAGCTTTATAGCTCATGTTATCTGTTAAATGTCCCTGCAGGTTAGCATGATCCTGATAAGGGAAAAGATAGAGTCCGAGACTAAAGAAGTGGGACTTATAGATGCTGTCAGTAGCAGCCCGACTTCAAAGGAGATTATGGTATTTTATACTCTCCTTGATACACTTGTACCCGTTTTTAATAAAATATACCCATTTTGTTATGGTTTTACGTATTGAAACCTTTGTTTTAAAATGAAAATTTTTCAGGGGTGTTTTTGTTTTAAAAGCCGGGTGTTACAAGTTGGTATCAGAGTCGTGGTTTAAGTGAACTAGGTGTCTATAGAGTAGATTCCTGGACTTAAACCTTGAGATAGTAGACATGATGTATAGTTAGGTGTATATAAGTTGTTATTATATATATATATAACCTAACCGTTGCCGACTTCTGACGTATAAGAAGTATGAGCAGTGAATATTATTGGGAGGTATTTAGGGCGTGGAGCTTTAAGAGGTGGACCAGCCCTTTCTCAAAGCTCCATTGAACGAGGGGCAAAGAGACCAGTAGAATAAAAATCCACATGACAAGCAATAGTAGCTGATGTGGTCAGAAAAAAAAGAAATTGGTTGCTCATCCTGACTGATATCCAAGGTGAAAGAAAAGTAGTTGAGACTACAAGAAAAGCAAAAAAATGTTAGTGGACGCTTCAGAAGAAGTTAACGCGATTTAGGTCTAACCTAAAAGGGAAGGGACCAAAACGAAAAAGGTGATGCGGTGTAAGAAGTGCAGGAAAAGCACTCAGAAAAATTTTAGAGTTGAGACTCTACTGCTGAATTGTTGAAATCGTAGAAAACAGGAGCATATCGCTCGAGCCGGTTGGATGGAACGGAAGTGTTTTCAGCACGGAGCCATAGATCACTTCCCTACGAAATGTTCACATGCTAAATGTGGAGTAACAGGTGATAAACCCAGGAAAGAACGGGGAGGAAAGAAAGAAGAAACGAATGGTCGAAAAGGACCAGTAGTACCATGAGCATTCCAGCAGACTATGGAAGAAACTCGTGAGAAAACTGATATGGTCTTAGATATGATTGTTTTGAATATAATCCCCGTCTATGTTATGTTTAATCCATGAAACTATGTTTTGGATCGGTGACTTTGATGTCATGTCTGAATATTTCATCAACGAATATGGATGAAATTTTGGAAGTAGCTATAGTAGATAGCAAATATGTTCGAGATATTGAACACCTGGGAGGTTGTCTGCCTAGGATTTACGGGACCATCTTTCCCTATAAATTTGAAGCTGACGACTACCAATGAATCTGAAGAAATTGTACGTATGAATTGATTAGCAATGAATGACGCTAACATAAATTGTAAAAGATGAACAATATGGTTCTAAAATCAGAAATGAAGTGGAGGAAAATCCACGGTAAATGACTATTATTGAAGATACCGGTTACTTCTCTTTGCTTAAACTCGGAGAAGAGGTAGTAAGGGAAGGATGTTTTAGTTGGCATCTGCAGTATTGGCCAAGCTAAATAAAGCGGTGATAGAAGTGTAAAACTCTAAATGAATTATCGGATGTTTCTTCCGAAGGAACTTCCAGATTTTCCGCCAGATTGATGAGAAGAGTTTATGATTAAACTGGTTTTGGGAGCCGTTTTTGTTATTTAGGCTCTAAACTGATTAGCATCTGCAGAGATGGCAGAGTGGGAAGACAATTAGAAGAAATTTTTGAATCGGGGACTCATATGGCCGAATGTGTCATTGTGATGAGTTCCTATTTTGTGTGAAAAGAAGAAAGATCAGTCGATGTGGATGTGCATTGACTACCGAGAATATGATATTCGCGAAACCAGATTGAATATGATGTACAGATGTGCTAAATATTGGAGTTACTCCGCTGAGCAAAGAGATATGCGAAGTTTTCCAAGTATGAAATTTGGCTAAAAGAAGTTTCAATTCTTTGGGCATGTTAATAGTGCCAAAGATGATAAAGTAGATCCAGTGGAAATGATGCTTTGATAAAACGGGAACCGCCTGAGGAATCTGACTAAAATTGTAGTTCCTTGGATTGGCAGGTTATTATAGGAGAGTTGTAGAAAACTGCTCCCTGATTGCTGTCTAGTTGACTAAAGTTGACCAATAAAAGTGAAAAGTTTGAGTGGGTAGAAAGACCACAAATATCTTTTCAAAGTTTGAGACAAACTTTGTGTGAAGCTCCGGTGTTAGCATTATCGCTAAGCGGAGAAGATAATTTGTTTTACAGAAATGCATCCAGAGTTAACTTTGGGTACATAACATTGCAGTAACAATTATGATTTTGGCATTGAAGCTTTGAAGACACTACTGATGTGGTGTAAAGCTTACTGTTTATACGGATTATAAAAGTTTGAAGTACTTAATTGATTAAAAAGAAGCTGAATATGAGATAGCAAAGATAGATGGGTTACTTAAAGATTTCGGTTGTGAAATCTTGTACCCTCTCGGTAAAGCAAATGTGGTTATAGATGCCTTGAGTTGAAAATAGTATCTTTTGAAAGATACAACCACATGTGTGAGTGTGGCGAATTGATTACCTGAGTTGATTCGGGTAGCACAGAAAGAACTGTGTAAGTCTGAAAACGTGAAAAGTGAATGAATGAATGATTGGATATTGGAAGAAGCTAGTTGGAAAATCACAGCGATTTAAACCCTTGGTGATTGTGTATGTGGATTCCAAAGCAAAGCAAAATATGAGATTTATTTTGAGATGATGCATATTGTAGTAGAAATGCAATAAATCCGGGGCAGTGCCAAATGGTATAAGATGATAAAACCTATGCATTGGTGGCCGGTAGTGAAGAAAGATGTTGAAAGATACGTGAAAAATGTTTGATTTGTTCACAAGTAAAGTCAAACTATTAGTAACATACGGAGAAAATTAACTGTTGCAGATTACAGCGAAGAAAAAGGGACGATATTATTATAGACTTTGTAATAAAGTCTCCGCAAGTACCGCATGTGTATGACACCATATGGGTAATAGTTAACCGGATGATGAAACCAGCGTAAATTTATACCGACTAGGGAAGAAATTAAGATCGAAAAGTAGTGAAAAACTACATAGAAAGAGTAATTTGTCGACGTGAGTTACCGGTGTCGATTGTATCGGGTCGAGATAATAGAATTATTCGCTGCTTTTGGCATAAATCCCAAGAATAATTAGTTCAAAAGTACTAGTAAGTACTGTATATGATTTGCAGATTGATAGACGAGGCGAGATAATGATGCAGACTCTAGAAGATGTGCTTGAAATTTGCATAACAGACCCTGGTGGAAGATGAGAAGATCGTCTATCTTTGGTAGAATTTGTAAGAATTAACAACTTGCATACTAGTATTCTGATGGCTCGCGTGGAGTATTGTATAGAGTACTGTGTCCTACTTCGATTTGATGGATTGAAGATGTGGAAAAGCCGTTGGCTAGATCCAAGATTGTTGTACAAACTGAAGAGAAGATTAGCAGGATACAAGCAAATTTGAACACGGCTAATAATTAGTAAAAATAGTATGTGGATCATCGAGTAAAACCGTCGAAATTTCAAGTGAGGAAAGATGGTAGTACTCAAAGTAATTCTTTTGGAAAGACTAAAAATTGTTTTGGGACAGAAAGGAAAGTGGAATCCTGGTTTTATTGGACCTTTCCATATATCCCACAAAGTAAGAATTGTGATGTATTGATCGAAGTTTCTGGATGAACTTCAAGATATTTATAAAGTTTTCTATGGATCTCATTTTGGAGAACATTGAATGATGAATTCCAAAAATACTTCATGATGAAATCGAGGTAGATAAGGAGTTACGATAACCGGGACAACTAGAGGAGTGTTAGGTGGAAAACGAGATAGCTATGAAATAAGAAGATTAGTATGGTAAAAGTGCTTTGGCAATACCATAGAGGTTTCCATATGTTATGAGAGACCGAAATTGTAATGAGGCAGATATACCCTCACATATTTGTATGATTCCGGGGACGGAATCTTTTGAAGGAAGGGAGAATTTGTAACACCAAATACTTGTGATAAGTATTCGAAAGTTAATTCTAGCAAAAAGGGGTAAATTAGTCATTTTACCATAAAAGGGTAATTTGGTCATTTGACCATTAAAGGACCAATTATGTAAAAATATTGTTTGCTTGTGGCAAAAGTATAAGGAATGAAAGTTTTATTGTAATAAAATGTGAGAAAAGTGCCAAAAGTTTAAGAAATGGAACTTAGGGACTAAATTTGTAAACTCATGAGGTATAAATAGAAGAGTTGACTCTCCTATGTGTAGCTGAACGTTTTAGAAGCTACGGGAGGTTTTTCTTGAAGATGGTTTCTGGAAATCTTTGATGATTTAAGCAAGAAATCATAGACATAGCTTGGAATTGGAAGATTCAAGCAATTGAGGTTAGTAAATTTGACTTTTAACCAAGTTCATGAAGGTGTTCTTGGTGGGTTTTTTTGGGATGAACTGGAAACTGAATTCCAGTTATAATCCAAGTAGTCTTGTATGATTATAAGTAGCAAACATGTTTGTGTTGTAAGAACACACATTAAATTGAAAGTATGTTGCTATTGTTGAAGATTTGAGAATTTGTTCAAGAACCCTAGAATACAAGTTTTTATGATCAACTTGATTCTAATGGGTTATAATGAATTCCAAATGCCATATTTGTTGAAATAAATCAATAGAAGTGATTAATCTTTGAATAATTTCGGTTTTGGACCAAAATTGTGAAAACGGGAATTTTTGGAAATGGATTGGAATTACCATTTCCATTGTTTAAAACTTGAAGTAAATGAAGGGTTTTGGTCTTGGAACAAACCCCTACCGATTAAGCAGAGTATTAAGCACTTAATATGAGAAAATGGAATTTTGTACCATAAAAATCGGGAGTTCTGGTCTGCTGTTCAGCAGTCGCGACGCGACCACCTTGTAGGTCGCGACGCGTGGTCGCGGCTGAATGCAAGAAACTCTCTGTTAACATTTTGAGCAATTTCCAAGTTTGATTTTGATGCTAGCTTGTCTATTTGACCTGAAATTTTAAACATAGGTCTAAAATGGTATGAAACTTCATGGAAAATTATTAAAATGAGAATACGACCTCCCGAAGGTACTGTAGTAAAATACGCGTATTTCGGGAAGTGTATTAAATTTTTATAATGATGGTTATTGCTCGGAAATGATTGGAAATGGTCCCCAATTATGTTATATTGGACTCTTATGTATTAGAGTCAACTGAAATGGTGATTAATCTATGATCATTTGGTATATAAATGAATATATAGGTATAGGAAAAATGGTTGTGGTGTATGCAAAGGCAAGAAACAACCGGAATTAAATGCAGCAAGTATCCAGGTGAGTAATCTCACTTATATCATATATGATATGTATTGATTGGACTGTTACATATTGAAACAGATTTGGGGGACGAAAATGACAGTTTTAAAGATATATTGAAAAGACAATACCAGATAAGCCGTGAGTCTGAGAAAGACAAGAACGGAGCTGTGAGTCAATACTAAGACAATACCAGATAAGCCGTGAGTCTGAGAAAGACAAGAACGGAGCTGTGAGTTGATAATACGACAATATCAGATAAGCCATGAGTCAATGAAATGACAAGAACGGAGCTGTGAGTCAGTAAAAAGACAATACCGAGTAAGTCGTGAGTCAATGAAATGACAAGAACGGAGCCGTGAGTCTAGGAAAAAGCGGGGCAAACTCATGAGCCATAAATGACTATGATATTGGGTTATTAAAACCTGCTGTTGCGGCCTGAGGGCTATGATATAAATGTTGAAATTGTTTTGGTGCGGCTTATATGGCCAGGAAATACGGTGCAGTCAATTGTGACTAAGAAATATGGAACAGAAATGATAATTGAGAATTTATATGTTTAATTTCTCTTGTATACATATGGCTTTTGGTGGCTAACAGATTTGATTTGATCAATATGCAAATAACAGGTTAAATACGATTAAATGTTCAAATAATAGATATGATTTGATAATCATATGTTATTATGGTTCGGCCTGTAAGGTTATGAAGTAGGATGTGAAATCCTAAGAGATATACGATCAGCCAGTAAGGCTAGGAGTTTGGATCCGATATCCAGATAGATATATACGGTTAGCCGGAAGGGGCTATAAAACGGGACTTGGTATTGAAGAGATGAATAATAAGATATTTATCATATATAGGAAATTATATATGAATGCAGTTCTTATACATGTTATTTGCAGATATGATTACTCACTGAGCTTTATAGCTCACATTATCTGTTAAATGTCCCTGCAGGTTAGCATGATCCTGATAAGGGAAAAGATAGAGTCCGTGACTAAAGAAGTGGGACTTATAGATGCTGTCAGTAGCAGCCCGACTTCAAAGGAGATTATGGTATTTTATACTCTCCTTGATACACTTGTACCCGTTTTTAATAAAATATACCCCTTTTGTTATGGTTTTACATATTGAAACCTTTGTTTTAAAATGAAAAATTTTTAGGGGTGTTTTTGTTTTAAAAGCCGGGTGTTACATAGAGCTTGAAGATTAATCAAAGTTCTTGAAGATTCCAAGCACTCTAAGGTATAAACCCACTTTTCTAGTTCTAGATTTCGAGTTTAGGTTTAGGGTTTGGACCCAATCCAAGTTTTATGACGGGATGAGGTTCTTCCTATGATTCCCCAATGTTTATTTTATGTTTCTAAGTTGTTGAAGTATACATCCAATCCATGGATGCTCTAGATCCAATTACTTGATTGATTTGGGTGTTATAAACCCTAGAAATTAGGGATTTGATAATCAGTTGAGAAATCTAGAAATTGATGAATGATTATGGTAGTTTTGGATGAGGGGATTCATTTCTAATGATTCCCTAAGGATTCCAACCCTTGATGTGTAATATTAAACATTGAATCACTAGAAAATGGGAATTGGGTGTTGAAATGGGTTTTATTCATGATTATGATAAATGGATCTCTTGTTTAATGGATGAATGGGTTTATTGAATCAATTTGAATGTATAAGTGGAGTAAGGATCATTTCCTAATGATTCCATGGAATGGAAGAAGGAATCTCCACTTATAGTTATCAATTGATGGATTGGAATTGGGTATTCCATGGGTTTTAACCATTTGGACCAATGATTGGAATTGGGAATTCCATGAGGCTATCTTCTTTAGAATTGTGTGGGAATGACTCCCTTAAGGGATGACCTTCGTTAAGAATTTAATTGGGTACTTTGATGGTGTTAAGTGTAATGATTGACTTGGAACATAGTTCATGAATCACTTGTTAAGAGATAAGAACATGGATTGTGATTTCCATTGAATTAAGTCATGAACACTTGGATTAGGAGTTGAATACTTGGAAATGAGTTATTAAATGTGTATTTTCATGTATATTTGGTCTTGGGTTGATTTGGAACTTGAATTGGGTCAAAAGGGAGCGAAAATGAGCAAAAACGAAGCTACATCATGCAGAACACGACCCGTGTTGCAGAACACGACCCGTGTAAAAGGGTCTGTGCAATCTGTTGGTCCTGACATGTGACACGGCCCGTGTCAGGGGAGCACGACCCGTGTCACAGGGTTTTTCATATTTTCATCATTTTTGGGTTTTAAGCCTTATGGGTTGGGCCTTGGGTCCTTGTTTTAATGCCAAACTTTGGGGATGTTTTAACTAAGATTTTCCTTATATTAGAGAGTCAAGGACCTCATTTTAGATGATGGATGATTGTTCCTTCTTAGTTCAAAGAAGTATTTATAGTGCAACTTTTGGATGAATCGAGTATGATACCTTCCATTCTTGTCTTGTAGGAAGGAGGTATATTGTTATGACTTGGAAGTGAAACTAAGGACTTGAGCTAGCACTCAACTAAGATGATTTTATGGATGGGATGATGTCTAGGAGCACCTCCAAATGCATCAACCTTTGTGTGGAGTTAGTGTTGACTCTTCAGTTGACCTTGATGAGTTTACCGGGAGTACACATCCTTCTCACTACCTTTTGTGTGTGTTATCAATTACTTTTCATGCATGTTATTATGTGCAATGTGTTATATGATTACTACTTGTGCATTGCATGAAAATGAGTTTCTAAAGATGATTTTAAATAAAGATGATAATGATGTTTTGAAATATGTTTTAAGAATCCTATTTGTGCATTGCATTGCATATAGGATGGGATTGACCCTGTGAGCCCTTGAGACCGAGTTTTGCCCTTTTCTCATTTAAAGAGGGTGAGTATGAGTATGAGTTTTACCCTTCTCTATAATAAAGAGGGTGAGGAGAGTTTGTTCCCGACAATAGGGAACCGTATAAGGGAGTTGCTAACCCTCATGGGGCTAGTGTGATGGCCACTAGTTCTAGTTTAACCTATACGGGGATCGAGTGATATGCTTTGTGCGTGTCATTTGTGAACTTAGGTAGGTGCCATTGAGGTGAGTTGGACTTTCATGAGATGGATGTGGGTTGGGATAGTTGCATCATGTATTGCATTTGCATATCATAACTATCTATTTTGAGTAAACCTTTATGATGTTTTAAATAACTTTTGAAGTGTGTTTCAAAACTATTTTTGGGGGTTTGTCCCGAGTGTGGTAGTTCACTACTCACTCGAAATGGGTCAACCTCGGGTAAGCTCACTAGGCATTTCAATTGCCTAACTTATTTTGATGTGTACTCAGGTTGAGGGGTTTAGATGACTTAGAAGAGCTGGATGTTTAGAAGGCCACGGTTTGTGTGGTATCATTTGAGCTGTGTAATGGTATTTGAATTGTTACAACCTCGCTATTTTAGAAACTAAAATGTTTTATCTAAAATGGGACCAAACGATGTTTTCCGCAACTTAAACCTAAATTATTTTCTCATTAAACCCCATGTGTTTTAAAATGATTTTGAAAGAAAGTGACTTATTTGAAGATGTTGAAACTAAGGTTTTACTAAAGGATGATGATTTTTGAAATAATGATGATAAACCATGGGTTAAAACGATGTTTTATGAAAAGCCTTAAGCGAGGGTGTTCCATTAGTTTCCTTTGATGATTCTACACGATAATACACAACTTATCTTTCATTTACACACACTAACATTTCGTAGAACCATCAGATAATGGCTTTATCCGAAGGTCCTTAGGTTCTGAGAACCCCAGGACTCAACCTCCTGTGGTCGTGCTCCTGAACCAGCGCCCTTTCTCGATAGATCACGCTTCAAGGGTGAGATTCATACCCCTCCTTTTTTACTTTTCAAGAACTTTTAGGGGAGAATACAAGCAAATATATTATAAATATTATCTCACTCGTGGTTGAATGTATAAATATGCGTTTGACTTGTAGTTACACCACATAAAACCATTATGTCATGCAATAATGTTTCTGATTTCGGACCCTCATTCCGAAACCAGACCCCGTGCACATTAAATTACGGTTTCGGTAAACCAAGGGGTGCTGATCTATGCCTCCTTTACACACGATTTATATTTCTAATCTAAACTATTATACAGTATACACGAGAACTCATTCTTTTTGACAAACAATACCTAAAATAAACTATTATAGGAATAGTTTTACGAAATACCCGTCTTTCCACTATACTATAACATTTCAATGTTTGCTTATATAAGAATATAATTACTCAAACTACATACAATGTATTTTGGAAAAATAAATAACGACAGAAAAATAAAAGGGTTTTCTTAACCACTAAACGTAAACGAGTCGATGATACATACATTTTCGTAAGACAAATCTTCACAGTACTTTTAGTACTTACTCTATAAGCCCTGAAACTTATAACCAGAATCTCGGTAAGAGAGCGTGACATTGTGTATAGATCTATACGGGATTGACAACCCCGCACCTGAGCAGTTAGCTACAGCTAGACCGGCAGGTCTGAGGTGACAATTGTCATAACATTTCTGACGCCTGAAGAACGTCGCAACAAGCCAACTAGTCTACAGTATGGTTATAGGACGCCTCACGACAGAAAAACGATTCACCCTTTAATAAATGTTTACGTTAAAACTTACAGTTTTATAAGTGCTACTTTGTGACCTACACTGTATTATGATCTTTGGGTTTTCAGACTTACAACACTTCTAAATATAGAAAATATTGGATTTTCTTGAGTTTTCTAATCTACGATTTATTACAAAGGGATTTCTATACAAAATACTTATGAACTCACCAATTTTATTGTTGACGCTTTTCAAACTACTTGTATTCTCAGGAAAC
Source organism: Cichorium intybus (assembly GCA_023525715.1). Classification (NCBI taxonomy): domain Eukaryota; kingdom Viridiplantae; phylum Streptophyta; class Magnoliopsida; order Asterales; family Asteraceae; genus Cichorium; species Cichorium intybus. The sequence continues at coordinate 84,049,931 of CM042014.1, read as the reverse complement.
CAATAAACAAGTTCACAAGCAATGACGACGAGACGCTATGACGTCATAAATTATGTATTTTTGAATCATATGTAATTGTAATGGAAACAACAACATTGAACTTATGTAACTTTTACAATTATGTTATGATGGATGTGATTGCTTGGATTCATTATTTCTTGACACTGTTATGATATCGTACATGAAGTCACCCACCCTCGAACGTTTCTGCCATTACGGTTTGGGGGTGTGACAGATTGGTATCAGAGCATTGTTTATAGTGAATTCAGTATATCAACCCATTTAAAAGATATACAACTATAAATACAATGGGACTAAGACTCTCAAAATATGCTCGGACGAAAGTACTTGTAAAATTTCAACGATATTATAACGGGTAACATGCTGACATCGCAGCGGTCGTCATGCAGTCAAAAATAAGAAAATACCTAACACACACTAGTATAGTGGTAGTCAGGTTCGATCCACAGGAGTTTGGTGGTTAGGAAAAGACGACAGTATACCAACTGTAGTGTCACTCTATAGTCAGCAGTATTGTTTCTACTTTCCCAAAAACCAATAAAGGCAAAATACCAAACAAATGCCAAAACTAAATCAAACATGAACTAACTAAACTAAACCATGTTCTAAACTAAGATTACTTACTGATTCCAGAAGTCAATTCTAGAAAAATCAGAAGCAATTACAATCCCAAAACATCCAAACAAGCATTCAACAGAAACAATACCGAAAAATGCAAATAAACATCAAACCGAATGATTAACTTTTATAAATCCAAATCAAACTAACATTCAAACAATCACAATCAAACATCAGATCTAAACTACTGATGATTCTACTGAAATCAGAAACTATGAATCTAAACAAACATCGAGTAATCGATGGAAATCCCGATTGCAGAATACCTCGATACCGAGTTGATAAAATAAGAGAAAAACTAAATTACTAACCAAAATATTGATTCCCACTGAAAAACTGACGAAATTGTGTCTTTGGATCCCTCCTTCGTGTCCTGGGATGAGTGAAAAGTCGGACGGGACTCCGATATTTATAGTTGTGCGAAATTAGGGTTGCCGCGTCGCGGCCAAGCTATATCCGCGTCGCGCGTGTTGCCTTATCCCGACTTTTCGGAGTTTAGAACTCAAAAACGGAGATTTTATCTTTTTTTGACATTAGCGTCGCTAATGTATAAATTAGCATCGCTAATATGTGCTTCCAGAAGATTCCTCGCGAGCGTTCAAATTTTGAATCTGAATTTTTCCCTCCTGCGAACATTAGCGACGCTAACTATAAAAGTTAGCGACGCTAATATCTGCTGACTTCTTTTTCTTGTCCGTTTTGCTCCGTAACTTCTCCAGAATTGCACTAAAACCCTTGCATTTATACTAAAAACATTTCCAAGCACTTTGGCACAAAAGTAAGTGATATTAGCCAATTAATAAAGATAAATTAACTAAAACACGGCTAAATAACGCCTAAAATACTTGATATTACTAGGCGTTATCAAACACCCCACACTTGCCTTGGACCAATAATACCTGCAAATGACGATGATATAATTTCCTAATTACCCCTAAGAATACAGTACCTAACCTATGAAAAGATGGGTTGCCTCCCAACAAGCGCTAAGTTTAACGTCTTCAACCAGACGTACTATTCCTACTCCTATTCTTCTTGAATTCCTGATGGCATCTTCTTGTGATTCGGCGTGAAATTGTGAGCCATCATTGACATTAATGAAGTGAGTTGAGTCATCCTGTCACTAACCCCTCTAATCCATTGTTGCTGAGCTTCTAGAAGTTGAAAGACCTTTGCTTCTCTTTCCCTTGCATCTTTCTCATATTGTTGGTGCCTTGCCTCCAACATCTCCATCATGTCCAGCAGCTGCTCCTTGTCAATGGTGGACAACGGATGCTCCTTTGTTTTCTTTAAAACTTCCTCTTTTCCTCCTTCTCCCGTTCATGTCCATAGTGTTCTTTTGTCCCTAGCCCCAGCTCCATCAGCAAGTGGCTATCCAAATTCTTATCATTATACCCTTGAGGGAGAGATATTGGACTTCTGAACATATTTAACCTTCTTTTTCTCGACCCAAAGAAGATATCCAAATCTCCTGTTTTGTAGTCAATAATAGCGTCCACTGTAGCCAAGAATGGGCGTCCTAATATTAATGCGGGCGCATCCTCCTGACTCTCATATTCCATGACTAAAAAGTCCACTGGGTAAAAGAAATCCCCAACTTTCACTATGACATTGGTCAGCTTACCTCGGGATACCTTGGTTGACTGGTCATCCAACTGTAACACGGTCTTTGCTGGCTCTAATACCTCATTCTTGTATTTATCATACAAATATCCCGGTAGCACATTTACACTTGCTCCCAAATCCAGCAAGGTGTTCCGAATGACCACATCTCCTACAGTAGCAGTGATCAGTGGTGACCCAGGATCCTTTTCTTTCTTGGGCAGTGTTCCCAACAGTGCCTCACTAGCTTTAATTGTCAACCTCACAGTGTCAGGTGTAGGAGTCTTGCTTTTTCCATTTTTCTCGCACATCTCCTGAAGAATTCTTGTATCCTTAGGAGCGTTCTTAAGTTCATCCCACAAGGGTTGGTTCATTGATGGCCCTGTCGATTTGGACGCTTCTTGGTTTGTCTTTCCCTTCTTATCCTTCTTCCTTTGTTTGATTCCATCTATTATTGGCTGCTTTTCTTCTTGGCCATCCTTGTTCTCCTTTGGTTGAGTTTCCTTCTCAACGGGAATTTCCTTGAATTTTGTGTCTTCCCTATTCTCCTTTTCAATTTCCACCTTTTCCTTAACTTTTTCTTCTTTTTCACTCTCAGCCTCATTTCTCGATTCTAGCAGATCTTCCAGGGTGACCTTCCTCCATTCAGCTTCGACAGTGTTGACATGTTCCTTTCCGGCCCGCTGACCATGGGTCGGATTGACTTCCGTGGTACTTGGCAGCTTCCCATTATATCTTTTTCGTTGGTCTTCAGCCATTTGGGCGATTTTCCTCTCCATATTGAAGATGGCTTTCGCATTGGTCTGCGATTGCTGCTGTGTTATGTTGAACATCTCATACATTTTCGCGACCATATCCTCCTGAGTCCCTGGGGCATTGTTGATGGAGTTATTGGGCCCCCTATTGTTGCTACTACCATTTCCATTGGTATTACCACTATTGTTTGCCGGTTGATGCTGCCTGGGCGGGTTGGATGATTGCCCTTGGTAGTTGTTTTGCCTCTGGTTATTGAAATTCTGCTGACATTGGTTATATGGTCTATAGGGTCGTCCATTGCCATATTGACTTTGACCCTGACCATAGACTTGATTTGCTTCTTGAGTCTTTGGTCCTCCTTGACCTCCTTGTGGCTGACTCTGAGGTCCATTCTGCAGAGTAGACACAAGCCTATCAAATTTCTTATTGAGCTCACTTCTCTCCTTCTTTACATCCTTTTTCTAGTCGGCATCGGCTCCTATTGCTGCAGCTATGCCTACCGTCTTTCTTGTAGAGAAATTCGCCTTGGAGCCATTACTTAACTGTTCCAAAAACTGCCAAGCCTCCTCTGGGTCTTGCATCATAATAGTGCCACTAGATGATACGTTAATCATAGCTTGGTTCGTCTCACTTGCTCCTTAAAAGAATACCTTGACCAGTTGCCACTTTGGAATATCGTGATGAGGGCACGACCTCATCAACTCCTTTAGATGATCCCATGCTTCATGAAAAGCTTCTCCAGGCTTCTGCTGAAAATCCTGAATGGCCTTCTTGATTTCCATCATCTTGCTTGCCGGATAAAACTCTAGTAAGAACTTAGCTTTGAGTTGGTCCCATATAGTGATGCTATTCGATGGCAAATATGTAAACCAATATTTGGCTTTGTCTTTAAGAGTGAATGGGAATAATCTTAATCTAAAAATGTTCTTATTAGTGTTCCTAGGGGGTGTTAACGTTGGCTATTGCTATAAACTCATACAAGTGATTGTATGGGTCATCCTGTTTGTACCCCCTAAATTCCGGTAATATTCATAACAACTGAGGCCTAATTTCTACTTGAGATTCTATATCATCAGGATTGTAAATGGGCGACGAGTCATCGTACTCCCGTGGCTGGTAGTGGGATGCAACCGATTGCCCCTTCGGTTGTGCAAAATACAAGGGTTGAGCAGGATTACCATAAAAGTGATGATCATTATATCTCTACTGACATTGTAGTGGTTGATGCTGCTGTGCTCTTCTCGGAGGTCCTCGACCTTGGTTCCTTGGTTGCTGTGGTGCTGGTGGAACCCATCCTTCGTCTTCTTCTTCATCATACCTCTCCTCAGTCTCTTGATACTGGTACTATTGTTGAGGTGGTTGCTGTTGATATTGTTGCTGCGGTGGTATAGGTTGGAATGTGGCCTGTAGTTTAAAAAGTACTGGTGCTGGTTGTGAAATGGGTTGGGAAATGGGTGTCTGCTTTCTAGATACTGGGATGCCATCACGGGTCGGTGCTTCCCAAGACATGGCAGATGTAAATGGGTTTGTGGATTGAGGTTGGGATAAAGGTTGAAATAGTGGAATCGACGGCGGAGTGCATAAAGGTATAGGTGCAAGGGCTGAAACTGCACCACCAGTAGCACTCGTGCTCCCAATGTGGAATTCTGAAACCGGGGGAATAAATGACATCCCCGTTGCCTCACCTGAGGGTTCCTGGGCAACACTCACTATACTACTACTTACATTACTAAAACTCATTGTATTTAAACGCCTACGTGCATGGATCTTACGCGCAGTTCGCTCAATCTTTGAGTCAAAATGCAAAGGGGATAATTGCTCACCCCTACGGGTACGCATGCACTAATGCAACACGCCCGAAAAATCAAAAATCAAAATTACTAACTAACCAAAAATCAAAAACTAAAAAGTCCTACAAATCACCTATTCTCAAGCTCACAACTCCCCGGCAACGGCGCCAAAATTTGACATCGCAGCGGTCGTCATGCGGTCAAAAATAAGAAAATACCTGACACACACACTTAGTACAGTGGAAGTCAGGGTCGATCCACAGGAGTTACGTGGTCGAGACAGGTGACAGATTACCAACTGCGGTGTCACGCTACAGTCAGAGGACCTAGTTCCTAACTTTTGACAACTAATCCCAAAAAAAGCATAAAATAAAACAATTCCAAGCAAGCATGAACTAAACTAAACTACCAACCAAACCTTGTTACTTACTGAAATAAGAAGTACATCTCCAAATCAGAAGCAAACAAAGGCAATTCAATCATCAAACACAATTCAATCATTCCAAAAATCATTCACAAGCATAAATACCGAAAAACTAAGCAATTAATAGAAACCAAATGATTCTCATTAACCAAATCAGATCCAACAGGTGCAAAACAGTAACCAAACTTATTAAAAACAGAAACAAAGACTCAATGTCAATGGTTGTCACTCCCAAAGACACTAGCCACAATCACTAACTATCTAACAAATTGAAAATTAAAGATAAAAACATGAAAATACCAAAAGATGGTTTCTGAAGCTAAATCTCGGAGTCAAAGAGCCTTGGGGTCGATTTCACACCAGGTCTTCGCTAATTTTTCGACCTAAAAGCCTCTATTTATAGTTGCAAAAATCTCAAGACCACGCTGCGCGCATAGGTGGATCCCGCGTCGTGCATAGGGGTTTATCCTTGTTTTATCGGGATTTGAATTCTTTCCACTGCCTGATACCCACGTCGCGCATTGATGAATTCTGCGGCGCACGTACGTCTTTTCCTGATTTTGCCTTGATCTTCAAACTTCATCCAGATTGCACGCCTTTGGTCCCTGTTTTCATTGTTTCTTTCCAAACAAGTGCTGGCTCAAAAAGTGAGAATACCACGATGTATATGATATAATTTCGCTAAGAATAGGGCTCAACAACGACTAAAATATGTGATATTACTAGGCGTTGTCACATGCAAAGGTGTTTAGACGAATTGGACACTACGAGTAGATTTAAGTGTTTAGGTAGTCATGTGTAGGATAGATGGAGCCTGATCAACTATATCGGTCTAAGATATGACTAACGGAAACTTGGAAATAATCGTGGTAACAACAAGTCCGAACGCTTATCAATAATTAAATCATCAAACGCCAAAAGTTAAATACTATAGGAGTATTTTGTAAATACTATAAAGTTATATACTTAGGACTTTCATTATAAACTTCTTATACCCCCCTTTTCTCGTACAGACACCATGGCCGGATTCCATCTACCTGGAGACCCTTACTTCCCAAAAGAAGAAGAAGGAAACAACGGATGGATTGATGAAGAACCGAAAGAGAACCCGAAAGAGATTCCAAAAGAGGAACCGGAGGAAATGTCTGAGGGAGAGACCAGTGGGGAGAGGAAGAAGAAGAGGAATCTGACGGCGAATCGGAGATCGTCAACCCCCGTTACCCTGCCCGTAACATGCATGTGCCGCCACCGGCACCAAGTTTCGAGTTATACCGTCAGCCCAACGGCCCTTTATGGATACGTACTACTCGCAAGAGAGTACTGCCCGTCCAACGCCCATTTCTGATAAATGATTCTCACCAGGGTCCAACGCCTGCCTGGGTGGAGCGCATGTAAAAGTGGAGCCATGACCAGGCCAGAGCTACCGCCAGTCAAGTCCTTGACCTGACAGCCACTACGGAGGTCACCACAGTCCGTGTGCGACGCCTCGACGAGACCCATGAACGGACCATATCAAGAGTGGGGACACTATGGGACACTGTTAGAGATACTAGGGAGGACCTCCAAAATGTTTATGGCAGACTACAGATCACAAAACAAAGACTACGGGATGCTGAGATGAGAGCGCGGAGCGCGGAGCTGAGAGCTGAACGGGCCATGCGAGAAACGGCGGAACCTAGGGCACAAGTGGCTGAACTCCGGAGAGTAAGGGGACCCAATTCCCCCTAAGTAGTGTCCTCATTACTCAAATTTTGTTATAGCTTAGGAACCCACAAGCAAGCCTTACATGCTGCTCGTTTATCATGTGTAGGCACATTCCCACAACCAAATAATTTCACTTTTGGGGGCCGTCGTGTTGCCCTTTTTACTTTATGTGCAATAGACCTCTTAGAGGGTCAAAATTTTCCCGTTATTTAAAATGTACGATATTATGAAATGTGTGATTAGTATATTTTGTGTGGAACTAAATCAATACTTGATACACATGCATGATATTAAAGACGCGCATGCGACTTTTAATAAAGAGAGAATAAAAACAAACACGTGATGTAAATCCCATACTCAAAATTAACACCGTATTCCTAATAAATCTTCCGAAAACTGATCATCGTCCAATCCTAATTCCTTGTGGCAGAAATATGCCACCTACACGAATGAACACTAGGAATACCCCAGCGAAAATGCCAGAGACACCAATGATGGATGCTGCTACCTTGCAAGCCGCCGTGACCGCCATTGTGGCAGCCGCAATTGCCCAGATAAACCCAAATGGAACAAATGGAAGCGGGAGTAGGAACGACACTAACGATTCTACAAACGGAGAAACACCAAGTCACCCGCGAGTATGTACATACAAAGACTTCGCAAATTGCAAACCTGTGACTTTTCATGGGACTGGAGGTGTTATCGCTCTTACAAGGTGGATCGAGAAAACTGAGTCGATATTCGACATTTCTGCGTGCCCCGAGGAATTCAAAGTCAAATTCGCCACTTGTACTTTTACTGAGGCGGCCATGTCCTGGTGGAAAGGCCATGTTAAGGCCCTGACACTTCCCGTAGCCAACTCAATAAGTTGGGAGGAACTAAAGACCATGCTGATGAAAGAGTACTATCCCAGAGGGGAGGTTCAGAAACTGGAACAAGAATTGTGGAACCTTACAATGAAGGATGCAGATCTAGCCACTTACACTAACGACCTGGCGACCCTTTGCCCCTCAATGGTCACACCAGAATCTGTGAAGGTGGAGCGTTACATCTGGGGACTATCCCCTCTAATTCAAGGAAACGTGGAATCAGCAAGCCCAACCACTTTCGACAGTGCTAAACAACTGGCTTAACGATTAATCGACCATGGGGTTCACCAAGGCACCATGACACTCAAAACCGAACCACCAAAAGGAGGAGACCATAAGAGAAAATCCTGGAATAGAGGAAGAGATCAGCAAAACCAAGGAAACGCCAAAAGACAACAAGCAGTGACAGTCCATGCCGCTACTATCCCTACCACTCCAGCACAAAACAAACAATATAGTGGGAACTCACCCAAGTGTAACAAGTACAACTACCACCACCACGGAGCTTGTAGGGATATGCAGTGCAATAGCTATGGCAAGAATGGACACACTTCAAAATACTGCAAAGCACCGACCCCACATACCACCCAGAGTTCAAATGCTGGGATGAGTCAAGCCTGCTATGGGTGCGGAGAAACGGGACATTTTAAACGGGACTGCCCGAAGAACAAGACTGTCGGGAGAAACGGGAGAGTCCTAGTGATGGGACGTACGGAGGCAGTGGAGGATCCCACCGTGGTCACCGGTACGTTCCTCGTTAATAACTCTTATGCTTGTGTACTATTCGACAGCGGAGCGGAAAGGAGTTTCGTGAGTCAAAAATTTAAACACTTACTAAAACAAAAACCTCAACCACTTAACGAAACATTTACGGTAGAGATGGCAAACGGTAAAACAGAAAGTACCAAGGAAATATACACGAACTGTACGCTTACTCTGGACAATCACTCCTTTTCAATCAACCCAATGCATGTTAGGATAGGAAGTTTTGACGTAATTGTCGGTATGGATTGGCTAATTCCACATCACGCCGACATCATGTGTCACGAACGAGGAATCCGACTTCATTTACCGAATGACAAGACCCATGTTGTTGTTAGTTCTGTATGCCCAAGGATGATCATAAAATGATATTACCAATAATACATGATCCTATAGGGTCACACCAACAACAAGTTTGACACCAATTGATCATTTGGAATGTTGAATTTGATTTAACATCAAATGATACTAAACTTGCAATTTAATCTTGTAAGTTATTATTATTTGAGATAAATAATAATAACTACAAAATTAAAGGTTGATTACTAATTCATATATGATGAATTAAACAAGTATAACAATTAAATTGTTTAAGTTGTTAAATGATTTAATTGAATTATAAGTAAACCTTTTATTTAATTTAATTGGTAAATTAAATAAAATATGCATAATGTAAGATATATATAAATATATATATTTCACTACATTAAGAAGGCATGTTTAATTGGTTTATTTATACAATTTATGGCTTAAATGTTATTCCATTAATGAAATGTATAAAGGGTTATTATTTATAAAACTTATTAGATAAGTTTATAAATAATAAATGATAAACAAATCATTTATATCACCACATGAAGTGGCCGGCCAACATACACACACACACATGCACATAAGCATGGGTTAGAAAGCTTAAAAGTAAAGAGGAATCTTGGTGCTTTCTATGTCTTGACCATGGGAACCATCAACATAAAATATTCCTTATTTTCTTCTCCTTTTATGCTCCTTATGGCCGGATCTTTGTGGTATGTTAGAATGATCTTTATACATTCAAAAATAAGCCAAAACATTCATAAGAACCTCTCTTGAAGTCTTGACAAAAATTCGATTTTAGCTCCAAGGGTCAAAGGGTTTAATCTTGCAAGTTGTGGAACTAGCATTCAAGTGTGATCAAGCTTGTAGTGGATCAACTATAGAGGGATTCTATCTTGGTTCCTAGCCATTTCAAGTCGTCCAAAACAACCCAAGAACAAAGGTTATGATCTTGAACTTAATCTATGCTTGTTCTTCATATTATCTCTACATGCATGTAGCATGATCCTCTTGGAAGTGAAATTCGTGTTCATGATTTTATGCTTCCGTTGCAACTTCAAGTTTTTGAAACTCATAACATGAACATTGATTTCCAACAATTGGTATAAGAACCATTGCTATATTGCATGTTTAGATAATAAGTTTATTTGGATAAACTTGGTTTTTGGAAGCCATGAATGTTCATCTTCTTGAATGCAATGTTCATGCATGGCTTCTTTGGCAACATGCATATATATAATCTATGATTTCATGTAACCAACTATATTTTATGTTTGCATGCATTTGGTTACATAATTGTTGCCTTAGAAAAACAAAGTGTTGATTTTCTTATGATTTTATGTGATAAAATGGTGCATAAACAAGCCAAGGACCATGTGTTGCATGTTTTGTGTTTAAATTCAATTTGGTTGTAATCTATTCTTATATTCAAATGGTTTGTAATAATAATTAGTTATTTCCTTCTTTTATTCATTTTGTAATTATTAGAATAGTTATGTTGAAAAATATATTTTTGTATGTGACAATCACTGAAATAAGATGAACTGTTATTATCTAACAAATATTATCAGTTTATTTCAGATTGCATGAATTCGAGATCAAAAACAAGAATAAATCAAGACCCGAGAAACTTTGAGAAAACATCCAAACCTGAGGAAGTAACGCTTCAAACCAAAGAGCAAAATACAAAATATCACACTGCTACAACAATCACGACGCGACAGACCCTATGGTCGCGACGTGAAGAAGAGAAGCAAGGCAGAAGACCAAAATCCTACAGCGCTCGCGACGCGACGAAGGGGATGGTCGCGACGCGAAGACCTCCATCGCGAAGCCCCTCCAACGTGACACCACCAACTTTCTAATCGCGAGACTACCAACCCAACGCACTATCCTTCGCGACGCGACCAAAAGCAACGCGACCAAAAGGAATCGCGACGAAAAGCTCGACATACCAGCGAAGACGCACTGACCCGACAAAAAGCGCACCGACCACCAGCCGAGCACCTTCGCGACGCGACGGACCATATGGTCGCGACGCGAACGCTGTTCTTCAGCAACTATAAATTAGAACCAAATCTCTTGCCATTCTTTACAACATACAACACATATATCAACCAAGCTCCATACACTCTTACCCACGACCAGAAACCTCAAGACCCTCAAATTTCTGCATTTGGCAACAAGAATCAAACCGCACAACCGCAAGAAACAAGATATCCTCCCGACACCAAAACTTCAAACCTCTACCCGACACCAAACTTCAAACCTCTAAACAACCTCTACCCGACATCAAATATCACCAAAACATCATCCAACCGAAAAGAACAAGAAATTGACACATCAAGAAAACCCGAGCAAAGAACAAGAATCGAAGCTTCAAAGAAAATCACCATATTCATCGGCTATCGATAAGTTCTTTGAAATTATCTGTGTTATTATTGATTTATTCAAACTTTTATAAATCAACTGTACCATATATCCAAGACATAAAAAACGAACCGTGACAACGAAAACATATGTGGACTGTATTTAACCGAGACATCTAACTTCTAACTTCTAACTTCTAACTTCTAACCTTTTATTTATTGTAAAAACACTTTATCGTTGATAATGGCGTTTATTACATCTAACCTCTAACTTCTAACATTTACTTTATTTACCGCTTTCTGTCTATTTAAATACTGTCTAGTTTAGATTTACCGCTTTATTTTATTCCGCAACTCTTATTTTATTTCCGCATATTATAGACAAAATACATATCTATCACACAGTAACCGGCTTAAAAACCCTTATTCGTGGAGATCGGTTATCGTATTTTCAACAATTGGTATCAGAGCTCGTGTGATTTACTTTGAAATTTTTATCGAGAACTTTTGTGTAGCGTTTTTATAAACCACCAATAAGTTTCCTTTAAAAATTTTATCTTAATATCACTTGTTCAAAAACAAAAAAAAAACATTTAAAAATTACTTGTGTGATTTATTTTGAAAATTTTTGTCGAAAACTTTTGTGTAGCGTTTTTATAAACCACCAATAAGTTTTCTTTAAAAATTTCATTTTAACATCACATTTTCGTTAACAAAAAAAAAACCCAAAAATGTCTTCCGCAAACTACTCAAACATAAATTCTGTATCTACTGCTAACAGTATAGGTTCAGGTACTCGAGCACCCATTCTTATTCCCGAAGAATATAAATCATGGGTAGGTCGTATGAATCTTCATCTCAACTCTATAAGTGAAGATGTGTGGAAATGTGTAGACGGATCTCTACCAGATAACATGACTTCTCTTACGAGTAACTTGGATATACTGAATGAAAGGAAGAAACTTGAACTTCAAGCCAAAAAGGAGCTTGTGTCTGGAATACCCCACAGTATTCTAAGCCAAATGAATGATATAATCCTTTTAACCGCAAACCAAATTTGGCAAACTTTGAAAAATCGTTTTGAAGGAAATGAGAGAATCATTGGAAACAAGAAAACATCTGTTTTAAACGAATTTGACAACTTCAAAATGTTTTCACATGAGACCATCCATGATGCTCATGACAGATTCAATCTCATTACCATCAAAATGAATAATTTAGGCATCAAAAAGTCACAGCATGAAATAAACCTCAAATTTTTAAACAACCTTTATGAAAGCTGGAAAATGGTCAAACTCATCATCCAGGGAAATCCGGCAATTCATACTGAATCTTTGTACAATCTGTACGGAGAATTACAATCGTATGAATCCTCGATTGACCCACCAACGTCTACTTCTTTTGGAGGACCACTTGCTCTTTTGACAACTTCCTCTCAAAACCAAACACATTTTCCTGATCAAAGTCAAATTGATCAAAACCAAGCTTTCTTAAGTAATTCTTGTGACTTGTCCGATCCAAATAATGAAGCTGATTACCAACAATTGTGCGCTTTGGTAGCAAACACTAATCTCGAAAGATTTTTGCCACATCATAGACCAAATTTTCAACAAAGATCTACTTTTGGACAAAACTTTCAGAATCGTGGATTTCAAAATAAACCCAACTCTTACAATCAAAACAATGGTTTTCAAAATAACCAAAATTCTGGATTTCAGCAAAATCATTCAAAACCATCTCAACAGAAACAAACTCAAACATCCGAAAGACCAACCGTTAAGAGCCAAAAGGCTGACAATAACGATGATGATGATGAAGTAATCGTTTGTCACAAATGCAAAGGACTAAATCATTATGCCCGAGATTGTCGAGCCAAAATCAAGGTCAAAGACTCAGCTTACTACGCTCAAAAAGCCGAAGAACTGAAGAAACAAGAAAAGAAAGCAAAGCAAAAAGCTTTGATGGCATTCTACGAACCTAGCGTGGAACACTGGCCAACTTCTGATGATGAAACAGATAATGAACCAGCTCAGTCAAACTTCTGCTTCATGGCAGACAATGAACCAACCACAAGAGCTCCATATGTCATCGATCAGGTATGGTCTATGATCTCAGATCTCGGTCTTTCAAGAACACCATTTGAGTCCCACATGACTAAGATTGAGAACAGTCTAAAAGCTGATCTCAGACTGTATCATGACACAATAGTCAAATCTGATATCTACAAATCTGAATTACAAACTTTGCAACTCAGATTTTGAGAATCTACAAGGACTAGAGACAAACTTGAAAGAGACATTGAACGAAAATCTGAAGAAAATAATCACATCCTAGAACAATTAAATGAAGCTCTAAAACAGAAAAGGGACTTAGAAATAAAAATTCAATCTGTTATTTCATCTGAAATAAAAGATACGTTAGAAAAGGAAGTCCTTCAGTTAAAACAAAAAATTCAAGATTTAACTGACAAAAACACTAGTTTAAATCTAAAACTAGATGATTCTTCAAAGCAAATTAAATTTCTTGAATCCGAAAATCAAAGATTTCAAGGAAAACTGGAATCTATCAATATTGCCAGAAAATTGAGTGATGATGTTTTCACTAAAGCAAACAACTTAGGAACTGGCAAAATTGATACGAACTATAAACCAGGAATTGGAAGAGAATCTTTTGAAAATGAAATTACTGAAAATGAAAATGGGAAAATTAGTGAAAACTCTAAATCACCACAACCAGATTTTTTCTCATCTGCTAATGAGGACGATTCAGATGATGAAACAGTTATCAACTGCAGCCCAGATGATACCTTTTTCAACAAATCATTCAAAAGAGTTGTAAAATCTGAATCAGACTCTGCTAGTTCAGTAACTCATCAATTGAGATCTACTAAACTAATAAAGAATGATGGCACCATCAAACTTGAAAATTTCTTAAATGGAGAAAATTATGATCATCAAAATGGAAGTACTTCTGCTCCAACTGTCTTTCCCTCTTTAAACTCAACCTTTATTGGAAAGAACAGTCAGGGAAAAAAGTATTCAAAGAAACAACAGACAAATAAACAACCAATTCAAGCTGTCTTTAAACCAAAACAACAAAGCAAGCCCGTTGTTTTCAAAGAAAAACCTTTGAAACCAGTCGCTGTGCCACAAAACCAAACCTTTAATCCAAAACAAAAACCTTTTCAAAAACCGATTCAAAGTCACTTTCAAAAGATAAATTTCAATCTCTCAAGGAACTTTCAGAAACCATCATTTCACCAAATTCCATTCCATCATCAAAATGTTTTCCAAAACCATTCAGATCCCAGATACAAAGAAAGGTTATCAAACAGAACTTCACATATAGGATACTTTTCACAAAATCAGAAATCGTTTCAAATGACAGGTTTTCAAAAACAAATATCACTTTGGGAAAATCTAATAAATCAACTTAAACCTCAACCATTCCGTCCAATCAACAAATACTACAATGATTCCAAATTATCAAAAACCATTAACAAATCAGGACCCACCATGGTTTGGATACCTAAACTTTCTGTCTAATTGCAGGCACTTTGTGCTGGAGATCCCAAGGATGGCACATGGTATATCGATAGTGGTTGCTCCAAGCATATGACAGGAAACCAGAGCTATCTACGAGACTTCAAACCCACAGAATCCAAACAAGATGTTACTTTTGGAAACAACATGACTGCAAGAATCAAAGGTTATGGAAACATAACAAATGGTCACTTCACCATCAAGAAAGTAGCCTACGTCGACGGCCTGAAACACAACCTAATCAGCGTATCACAACTTTGTGACAACAATCATGAAGTTCTTTTCACCAAACAACGAAGCACAATCATGGACGCCAAGACCAAAGCCATTCTAGTTAATTCTGATCGTCTAGGCAACATGTATCCACTAGATATGGACCTTATCTATGGAAAACCAGACATCTGTCTCTTATCCAAAGCTTCGGCTGATATTAGTTGGTTGTGGCATCGTCGTCTTTCCCATCTCAATTTCGGCTACATCAACAAGTTGATCGCAAATGATCTTGTTTGCGGACTGCCACTTCTGAAACTTGATAATGAAACTCTTTGTGCAGCTTGTGAAGGAGGAAAACTGTCCAAATCCTCTCACAAAAGCATTCCTGAATCTAGTGTATCCGAACCACCAGAATTACTGCACATTGATCTTTGCGGCCCTGCAAAAACCCAAAGCATAAAAGGGAAGAAATACATCCTTGTTATTATTGATGATTACTCACGCTTTACTTGGGTTTTCTTTTTAAGGCTAAAATCAGAAGCACCTGAAGAAATAATCAATTTCATCAAACAGATTGAATTGAAGCTCAAACGACCCGTTCGAAGAATCCGAAGTGATAATGGTTTAGAGTTCAAAAACATAACTCTAGACTCATTTCTCAAAAACAAATGCATCGAACACAACTTCTCAGCCCCTTACACTCCTCAACAAAACGGCGTTGTTGAAAGAAAGAACCGAACTCTGTGCGAAGCTGCAAGATCAATGCTCATCTTTGCTGATCTACCACAATACTTCTGGGCAGAAGCAATAGCCACAGCTTGCTACACTCAAAATCGTTCTTTAATCCATAAACAACTTCATAAAACACCATATGAAGTCATTAACAACCGAAAACCAAACATCAAATTCTTTCATATTTTTGGTTGTCGATGCTTCATAAAGAATAACAAAGATCACCTTTCAAAATTTGAATCAAGATCAGACGAAGGAATTTTCCTTGGTTACTCCTTTACCTCAGCTGCTTATCGAGTACTGAATAAACGTACTAGAGTAATTGAAGAAAGTACCGATATTCATTTCGATGAATTTTATGTCAGGAAATTGGATCGTAAACATTTTGGTTCTAAAATGATCGATAATATTTTTCAAAATCCAATTCAACAAATGCCTTCTACGGACATAGAAATTGATCTTGATTTACTTTTTGAACAACCCAAAACCGCTTATAATTCTGAAGTTCTAACATCTTCTACTTTTCCTACAGGAAACTCCGATGCAGAAACTTCACAATCAAACCAAGAAAATGCAGATCAAGTCGAGTGGGAATTACCAACACCAAATCCCTTTTTGAACACTCCCAATCCACCTGTTCAAAATGATCCCAGTGCATCATCTATGGGGGAACCTTCATTACCCCATACTCACCCTATAATCCAAAAAGACATATCTGACAACAACCAAAATCTATTCCCAACAGAATCACCTGACCAAGAAGAACAATGGGACATAGAAACACCAATCGAAATACCTGAAAAAACTCGCCTAAACAAATGGACCAGGAATCATCCTGCAGACCAAATTATAGGAGATCCCAATTCTGGTATTCAAACAAGAGTCGCTACCTCAAATGAATGTTTATACGGAGCATTCTTATTCATGACCGAACCCAAAACCATCCATTCAGCTCTCAAAGATCCAGACTGGGTCAAAGCCATGCAAGAAGAACTAGCTGAATTCGAAAGAAACTAAGTATGGGATCTTGTTCCTACTCCTCCCGATGTTACTATAGTAGGTTCAAGATGGGTTTTCAGAAACAAAACTGATGATCAAGGCATAGTCTGTAGAAACAAAGCAAGACTTGTCGTCAAGGGCTATTCACAACAAGAAGGAATCGACTACGATGAAACTTATGCTCCAGTTGCAAGACTCGAAGCCATTCGTATCTTTCTAGCATATGCAGCTCACAAGAACTTCAAAGTATTCCAAATGGATGTAAAATGTGCATTTTTACATGGAGAGATTGATCGCGATGTGTATATTCAACAACCTCCAGGTTTTGAAGATCCACAGTTCCCAAATCACAGTTTTAAGTTACAAAAAGCAGTTTATGGCTTAAAACAAGCACCTCGAGCCTGGTATTCAACATTGTCAACATTTCTAGAAGAATCAGGATTCAAAAGAGGTTCAATTGATCAAACTCTCTTTCGTAAAATTTTTAATAAACATCTGTTAATCGTTTAAATATATGTCGATGACATTATTTTCGGTTCCACTGATGAATCATTGAGTGTCAAGTTTGCAGATTTAATGAAGAGCAAATTTGAGATGAGCATGATAGGAGAAATGACTACCTTTCTTGGACTTCAAGTCAAACAATCATCAGATGGAATTTTCATCAATCAAGAAAATTATGTCAAAAATCTTCTAACTCGTTTTTCTCTTGACAAATCAAATACAGCAAAAACCCCAATGGCCTTTGGTTACAAATTAGATGCAGACTTAAATGGCAAGCCTGTCGATCAAAAGAAATATCGAGGAATGATAGGATCACTCCTATACCTCACAGCCAGCAGACCCGACATCATGTTTTCTACATGTGTCTGTGCCAGATACCAAGCCAATCCTATGGAATCTCATGCTATAGCTGTAAAAAGAATTTTTAAATATCTTAAAGGAACTCCATCTCTTGGCCTTTGGTATCCAGCTAACTCTGATTTTCAGCTTAACGCCTTCACCGACTCCGACTATGGAGGATGCAGACTAGACAGGAAAAGCACATCTGGTTCTTGCCAATTTCTAGGAGGCAGACTCGTAAGTTGGACTTCAAAGAAACAATCATGCGTGTCCACTTCAACCGCAGAAGCTGAATATGTAGCTGCCGCAAGCTGCTGTTCACAAGTCATGTGGATGCAAACCCAATTACGTGACTATGGCTACAAAGTATCACAAATTCCCATATTTTGTGACTCAACCAGCGCAATTGCCATTTCTCACAATCCCGTGCACCATTCCATGACAAAGCACATCGACATTCGATATCATTTCCTCAAAGACAACATACAAAAAGGTCATATCGAATTACACTTCATAAACACCGAAGATCAAATTGCCGATGTCTTTACTAAGGCTTTAGACGAAACCAAGTTTCAATACTTCCTAGGCCGTCTAGGAATGTTGAATCCAGATAACATTCATCCCTAATCTCTTACATTTTGTTTGTACAAAAGAGTGTTTACTTTCAGTCAAATAACCAAAATCTTCCAAAAACATTCAAATAACCAAAATTTTCCAAAAACATCCACATAATCAAAAATAAAAAAAAATTAGGATAAAGTTTTATCTTTTTAAAGTCCTTATAAAACCATGTGATTAACATCTTCTTGACTAAATTTTCAGATACTTATGCTCGATGAATGTTCTCAGTTATATTGATTCTTAATTAAAGAGAAGGTTCAAATTTCAAACATTTGTGTTATGTATATTCTCCTATTCCCTTTGAATTTATTTCAATTATAACGATTTTATCTATTAAGGGACATAAGATCAGGAGATTCAGATGAAAACCAAACCCATGTGAGAATTTGTGCCTCGTCTTTAATTGCTAAGTGAAATTCATTTCTGTGAGCAAAGGTGTTTTCATTATGACTCATAGGATTTATACTCTTATACCGTGATGCTAGTCTCATTTTTGCTTAGATATCAAGATGACCAGGGACGATACAATCATTTTCTTATATATTAGACAAACTGTCTTTTATATCACCTATCCCTATCCTCAATCAAGCCACTTCAAGAAAAGATATTTCATCTTGCATAGCAAGTCTGACAATTGAAGAAACGACAAAGTCGTATCCAAGAAAACCAGAAGAAAACTCAAAATCTCAAAACGTAAATGATGTCAACAGATCACAACTGGTAAACACATCAGATATCTTTTACACAAAAGGTATTCGTGAAAATCAAGAAAAGATAAAACAAAGGTGAACACTTCACTAAAGCAAAAGAAGAGTTATTACAAAAATCCATAAAGACAGACATCTTTCAAACAACGAATTCTCAAAAGCTTTATCAAATATAGCTGTCAAAACCGAAGACTTACCGGGATACTGTAGCCTTCATAATTGGATATTCTTAGTTGCAAACTGCACTATGAATATTTCTAAACCCCTCTACATGTATTTCCCGACGGAGAGAGAGTGAACATCAATGGCATGAATGAAGAAACCCTCTGAGTAATGCCGAAACCAGTCTTATGTGATTGATTATCTAAAATGAAGACCAAGTGACTAAAGTATATAGGTATAAATCCATATTAAGCATAAGTCAACACCTTCAAACTGAGAGATATCACTCATCTTTAGTGATTATACACCAGTTCTGCACCCAGAACAAACAAACACCTCAGTCAAGTGTGAGTTATACCTATGAGAGTTCATCTGAATCGACTTATTAAGATCACTTGTCGTCTTTATAAATGTTATAAAATCTTAAGGAATATTATGAAAGTACATATACAAAAACCTTTTGATAATTGAACATGAAACCTTGATTCAGAAATAAATATTCTTCACAAACATTTTTCAAAACATAAGTAAAATCTAGTCACACTTTTTCAAAACAAGTGATATGGTTTTATAAATGTTTTATCCAACTTACAAGAATTTTCAACCTTACTTTTTTCTTATTTCAGTAATAATCACATAGGGGGAAATTGTTGAAAAATATATTTTTGTATGTTACAATCACTGAAATAAGATGAACTGTTATTATCTAACACATATTATCAGTTTATTTCAGATTGCATGAATTCGAGATCAAAAACAAGAATAAATCAAGACCCGAGAAACTTTGAGAAAACATCCAAACCTGAGGAAGTAACGCTTCAAACCAAAGAGCAAAATACAAAATATCACACTGCTACAGCAATCACGACGCGACAGACCCAATCGTCGCGACGTGAAGAAGAGAAGCAAGGCAGAAGACCAAAATCCTACAGCGCTCGCGACGCGACGAAGGGGATGGTCGCGACGCGAAGACCTCCATCGCGAAGCCCCTCCAACGTGACACCACCAACTTTCTAATCGCGAGACTACCAACCCAACGCACTATCCTTCGCGACGCGACCAAAAGCAACGCGACCAAAAGGAATCGCGACAAAAAGCTCGACATACCAGCGAAGACGCACTGACCCGACAAAAAGCGCACCAACCACCAGCCGAGCACCTTCGCGACGCGACGGACCATATGGTCGCGACGCGAACGCTGTTCTTCAGCAACTATAAATTAGAACCAAATCTCTTGCCATTCTTTACAACATACAACACATATATCAACCAAGCTCCATACACTCTTACCCACGACCAGAAACCTCAAGACTCTCAAATTTCTGCATTTGGCAACAAGAATCAAACCGCACAACCGCAAGAAACAAGATATCCTCCCGACACCAAAACTTCAAACCTCTAAACAACCTCTACCCGACACCAAACTTCAAACCTCTAAACAACCTCTACCCGACATCAAATATCACCAAAACATTATCCAACCGAAAAGAACAAGAAATTGACACATCAAGAAAACCCGAGCAAAGATCAAGAATCGAAGCTTCAAAGAAAATCACCATATTCATCGGCTATCGATAAGTTATTTGAAATTATCTGTGTTATTATTGATTTATTCAAACTTTTATAAATCAACTGTACCATATATCCAAGACATAAAAAACGAACCGTGACAACGAAAACATATGTGGACTGTATTTAACCGAGACATCTAACTTCTAACTTCTAACTTCTAACTTCTAACCTTTTATTTATTGTAAAAACACTTTATCGTTGATAATGGCGTTTATTACATCTAACCTCTAACTTCTAACATTTACTTTATTTACCGCTTTCTGTCTATTTAAATACTGTCTAGTTTAGATTTACCGCTTTATTTTATTCCGCAACTCTTATTTTATTTCCGCATATTATAGACAAAATACATATCTATCACACAGTAACCGGCTTAAAAACCCTTATTCGTGGAGATCGGTTATCGTATTTTCAACAAGTTGTATTTTATTTTTTTCATAAAATGTAACAAGAGAAGGAAGTAAAGACCAAGAGAAGATTACACCCAACAGCAACATTTCCTGCATGGCTGCTGTCTTGATTTCGGACCAGTTAAAAGGGTCAAAATGAATTCATATCTTGGTCCTTTAGTGCTATACTTGTTGGTAACTTTTATATCTAGTATATACACTAAGTTTTGACAAGTATAAGCATCAATTTAACCAAGAATGAAGTCAAGAAAGCAAAAAAAACCACAAGAAAACCCTCCTGCTGCCCTTGTTCCTGTCGCAACTTTCAAGGAGGCCAAAGAAAATTCACAAGTCATTCCATGGTGTCAAGAAATGGTGGTTCAAGTGTCATTTGATGATATAAGAAGCTTGGCAAAATTGTAGCCAAATCGAAGATCATTTGGTTGAGTTTTTTGTCACCTTTTGTCCCTAGGTTTGGACTTGATATTTCATGTATGGCTCACATGAAATATCAAATTAGTTGGCTTGTGTTTATGCACCCATGCATGCATGTGATGATTGAATATTTTGTTATTTTATGTTGTGGATGAAAATAAGATTTTGCATGGTAGACAACCTAGATAATTAAACATAATCATCAAGGAGTTTGTAATTTTCAAAATTGACATTTAAAACATAAGATGTAATATAATTGGTTTTATTAAAATGGGTTTTGTTATAAAACCTATAAAAGTCAAGATTTGAAAATTTGTGAAACAAATAAAATGGAGATTTTATGAATCCTTACAAACTCCAAACCCTAAGTAATAATGGTAATTATTTAGGATTAAAATTGGTTCTAATGTATGTGATCAAACTCAAACTTAATATTGGGTATCAGTTGTAATCTTGACCACAAACAAAGAATTAATAAAATGGAGATTTTATGATTAAAAGAACCAATTAATAAAATAAGATTTTAATGGTACCATGTTCATTGAATGCATGCAATCTACATGATACCATATGTTTTTCAAAAATTAGAAATTGTAAAACATATAAATCCCTTTCGAAATACAAGTCAATGTCGTCCCTCTTAAAGACACTCATGTATCACTTGTATATCCCTGTGGGATAAAGGTTACCTAACCACTTGGAGTCTTCTTGTGATACAAGAAGTAGTTTTGCAATATTGATGGGATAAAGGACACCTAACCATTAATAGTTGTCAAAACTACACGTCCGTTTAAGTGGGATGATTTGTTTGGAAATCTTTTGTGATAAAGGTCACCTAAGCATTAGAAATCCAAGGCATAGATGGGATCAAACATGCCAAACTTATAAATGTTATAATGGGATCCCATAACTCTAGAAATTATATTTGGATATAATTGGTAAACTGTTACCTACCTTCTAGATTCGAATAGGCAGGATAAAGGATACCTAACCGCTTGTTTGTATTGCAACTTGGATTCTAGACCTTAATCAATTAAAGTTTATGAAACAAGAAAGGGTATTAATTATTAAGGACTTAATATTATAAATAACTAAATTGAACCTTGTTAAAATTTTGTAGATGGCACCAAACGCAACAAACCCGGCTCCAAACAAAACCTCACTACGGTCTCTCCTTGAGGGAGAAAAACTTAACCACACCAACTTTTTGGATTGGTACCGTAGTGTGAGAATAGTTCTCAAACAAGAAAAGAAAGAATATGTTCTTAATGAACCACTTCCTGAAGAGCCCCCTGCCATTCATAAGCCTGCACACGATGCATGGCTTAAAAAGATGGATGATTCCATTGATGCATCATGTCTCATGTTGGCAACCATGATTCCTGACCTTCAGAAGGATTTGGAGAATCATTCGGCCTATGGCATGATTAATCAATTGAAGGAAATATTCCAACAACTTGCAAGGACAGAAAGGTTCGAAACTGTTCGGGCTTTCCATGCTTGCAAGATAGAGGATGGACAGACGGTTAGCTCTTATGTGCTCAAAATGAAGAGTCACATTGATTATTTGGCACGTCTTGGAGTTGTGATGCCCGAAGAGCTATCAACGGATATGATCCTTAACTCCTTGACAAAGTCTTTTGATCCCTTCGTCTTGAATTATAACATGAATGGTTTGAACAAGACTATCCCGGAATTGCATGGGATGCTAATTACCGCAGAAAAGAATCTGCCTAAGAAAACCACTCAAGTTTTCATGATCAAGGAAGGTGGTACAAAGAGGACTAGACCCGAACACCCCACCAACTCCAAGGGCAAGGGGAAGGCAAAGGTTGTTAAAGGAAAGGGCAAGAAAGTTGTCCAACCATCCCGTCCGCCCAAGAAGAAGGCAAAGGTTGCCAAAGAAGACGCATGCTTCGAATGTGGCAAAGTTGGGCATTGGAAGAGAAATTGCCCTACCTATCTTGCGGAGTTGAAGAAGAAAAAGGCCGGTGAGGGTACTTCAGGTATCTATGTGATAGACCTAGAACTTTATAATTTATCTCCTAACACATGGGTATTTGATACTGGTTGTGGAACTCACATTTGTAATATGTTGCAGGGGTTCAAAAGGAGTAGGCGACTGAAGGCAAACGAGGTAGTACTCCGGGTTGGAAACAGTGCAAGGGTTGCGGTGGATTCAATTGGAAGTTTTGATTTATTACTACCTAGTGGCTTGTATTTAACATTGTTGAATGTTTATTATGTTCCTAGCTTGTCTAGGAATATTATTTCGGTTGCTAAGTTGAGACAATGTGGTTTTAATCTTTGCTTTATAAATGATGACATTTGTGTTTCTAAAACCAATGTATTCTATTTCGAGGCTAGGCCTTTAAATGGAATTTATGAAGTAAACCTTGATGAAAAGACTAACCATGGCTCTTTATACCACACTTTCACCAAGAGACCCAAATGTGATTTGAGTCAAATTTATCTATGGCATTGTCGCCTTGGGCATATAAACAAGAAACGCATATCCCAACTTCAAAAGAGTGGACTTTTGAAGCCAAATGAGAATGACTCATTTGATATATGTGAATCTTGTTTACATGGCAAGATGACTAAAGCTCCTTTCTCCGGAACCAACGAGAGGGCAAAGGACTTGCTAGGAATCATACATACGGATGTATGTGGTCCTTTCAAGCCAATGACTAGATATGGTGAAAGATATTTCATCACCTTCACTGATGACTTTAGTCGTTTTGGATATGTTTATTTGATTAAACATAAACATGAGGCGTTTGAAATGTTCAAAACGTTTCAAAGTGAAGTGGAAAATCAACTCAACAAAACAATTAAAGTTCGACGTTCTGATAGAGGAGGTGAGTACTTAACTACAAACTTTATGGATCATCTTAAGACTTGTGGAATTGTTTCATAACTTACTCCACCTGGAACACCACAACATAATGGTGTATCTGAGAGGCGGAACCGAACACTATTGGATATGGTTCGATCCATGATGAGTAGAAGTACTTTACCTTTATCATTTTGGGGTTATGCTTTACAAACAGCTGCTCGTCTCCTAAACATGGTACCTACTAAGAAGGTAGATAAAACGCCTTATGAGATATGGCATGGAAAGGGTTCCATCTTTATCCTATCTCAAGGTATGGGGTTGTGAAGCTTATGTTAGACAAGAAGCTTCAAACAAACTAGAACCCCGTTCAACTAAGTGTATCTTTGTAGGGTATCCGAAAGATTGTCTTGGATACTACTTCTACAATCCCATAGAGAATAAGATATTTATTTCTCGAAAAGCTGAATTCCTAGAAAACAAGTTTCTAACGGAAGTGGCTAGTGGGAGGTTTGTGGAACTTGAAGAACTTCAGGAACCACAGCCTGATACACAAGAAATTGGATCTAGCATTCAACAAGAAATTGTTGAACCTGAACAAACAGTTGACCAGGAACAAATTGTAACACAAGATGTTCGCAGATCTGGTAGGGTTCGATTTGAACCTGAAAGGTATGGTTACATAATGATGGAAGAGGAATGTTATAAGATAGATTCTGATGAACCCGTCAACTACCAGAGTGCAATGTCAGATCCTGAATCTGATAAATGGCTTGAAGCCATGAACATTGAGATGCAATCCATGCACGATAACCAAGTATGGGACTTGGTTAATCTTCCCGCCAATTGTAAGACTGTTGGGAACAAGTGGGTTTTCAATAAGAAAACCGACGTGGATGGAAATGTTCACACTTTTAAGGCAAGACTTGTCACTAAAGGATACTCACAAACTCATGGTATTGACTATGATGAGACCTTTTCACTGGTGGCAATGATCAAGTCGATTAGGATACTTTTTGCCATAGCCACATACTATGATTATGAGATATGGCAAATGGATGTCAAGACCGCTTTCCTTAATGGACACTTATTGAAAGATGTCTATATGGATCAACCTGAAGGTTTTGTCAATCCCAATCATCCAAACAAAGTGTGCAAGCTTAAAAGATCTATCTATGGATTGAAGCAAGCGTCTCGAACATGGAACATCCGTTTTGATGAAAAAGATTACAAATTTTGGATTCATCAAAAATGAGGATGACTCCTGTGTTTACAAGAAAGCTAGTGGGAGCATAGTCATATTCCTAGTATTGTATGTAGATGACATACTTTTATTTGGAAATGACATCCCAACCTTAAAAGGTGTCAAAGCGTTCCTTGAGAACTGTTTTCAATGAAGGACTTAGGAGAAGCTGCTTATGTATTAGGCATAAAGATATATAGAGATAGATCTAAGAAACTTATTGGTCTAAGCCAAAGTGTATACATTGATAAAATCTTGAAAAGGTTCAAGATGCAAGACTCCAAAAGAGGATTCTTGCCAATACCGCATGGTACCATCCTAAGTAAGTCTCAGTGCCCAAGCACTATGACTGAACTTGAAAGGATGAAACATGTCCCATATGCTTCAGCAATTGGGTCCATCATGTATGCCATGTTATGCACTAGGCCCGATGTCTCATGTGCCTTAAGCATGACTAGTAGGTATCAACAGAACCCAGGTGAAGCCCACTGGACTGCTGGAAAGAACATTCTTAAGTACTTGAGAAGAACTAAAGACATGTTCTTAGTTTACGGTGGTTTGGAAGAAAGCTTAAAGGTAAAGGGTTACACTGACGCAAGCTTCCAAACAGATAGGGATGATTCGAGGTCTCAATCTGGGTATGTCTTTATTTTAAATGGAGGAGCCGTGTCTTGGAAGAGTTCCAAACAAGAAGTGATTGCACAATCCACTACAGAATCAGAATATGTTGCTGCTTCGGAAGCTGCTCAAGAAGCTGTCTGGATGAGAAAGTTCATTGAAGATCTAGGGGTTGTTCCTTCCATTCGGGACCCTATAGAAATCTTCTGTGACAATCTAGGTGCTATAGCTCAAGCAAAGGAACCTAGATCGCATCAAAAGACCAAACACATTCACCGAAGGTATAACTACATAAGACATGAGGTTAAGAATGGTGAAATAAGTATTCACAAGGTTCATACAGATCAGAATTTGGCAGACCCATTCATGAAGCCTTTACCCCAAGCTAAGCATGAAAGTCACGCTAAGGGTATAGGACTTCGTTTTTCTAATGAATGGATTTGATTTGTGTTTAGTGTTTTATGAATATGAAACTATGTAAACAGCAATAATTATGTAATATATGTGACGTGATGTTTCATTCATAATTATGTGTTTTAATATTAGCATGTTTAATCCATGAATAATCTAATTATTCTAAATGTCTATAGTCGATAATAGTTGTGGGAGCAATTATGAAGTAAGACTAATATGAATTGGATTGGTTGACTTTTATGGGTAAAAGTAGCAATAGGTTGCAACCAAATTCATATGTACTTGTCAGTGAACAAGTATTGGACTTGACCCGTTTCAAGATCACTTCATGGATCATTATCATAAGTGATTCTTGAACAAAGGTATTATTATTGTATCCTTAGACCTGAGATACATATTTGGGACTCAAGTGTAGAGAGTGTTGTGCTTTGATATGGTTCACCGTTGTTCTTGAAATATAGACAACCATACAGACCATACTTAAGTATAGTACAAACTACATAAGGGGCATATGTAGTCAAGACGGGATTTGTTCCTCTTATGTGTTGAGAGTTAGACATCTAAGGCGCCTGATTGAAAGTTGAACATAAAATGAGAATGATTAAGATCCACGTCTCATGTTCAACATGATGTCTGTGACAAAGGGATAATTGATAGATAACCTAATACATCAATTAGAGCCTCGTGCTTTCTGAAGAATTGAATGTTGTTGAATGGCATAATGTCATGTGTTATTGGGGGCAGTGAAATGTTGCTAGACGTTCACCACTGTCGATATCACTCTATGATGCAACCTTGTGCAAGTGGGAGATTGTTAGTTCTGTATGCCCAAGGATGATCATAAAATGATATTACCAATAATACATGATCCTATAGGGTCACACCAACAACAAGTTTGACACCAATTGATCATTTGGAATGTTGAATTTGATTTAACATCAAATGATACTAAACTTGCAATTTAATCTTGTAAGTTATTATTATTTGAGGTAAATAATAATAACTACAAAATTAAAGGTTGATTACTAATTCATATATGATAAATTAAACAAGTGTAACAATTAAATTGTTTAAGTTGTTAAATGATTTAATTGAATTATAAGTAAACCTTTTATTTAATTTAATTGGTAAATTAAATAAAATATGCGTAATGTAAGATATATATAAATATATATTTCACTACATTAAGAAGGCATGTTTAATTGGTTTATTTATATAATTTATGGCTTAAATGTTATTCCATTAATGAAATGTATAAAGGGTTATTATTTATAAAACTTATTAGATAAGTTTATAAATAATAAATGATAAACAAATCATTTATATCACCACATGAAGTGGCCGGCCAACATACACACACACACATGCACATAAGCATGGGTTAGAAAGCTTAAAAGTAAAGAGGAATCTTGGTGCTTTCTATGTCTTGACCATGGGAACCATCAACATAAAATATTCCTTCTTTTCTTCTCCTTTTATGCTCCTTATGGCCGGATCTTTGTGGTATGTTAGAATGATCTTTATACATTCAAAAATCAGCCAAAACATTCATAAGAACCTCTCTTGAAGTCTTGACAAAAATTCGATTTTAGCTCCAAGGGTCAAAGGGTTTAATCTTGCAAGTTGTGGAACTAGCATTCAAGTGTGATCAAGCTTGTGGTAGATCAACTATAGAGGGATTCTATCTTGGTTCCTAGCCATTTCAAGTCGTCCAAAACAACCCAAGAACAAAGGTTATGATCTTGAACTTAATCTATGCTTGTTCTTCATATTATCTCTACATGCATGTAGCATGATCCTCTTGGAAGTGAAATTCGTGTTCATGATTTTATGCTTCCGTTGCAACTTCAAGTTTTTGAAACTCATAACATGAACATTGATTTCCAACAGTTGTTTATGGCGACAAACCCAACACCAACCTCCGAATAGTGTCATGCATCAAAGCCCGGAAATACCTACGGAAAAGATACTTTGCCTTCTTAGCCCACGTAGTGGATAAAAAGAAAGAAGTAAAAAGTATCGAAGAAATTCCTGAGGTCTACAACTTCCCTGATGTATTCCCAGAAGACCTTCCAGGAGTACCGTCCGCTCGACAAATCGACTTCAGAATCGATTTGATACCTGGACCCACGCCAGTAGCAAAGGCGCTATACCGGTTAGCCCCGGCAAAAATGCAGGAATTATCCAACCAATTAAACGAGCTGCTAAACAAGGGGTTCATTAGACCAAGCTTCTCGCCTTGGGGAGCACCGGTCTTGTTCGTTAAGAAAAAGGACGGATCATTCTGCATGTGCATTGACTACCGAGAGCTTAACAAACTCACCATTAAAAACCGATACCCGCTACCTCGAATTGACGATCTTTTCGACCAGCTTCAAGGGTCGAGCTACTTTTCAAAAATTGATCTAAGATCAGCGTATCACCAGCTTCGAGTCCAGGAAGAAGATGTCCCCAAGACAGCCTTCAAAACGCGTTACGGACATTATGAATTCGTCGTAATGCCTTTCGGATTGACTAATGCACCCGCGGTATTCATGGATCTAATGAACCGCGTGTATAGACCTTACTTGGACAAATTGGTGATAGTATTCATAGACGATATACTTATCTATTCACGGAGTAAGGAGGATCATAGTCAACACCTGTGACAAGTCTTGGAGACATTAAGAGCAGAAAAGTTGTTTGCAAAATTTTCAAAATGCGAATTTTGGATACGGAAAGTGGACTTTCTAAGCCACGTGGTCAGCAATGAAGGGATACATGTAGATCCCTCCAAAATCACAGTAATCAGGAACTAGGGAGCACCAAGGACACCAACAGAAATCTGTCAGTTTCTGGGCCTTGCTGGCTACTATCGAAGATTTATACAGAATTTCTCCAAGATCGCAAAGCCGCTTACCGCCCTAACACAGAAGGGTGTAACATTTAAGTGGGGAGACGGACAAGACGCCGCCTTCCAGACGCTAAAGAAAGCTTTGTGCAGCGCACCGATCCTATCCCTTCCAGAGGGGACAGAGGATTTTGTGGTTTATTGTGATGCATCAAATCAAGTTCTGGGATGCGTGCTGATGCAAAGGGGAAAGGTCATTGTGTACGCCTCAAGACAGCTCAAAACCCACGAGGTCAACTATACCACTCATGACCTCGAGTTGGGAGCTGTGATATTCGCATTGAAAATCTGGAGACACTACCTATACGGCACCAAGTGTACGATTTTCACCGACCATAAAAGCCTCCAGCACATCCTCAATCAGAAAGAGCTCAATATGAGACAACGGTGTTGGGTTGAGCTGTTAAGTGACTATGAATGTGAAATCCGTTATCACCCAGGAAAGGCCAACGTAGTAGCTGATGCCCTTAGCCGAAAGGAGTACTCAGGTCGCCGAGTGAAATATTTAACAATGACGATCCATCCCCACTTGCCCACACAGTTCAAGGAGGCCCAACAAGAGGCCTTAAAACCAGAGAACATCGCAAATGAAGCCCTGCGAGGGATGGAGAAAAATCTTGAAGTCAAGGATGACGGGGCTCATTACCTCATGAACCGAATCTGGACACCGAATTTCGGTGGGTACAAGGACGTTATTATAAATGAGGCACACAAGGCAAGATGCTCCGTCCATCTTGGATCCGACAAGATGTACTTGGACCTTAAAAAGCTATACTGGTGGCCAAACATGAAAGCATAAATTGCTACTTATGTGGGAAAATACTTGACTTGTGCTAAGGTCAAGGTGGAATACCAGAAGCCCTCGGGTTTATTACAACAACCCAAGATACCTGAATGGAAGTGGGAGCGGATAACCATTGACTTCATAACCAAGTTACCCAAGACAACTGGTGGGCTAGACACCATATGTGTGATCGTCAATAGGTTGACCAAATCCGCTCACTTCCTACCAATCAAGGAAACCGACAAAATGGAGAAACTTACAAGGACTTACATCAAAGAAATTGTACGGTTTCATGGTGCACCAATCTCTATTATCTCAGATAGAGATAGCCGGTTCACGTCACGATTCTGGCAGTCACTGCAGAATGCTTTGGGAACCAACCTCGACATGAGTACAGCATATCACCCACAGACGGATGGGAAGAGTGAGAGGACTATTCAAACGATGGAAGACATGTTGAGGGCTTGTGTGATAGACTTTGGTAAAGTGTAGGACACCCACTTACCACTCGTGGAATTTTCCTACAACAACAGTTATCACACTAGCATAAAGGTTGCTCCATTCGAAGCTTTGTATGGACGCAAATGCAGATCCT
The DNA here is from genome assembly GCA_023525715.1 of Cichorium intybus. NCBI lineage: Eukaryota > Viridiplantae > Streptophyta > Magnoliopsida > Asterales > Asteraceae > Cichorium > Cichorium intybus. Next base: position 84,019,109 of record CM042014.1, on the reverse strand, counting down.
TTCTGTACTGGGCTGAGGTGGGAGATACTCAGTTAGCCAGAGGACAAGTACCCAACAGCACTCTCACCGGTCCAGAGATCACACAGGAGACGACGGAGAAAATCGTTCAGATCCGTGAACGATTGAAGGCCTCCCGTGATCGGTAGAAGAGCTATGCGGATAAGCGACGCAAACCTTTAGAATTTCAGGTGGGCGATCGTGTATTACTGAAAGTCTCGCCATGGAAGGGAATGATACGCTTTGGAAAGCGTGGGAAACTAAACCCCAGGTACATCGAACCATTTGAGATCCTTGCCAGGATCGGGCCGGTGGCATACCGACTCCAGCTACCACCAGATCTCCACAACGTCCATCCCACCTTCCACATATCCAACTTGAAGAAGTGTCTATCTGATGAGACTCTCGTCGTTCCACTCGAAGAAATCAAGGTGAATGAGAACTTACACTTTGTTGAAGAACCTGTGGAAATCATGGACAGAGAGGTCAAGAGAACAAAGAAAAGTCGCATACCAATAGTGAAAGTTCGCTGGAGCGCCAAGCGCGGACCTGAATTTACTTGGGAACGCGAAGACCAAATGAAACAAAAATATCCACATCTTTTCCCAAACCCTTGAGAATCCACTCAAGATTGAAATTTTGGGACGAAATGCTTTCTAACGGGTAGATGATGTGACAACCGTAAAATTTTAGTCAACGAAAGTCAAATGTGACTAAACCAAGAACACGTTGACTCCTGTAATATAAAGTAAATTCCAAAACCTTAATGAAATATGGTTAGACATTATGATGTTATGTGTGCAATTCTAAACGAACATCTTGCAAACATGTTGTCAAAAGCAATAAGGTCACACAAGGAAAGAAACCCATTCACTCGTGGAACGATTTTCGGACAATAAGTCATCCTTCGGAAGCTCTTTTCGGATACTCTCAATCTCCGAACCACCTCCGAAATCCTTCGACCTCCGAGTCTCCGAAGCTGACTTTGTAAAGCATTGGATTCGGAACTCCCAGTTCGGAATCTTCTAAATTTGGAAAACATATGCTCCGAAGATAGTTCCCGACCCAAAACTTGCACTCGGAGGATACTCAGGTGTTCGAGTGAAACTCGGAAACTGAATTCTCCGAAATCAAACCCTCAGACTCAGGACATAGACAGTTAAAAACCTTGAATTCTTGCTGATCAAGTTCCGACCCCCCCCCCCTTTTGGACTCGATGCCTCCAAACTTACCGCTCCTATGCAACATCCACTTCGTAAGTGAAGATCGTCGCCCTAATCCTCACACTCAGCGCCTATTAAATAACAATTTCCAACGCACATGTCAACTCCATCACAAAGTCAAATGCTAATAAGTACACCTATGACTAGGGGAGAATACAACCTCCTGTCGTAGTGCTCCCAAACCAGCGCCCTTTCTCGATAGATCACGCTTCAAGGGTGAGCTTCATACCCCTCCTTTTTACTTTTCAAGAACTTTTAGGGGGAGAATACAAGCAAATATATTATAAATATTATCTCACTCGTGTTTGAATGTATAAATATGCGTTTGACTCGTAGTTACACCATATAAAACCATTATTTCATGCAATAATGTTTCTGATTTCGGACCCTCATTCCGAAACCAGACCCCGTGCACATTAAATTATGGTTTCGGTAAACCAAGGGGTGCTGATCTATGCCTCCTTTACACACGATTTATATTTCCAATCTAAACTATTATACCGTATACGCGAGAACTCATTCTTTTCGACAAACAATACCTAAAATAAACTATTATAGGAATAGTTTTACGAAATACCCGGTCTTTCCACTATACTATAACATTTCAATGTTTGCTTATATAAGAATATAATTACTCAAACTACATACAACGTATTTTGGGAAAATAAATAACGACAGAAAAACAAAAGGGTTTTCTTAACCACTAAACGTAAACGGGTCGATGATACATACATTTTCGTGAGACAAATCTTCACAGTACTTTTAGTACTTACTCTATAAGCCCTGAAACTTATAACCAGAATCTCGGTAAGAGAGCGTGACATTGTGTATAGATCTATACGGGATTGACAACCCCGCACCTGAGCTGTTAGCTACAGCTAGACCGGCAGGTCTGAGGTGACAATTGTCATAACATTTCTGACGCCTGACGAACGTCGCAGCAGGCCAACTAGTCTACATTATGGTTATAAGACGCCTCACGACGGAAAAACGATTCACCCTTTAATGAATGTTTACGTTAAAACTTACATTTTTATAAGTGCTACTTTGTGACCTACACTGTATTATAATCTTTGGGTTTTCAGACTTACAACGCTTCAAAATATAGAAAATATTGGATTTTCTTGAGTTTTCAAATCTACGATTTATTACAAAGGGATTTCTATACAAAATACTTATGAACTCACCAACTTTATTGTTGAGGCTTTTCAAACTACTTGTATTCTCAGGAAACTAGTAAACAGGTTCACAAGCAATGACGACGAGACGCTATGACGTCTTAAATTATGTATTTTTGAATAATATGTAATTGTAATGGAAACAACAACATTGAACTTATGTAACTTTTACAATTATGTTATGATGGATGTGATTGCTTGGATTCATTATTTCTTGACACTGTTATGATATCGTACATGAAGTCACCCACCCTCGAACGTTTCCGCCATTACGGTTCGGGGGTGTGGCAGTAAAGAACATATAACATCCACACAATGTAGTGAGAAACACACCTCGAACAACAATGTAGAACCTGTGCAGCAACTCTGAGAATCTAACAAAGCTCAACTCGCGCTCCTACTCCTATAAAGTATATTAAGTTATTAGAAAGCATATTACCTAAGCCTTACCATATATGTACTTGTCGTATTAGTATTATTATTAAGTTCGTATTTTAGCTTTTATCCTTAAATGGCAGGTCTGTTGAGGACCCCCATTCATTAAGCACTTTATGTTCAATATTTCAAGCCATTACTCTTGACTTAATATGTTACTTTTCAGAGGTTTGACAACCTTACAACATCACTTAATAGCTTAAGACATTTGCTCAAAAGCAAAAGTTTTAAACAAAGGTTTTTACATAAAATCATGAGTTTTTATTAAGGTTTTTGGTTTCTACCTTAACCCATTAAGACCATTCATTCTCAAATTCTTATTAGCTTCATAATAAATGTTATTTTATATGTTAATTCCAGTTTTGATTAGTTTGGAGTATTAAGTGCTTAGTGAAACACTTTTATGAATTTTCACAATTTTGCCATTTTAAACCCCTTTTCAGTATTTTGACTGTAACTCACAAACCGTAACTCCAAAATCAAACGTTCCATACCTCTATAGAAACTAGAATAGATTTCCATCAATTTATTTACTGTGTAAATTTTCCCAATTCTGTTTCAATTTTTCACAAAACAGCCTTCAAGTTCAGGACAGAAAGCTGTTACAACTTTGCATCTTTTATTAAACTTTTAGCAAGTTTATCTTAACCACTCACCACATACATCTTCTATTAAGCTCTTAACTTCTTGATTACAGATTAGCAAGATTAAAATTCATATCAAGATTCACTAATGATTGGTTATACATTTGAACCCAATGACTTTAAGATTGCCAATTACGTTGAACACACATAAGATCATAACTTCTGCACGGGTTTTACATATGCAACATCACCATCAATTCTCAAACCCCCAATCCCAAGGTAGTGGAAGTCGACCAACAACAGCCACCACTCGATGGTGGTGACTCGGTGGTGAATGGTGGTTCAAAAAGGTGAAGGAAGAGCAAGACTTCAAGATCATAACCCTAAGGAACCTTGTGCCAAACTTCTCCATCTCCTTCTTTTGCCATCCCAAACCGTTGTTGTTGATGTTCCTTTTCGCCCAACAGAAAATCTTGCTGCAAGCTCCCCTCGGTCTTTCTCTTGTCGTTCACATCTTTCTTCCCGCTCTAGCTCTCTCTCGGTCTCACATTTAATCGGCCATGAAGTGAAAAACGGGCCTAGGGTATTCACGGTTGGTATAAGTAGCGTGAAGAGGAGCTATGAGGCTTGGATGATACACTTAAACTTGGGTCGGCAATGGGAGCCAAGGGCTGCCCTAACCATCATGAAGAACCACGTCCAAAAGAAAAAGCCTCAAGCAAGTTTCATACTTGACAGAAAACACCCCTCAAGTATGCCCAAGTAATTTCTTTTATCTCATGTAACATTTACATGACAACTTAAGTTTGGTTTGATGACAAGTTCTACCCTCCAACCTAAATTTAATTTCTAGAATTAAAGTTATTATTATTATTATTATTAGACAAAATTACAGTTTTGGTCCCTGATGTTTGCTCGATATTGCAAGTGGGGACAAACTATTGGAAATTCACGGTTTGGGTCACCAATGTTTGCAAAAAGCTACAAATGGGTCACTGGGTTAGTTAAAAAGACTAAAATGCCCCTTTTAATTTATTTTTCTTTTTTCTTTGAATTTATTATTTATTTTATTTAATAAAAAAAGAAAATATACCCACCCCACCCCACGACACCCCCCACACACACACACACTCTCTCTCTCTCTACACACGCACACACAAACAAATATATATATACATATATCTAGAACACCAACATACCCGGATGCTACATGGAACAGTTTTTAGTGATATAAGTTGAATCGCTTGTAAATCGTAAAATACAGAACGGCAATTTCGAAAATTGAGTTTGATTTCAGCTTTTTGCTCTACTTGTTCATGATTTGACTCTTTAAGGTCAAACGGATTAAGTTTCAGCTTCAAAATTGATTCGATTTCACGAACATTATCAACAAATACATCACTCTATTGCTAATTACTCTGGCTTCCATTCTTTTGAATGCAATTTTTGTTCCATCGTGTAATTGGCCCTTGTAAACGACCCCAAATCCACCGCGACCGAGTTCGTTCTCCTGGGAGAAGTTTTTGGTTACATTTTTGAGAACTTGAACGAAGATAATTAGGTTTCCAGATTCTATTATGTGGGATTCGCTGATTCCGATTCCGGAACCAGAACCGGAACCACATCTGATGCTTGTGTTTGTGTCGTTAGCGATTGCGATTTTGACTGTGTTGTCGGAATCAGATGGGTCGCGAGGATGAATCATGAGGGAACTTGGTGTTTGATTAAACTTAAAAAACCTGCAACTGGAGAAACAATGGCGAGTATATTTGAACAACCAGGGCAACTTAAAAAACCTGCAACTGGATCATCTACGAGATTGCTTCCTATGAAATCAGAGTCTTGCAACTCAAATGGCAACAACGCGACTTTCTATCCTTCTATTCGAACAACCAGGGCAATTGATTGTTCTTCCAATCGTTTGTGGTAGGAGATGACAAAACCCAAATACGCACACAAACACGAAACCCAGATAAATGAACCCATAACAGTTGTGATCTTCAAGAAGCCATCGACGGTGTGATTAGAAGACGATTTCCAGTATAGACGGCGACAATACAGCTTTGACGGACTCGCCATCGCGATCGTCTTTGATTCCTCCCCTCAAGCACGACATCTTCCAATTTTAGTGGTGGTGGTGATTGTAAGTAGTTGGACGGCCAAAGTGGATACCGATCCCCAATATGTTTGAGAGAGAGAGAGTGTGTGTGGGTGGGGGGTGGGGTGGGGTGGGGTATATTTTCTTTTTTTTATTAAATAAAATAAATAATAAATTCAAAGAAAAAATAAAAATAAATTAAAAAGGGCATTTTAGTCTTTTTAACTGGCCCAGGGACCCATTTGTATCTTTTTGCAAACATTGGTGACCCAAACCGTGAATTTCCAATAGTTTGTCCCCACTTGCAATATCGAGCAAACATCAGGGACCAAAACTGTAATTTTTTCATATTATTATTATTATTATTATTATTATTATTATTATTATTATTATTATTATTATTATTATTATTATTATTATTATTATTCATAACAACCGGGCTTTAACTCGTTTAATTGTTTTCCTAGTAGAATTTATATCCATCCTTTTAGAATACTTAATTAACTTATTTAATGCTAATCTTAACGTACCGAAAAATGAGGTGTTACAACTCTCTCCCAGTTATGAGAATTTCGTCCCCGAAATTCAACTCTTACACCTCTAGCTCAAAACGCCGCAAACTTTCACATGAAACTTTGATCTATTTTATGTTCCTCCTCACCCCAACAGATAGGGTTCCCATATCTTCTCGCATCCAAGAACTCATGAATCGGCATATCGATGCTCTAGCTGACGACTATTATGAAGGCAAACACAACCAATGGGAGGTAAGCATCCCAGCTACCCCCACCCTTAAAGTCCAAAATACTCCTATATGTAACTTGATACCTCCAACTTCATTTCTAACCACCAGTAACCTTCTATCAGATCTTTGTCTATCTCAGCAGCATTTTGGTTAGTCCAACTTCCTTATTTTTCTGTCTGATCATCAACCACAACAGCTAAACACTCGATATGTATGCTATTACCTCACCGTGCTACAAGAGCACGACACTCAATCCCCAATGTAGCGCGTAGCAAGATATATCATCCATACGAATGCTATTGCCCCACAATAGTCCGACATCCATATAACTTGCTACAACCAACTGCAAAAGTCTGACACTTGTTTTGAACCAGACATATACATTTATCAACGGGGATGAATACTGTCTTCACCATTCAACTCCCGCCACCGCTGCTTTACTAATCACTCCTTTTAGGACGTCTCATGTCTGCTTTATGACATACACGCAGAGGTCGTCATGCGATCAAAAATAAGAAATAACCTAACATTCACTAGTATAGTGGAGTCAGGGTCGATCCACAGGAGCTACGTGGTTAGCCTAGATGAGAGATTACCAACTAATAGTGTCACAGCTATAGTCGGAGGAACTAATTTCTATCTTTCTACCTTGAAACAATATTCAAACACCCAAGCCAAGCTTAGCTATGTCCAAATGACCTAGTTACTTTCTGAACTCAGAAGTACATCTTTGAATCAGAAGCAATTGAAGGCATCCAAACTAGCAAAACCAAGCATAGCATAAACTAGCTAATAACTAGAGTTCTACTTGAACAATTACTAGCTAAGATTTAATGCTCAACCTAACCAAGTTAGCTACTGTTTTCAGCAAAGGGAAACAGTCCCAACCAAGTTACAAACAAAATCCACACACAAACCAACAATTAAAACGCCAACAAGCATCCGAAATACCGAAAAACCAATGTTAACATTAACCGAATGATTTTTATTCATCAAGACCAATATCCAAACATTAATTCAGTAACCGAACACTACTAAAAACAGAATCCTAAGCTGAAGATCAATGGTTGTCACACCCAAAGATTCAACTCAAAGCTTACAAATGTTTAACTAAAATGAAATAAAATCTAAAACATGAAAATACCAAATGATGGCTTCTGAAATGGAATCCTCGAGTCAAAGAGCTTCTAGGTCGATGTTTACCCCCGGTCTTTGCTAGGGTTTTCAGCTGGAAATGCCTCTATTTATAGTTGTAAATTTCCCGTGACCGCGCCGCGCATAAGTGAAATCCGCGGCGCGCGTACTTATCCGTTCCCCGTTTTTTCGTCATTCAAATGTGTTCCACCGCCTTACGTCCACGTCGCGCAGAAGAGAAATCCGCGGCGCGCGTACGTGTTTCTTTGATTTTGCATTCTTTCCATACTTTTTCCTTTTGTACACTTTTAGTCCCTGTTTCTGTTCTTTTTCTCCAGACAAGTCCTGACACAAAAAGTGAGAATACCCATGCATATTTGATATAATTTCACCAAGAACAGGGCTCAACAATGCCTAAAATACTTGATATCACTAGGCATTGTCAAACACCCCACACTTGTGCCTTGCTTGTCCCCAAGCAAGAGAGTTTTTAACAAATTGTAATAGAGAATCGAACAATTTTTAACTGTGTTTAGTTTCAAAGTTTATTGCTCTTCGAGTTAGAATGGAATAGTTCGTGAAAACATAATTGAGTTGTTCTTTGGAATTCATGGCTTTCTAAAGAACCCTTGATTACAAACTTTCTGTCCACAATACAGTGTACTTACTCGTTCAGATTCTAAAGGCCATTAAGGAATTGTCCATGACTTTCGATGTTGTCCGTGTAGCGAGCTTTCAGAAATACCATCTTAGACCAGACGATCTTAGGTGGTAAGGTGCGTAAGGCCCACCCATTTTAGACCTACCGGCTCGAACAACAAAGGCCACAGATTGACTTTTCCTTCCTAAATTCCAATCCTAAAACGGCTCAATCTTCTAAACTCGTAAAACTCAACTTATTTGACTAACTAATAGCATGATCACAACTAAACAGTATTTCTTGAAAAATACTAATGCTATCACAATCACAAACCATTCATTTCAAAATTGCAATTCATTAAAAATTTTGAAAAAATATTGCTAAAAATTGAAAAATTGATCATTTTTGCAAAAATTTCAAAAATATCTCTTTCGACCGTCCACACCCCACACTTAAAACCGTACAACGTCCCCGTTGTACAAAAATTAATTCAAAACAAGGGAGAAAGAGTTACCCCTTTTTGGACGGTAGACTGCTTGGTGCTCAATATCACAGGTATAATGCGTACAATCGGATCCTTGATTCATATGCTGGAGTTGTAGCGCTACAGTAAGACACGCCGGTGGTCAAGACAAGTGGAGGGGGCACGGTGACCCCACACTTGTCTGAGACAACTCCCTCTCAGTTTGGTATATCATGCATCACTTAACAAATAAATTAGAAAACACACATGACAGAAAAAATAATATACAGATAGATGTGTCATAAGTTATACATATATCCCAAAAAGAAAATAAAAAGAAAGAAAGAAAAAGAAAAAGAAAAAAAAGATACATCAATCACTACCCGGCGGCTTGGAGGGTCCAGCCTCGTGATCATGGGACCGGGCTGGGAATGGACGGGGGCGCTGACCCTACGCAGATGCAATCTGAAGAAGTACCTCCCCGATCCACTCGAGCTGGTCCTCGATCCTCGTAACTCTGGCCTCTAGCCGGCTGAGGGCTGGTGAGTCCTCCTGCTGTGGCTGCGGCTGTGCCGGCTCTGGTGCTGCTGGCTCTGGTCTCCGGCGTCTCCTGCTGGGCTGGGCATATGCAGGCTGGGGTGCCTGAGGAAGCTCGGCCGGTGCCCGGATGAACTGCCCCGGGCGCTGCTGCTCAATGAGCCGCATCCTCTCCAGCGTGCGTGCTGTAGTGCGCGATGGAGGCAGAGTGGTCAAGGAAGCTGCCATGGGGGCAGTGAGAATACCATATGATCAGGCCAGGCGGGTAATGTAACATCCCAAAATTTTAGGGTAAATTTAAAAAATTTTAAACGAAAACTTCAATATAAGAAAAGCCACTTAATTAATTTTCATAAAATTCCATAACTTTTAAGTTTAATGAAAACACCCCAGGATTAACAGAAGTTAACGAAATCTCAATATAGCGGAATATTAATTCAAAAACAGTTCTCCAATGAAGCAGCACAGTGTATACACGTCACGCCTTGCCATCCATGGTACCTGATGTACCTGAAACAATAGTTTATATAGGGAAAGGGTAAGCACGAAGCTTAGTGAGTTCCTCAAAATACCATACGATCCATCACATAACATACAACACATCATAACCATTCATATGTCTGTGAGACTCGCGGGCTATCCCTGTTCCGCTGAAGACTCACGGGAAATTCCCGTTCTTGTCTTATCGCTCGCAGGCTTTTCCCGTTCTGTCTAATGACTCGCAGGCTATTCCCGTTCCGCCTATTGGCTCGCGGGCTATCCGGTTCCGTCCACAAACAATCATTATCATAGCAATAATTCATACAATTATCATAACAGGTAAGATCACCTTATTCTAACATATCTTCCTTCCTACGCATGCAATATCACCTATAGTATAGTGAGAAGACTCACCTGATTATAGTTGACTATATCGTTTATCTTTCTCGGCTTTGTATTTCCTTCAACTTTAACTGTTAACATAATAAGAAATCTATCATTTCTTAATCCTTAACTATATTATAGTCGCATCATTAAACCCTTCAATAATTCCAATATGATACTCCATGATTTATCAAGTAAAGAACGGCCAGGTAGAAGATTAGATGGGGTGGCAGGATCCTTTCAGCATTTTAGCCTTTCGGAAAATCCAACAACCAGATCCCAAGTAATCGGCCTAGTCACCGACCTCGTAAGTAAATCAATCGGTATTATATTCGGAAATTACGAATTGTTATAATAACGACATTTTAAGGTTTTTGTTTACTATTGTTAGAAATTAGTATAATATAACATATGTTATACTTATTAAATATTATACTTCTTAACACAAAAACCATCTTACAATACCTAATTAAGCTATAGAAAAGTTTGTAGTTACCTTATGACCAGTCGTCGGAACCTATAACTTCTTCGCTAGGCTTTTGAGCTTCCTTCCGCTCACTTCTTACACTCTAGTGCTTAGAAACCTCTATATATTGGATTGAGATTTGTTGGTGTGGTTTATGAGATGTTTTGGGGGGTATTTATACTTGAATTCTTGAATAAAAAATGGCATGACACTTTTGACAAAATATTTTAATAATATAATTTTGTTGAAATTAAAGGCCTTCTAGAATCAGTCTGTTCAAGACTGGTTTAGCCGATCTTAAACCCATTAAATTCACGTTTTTATTTGATATTCAGAAAATTCATCTCAATACCTTTCCAGGGATGTATTTTACGTATTTATACGATTTTTCTATGATTTATTATGAATTTTTGAAAACAGACTATCTAATCTGTCAATTCCGAACTAATCAATAAAGATTGCATTTTTTACCATAGATAATCTCATTTTCAAGCTTACTATTATTTTTGGTAATTGTACTAGACTCAATTTATAAACTTTGTGCATTGGTTTGAGGTCCAAACAATTTTCCTAGAATTAATTATGATTTTTCTAAAAACGACACAAAATGCTGATTTTATATGAAATTGTAACTAAAGTTTTTCTTAGCTTTATAACTACCAAAAATCATATAATTCCTAACACTCTTATTTTAAGTATATGTTATAATCAGGATACGGGTCTTACAAGTCTCCCCCACTTATTTGGATTTCGTCCCGAAATCCGCATTCTCGAACGCCTCTATGTATTTCCCATCGAGTCCTTATGTTCTTCAAAAATCCTCCTCATCTTATTGTCGAACCTTTACAAGGTTTCATTATCTTTCTCTTCAACTTTCACATGTCTCTGTAATAATGCTTAAGTTCCTATTATTCTCATTCACTCCATACTTCTTTTCTTCTAGTTACTCTAGATGTAAAACTCTAACTGTTTCTCACAGTCTCACACATCAACTTGACCGACTACTTTCTACAGTACATATTTAGTACTTTCTAATCTTCATGTATACATAGTTAACCTAGTTAACTTTCAACACCTAATTTTTAACACTATTTCGTATTTATATGAATTCGCATATTTCAACACACATTTGTCTCGATTCAATATTTTCTTTTAAATACTTTTTGGCTAAATAATTCTATATTTGTAAAATCTCCAAAAAATTTTGTTTCACCGAAAAATATAAAATTTACATCATCTTTCGTAAGTTTTTTTTTTCTTTGAAGTACTGAACACTCTTTAAACTATTTCCATTATATGGAGACATAAAATTTTGTTTTATTTCAAGAGTCTCTTTATTATCTCGTTCTCACCAGAGTCAAGCAGGGAATTTTGAAAAAATGTCACTTGGGGTAGTGAAAAGTCGCATCTACTGTAGTTAGTTTGAATTTCGGTAATTAAAACGTGAGGTGTCCTTTCAGTTCCGTGTGACCTTTCGGTTCCAGCTGCAAGATACTATATATGCAGGTATGTAGTATCATTCATTTCCACATTCATTTTCAGTCTCGTCCTCTCTTATCACTAGTTTGTTCATAAACGAACTCATATTTAAAGTTAAGTCATGGAAAACAGATCTTCAATGGGCGATTTGTCGAACCCTGGACCTGGTTTTCCGCAAGGAGAGGGTACTTCAGACCAAGCATTCTTAATAGAGTTCGGTATCTCTAACATTCTAGACATCTATCATCCATACTTCAATTATCTTTCTAATGTTTTGTTTGATTTTGAATTATGGTACAGTCTTCCAGATATAATACCAATAGAGCAACTCCACAGTGAGCCAGAAATTTTTCCCGAGCTGAACATTAACTCAGAAGATCCGGTGCATGCATCTTTAGACTTTGTACTTGATCAGACTCCATACCTTCTACCAGGTTAAATTCTTTTAAATGATCGCTTTTATGAATATTCAGTTTTTGTTTTATCATCTGACAATTGTTATTTGTAGACCCACTTGTGGATGATCTATCTGACTACAATCCATTCATCGACGTACCATCAACGAGTAATGAGATCATCCCCATGAATCAAGGATTCATGACTGACATTCAGAATGAAAGTCAATTACAAACAACTCATAACATCAATATTGAAATGAATCCCGAGCTTGGGGTTGGTTTTCAATATCAAAATCACCTTCAGGTGATTCAGAGGAACTTAGAAGGATTTCAAAATCCTGAGTCCATGATTGAAAACGTACAATTACCACCGATAGCTACCGATTTTAATGAATCAATGTCCATATTTGGTTCAGAAAATCAGGATCATGTTCAAATGATCCCAAATATTAATAGTACATTTGAACTCAATCTTCCGATTCCGACAACCACAGTAGCTGGCACTAGAAGAGGTTTCAGACACTCATTAAGTAGAGAAATAATAGCTGAACACTTTAATAAACCAATTGAGGAAGCTGCGAAAGAACTCAACATTGGATCGACTCAGTTAAAAAAACGCTGTAGATATTTAGGTATCGAACATTGGCCCCAACGACAACTTAAGAGTCTGCAAACTCTTATTGATCGTGTTGAGGTAAAGAATTACATTTTTGTTTTTAATTCCTTTATATCATAAAATTGTAATTACTAAATTTATTTGTGTCACAGGAATTTGGTAACGAGTTTAGCGGAGCAACAGGATTATCGAAAGATTTAATACCCAACCTAAAAAGGGAGAAAGAAGCAATAATTGAAGGATCACAATCGGGTCTAACAGACGGCACAAAGAAACTGATACAAGCTGTTCATAAGGTTGTATTTAGGAAAAGAAAAATTCAGGAAAAGGGGGAAACTTCATCAAGAACTCATACACAGCAGCAATCTCTGCCATCTAATTCTGGTATGAGTAGTATTAACCCTGGTTTACATGAGTCTTCGAGTGAGGAGAATTTTTGAGGCTTTGTAGGTGACCCATCCTGGTTTTCTCCTTCTTGTAGCTACCCCCAACTGGTTCCGAATTAGAGCCTTTCCTCATCACTGCCCTACTTACACACGCCCCAAATGAGTCAATATTTAGCCCCTAATCATGGGGTTACAGGTTCCAACCCTATTGAGACCCCATACCTTGGAGCTCCTCCTCCAATAACTGGAAGCATACCACTTCCAAATCCTCGAGAAGGTACAAGTCAACCTAATGATGACAAAGATTGGAGTGTAGAAGATCTTTTCTCACTTCTTTCTGATTCTCCGGTTTAGATTAGTAGTTCTGTAAACTTTTCTTAATGTATTAATATAAAGTTGTAGTAATGAATTAAAGATATTGACATGTTACTATAATTTTAATAATTTCATCGATTCAATATAATATTCATGTTGTTCCCTTAATTTCGTATTCCTCCCCCACTTGGACTAAAGTCCAAGTCTGTTTATTCGATTTATAATTTTTTTTTACGAGCCCTTACTCTCTCGAATGAAAAACAAGCCCATTCTGCTCAGCCAACAACTTGTATCGGGGCAAACACTATCTCAATAAACATGTTTCGATAATGTAAAGATGTTTACATCAACCACCATATGTTACTCATCTGCTTGCGACCCTAGTCAACACCTCTATCGTCAGTTACCTCAATCACGAGTGAGTAATCCAAACTCTCAACCCACACGACCTGATCAATCACCCAAGCAAGATCAATACAAGGGTAGGTAGCCCCACTATTACACAGCACTAGGCATGTACAGAGTTGACTCAAAAATACCCGCTATCATCTCAGGCGCCGCTTGCACCTCTTTGACCGTGAGTTGGAAAACTCACCCTTGCATCCTCTAGTCCCTGTCTGACTTGTGCGCCCATTAGTTGCATGAAAAATAGCTACCACAATAGCATTTTGGCATTCTCCCTTTCAACAGTCTTTAAGCTCAGTAATTAACTTAAGCATGATCAGTCCAACCAAACTGGTATGATCGCATCTTAATTGTTCCTACTGAACCTCACAATCAACATTCAAAAATTGAATGGATAAAAGTTTACCACATTACACTAGCATTTAAGTTAATTATGCCAGACACTCACATATTCAGCTCCTTGGATCCTTCGTGACGAACTCCCGACTCGAACGTGGATCCTGTGCTTTCGATAGTAGGAGCTCTACTACTACCTTCCACACCTATCCATGTTCGTTCCAAGACCCGTCTCGAAATATCCAATTCGCTTCTTACCGATAATTTTAACACATATGCCCTTACAAGGCATATGTCAACCCTTCTAGGAATACTTGGAATCCCACCCCACCCTGCTATTCTAACTAAGACGGAACTTCCTCCAGTGATGACAGGTTGTTTCGCGAACGTAGTTGTATACAATATCGAACTAAACAGTCTTTCAAATAAGAGAATCTTCCCTAAGGCAACAACCAAACAAGGAACATGCAATAAGGTCAACTCACACATTCTATGACTATTCAGTCCATATTGTATACAACTTAGTGGAAATCTCTAAGCAACCTATCGGCACTAGCATACAGTTCTATTAGCAAATAGCAGATAATAATACAACAATATGTGATCTCTACCAGGCATTTCAGCAAACATATACCATATGTTTTTTTTTAACATCCACAATATTAAATACTTAACCCTTTTCTCATACTGGCGTCGGCTGGCGGTACACACTGTGTCTTCAGTTCACCCTTCATAAAACATCCTTCTTTCGTATAAATGTTTTAAGAAAACTCTTAAGCCTCAACTTGAGTCCAGAACTCACTAAGTGAGCCTGATTCTCTCAAGCTGTGCTCTGATACCAACTTGTAACATCCCAAAATTTTAGGGTAAATTTAAAAAATTTTAAACGAAAACTTCAATATAAGAAAAGCCACTTAATTAATTTTCATAAAATTCCATAACTTTTAAGTTTAATGAAAACACCCCAGGATTAACAGAAGTTAACGAAATCTCAATATAGCGGAATATTAATTCAAAAACAGTTCTCCAATGAAGCAGCACAGTGTATACACGTCACGCCTTGCCATCCATGGTACCTGATGTACCTGAAACAATAGTTTATATAGGGAAAGGGTAAGCACGAAGCTTAGTGAGTTCCTCAAAATACCATACGATCCATCACATAACATACAACACATCATAACCATTCATATGTCTATGAGACTCGCGGGCTATCCCTGTTCCGCTGAAGACTCACGGGAAATTCCCGTTCTTGTCTTATCGCTCGCAGGCTTTTCCCGTTCTGTCTAATGACTCGCAGGCTATTCCCGTTCCGCCTATTGGCTCGCGGGCTATCCGGTTCCGTCCACAAACAATCATTATCATAGCAATAATTCATACAATTATCATAACAGGTAAGATCACCTTATTCTAACATATCTTCCTTCCTACGCATGCAATATCACCTATAGTATAGTGAGAAGACTCACCTTATTATAGTTGACTATATCGTTTATCTTTCTCGGCTTTGTATTTCCTTCAACTTTAACTGTTAACATAATAAGAAATCTATCATTTCTTAATCCTTAACTATATTATAGTCGTATCATTAAACCCTTCAATAATTCCAATATGATACTCCATGATTTATCAAGTAAAGAACGGCCAGGTAGAAGATTAGATGGGGTGGCAGGATCCTTTCAGCATTTTAGCCTTTCGGAAAATCCAACAACCAGATCCCAAGTAATCGGCCTAGTCACCGTCCTCGTAAGTAAATCAATCGGTATTATATTCGGAAATTACGAATTGTTATAATAACGACATTTTAAGGTTTTTGTTTACTATTGTTAGAAATTAGTATAATATAACATATGTTATACTTATTAAATATTATACTTCTTAACACAAAAACCATTTTACAATACCTAATTAAGCTATAGAAAAGTTTGTAGTTACCTTATGACCAGTCGTCGGAACCTATAACTTCTTCGCTAGGCTTTTGAGCTTCCTTCCGCTCACTTCTTACACTCTAGTGCTTAGAAACCTCTATATATTGGATTGAGATTTGTTGGTGTGGTTTATGAGATGTTTTGGGGGGTATTTATACTTGAATTCTTGAATAAAAAATGGCATGACACTTTTGACAAAATATTTTAATAATATAATTTTGTTGAAATTAAAGGCCTTCTAGAATCAGTCTGTTCAAGACTGGTTTAGCCGATCTTAAACCCATTAAATTCACGTTTTTATTTGATATTCAGAAAATTCATCTCAATACCTTTCCAGGGATGTATTTTACGTATTTATACGATTTTTCTATGATTATTATGAATTTTTGAAAACAGACTATCTAATCTGTCAATTCCGAACTAATCAATAAAGATTGCATTTTTTACCATAGATAATCTCATTTTCAAGCTTACTATTATTTTTGGTAATTGTACTAGACTCAATTTATAAACTTTGTGCATTGGTTTGAGGTCCAAACAATTTTCCTAGAATTAATTATGATTTTTCTAAAAACGACACAAAATGCTGATTTTATATGAAATTGTAACTAAAGTTTTTCTTAGCTTTATAACTACCAAAAATCATATAATTCCTAACACTCTTATTTTAAGTATATGTTATAATCAGGATACGGGTCTTACAGGTAATGAAGTACCCCCTGGCTAATGGGCTGCTGGTGGAGGCGCCGGTCGCGTGGGTGGAGAGAGCAATCGCGAGGGCGTAGGGAAGATGGAGGAATCAGGACGGATCGAGGAGAACCCACAAAAATGTCATGTCATCGCCCGACACCTTCTCGCCCCCCTCCCGATGCATGATGGAGGTGGAGACGATCCGGTGCTTAGGCGGTGAAGTGGATCGCGTAGGTGGCTCTCCCTCGAGGTCCCTGCCTCATACATGACGTTGGACAGTGGTGTCCAAATCTCCATGTTGGGAGGGCGCTCCGGCTCCCCCTGAATGCATGACCCGAAGAATCGGGTGAAGTAACGGTGCTGGAGGTCCGCTGGAGTGTAAATGCCTGTGCGCCTCCCGAACTCCCGGAGGTTGCACTCCCTGTGCACACCTCCTAAACGAAAACGCACCAACCTGGAGCGTGGGTCCCCCGCTCGCGGTGTGAACTGGATAGTGGAGATAAACTCCAGTAGCAGCTCCGTGTAGACCACGTCCTCGTCCGTGGCCATAATCCTGTCCCAACCACGGCAGGTGAACGATGCCTCCTCATGGGTCCAGGTGCGGTGCAGAAATGGCTCGATCGCGTCCCAAAGCCCTGCATCCCTCAGGATGTCTCGGTCTATAACTGTCGCCTCAAGGACCCGTCGATGAATCAATGCATCCCTCCGCGAGATATACTCCACCGAAGTGTCAAGCTCTGCGGGAAACTGAAGGAAGGCGTGGTCCAATCTGAACATCATCTTGGTAGTAGAAACACAATAAGCAAGAAAAAATGCAAGAAATTTTTGATCACCAGAGCTCCGAGTCGTGTGATTTGAGTTGTGAGCAGCGGCTCACCGTATAAGGGCAAAAACCGTCTGATCGTTTCCCGCGGCGCGCATTTCTCGTTTCCGCGACGCGCGTGTCGCCAAGTCAACCCCTGCGCATCGGGTTGAGTTTCGAACCTGCGTCGCGCAATTCAAAAATCCGCGGCGCGGTTTTGAAGATTTCAAAACTTTTCACATGACCCCACACTTGCTTCAGACCACTAATACCTTCAAAAGATTGATGTATTTTCTAAATTAATCCTAAGAAATATAAAACCTACTTATGACACGATGGGTTGCCTCCCAACAAGCGCTAAGTTTAACGTCTTCAGCCAGACGTGCTGCTTCTAAGCTGACCCTTCTTCTTCTTCTTGGCCTCTTGATGACATTTGCTGATATTCTGGCATGAAATTATTAGCCATCATTGTCATAAGGGATGTGAGTTGGGTCATCCGATCACTCACACCGCTGATCCATTGTTGTTGAGATTTCAAGAGCTCGAAAACATTCGCCTCTCGTTTTCTGGATTCTCTTTCATATTGCTGATGCCTTGCTTCCATTATCTCTATCATTTCCAGCAATTGTTCCTTGTCGATGGTGGATAACGGGTGATCCTTAGTTTCCTTTAAGATTTCCTCTTTTCCTCCCTCTCCTGTACGTGTCCATATCTTTTCTTTGCTTCTGATTCCTGGCTTCATTAGTGTTTTCCTGTCTGCTGATTTGCCATTTTCCTCTGAAGGTAATGATATCGGGTTCCCAAACATATTCAATCTTCTTTTCCTGGTCCCGAAGAAAATATCCATATCTCCAGTCTTGCAATCGATCACTGACCCAGCGGTAGCTAAAAATGGACGCCCTAAGATGAGCGCAGGCGCATCGTCTGGACTTTCATATTCCATGACCAGAAAATCTACAGGATAGAAAAAGTCCCCAACTTTAACTATGACATTTGTCAACTTCCCCCTAGATACCTTAGTTGATTGATCAGCCAACTGTAGTACAACTTCTGCTGGCTCAATTTCTTCGTTCTTGTACTTGTCGTACAGGTATCCTGGCAAGATGTTGACACTTGCTCCCAAATCTAAAAGAGTATTTCGAATAACCACATCTCCTACAGTTGTAGTGATCAATGGTGACCCGGGGTCCTTTTCCTTTCTGGGCAGTATACCCAATAATGCTTCGCTAGCTCTCAAAGTCAATCTCACCGTTTTTGGCGTATGTGCTTTGCGTTTCCCATTCTGTTCACACATCTCTTGCAGAATCCTAGTGTCCTCGGGAGCATCCTTAAGCTCATCCCATAAGGGCTGATTCATTAAGGGTCCCGTTGATCTGGGTACTTCCTGCTTCTTCTTTTTTTCTTTCTTATTCTTCTTTTTCTGCTTGATCCCCGCTATCGTTGGTTGCTCTTCCTTTTGGACCTTTTTATCTATTTCTGGTTGAGTGCCATTCTCAACCGAAACTTCTCCTTTTTTACCTTCTTCGCTCTTAAAGGCCTTTCCTTCTTCCCCTGGTTTCACTTCATTCCCTACCTCAAACAAATCCTCCAGAGTGACCTTTCGCCATCCTGATTCAACAGTATTGACTTGTTCCTTCCCTGGACGTTGATTATGCATAGGGTTGACTTCAGTAGCACTTGGCAGCTTGCCATTATCTCTCTTTTGCTGATCTGCAGCCATTTGACCTATTTGTCTTTCCATATTTGCGATAGCTTTTGCATTCGCTTGAGATTGTTGTTGAGTCGCAGTGACCATGTCATACATTTTTGATATCATCTATTCTTGGGTCCCTGGGGCGTTGTTGGTAGCGTTGGTGGGCCCCCTATTGTTGTTGTTTCCGTTGTTTGCAGACTGCTGGTTTCTAGGCTGACTATTTGATTGATTCTGATAATTGTTCTGCCTGAAATTTTGTTGCTGTCCTTGGTTGTATGGCCTGTAAGGTCGTCCATTATTGTGTTGACCTTGACCCTGGCCATAAACTTGATTAGCTTCCTGCATCTTAGGTCCTCCTTGACCTTCTTGCGACGAATTTGGCGGTCCATTTTGTAATGTTGCCATAAGCCTATCAAACTTTCTGTTCAATTCACTGATTTCCTTTTTCACTTCCTTTTTCCAATCAGCATCAACTTCTACTGCTGCTGCCGTACTTGTAGTCTTCCTGGTGGAGAAGTTTGCTTTGGAGCCATTACTCAACTGCTCCAAAAACTGCCAGGCATCATCTGGCTCTTGCCACATAAATGTCCCACTGGAGGAGGCATTTATCATGGTCTGGTGTGTTTCGCTAACTCCCTCAAAGAATAACTTGACCAACTGCCATCTGGGAATCTCGTGATGCGGACAAGATCGCAGCAACTCCTTTAATCTGTCGAAGGCTTCATGAAAAGCTTCTCCAGGTTTTTGTTGGAAATCCTGGATGACCCTCCTGACTTCAGTTGTCTTGCTCGCTGGGTAAAATTCCTGTAGGAACTTTGCCTTGAGCTGATCCCACGTAGTAATACTGTTCGATGGCAACGATGTGAACCAATACTTGGCTTTGTCTTTAAGGGTGAACGGAAACAGTCTAAGCCTAAAAATATTTCTATTTGTGTTTCTGGGATTATTAGCATTAGCGATCGCTAAGAATTCATATAAATGGTTATATGGATCATCCTGCTTATATCCTCTGAATTCTGGTAATATTCCTAATAACTGGGGTCTAATCTCTACTTGCGAATCTATGTTATCAGGAATATAGATCGGCGATGAGTCATCATATTCCCACGGTTGGAAATGTGATGCAACCGATTGCCGTCTCGGTTGTGCAAAATGTAAGGGTTGAGCGGGGTTACCGTAAAGATGATCATTGTACTCCTGCTGACCTGGTGGTTGGTATTGTGGTGCTCGCCTGGGAGGTCCCCGACCTCGGTTCCATTGTGGTTGGGATGCTGGTGGCATCCATCCTTCATCTTCCTCGTCATACACTTCCTCCGTCTCTGGGTAATGGTATTGCGGTTGAGGCGGTGGTTGAAAGTGTATAGGTTGTGTTGGTTGGTATGTAGGTTGAGGTTTAAAGAGGGGTGGTTGTGGTTGTGATGTTGGTGTATGCTGTCTAGGAGTTGGCGTGCCATCTCGGGTCGGCTCTCCCCAAGTCATAGCAGATGTAAAGGGATTGGTGGATTGAGGTTGTGAAGTGGGTGTAAATGATGGGATGGAAGGCGGAGTGCATGATGGTATGGGTGCAGGGGCTGAAACTTCACCACCAGAAGCACTCGTGCTTCCAAACTGAAATTCCGAAAGCAGAGGGATAGAAAACCTCCCAGTTGCCTCACCTGATGGATCCTGGGCAACACTGACCGGACTACTACTAACTTGACTAAAATTCATGATATTCAAACGCCTACGGGCACGGAGTTTGCGCGCAGTACGCTCAATCTCAAAATCAAACTGCAATGGGGATGATTGCTCTCCCCTGCGGGTACGCATGCACTAGTGCAACACGCCCACAAGAATCAAAACTCAAACTTACCCAAAATGAAATTTCAAAAAGCAAGAAACAAGTTCCTACTACTCACCTAACCTAAGCTCACAGCTCCCCGGCAACGGCGCCAAAATTTGACGTGCATGCAGAGGTCGTCATGCGGTCAAAAATAAGAAATAACCTAACATTCACTAGTATAGTGGAGTCAGGGTCGATCCACAGGAGCTATGTGGTTAGCCTAGATGAGAGATTACCAACTAATAGTGTCACAGCTATAGTCGGAGGAACTAATTTCTATCTTTCTACCTTGAAACAATATTCAAACACCCAAGCCAAGCTTAGCTATGTCCAAATGACCTAGTTACTTTCTGAACTCAGAAGTACATCTCTGAATCAGAAGCAATTGAAGGCATCCAAACTAGCAAAACCAAGCATAGCATAAACTAGCTAATAACTAGAGTTCTACTTGAACAATTACTAGCTAAGATTTAATGCTCAACCTAACCAAGTTAGCTATTGTTTTCAGCAAAGGGAAACAGTCCCAACCAAGTTACAAACAAAATCCACACACAAACCAACAATTAAAACGCCAACAAGCATCCGAAATACCGAAAAACCAATGTTAACATTAACCGAATGATTTTTATTCATCAAGACCAATATCCAAACATTAATTCAGTAACCGAACACTACTAAAAACAGAACCCTAAGCTGAAGATCAATGGTTGTCACACCCAAAGATTCAACTCAAAGCTTACAAATGTTTAACTAAAATGAAATAAAATCTAAAACATGAAAATACCAAATGATGGCTTCTGAAATGGAATCCTCGAGTCAAAGAGCTTCTAGGTCGATGTTTACCCCCGGTCTTTGCTAGGGTTTTCGGCTGGAAATGCCTCTATTTATAGTTGTAAATTTCCCGTGACCGCGATGCGCATAAGTGAAATCCGCGGCGCGCGTACTTATCCGTTCCCCGTTTTTTCGTCATTCAAATGTGTTCCACCGCCTTACGTCCGCGTCGCGCAGAAGAGAAATCCGCGGCGCGCGTACGTGTTTCTTTGATTTTGCATTCTTTCCATACTTTTTCCTTTTGTACACTTTTAGTCCCTGTTTCTGTTCTTTTTCTCCAGACAAGTCCTGACACGAAAAGTGAGAATACCCATGCATATTTGATATAATTTCATCAAGAACAGGGCTCAACAACGCCTAAAATACTTGATATCACTAGGCGTTGTCACTTTATCGATTTGGAATCAGACGATCACCTTCATACTTGGGCCCATATGCTTTGTAGCCTTTTGATCGGGCGGTCGAACTTTCAAGAACCCACCACCTTTTTACTCCTGTGATTTCCATACACCTCCATACCTCTGTCGACATCTCCCTGTCAAGTTGCCCTCTACTCTTTTAGATTAGCACAATCTTCAATTAGTGATTCTCTCACGTTTTGATTCTCCTTCTATGTGTATTGTCAGTCTGTTGGCATCTCCTCGTAAACTTGTCCTCCATCGCCTGCCTAATTTCATTTTGCTTCCTTTATCACATACTTATCAGGTATGTGTATTAATTTGTTGTTATTTAGTTATTTTATGGAATTTTAAACTTAGAATTGTTGTTTTCTTCCCAGGTTACATACATGAAGGCGGATTTTTAGTTTTGTACCTGTTTACAGAACACACACCCGAAGTGTTTGAGAAGATGTCTCAAAGAAAGTTTCGCCTAACTTCACTACTCTCAGCTCTCAACTTGATATCAATTTATCTTTCCTACTCTATTCGATTTTTTAACTATTATTTTAGTAGATCCCAAAGTATGGAGATGTATATATACTGAATTTTGTTTCAATTGACAGGCCTCCTGCCATGGTAACATAGTGACTTGGTTGGGATATTTATAATTTATTTGAAACCCCATATTTCCTCTTTAGCTATTATTTAATGTCTTCAGAATATTTGTCAAATCCTATTACACAAGACTTGGATCATTTATTTATATATTTAGTGTTGATCCTCTAGGTAAAAAAAACCATCACCTTATACAATTTAAACTTATTGTCTCCTAGATTATTCACATCTATTAACTTTTATGCTTAATCCATGATGCAAGGACATTGTTAATGCATTAAACAGTACTACGCTTCTAAATAGGAACTTTGAAGTTAGACTACATATCCTTATGTTGAGCAAGTGTGGAGCCTAATCATAACCGGAGAAAATTTAGATAACCGAAGAGGGTCAACTGACCGAAACAACTAGAAATAGAGGCAAAGGCTAAGCCAATATTGTTGAAGTTTGTGCCTTGGGCGGATCCTTAAACCTTGCTAGAGGACGTTCTTCACTCCGGTGTGACTAATTGGGTGTATCTCACCTAGAATGAATGTTGTGTCTCTCTTAGTGGATCAGTAAAATGGTTAGAAAAGAAGAGTATTAGATCAACATGACTAAGGATGGAGGTAACTGAGGTTGGTTACCAGACCAAAGGATTGTGATGAAGAAAGAGAACTCCATCCTGACGAAAGAACCATGTCCAAAGAAGCCAATCATCAGTATCTTGTGTGGATTGTAGTTCACCATGACAACAATAGCTTAGGTTACGGTCATTGAAGTGAATGTATCAGCAACATAAGAAGATGAGACAACAATAACTTCATACTGAAGCTCAGTTTGGATAAGTGAAGCATTCTAAGATGAAAAGAGTTGGCCCTCGACCGAAGTGTAGTCAAATCAAAGTGCATGAGCATAGTCAGACAGTTACACATTCTTATACGAAGGATGTCACTCAACCGAAAACCAATAGGGAGTCTTATAACTGAGGAAGGAGTCCTCGGTTGGACCCATTATTGGTATAGTCACATCGGCTGTTAAATTTATTTTGGGAATACGCAAGCGGGCACTTTAGCATGGGGAGTAAGGAATAGTCACTTCACAAGCTGTAAAGTTGACTAGGTGCTCCAGGTCTATGATAAATGTTTCCCGCCCAAGAGCTTGTGTGTTCGGCCATCCATATATTGCTATTAATACATCTCATCCACCACACAATGTTGATATGTTAGAAACTACCAATGTTCAGATTGTAAACATTGTTGTAAGTGGTAGTTCTTTGTTTCTCTCTTGTAAAATCATTGAAGTTTATCAATGAAATATCTCACGGTTCTCACAGTGGACGTAACTCGATGTACTGTCGGGTGAACCACTCTAAATCCTTGTGTTTCTCAGTCTTGTTCTTCATATTTCTCTTTAGTCTAGACAATTGTGAAGTTGATCGTTTGCTTAGAAGTGCTTAGTCGTTGTGTTTGTTGGCCACTTCCGCCCAACAACTCAACCCCATATTATTTATTGACTTTTTTATGAACATAAAAACAGTAGCTTTCCATGTTTTGTTCTCAGTTAAAAGGCTTTGCTCGCAAACATAAGGTGCTCAATGCATTTTCTACTTTCTATAAATGTTCTAAATCATCTAATTGCTTATATTTTTGGTAAAATTGCATTTTTGAGTTATTTTTTTTTGTGAGGTTATTTAACTTGAAGTATTGGTTGTTATGGATTTCTTTTTGGAGAATCAATGTATAATTTCCTAATTAGGTAATGTGAGATGCACATGCTTCAAGATTGGAATAAAGCATAACAACAATTGTAATGATATATGCCCAAGTATTGTGAAAATTTTAATTGTTCATATTCTCCTTTTCTTATTGCGGGATGATATTCACAAGAGTCCTATTTTGATATCACAATTCCCTCCCTTACATCCCCTGGAACTCTCCCTTTCCAAACCCTAGCCTCGTTTGATGATTTTAAGCTGCAAAACCCTCTTTGGATGATTTATTGAAGAAGAAGAAGATGATGATGTTGGTGTAAGGAAGCTTTTCTATTTATAAGAATCATCAAGATCTTCATTTCTGGACCTTGGTAAGTGTAAAGCTTCTACTGTTTTTATGTTATAAGCTAGATCTTATTGTATAAGTTGCATTTGATGGTATGAAATGGAGAAATGGTCACTTTTATGGTGTTGTTTATGAATTGGAACGATAAAGTTCTAAACTTTGTATCCCTAGAGCCTTCTTTGGAACTTTTGAACTGATTTTGGGGGTAAGCCATGCTCCCTTGAGTGAGTAAGCATGAATTGTTTCACTTTTAGACCTAAGTGTGAGATTTGACATGTATGTCAAGAAAGTTTGGATTTTTATGGGATTTCAGACCTTTTAGATGAGTTCTCGAGAGTATTAGCCCCTGAATTAATGGATTAAGTGCTTAATGAAGTTTGGGGACTGTTATAGTTAGTGCCGCTATCTTAAGGAGATAAAGAGGCTATCTAGCGTTGACTTTGACCAGTTGACTTTTGGGTCACCTTGGATGGATTAGAGACTTGGATCGTAGGGTCAATTTTGGGTCTTTTGAGTCGTTGATTTACAACTTTGTGATAAGTTAGGAGTTCGTGATGCTTAGCGTGTGAGGATATCAAAAGCTTGTGGCTTAAAGTTGCGGATCAGATGAGTTTTCTCACCATACTATGGGTGATGTTACATGTGTAAGTAGTTTTACTTCACGTTGTGCAGTGATGTATGCTTAGGGTGAGTGTGCCCTACCTATGTGATTGTATGGCCGGGTTTAGGGACCCGCTGGGTCAATTTGAATGCTTATGTTTTTGTGTTGGTATGTGTGCTTAATATCAATACTAATAAAGGTGGATGACATGCGATGGCGGATCGGGGTGAGCCCGAGAGCCGGGCAGATCGGGTTAAGCCCGAGACTCCATGCATTGTGCATATGACGGGCGAAACGAGATGAGCCTACGAGTCCTAGTCGGGGTGGATCGGGGTGAGCCCGAGAGCCAGGTTGTTGGGATGAGCCGGGAGACCTTTTTTCCCGCTGGTTAAAATGTAAGGGATCGTGTGGTATTTTGGGAAACTCACTAAGCTTTGTGTTTACTCTTTACCCTAAATGTTTTTCAGGTATTTACTGGCTTGAGCTTGGAGTACGGCGCGACTATGTCGAGCTTGAGGTTTTGGTATTCAGGTCTTCTGCTGGATAATGTTTGTAACTATTTTGATAAACACGGTTTTAAATGTTTTAATTATCGAATTTGGATCGGATGGTTTTATTTTCCAACCTGTTTTAAGTATATGAGCCGCCTTTTAAAAATGAAAATTTTACTTTGGAATTTAGGGCGTTACAGTGTGAAAAAAGTAAGAGTACACCAGTTAGCGATAAAAGATGGTTTCCGGCCAGCTCTTGCAAATTGGTGATTTTTATTATGAAGTTTGTATGTGTTTGCTTTTAGCTCTTATGCTTTGCTTTAAAATAACACCGGTGATGCTCATGTCTTTAGGCGTGTGTTATATTAATTGTTCATAACTCCGTGTTTTCGATTTTTTTCATTATGACATTGTAGCTTCGGTTTTTTTGGTACTTTGAAAAAATCTACCCCATTACAATAACATAGGGGTGAGCGTGGTCCTAGAACCGACCCGACCAGGACCGAACCCGAGTCGGACCGAGACCGAGGGAAGACATTTAATGGAACCGAGGACCGACCAAACTATGGGACTTGGTCTTGGGTTGGGGTACGGGTTTGCTCGGGCTTGGTTGGGTTTTACCCGAGCAGGACTAAGCGTAAAATTTCAAAGGCCTACATTATAATCTTAATGTCTTTTATATTTTTGGTCGGTTCCATACCCGAGAACCCGATAATACCGAAGGACCAAGACCAAGAAGGACCAAGACCAAGAAGGACCAAGACCGAATTAAGCCACACATACGGACCAAGTACCGACCAAGTAACATGGTCGGTTCCTTATCTTGGGTCCGGTTTCTCGGTTCTTGGGCTTGGGCTCGGTTCTGATTCCTTATCTCGGGTCCGGTTTCTCGGTTCTTGGGCTTGGGCTCGGTTCTGAGGACCATTTGCACATCCCTACAATAACATAATTTTAGTATTTTTTAATACGACGTCCTGCTACATCGTGCGGGTGCAAAACCTAGTATTTTACATTTTGCAACTTGAAGAGTTATTAGTTATCATTTGGAAGAAGGTTGCCCTCGTAGATTTGGTATCATATATATATATATATATATATATATATATATATATATATATATATATATATATATATATATATATATATATATATATATATATATATATATATATATATATATATATATATATATATATATATGGTCATTTTATTTATTATATTATGGATTTAGTAACATCAAAATTTCGATTGTAGTAATTATTGATGTATTGCATCTGTTGCTTATTCGGTTACCAGTTATTCCGGTTCCGATCCGGTTACATCCCTAACATATATTATGTATTTGTGTTCTTGCAGGGGTGAGCAAAATCAAGCCCAGAAACCGAAAAGCCAAAAAACCAACACCGAAAAACCAAAACCAGACCCAAACCCAAACTGTCGGTTTTGGGTTCAAATTTTTAATAACCGAAAAAGATAGTTTGGGTTTGGTTTCATAGACCCCAACAACCCATTCAAAACCGAACCGACTCAAATTTGGTCACTTTCCTTTTTTTCGTGTTTTATTTACCATTAAACTATTTATTTTGTTCATGATACATTCTTATGACCAGGAATAGCATGTTACAGCTTCTATTTGCTTTGTTCACGTTTGATCACTTTTCTTTTTTTTTTTCGTGCTTAATTTGTCATTAAACTATTTATTTTGTTCTTGATGATCCTTAGGACGGGGAATAACAATTATTGTCGGTTTAATCACTCAATGTCGTAATACAAGATTTATGTGGTTGATTATTTGTATCATTACATGTAGCAACTAGGCGAATGCCCGCGCGTTGCGCAGAAAGAAAATTATATAGTTAAAATATAGACAAATACATGTTATTATCATACTATTTTTAAAAAGTTTATATAAAAAGTCTTTATTCTTTTCAATTATATGATAATAGATACATGTATCAAAATTTTAGAAGACAAAAAACTGAAAAAATTACAATAAATGAATACAATTCATGAAATACAATTAGAATTAATATGGTTCAATATAAATAGTTATCCCAAACTACATGATTTTAATATCATCTGCCTACACTTTGTGCATTGATAAAATTGAGGGATATTGTATGTATTTTGATATAGTTTTGCAAAGGTTTTCATTGGCACTCAAGTATTTTGAATAATACGCTTTTATTGATAAGAATAGAGACATATTCTAATGGTGTATACCGTACGATATATAGTTAAAAACACACATCGCACAAATTATGCGATTTGGGATTTTGAAAAGCACAAACGGTATCACGAAAGTTTAAAATTTGATTATATAGTATGGTGCATGTTGTTTTGTGCAACTTGATGAAAGAATACAGAGTTTATATCGAGATCGATCTGCTATACTTTTCAAGTTCGAACTTATTAAAATAAAATATATAAAAATTTTACTATATATTTTTTTGAAATTAAATATTTGGAAATGTCTCCAACAACAAAAATTGACTAATCATTTATATATAATTGTTTTACTTTGAGAAAGACATTTATTTATAGAATAAATTTTTTTCTTAAGTTGGTTTATCATGACGATGTGGGATCAAACTTTCTTTTATAGTGTGTTATTTTATTTCATTTTCTTATCCCACATCGTTTAAGAAACACAACTAAAGTGAAATCAAACATTCATAAGTAAAGAGGTTAATATATTTTTCATCTCACATAATTTAATTAACAAATTCCAAGGGAAAGCAAGTCTTTATAAGTAGAGAGACTAAAACTA
The DNA here is from genome assembly GCA_023525715.1 of Cichorium intybus. Classification (NCBI taxonomy): domain Eukaryota; kingdom Viridiplantae; phylum Streptophyta; class Magnoliopsida; order Asterales; family Asteraceae; genus Cichorium; species Cichorium intybus. The sequence continues at coordinate 83,990,148 of CM042014.1, read as the reverse complement.
TTTCCCTCATATATTTGCTCTTTTGTGTTATTGACTGTAACCGGCTTAGACAACGGTTAAAACATTCAATGAACTATTGGTTCGAGCTTTAAGACCGATTTCGTAAAATTTGGATGGGTCGAGCTTTAAGACCGATTTCGTAAAATTTGGATGGGTACCCACCGGCGCCCACTTCTATTTTTTTCTAAAAGTATTCAAATAAATGTGACACGGATAAAAATTCATCCACATTGATTGAATAGTCTCTCTTATAAGATTTATTAGGTAGATAAGCAAATTTGTTTCAACTTTGAACAATGCTTAAACATTTACTGTTTGAAATTTTTATATATAGATATCTTATTAAATTGAAAAATGTTATCAACGTTGTCACCACATATTGAACTATGACGCTATGAACTTGCAACCGAATCGTTTTTTAATAGTTTTAAACCCAATTTAATATTCATATTTTTAGTTTCAATGTTTTTGAAGCTAATACAAAATAGTAAAATCTATTGAAACTATGAGATAACAATATGTTTTTATGATAAATTGACTACTAATTAATAATACACTTTGGAAACTGTGGTACGATAAAGATTGAAATATAAATGTGCGAAGCAATCTTGATACAAATAAAAAACTTCAAATTATTATGGTGAAAGATAAATAATTTATCTTAAAACATATTGTTTCGATAATATTTTCTTATAATGTGTGTGTGTGTGTCTATATCTATATATGTGTACATATATCGCGGTAAATATATAAAACATCAACACCATTGTCATTTTTTGCTACGACATACTTAAAAGTCATATTATGATCAAGATTGATGGATAATGTAATCAAATTAGTGGTATCATATAAGGGAAAGATGAAAGGTTAGATAGATATGTGTGGGACAAAGAAAAAAATCTAAATAAAATGGTAAAAGATAATTTATTAATGTTGAATCATATTGTTTTGAATGATATATTTATATGAGATATTTTAAAACGTTCACAAATTAAAACTGTATATACATACTCTTGAGTCGAAAAATGTTTACACCGCTTTTATTTTTACAAACTGACATATAATTTTATAACGTAATCAGGTTTTTAAAAGTTTTGAGTAATTTTAATTTTCATTTTTGAGTTTCAATACTTCAAAAAGTTGAAAAAAATTAATAGGAATGCTTTAAAACTTTGCGATAAAAACTTGTTTTATGATAAAATGATCACTAATAGTAGAATTGAAAGTCATATTATGATCAAACTTGTTGGATAGTGGAAGCAAATAAGTAACATTATATAAGAGAAAGATTGGAGGTTATATATATATATATATATATATATATATGTGAATCAATGTGGGACAAAGAGAAAAAAATTATATTTTTATCTTGAATAATCATTGGAAATATGAAAAGACATGAAAGTTTCAAATCAATGTGGTGCTTAGAAATATGCCTCTATTATAAGATATATAGATATAGATGTGCTTGGGTTAATATTTATTTCAGGGACTACTCATATACTTAGTCATTAACGTTTAGGTTGTGTAACCATTCAAACATGTATGTTTAAATCAAGGTTTCATCTTACTAAGCATCAAGTGCACACAAATGAAAATTTTAGAGAAATTTCATCATCACCCCTAAAATTTGTATGCTACCATATTATATAGACACACAACTATGAAGTATATAATGTCTACAATACATATCTTTCATTTGAAAATTGTCACTTAATCACCTTATAGCAAGCTATAACATTCTTATGAATCGATAAAATATGAATGACCAATTGATAAATCAAATGGGCCATTAAGCATGCTATGCAACCGAGTTCAAAAATAAAAACCTCAGGTGCTTTTTTAAAAGGGAAAAGGACTTATAAGGGTAATGATACACGTAATCAACCAACGTAATACTTATATTATGACATTGAGAGATTAAACCGACAATACTTGTTATTCCCGGTCGTAAGGATGCATCATGAACAAAATAAATAGTTTAATGACAAATTAGGCACGAAAAAAGGAATGCGACCAAACGCGAACAAAACAAATAGTTGATTACCCTTACAAGTTATTTTAGTACCCTAAAAAACTATTTAGATGCCACCTATTGCCACGTAGATGTCAATTAGACCGTAATCTGTTATTTCCGGTCATAAAGATGTATCATAAACAAAATAAATAGTTTAACGACAAATAAAACACAAAAAAAGGAAAATGACGAAACATGAACAAAACACCTTATTATTTTCCTATATATATATATATATATATATATATATTAATTTACAAATGGTGAATGTGAGTGCTTTTTACTGTTCAATTTGTTTGCTATTTCCAGAAACATAATAACTAAATTTAGATTATAGTATAACTGCTAATACATTTGATACAAATCCAAATAAACTTCTATTTGGAAATAGTAATTTTTTATTCGTCTTTTAGCAAATTTTTATATTTACGTTTTTTCTCCTTAACTAATTTCGAATTAATTCTAATTATTATAAAGTTATATTATTGGTATTTCGTAAGTTACGATTCCGGTCCCTTATTATATTTTAAAGTTATATTTTTCGTCCCTTATATAATTTGTTTTTTATCGGGCTGCGTTTTTCAATGTACCAGGCTTCCACAACATCGCGCAGACAGTCCAAATACTAGTTATAAAATAATTTTAAATGATGTTATTCTTACGCTTTTTGAAGTTTAAAAACCATCCTTAAAAGTAAAAGAGAAGTCCCTTATCCCATGGCGAACCCAAAGCACCTTTTCCCCTGATCCGATCGATTCTAATCTTTATTTACGTTTACCAATTTGGACCTTTGCATATGGCGGACCCCACGCTTCACACACTTTCGTCCTCTTCCTTCTTTGCTTTTGCATGAATAAAGCACACTTTTCTCGAATCGGTTCTCTCGCCGCTCACCGTCACTCAATTTCTCTATCCTTCTTCTATACCCGTAACCTATTTGTCAGGTGAACTTTAGTTCCTCTTGGTTTCAGTTCATTCCTTTTCCAGTTCAAGTAAAATCTTTAGCTTTGCACTTAAATTTGTCATATCTGAATTATGCTGTTCACGGTACCGTATTCTTACATCTTAACTTGTGAGTTTTGGATCTCTACACTCTACACCTGTGGGTAATTATCGCTTATTCGTTTCGCGTGTTTTCAAAAAATTAAATTCATGATCGAAAAGCTTGAATTTGATCTATCAGTTGAATTGGAGTCCCTGATATTGTTTTTTTGCCAATTTGGGTTTTAATTTGTATCAAGTGCTTATTTAATTTAATTGGATGTAGAAGAATCGATTGGATTTGAAACTTGTTTCTGATGGTGAATCGTTGTCTTCTCGTATAACAGCTCTTGAAAACTCATAGAGATTTGTTCTCTCCCTTCTCTTTGTTTTGCCACTTGGAATTTCCAACTTCGAGATTCTTCTGTATCTTCTAGGGTAAGTTGGAACGTTATAATTTTATATTCACCTGCTTCGATTTATAATGTTCTCAGTTCCCAGTTCTATTTGCTAGCATATTCTTTTTGAGGGTATTCATAGGTGGTAATGCATAGAGGGTATCTGATTCAAATCCCCTTTCCCCTTTACCTTTTCAACAAAATAGCTTTTAGGGGGTATTGATGAATATATTTCTATCTACATCTCAATGTTTTATAAAACTTGCAGGAAGCTCTCCATGTTTAGATAGATATCAAGAAAAAGACAGTGTCAATGGGTGCCACAAACTCAAAAGTGGAAGAAGATAAAGCTCTACAACTATGTCGTGAAAGGAAAAAGTTTGTTAGAAGAGCACTTGATGGCAGATGTTCACTTGCAGCCACACATTTCACATACATAGAGTCTTTAACAATAATAGGAAAAGCATTAAGAAGGTTTGTTGAACCCGAAGCTCCAATGGAATCCTCTTTATACACATCCACTAATGCAACCCCTGAGCCACAAACATTCACTGAAAAATCCCTTTCTCAGTTCTCATTCTCTTCAACAATGTCACAACATATAAATATACCTGGAAACCAATCTCCATCTCCTTCCCCACCTACCTCTAGTAGGTTTTACACAAATCATATGAAGATTAGAGGTTCTTTTTCTAAGAAAGTTGAAGAAAAACCAGCTGTTGCTGTCATAGGTTCTGTAACTTCTTCAAGTAATCCAAGTAACATGATACATGAACCTGAACTTGAACATGAACATGAACCTGAAAGTCAACCGTGGGACTATTTTGGTCTTCCACATCCAATCGATGATGGGTTTGATTCACAATTGAATCAAGGGATGGAAAATTACAAAGAAGAAAGGATTTCGGAAATGGGTCAAGAATCAGAAGATGAGTTTGATGAGCCATCAACAGATGGGTTGGTTAGAAGTTTTGAGAACGTAAATAGGGTGGTAGATAATGTTAGTGGGACCGGTTTACATTCCATGTCATCAGCAGAAAGCGTGACATCAGAAACTGAAATCTTGAATGGGGACAAGTTTAGTTCCCCTCAAATTTCACCATTGAAGCGAAAAACTTCTGGTGTTAGCAATCTTGGAATTTCTCAAGATGAAGTGGTAAAAGAAGTTCCTGAAAATAAAGGTGTACCTAAAGATTTTATTTCAAGTATGAGAGAGATTGAACATCTTTTTGTTAAAGCTTCTGATTGTGGTAGAGAGGTTCCAAGAATGCTTGAAGCCAACAAGCTCCATTTTCGTGAAATTTTCCCTGGGAAAGAACGTAATCTCCCTCTCTCTCTCTCTCTGTAATAAATACAAAAATGAAGTCTTGAAAATGTATTATATAAATGAAGCAGTTTGAGTTTATGTTGTACATAAGTAGGAATAACTTTAAGGGGAAATCTCCATTAAAGTCCCAATATTTTGGCTCAGTTTATGAAAAAAGTCCCAAATTAATTTTTATTAACAAAAAAGTCCCAAATTAATTTTATTAACAAAAAAGGACAGAAATTAATTTGGGACTTTTTTGTTAATAAGAATTAGTTTGAGACTTTTTCATAAACTGAGCCAAAATATTGGGACTTTATTGGAGATTTCCCTAACTTTAAGCTTATATTGAGCCAGAAATTATTTTACGTGGCAGGTGGGTCATTCGGTTCAAAATTTATAAAAGCATGCCTTGCATGTGGGGATGATCCTAGCCAAGTACAGGAAGGTAAGCCTCCCTGTTGTAACAAGTGTAAATTAACATGATTTATGAGTTATTTTGAGAATGTCTTAATAAGGAAAAAGATTTTTCAAAGTAGAATGTCTTAATAAGGAAAAAGATAGCACAATGCTATGATTTGGTACATTTCTCAAATTACAATGCCTTGATAAGAAGAAAATTGGATCCAAAAAAATGGAAGTAGGATGCTATTACAACAATTGAATGAATCAATGAAAGTATGTTGCTATTTCTTGCTTTTAGCCCTACTACAATTAGTATAGCTTAGAGATACGGTATAGAAACATATAGCAATAGATAAATGAGAAGCTGTAAGCATTTAATAAATAGGTTGGTTCATTTGAGAGGGTACGGATTGTTAGATTCAAAGAAGGTGTTATCATATTAAGAGAAAAAATTGTGAAATTGGAGGTTTATTTATTTTGATTTTTTTACACGTAGAACCTGCTCAAAATGACACCAAGTACTTAACATGGCCTCGGACAACATCATCACGTGGTTCATCCTTCAGACATGATCCAAGTCCCAGTGCCGCCAACAACAACAACACTAGAGAAAATCCAGAGGAGTTTACCGCTAGTCTCTTTGATAACTTCTGCATGAATGCAGGAAGCCATGCTTCTACCCTTGATAGACTATACGCATGGGAGAAGAAGCTTTATGACGAAGTTAAGGTATTCAATATACTTCTTCCCGCTAGATGAAACAAAATACTAACCTACTTTCATTTATATATGTGTGTGTTATACTTATAGCATCCTACTTTCGTTTCTTCTAGGGCTAAATTCAAGAAATAGCAGTGTACTTCCATTTATATGTTTATTAAAGCATCATATTTCCATTTCTTTCTAGGGAAATCTCCATTAAAGTTCCAAAATTTTGGTTCAGTTTATGAAAAAATCCCAAATTATTTTTTATTAACAAAAAAGTCCCAAATTAATTTTTATTAACAAAAAAGGACAGAAACTACATGTTTTATCTTCAATAAAGTCCTAATATTTTCGTACAGTTTACCGAAAAGTCCCAACATTAGCCTATTTTTTGTCCTTTTTTGTTAATAAAAATTAATTTGGGACTTTTTCATAAATTGAGCCAAAATATTGGGACTTTATTGGAGATTTCCCATCTTTCTATTACAGTATTATACTTTCAATCTTTTTTTCTTTCTTTTTTAATGAATTGAAGGCAATTGTGCTTGGAAATTGCTTTCTATTTGGATGACATTGCTAGATTTTTTCAAAGTACAATACTGTAATAGGAAAATATGGAAGTAGGATGCTACAATAAACAAATTAACAAAAGTACGTAGCTGTTTCTTGCATTTAACCCTTCTTGCTATTACCATGTTTACTTTCAAGTTTTTCCTTAATAGGGTAAATTGTACTTTGAAAAATTACCTAATTATAGCATTGTATTTTCGATTTCTTTTGTATCTGGATGACTTTGCTATAACTATGTAGTTTTTTCAATGCACATTGGTGTAATAGAAGAAATGAAAGCAGGATGCTATAATAAACAAATCAATGAAACCACATTGCTATTTCCTTATCATGACAAGTGCATATATTTAGTTTTGCTCACTGGTTTCTTTATTTTTATTTAGGCGCATATATCTAGCCATTGTTAGCATAAATTGTCAAATTTCTCTTTACTGTTAGGATTGTTTAATCTTTCATTGCTAAACATCACTATATCAAGAAAAAAATGTTTGAACATATTTGGAGTATTTTACCCTATTTGTTTCAATAATATCTTTTATATTCATCTATTTATACATCCAGGCAAATGAGATGATCAGAAAGGTGTATGATCAGAAACGCAAACTTCTGAGGCAATTAGAATCAAGTGGAGAAAGTAATCGCAGAATAGACAAAACTCGTGCTATTGTCAAAGATCTTCATTGGAGAATTGGAGTCGCCATTCACAGAATTAATTCAATATCAAGAAGAATTGAAGATCTTAGAGACAAAGAACTTCACCCCCAACTCGAGGAGTTAATCGAAGGGTATGTGATTTAATACGCATTACTACTAGTCCTATCTTTTTATGAGGAGGGCATTCTCGTCTTTTTGCACAGACAAGTCCAAGTCCAAGTCCTACCTTTGTGGGTGGGACAAAAAATGTAATGTTTGTCCCATTGGCATCTAAATGCTGTACAACCTGTTGTGCCAAGTCCTACAAAGAGTAGTTTACATTTTTGGTCCCTGAGTGTAGCTAATTTTTGCAATTTTGGTCCCAAAAATGTTGTGCAAATTTACCCTTATTTGAGGTTTGTGTAATGTTTTTGGTCCCTGCTCCAAGTAAATTGACTAGTATAGCTGATTTTTGTATATTTGATCTCAATTTTACTTGAAACAGGGAGCATAATCGCAAAAATAGATATAATCAGGGACCAAAAATGCAATTTAGCACTAGTCCTATCTTTTTATGAAGGGGATGAGGAGGGCATTCTCGTCTTTTTGCACAGACAAGTCCCAGTCCTACCTTTGTGGGTGGGACAAAAAAATGTAATTTTTGTCCCATTGACATCATGTCCTACCTATCAAAAGGAGCCTAATCAAATTTTCCATTAGTAGGTTACATTTTTGGTCCCTGGGTGTAGCTAATTTTTGCAATTTTGGTCCCAAAAATCTTCCGCAAATTTGTCCTTATTAATGTTTTTGGTCCCTGCTCCAAGTAAAAAGACTATTTTTGGTCCCTCTGATCTTTGTAATTTTGATCTCAATTTTACTTGGAACAAGGACCAAAATCGCAAAAATATCTATACTCACAGACCAAAACCGCAATTTAACAAAGATTAATCCTAATTTTTATTTAACGAGACAGGTTGAGGAAGATGTGGGAAGTGATGCACGAATGCCATAACAGCCAGTTCTTGATCATATCATCACTAATCAATTCCCACACCAAAATCTCCCTACAATCAGACTCACATCGCCACATCACCATCTACCTAGAAAGCGAATTAAGCACTCTTTCTTCAAGTTTCACAAAATGGATCGGTTCCCAAAAAGCATACGTCCAATCATTAAACGCTTGGCTCCACAAATGTGTCCCCCCCGAACAATCCACCCGCAAAAAAAGACGACAACAACGCCCCTTACATGTCTATGGCCCACCCATATACGTCACTCTCGGTTTCTGGCTAGAAAAACTTGAAACTTTACCAACAAAAGAAGTTGCAGACTCCATAAAAGATTTAGCTGCTGAAATCGATCGATTCATACCCCAAGAAAAAGCCCAGGGTAAATTCGGTAATCGTTCTTTACCATGGCAAAATGTTAAGACTGATGATCCTGTAGGGATGAATTTGTTAAAAGAGGAAGTTTTGGAGGACCGGAATGTAAGTTTTGATCGGTTAAGGCTGCGGTTGGAGGGGTTTCTTGGACAGTTGAGTAAGTTTTCGGGGTTGTCTGTGGAAATGTTTACGGACCTCCAGAAAGCGATTCAAGATAAGAAAAACCATTATTCGCGAATTCACTCACTATCTTAGTAGTGACAAAAAACCCCCCTGAGAATAAAATTTGGACAAAATAAGATTTTTGGAGGTTCGTAAATGGAGAAGAATAACGGAATAAATGTGCGGTGATGCTTACTGTCGTTAAATGAGCTGGAGTTAAATAAATATATCAGGATAAAATATTATTTATATACAAGTTATTTAATTTGGTCTGTGAAACTTAGGAAGTTGTACAGCTTAAAAAGTAGTCCTGGCTACAAATTCGGCTCCGGTGTTGGTCCTGGGAAGTCTTTGTAGTTGGTTTCTTCGTTGCATTTTCTCAACTTTTGTGTATCGTGTTGTCTCAAATTTGTACATTGGAAATTATTGCATTATGAGTTAGATCAACTTTCTAAAACTATTTTCGATGATCATCTAGGGGTTATTTATGTCTTTTGCACATATTAGGGGGTGTCTGGGATTGCTTATTTAAGGTGCTTATTGACTTATTCTGGTTTGACACTGTTAGTAAGGAGTTTTAAGTGTTTGGGTTAGATGATTTCATAAGCGTTTATTGATTTAAATAAGCAGTTTTTGATAAGTTACTTCTCGCTTACTTATTGACTTATTTAAGGAGTTTTTAATAAGTCATTTTCTTATTACACACATAAACAACATTTGCCAAACACTAAAAATGACTTATCAGCTTATTATGTTTTGGTATCGGATAAGCTAAATCAAACACATTTTTTAAACTCTGTTTTCACACCGGATGAGTTAATAAACACTTTTAATAAAAACTATAAGTTGTTTTAAATAAGCAATCCCAAATACTCCTTAGACATCCATGAGTGTTTTTTCTATTTAATTTCGCCTTTTCGGTGGGATGAAAAATTGTAATTTTTATCACATTATCATTGGTTCCACGTAAGACATAGTACGTCATATTCTCTTCTAATGTTTACCGGATAAAAACTGGGCCTATAATGGCTCCATATGTCTTCTTTGTTTCATATGGGCATATCTAACTCTTTTTCATTGAATATGTACCTTTGAATTTTATGATTGGGGTATATCTTTTAAATTTCTCACCAAATAGTGTCTATACATTTTAAAACGAATATTTCAACTATCTATTGACCACGGGGTATGTCTTTTCATGTTCTTTTAACCGCAGAAATATATAGATAATTGAATTTACTCATTTCTATCGGCCCACATCTGAACACTTTGCTGAAGTATTTCTAACATTTTAAAATCCTTCGTGCATCTGGTATAGACTTGGCGAACGTGTCGTGTCGAGTCAAAACAGTAAATGGGTTGAGAGAGCTTGACCCTAACAGACACATTTAATAATCGTGTCGTGTTGTGTCAACCTATTTATTTTCATGTCGAGTTCGTGTTGGGTTAGCGGGTTTAGGGGTTAGACATTGTAAATGTGTCCTATTGTATCATGTTGAAATGCTATACAAGTTGAAAGACTATATGTTGGTGAGGCAAAAATACAAACGTGAAAAACCGGGAAGAGTATAAATTGGGAGGCAAAAGAGAAAAAGTCATTGCAAGTTAAGAGGACAAAGTGGAAATAGTATGCGTTGGATAAGTGGATGAATGAGGTCACAAGGATGAGAGAGTATCAACATGGGACTATGGAGTATATGAGAATGGAAAAACTAAAAGTTAAGCCTCGACTATGTGATCAAATGATAATATTAAATCACTATTTAATTATTCTAATCATGTAAAGGCACATGGTAATAATTAATATTAAACAAGCAAGACACATATTTATGATCAAAATTGAACTAACTAATTAATCCTAATTATCTACGTATAATCAAATGACAATAATTAATTACTAATTAAATATTCAGATCATATGAGGACACATGAAAATGATTAATTTAATTCTATTATCCTAAACAATTTTTCAAAATAATGTAACCAATTAAATTATCAATTTCCTAATTTAACAAAAAGGAAATGATTTCAAAAATTCAAATAATGCAAAGGATAAATAAACCTTTTGGAGATAATTACCAAAAATTATTTAAAACACTTTAAAATTATAAAACTCCAAAATTTTTGATTTATCCATGCCTTAAAAGAATTTTCGAAAATTAATATAGCAAGAAAATAAGCATGTAGTGCAAATATCAACTAAAGATAGACTCTGATACCACTGAGATTTTCTATACCCTAGAAAGAATAAACATAGCAGCGGAAAACATAAAAAAAAATTCTAAGGCTAGTAACAATTACTAAAAACCTACAAGGAAGCTACTTATTGACAATTTACAACTACAAGAGGGTTTAAGAATACCAACCTTTAGCAAAACCAATTACTAAAAACCTACAAGGAAGCTACTTATTAACAATTTACAACTACAAGAGGGTTTAAGAATACCAACCTTTAGCAAAACCAATTTGCTTGATGAACACTCTTGAAAATAAAATCCAAAGCCAAGGAATGTAGTTCCCAAATTAGAGTACCTCTAATGGTTCACATCCAAAAGTCCAAATAATTAAAGTTAATTAGGCATTTTAGAAAAGCTCGTTGTAAAACCTAGAGAGAGATTATAGATTCTGCTTGAGAGAGAATAGAAAAATTCCAGAATAGAGAGCTCTGGAAGTTGGCGCAGAAAATGAGGACCCAGAAGGAGGTATTTATAGCTTGCAAGGGTGTTTAGAAATAAACCTTATTTGAATACAAACTGGATAAATGATAATTGGTTAATTAATCCATATTATCTTTAAATTCAAAACCCTATCACTGTTAATCTTATGGTGGACAAATTTTGAAGATTAACCCTTCAAAACTTCGTCCCTTATCTTCTACCACCAATATTATCCATTGCTTAACTATTGAACAATTAATATTCAGTCCATACACTTTTAATTAATTTCAAATTAATTCACATTAATTCCAATTAATTTTCAAATTAATTCTAAACTAGTTTCTAATTAATTTATTATCATATAATAAATTAATAAACTATTTATTTTTCTTTCTTAATTAACCTTAATACCATTTGGACTACTGAGGGCAACCCAAAAAGGACCATGCTATTAATGGAAAGTCCTTACTAATTTAGTTGTGACATTGGACACTATTTCAACACTATATTCATATTATTGAAATAAAGACAAACTTATTACCTAATTTATATAGGGTTTGGAGAACAGGGATCCCTCATATGGGTTGAGGGAGATGCAGAAAAGCATAATTTTGAGGATGCTTCAATAGATGGTTACATTATTGCATTTGGTATTAGGAATGTTACATACATAAAAAAGTTCTTGTTGAAGCATACAGGTACATTTTGGTTTTGTTTTTGACAGTCATTTATTAAAAAAAAAACACTCGGGATATAGTTTTCTTTGGTTATGTTTTATAAATGTTTATTTTTCAATCAGGGTACTAAAAAAGGGAGGCAGATTCCTTTGTCTTGAACTCAGCCATGTTGAAGCTCTAGTTTTTATGCAACTGTTAAGTATCTTTGAACTTTCACTTAAACATTGTTAAATGAAAAAAATTTGCAACGTACTTCCATTGATTTGTTTGTTATGACTTCGACATCCTACCTTCATTTTTTTTCCTATTATAGAATTTTACTTTGAAAAACTACCAAATTATCACAATGTCCTTCAAATACAAAGTAATTTTTATTTTCATTACTATGATTCAATAGATTTTTTTAAGTACAATGCTATAGTCAAGTAGATCTCGTAAACTATGATTATAAGAAAAAGGATTGAAAGGAGAATGATATAATAGTAAGAAACAAAAGCAAGGTGCTATTACACGAATAAATAAAAGTATGTTGTTATTTCGGGTATTTACTTATATTAGCTTTCTTTACTCACATTCATGTTGTTTGTTTTTGGTTATTGATCAGGTATGATTACTAGTCATTCTCAGTGATTCCAGTTCTAGGAGAGTTAGTTGAAGGACACCGTGATTCTTATCAGTATTTAGTTTAAAGTGTTTGTAACCCCCAAAATCCAGAGTAAAATTTTTTGTTTTAAACATGGATCAAATACATAAAATGGGTTGGAAAATAGGAACCATCCAATTTAAACTTAACATTTAAATTATTCAGATCGGGTTTAACAAAATGGTTAAAAACATAATTCAATGGAAGACTTGAGTACCAAAATCCCAGATGCGATACAGTCGCACCGTACTCCAAGCTCAAGCTAGCAAATACCTGAAAAACAGTTAGGGTGAAAGAGTAAGTACAAATCTTAGTGAGTTCCCCAGCATACCACACGATTAATCACATAAGCACAAACATCATCCTCGGGTGCCCAGGTAAGACCGGTCAAGCATCGTCCTTTATCATGTAGCAACCCTCGGGTTTATCAACTCATTCTTCGACTCTCGGGCTTGCCACGATCCGTCGACAATCATCGTCATCGACTTTTGTCGGTAAACATCGTCATTGACTTTCGTCAGCAAACATCGTCATCGACTTTCATCGGCAATCACGTAAGGCACATACAAACACATTATTGCACACAATAATTAAGACTACCTACACATTTAACTTCACCGATATTATAGTGAGAAGACTCACCTATTCCGCGACCTCAAGCTAGACAGCACTCCACGCGAGTGCCCTTAGATCCTGACAATACGAACTTCCTAACAAGGATAAAATCCACTTAGAACTTTCTAAACCCCAAACAGGATATACTTCTAAGACCGGTACCCCGAACCTTCAAGTTTGACCAAAAGTCAAACTATTCAAAAGTCAACGGTCAAAGGTCAAAGTCAACGGTTAACAGCAAGTTAGCGCCGCTATCTTCCTAAGATAGCGTCGCTAACTAAGAACAGTCCCAAAAATCTCATTAAGCTCTTAATCTATTCAGTCAGGGTGCTAAGTCCTTCCAGAATTTATCCAAAATGACTATTGACCCATAACGTTGCCACCTTTATGATTAAACATGCACAAACCTCAAAACCTAAGTCCAAAAGCTCAAAAACTAGCCAAAGAACCATACAAATACCTAAGAGAGCTTGGCTCACTCTCTAAACAGACTTAATGGCTCTAAAAATGCTACAAGAAGCATAAATGTTATAACTTTCCTAACAAGTTCCAAAGACTAAGCCAAAGAGGGACCAAATATCCATTTCTACCATCACAATCATCCTTATAAACACAAAAAGGAACAAGCTTTATACTCACGGAGGTCCATAAATGTAGATCTTGAAGATTCCACCTTGAAGAACACCTTCTAGCATCACCATCAATGATGCATGCATGGAGATGGAAGGCCCAAAAGGTGATAGATTGGTGTTGTTTAATGGATTTGAAGGCTGTTTGGGCTCAATGGCCTGTGGAGTTTGCGTGATCACGTGTATGGAGTAGGGCTGCACATTTGAAGGCATTTGGGATGCATTTGGAGTTAATTTGAAGCTTGCAACGTTTTTATTTCATTTATGAGTCATTTAAACTTGTTTTGATGAGTAATTAGTATTTCCTTTAATAAGATGGCTGTTGGATTGTTTTGTAACTGCAATATTCTGTATCGGCTTTATAGCCATTTCTTTTCACTTGTAACAGACGATTTTTACATAGAAATTATTCAAGAAACAAGAACTTTGTTCATTGAGTTGTTGCTTACACTCACAATTTCATCTTTGAGGGATGTTTTCCTGATTTTGAGACGAATTCGAGTTAATAGGTCTTAGCTTGTCTTCAAATAATAATCAATCTATAAGTCTAGGTCGTTTATCACTATATCCTTAAATTTTATTGTTAATTCCGCCGTAATTCACCAAAAACAACCAAATAAACACCCATACACGTATCATTTGTGGTATCAGAGCCATGGATTTCGATAATCCAGATTTTCTTTCAAACCTAAGGGATCTTCTTAGGGACATGCAAGAGGGAAGAAGGCTTCGTCGTTGTCTGCCAAGAGGGGTAGAAGAATTCAAGGTGAACGAATTGCCTAAATTTTTTGGGGGTACGGATCCTGAAAAATACTTGGAGTGGGAGAGAAAGATTGATTGTATGTTTGACTTCAAAGAACTTGACAATGAGAAGAGGTGCAAATACGTAATTATGAAGTTGAGTAGTGGTGCTTCCTTGTGGTTCGAAGGGCTTATGTTAGAACACAGTAAGATCAATCAAACAAGAACACAAGTATTTTTCACACAGAAATGATATTGATGTCACACAGAGATCTTTGATTAGTAATATCAATCCTTTACAAGAACCCTTAGCCGCTATTACTTATACTAGGGTTGAACTATGTATTTGGAGTATCCCTACAAATCAGGGAGACTCCCAACTATATCTATGATAACTATGGAAATAGGATAATTACACAAAATACTATATTTACAAGATAATGAACAAAATACGCTGCAACTGATGCTTTGCCACTGAACAGCCATGCAACGAATGATCCTCTTTTGACAGCATTAGATTCAGGTGCTGTTATTGATCAGCAGATGCTGATGCTGAACAGCCCAACAATATCCCCCAATCTGATGATGTCAAAACCTTTTAACAGAAGGAGGATCTGCCAAGTGAAGCAACGAACTCAACTTCAGTGAGGATCTCTGGCTTGATCCATTTATACTCAGGGGCATAGAGTTTAGGCTCCCTTTTCTTCAGCTCATGAGAGATCAACATATGAAACTCTCAGCAATTTCAACCTTGAAGCACTCACACCCAAGATGGAAGAGATGATCAGTATTTGCATTAGCTAGATCAGACGTTTGCATAAAACACATCTTTCCATCAGCATCTTCATAAAATATTCCATGAACTGGCTTTCTAATCAGCTTGAGGGCTTTAGTTGGAACACCAAGAGGAGGGGTATTATCGAAGTCTTTTGATCCATAAGGAATCAGATGCTGCTTGATTTGAATATTCCTTCTTCTCTTTTTGGGTCCAGGCTTAGAGTCTTTTCCAGGATGAGCTGAAGCAGGCACAAGATCCAGGTGGTGAGCTTTGTCAATCCACCTTTGAAGAGCTGCACGAAGCTCTTGAGAGTGTAATCCTTTATGCTTTTGGGTCACCTGAAGAATTTCCTCCCATTCAGAGAAATCAAACTTTGCAACTTCGTTGATGAATACTTGTTCAAGAACAAGTACTTCTTCGTCTTTTCTTTGAAGATACAGAAGTAAGATCTTTTGGCCCTTGTTTTGGAGTAGCCCACTTTTACAATAGGAAGTACTGAATGTCTTCTTGAAAAACACCAACGTATTTTGTCAGATCAATTTTCCTATTGATACTCTCAGCTCGATTGACAACCTTCCTTTGTTTTATAGTCATTGAATTGAAATGACTCATGAGATCCTGTTGCTGATCCATTCCACCTTCCTCTTGAACGAGTTGCTGAGCTACTTGATCATCCTTAAGAGAGATGATACGGTTGGTCATAACAAGATTGTGCTCAGCAGCAAAACCTTCAACCTACAGACATGCACCATTCCTCAGTCAGTTGAAGAATCAGAAGAGAGACGTTTTGACATTTTGAAGACTCTGGTGCAGAGGATGACTCAGAAGTTCATTTTCTTTTGTTGACCAGAGGCACATCATCATCAGGAATGTCAGCTGATGAGTGATCAACTTTAGGAACATTTAAGGACTTGGAGGACTCAGGAATGAACGAGCCTGGATCTTCCTTAGGGAAGGGTTGACTAGGATACAACACAACAATAGGATTAACAAGGTAAGGTAGATCGAAGAAACCTTCCTCATCATCTGTGTCTTCATCCCTCTAATCTTTTCGAGCTGAACTGGCTCCCCCTCAGCCTGTGAGCTTTCTTCTGACTCATGCTCCCCCTCAGCATGAGATGAGATGATCGAAAATTTTGGCTTTTAAGAGGGATCTTGCTGAATCGAATGCCCCCCTCGGCATGAGACATGTCCTTGATTAGGTCAGAAATATTTTCCCCTTGAATTGGAGGATCTTGATCTTGATTACCATAAGAAATATTCTCCCCTTTTAGGAATCATCAGAGGGAGGAGGAGGAGGAGGTGCAGAGGGAGCATTACCAGGATTACCAGGATGTGGAGAAGCATTACCACCAGAGCCATCATATCAAGGAGGAGGCGGGAAAGGAAGATCGATACCCTCAGGGAGAATAATTTTTAGGGACCAATAAAGAAGCTCTTTAACGTATGCTACATCAGTTTCAATCTATGAAATACGGGAGGATGAGACTGAGATTGTTCCACCAGGGTCTTCAGGGACAGTTGGATGGCATCAAACTGATAAGATCTTGAAGATGGTGCAGCTTCGGTGGGGTGAGGAGGAGACAGTAACCTGATGTGAGTATAGCAAGGAGGGGAATGAGCTGTTTCCATGATGTCAGGCTCACTATTGTGAGGAGGGGACTCAGAGGCAAACTGAATGTGCATATTTCCTCTTTAGGAGAATGAATGGTGTGAATAGGAGAAATGTTCTGAGGACCATGGACAACATCCTTAGCAATAAATAAAGTACCTGTATCACCATCGGAGGAATCATCAGACGACTCATTTTCAGACTCAAGGGAAGAGGATTCATCTATCTGAAACACTTTGAAGTTCATAAATGAAGCATAGACAAGGAAGAGTCTGATAGCTTCAAGACGAGCGACAGGGGCAAAATTTTAAATTTTAGTCAAGCCCTTCCATTTGAGTGACGCCCTGAGCCACCAAGTGAGCCTTGCTCCTGATAACAATCCCATCTTCATCCATTTTATTTCTGAACACTCAGCGAGTACCAACAATAGTTCCTTGTGGATGAGGGATGAGAGACCAAACTTATTTCTTTGAAATTCATGAAGCTCATCCTGCATGGCCTTAATCCAGTCAGCATCCATTAGTGCATCATCCACCTTCTTTGGTTCCATAAGTGAAACAAAGTTCACGTAGAGACAAAAGTTGCTGGAGACCTGTCTTCGAGTACGAACTCCTGATGAAATATCACCAATAACTTGAGTGATGGGGTGATCTTTGACATTTGGTAAAGATTGAGGGATTTCTTCACCATCGGCATCAATATTTTGCTCAGGATCCTCTGAGTTATTCTCAAGAAATGGAGGATATCTGATGGAGAATCAGTCAGAGGATGGGAATCAGCCGAAGGAGTATCATCAGTTAGAACGGATGGGACGACAATGGAGTCGAGAGGGGTTGATGAGATTGGTGACATGAGTTCTTTAAGAATTGACGCTTCATGGACTTCATGCTGATGGGGAAAGGTTGAGTCATCGAAGCGAACATGAATGGATTCAATCACTTTTATTCTGTTCACATTGAAAACCCTGAATGCTTTAGAGATGGACGAGTACCCCAAGAAAATGCCATCATCAGACTTTGCTTCAAATTTAGATTGCTGCTCCCCCTATTTCAATATAAAGCAGGCACAACCAAAGGCATGAAAGTAAGAGATATCAGAAGCACGACCTTTGAGAACTTCATAGGCTGTCTTACCATGCCTTTTGACAATGATGGATTGGTTCTGTGTAAAACAGGAAGTATTCACAGCTTCAGCCCAGAATGAAAGTGGAAGACCAGCATCAACCACCATGGTCCTTCCAGCTTCGATCAATGTATGATTTCTTCTTTCAGCTACTCCATTTTGTTCACGAGTTCTAACAGTTGAGAAGTTTTGGAGAACACCCATTTCTTCACAAAAGGATTCGAGCGTCTGATTTCAGAACTCAGTACTATGATCACTCCTCAGCTGCTTCACTTTTAGATTAAACAGGACTTCAGATTGTTTGATCAGTGAAATAATCTCAGCAGTAGCAACGCTTTTGTTTCTTAGAAACATGACCCATGTAAAACGAGAATACTCATCAACGATCACAAGAGAGTATTTCTTCCCAACGAGAGAAGCCATATGAACAGGTCCAAAAAGATCCATATGCATCAAGCTAAAAGGAGATACAATAGAGGAGCACTGTTTAGATTTAAAAGAAGCTTTGACCTGTTTACCTTTTTCACATGCTAAGCAGATATTGTCTTTCGCAAAATTCATATTTGGAAGACCACGAACAAGCTGATGGTTGGAAATCTTGGAAATGTTATTGAAATTTAGATGGGATAGACGCTTATGCCATAGCCAGTTGATGTGAGACTGAGCACGAGAAAAGAAGCATCTCTTCAGAGATTGGTCAGCTAAAAACATGTCCAGGATGTAAATATCATCACATCTCTTGGCAGTGAGAACTATTTCTTTTGCCGAGTCAATGATGTTTCCTTCTCTTTTGTTGAAGCAGACTTCATAATCAGCATCACACAGCTGGCTGAGAGATACGAGATTGTGCTCTAGACCCTTGACGTAAGAAACATTAGAAAACTGTATAGATTTACAATGAATGGTGCCATAGCTGTTGGTGTGACCCTGGCTGTTGTCACCGTATGTAACCACTGGGCCATCTTTCTTGACAAAATCTTCCAACAGTGACTTGTATCCAGTCATGTGACGAGAGCATCCACTATCTAAATACCAAATATTTTCATGACCCTGTTGTTACTAACACACTGGTGAGAAACTCAGTGAACCCAGGAAATGGGTTTGAAACAAGTCAGAATATCATAACATTCAAAAGGAAGACAATTTAAGGAGTTTTCTTTCTTGGTCCATATGTTACAGCTAGAGGCGACATTTTCTTTTCTGTCAGATCTTGATTCAAACTTGCATTGATTTTCCTGATGAGATGAGTCACCACATTTGTAGCAACTCCTGATGGGTTTTGATTTTTTGTATTTTGAAAGCTTCATTTTATTTATAACTTTTATGAAATTGGCTTCTTTTCTCAGTCCATCAAAGTCAGGAGCAAATGTGGTGCATGCAGGTCCTTCACGAGCAATATTGGTGACAGTATGAAACTCGCCATTAAAGATAGGAAATCTAATGAGATTTCATTACTAACACTGATATTCACTTGTTCAGTTCCCTTGACAGATGGGTCAATGGCACTTATTTTTGTTTGAATGTCAATGTCACCCTTTTCGTTTACATTGTAGTGTTTTTCAATAAGGTTCTTTTGAAATCCAGAGGAAATGAATTTATTTTTGAATTCCTGAATCAATTCTTCTTTTGATGCGCATCTAAAACATGTGTTTGAAACCCTTAGAACTTAAAAACTCTATGGGAAGCAAGAAAAGTGTGCATTTTATAGTGGAAAAGGTGATATTCTTGGGTTTTGTTGTTTTTAAAGATGGTGTGTGCATGGATCAATCCAATATTGATGCAATTAAATCTTGGCCTATTCCTAGCAACATTTCCGAAGTTAGATCATTTCATGGGCTTGCTTCATTTTATACGAGGTTTATATGTGATTTTAGTGCCATTACAAGCCCTATTACAAGCTGTTTGAAGAAGGGAACTTTTGCATGGGGAAAAGATGCCCAAAAGGCATTTGAGAAAATTAAGGAGCTGTTGTGTGCTGCCCCCGTGTTGGTACTTCCAGATTTCTCTCAACCATTCAAAGTTGAGTGTGATGCAAGTGGGGTTGGTATTGGTGCTATTTTGATTCAAGCTAAATGTCCTATAGCTTATTTTTCTGAAAAATTGGGAGCTGCAAGGCTGAATTATTGTACTTATGATAAGAATTTTTATGCAATTATGCGTGCATGGGATCATGGGAGTCATTATTTGCGTGCAAATCATTTCATTTTGCATTCATATCATGAATCCTTGAAATACATTAATGGGCAGCAAAAGTTGAGCATCAGACATGCAAAGTGGGTGGAATTCTTGCAATCCTTTCATTTTTCTTCCAAATACAAGGATGGCCAAAGTAATGTGGTGGCTGATGCTTTATCAAGACGTTATACTTTGTTGGCAACTTTGGATGTTCATTTGTTGGGGTTTGAAACCTTGAAGAATTACTATGAATTTGATGTGGACTTTGGAGATTTTTTTAAAAATGTGCAGGTGGTCCCAATGGTGAATTCATAGTACAAGATGGCTTTCTATTCAAAGGCAATCGCCTTTGTATTCCAAAACATGCAAATCATGAATTACTAGTTCGTGAGGCTCATGGTGGAGGCCTGGCTGGTCATTTTGGTATGACCAAAACTTTGGAAGTGTTAAAGGAGCATTTCTTTTGGCCTAAGATGTTGGGGGATGTAACCAACATTGTTGGCAAGTATGTGACATATCATATGGCTAAAAGCACTTTTAAACCTGGTTTGTACACTCCTTTGCCCGTGCCCATTCGTCCATGGGAAGATGTGTCTATGGATTTCATTGTTGCTTTGCACTCGTACTCAAAGGGGATATGATGCAATCATGGTGGTGGTGGATAGGTTCTCAAAGATGGCTCATTTTGTTGCTTGTCACAAAAAAGATGATGCTAGTAATATGGCTAATTTGTATTACAAGGAGATTGTTCATTTGCATGGCATTCCAAAGACCATTATTACCTATATTCATATTCTTGAAATAAAGACAAATTTATTACCTAGTTTATATAGGGCTTGGAGACCAGGGATCCCTCATATGGGTTGAGGGAGATGTAGAAAAGCTTAATTTTGGTAGATTTTTTATAAACTAAGTAATAAATTTGTCTTTATTTCAATGGATGGTTAGACTATTGCGTTTGGTATTAGGAATGTTACACACATAGAAAAAGTTATTGCTGAAGCATACATGTACATTTTGGTTTTGTTTTTGATTGTCATTTATTAAAAATAAACACTCGGGATATAGTTTTCTTTGCTTATGTTTTATAAATGTTCATTTTTCAATCAGGGTACTGAAAAAGGGAGGGAGATTCCTTTGTCTTGAACTTAGTCATGTTGAAGCTCCAGTTCTTAAGCAACTGTTAAGTATCTTTGAAATTTCACTTAAACACTATTAACTGCAAAAAAATTGCAAACGTACTCCATTGATTTTTTTTGTTATGACTTCGACATCATACCTTCATTTTTTTTCCTATTATAGAATTATACTTTGAAAAACTACCAAATTATCACAATGTCATTCAAATACAAAGTAATTTTTATTTTTACTACTATGATTTGATAGATTTTTTATAAGTATAATGTTGTAATAATTTTTTTAAGAACAATGCTATAGTCAAGTAGATCTCGTAAACTATGATTATAAGAAAAAGGATTAAAAGTAGAATGATATAATAGTAAGAAACAAAAGCAGGGTGCTATTACATGAATAAATGAAAGTATGTTGCTATTTCAGGTATTTACTTATATTAGCTTTCTTTACTCACATTCCTGTTGTTTGTTTTTGGTTATTGGTAAGGTATGATTACTACTTATTCTCAGTAATTCCAGTTCCAGGAGAGTTAGTCGCAGGAGACATCAGTATTTAGTTGAAAGTGTTAGATATTTTCCTCGTCAGGTTTGACTTACAAATATTTTAGTGTTGACTTTAATGAAAAAAGTATATTTTAATGTGGGCCCCGCAACGTAGTTTAAGGTTTGCTGTAATTCCTAGGAAGTGTTTGCTTCAATGATTGCGGATGTCGGCTTTCAGAAGGTGGAGTATGAAAATCTTGTTGGAGGAGTGGTGGCTATTTATTATGGGTTGAAAATTTAGATGCTTTTAGACTCTATTTAAATTTATTACAAGTTAATAAGATGAAGTTTTTAAAGGTTTAGTTTCAAAAGGTTACTGATAACAAGCTATAGGTATTGTTTACATTTTCTTTTTTTTAATGATGAAATTCTTGTTAGATACCTTTCCCTGTTTGTGACATCACGAGGCTATTATGTCTTCCATATATGGGTGATTGTTGTATATATTGCATTGATACAGTAGATAAATGCTATGGTCAACGTTACATGGATTTACATGGTTGTGTAACTAGAAAATTGAACGAATAATCCAGGGAAAATCTCCAATAAAGTCCCAATATTTTGGCTTAGTTTATAAGAAAGTCCCAAATTAATTTTTTTTAACAAAAAAGTCCCAAATTAATTTTTATTAACAAAAGAGGACAGCAAACCTGCTAATGTTGTGACTTTTTCGTAAACTGTGAAAAATATTGAGACTTTATCAAAGATAAAACATGTTGTTTCTATCCTTTTTTGTTAATAAAACATAATTAGGGACGTTTTTGTTGATAAAAATTAATTTGAGACTTTTTCATAAATTTAGCCAAAATATTGAGACTTTAAGAAGATTTCTCAATAATCAAGTGTAAAATTTAGTTAGAGTTAGTGATACATGTGGCTGTATGATTTTAAGTCGTGTAAAATATTAATACAAAAGTCTTTTAAGATGTGGTTTTCAAGATATCTGTTTTTTAAGATTATTTATATTTTGTATTATCTTATTTGATGAATAAAATTAAATAACAAAATCTAGTGAGAGTGAAAGATTATATTTAAGCAGTGCATATAGTTTGGGATAAACCTTTGTAGTATATAAATATAAAGGTTTTAAAGACATATTGTTGAGCTTGTAATTATAAATTGCAAAGAGAAGAGAAAGATAACCAGCAATTGCAGAAGATAAAGATAGAGATAGAGATGAAAGATAGACTTTATAGCTAGTAGCGGATAAATTAGCCAGAAATTAAAATGTTATAAAATGGTATGTAGAAAAATGAATTATTATAAGTATTAAGTGTAGTATATTTGAATTTTAAAAAAAAAACTCAATAAGTTCATTGTTAGTACGAATAGCCTTTTAAAAAACGAGCAATAGGACACGCGAGAAGTGAGAAGATGAATAGTTTTATTTTTTGGCAGTCATTGACTGCGCGCGAGTGTTGAATAATTTGTTTCTATGAGACGGCTTAGTTTCTTCAAAAAAATATTTTTTATTCGACAATTATTTATTTTCCAAATAATATTTTCTTAAAAAACCACAACTCGACAACTCTTAGAGGGGGTGGGCGGTGTAGAATACTTTCTTTTCAATCTTGATGGTTTTTACTCTAGTTACGCTTTACAAATTCTCTATTTTTTGTATTCTAGTAAATTAGTGTTTTTGGTTAATATATACCTAACTTCAAATCTGATAGAACACTATAACATGTATAGAGTATACATCGATTAAAATAAAATTGATTAACATCTTAATTATTCTTAGGTCTTACTTCAATTATGATATAACTTAATTTATAAAAATAATAAGCTATATATTAAATATTATAAATATCATTTCAGTAAAAAAATAAAAACCACAACAAAAATAGTTGATTATAACTATCTATTAAATTTCAATCTATCCATAAATTAATTTTTTAGCTGCAAAACTTATATTTTTCGTATATTAAAGAATTTTTTTAATATTTATGGACTAACGCTATTGCCACAAACACATATTTTAAAATTTAAGAAACATACAAATAAGAAAGCCTATAAGAGGGCTACCCCATCAGAGATACCGAGAAACCAAAGATTTCAAAACCAGTATGTGCTACTGGATTTTAGATAGCCATGGTTAATCATATTCCATAATCAAATTTTCGAGGTCACATGGATCAACAAATCGAGGTCTTTTGACTGGAGCTAATTCCAGACATGCCAAATGCAACAAAAAGGTAAAATAATTTAATATAAGCATAAAAAATAGCTTTGATGAGTTAAGTTTCATACAAATGCAAAAAAAAGCAAACTACCACATGTAGGAAAGATGCAAGCAAGTGCTTGATATATCTTTTAATCCCCCATCAGAGTTTGTTATGTAGAACAATAATGAAGAAAAAAGTCAGAAAAAATGAATCTAGTTCGCCTTCTTCATGTTTGTACCATTACAAATAATGAAGGGCAATATAGTCATTTCACCTGGAAAAGGGATCAAAACTGTTATACATTATTTTAGAACATTAGTAGTTTAATAGAATTAAAAGAAACAACTTATTATAGAACATCAGTAATTTTATATATTCCAATTAGTATGTGGTACAAACTCAAACTCTGATTCAACCAACCAGCAAAAGTCAAGGAATATAAATATTATTTATTCTAAGAGTTAAAATGTGAAGAATAAAAATTGAAAGTATGTTGCTATATTAGACGAAAAGTGGAAGTACATTGCTATTTTTTGCATTTAGCCACTAATTGAGCTAAATGTAAGAAATAGCAACCTACTTCAAGTTTTGATCTAATATAGCATTGAAGTTTGAAAAAATTTCTTATACTACCTTGGTAAACCTTTGAGAATAGAACATATGGTGCTGTATCATCCCTCGAGCTGTATCAAGTTCCTTTGAAGACTTCTATGTGGTACATCAGTGTTGAGCCCTTGATTCAACTTGATCAATCTATATGGTCCTAATGAGATTAAAACAAAACATAAGTTGCTTTATCTAGATAGATATTTCAATGTGCAATGACTTGATAAGAAAAAAATGGAACTATGATGGTGTGACCAAAATAAATTGAAGCGCAATGTGATATTAAGTAAATAGTAATAAGTACATTCTTATAATGGCTAAGAAAGTATAAGTAGGCTGCTATTATAGGTAAAAAGTAAAAAGTATGTTATTATAGGAAAAATATAGTAGTTATAGCAGCAATATACATTTATTTCTTCATAAATAATAGCAACTTACGAATACTTTGATAGAAAAGTTATTTAGGGATAGTAAAAAATATACTAGTTATAATAACAATATACTTTTATTTCTTCACAAATAATAACAGTTGATGATGGTGACAATGAAAGTGAGTAATGGCGGTGAAAGTTAAGTTTTGGGTTCTTAGACCGAGGAAAATAGAGAGAGGAAAAAGCGGTGGTAACAGGGGTGTAGCAACGGGATGATAGTGGTACGATAGTGGCAGTGAGTTCAAGAGCCAAAAATTTACACGAGTTGTAGAAATTAGATGAAGCATATCTTAAGGGAGAATTGATTTTTCCATTATCTGTGGCTTTCATCAAGATCTGAAATACCCTTCGCCGTCATGCATCTTCAAAACATGAAACACACCCCTATATCAGAACAAAAAATTGACAACACGACCTCAAAACACTAAATTTGAAAAAATAAATAGGAACTACCTCAAAAAGAATAATGATTATTTAGAAGCTCTTGAGTCACGACAGGAGAAGATGAATAATATCACAATCACCATTCAAACCTAAAATGACCATAATCTTCATTAAAGGCACGTTCTTCCAAAAAGAAATTGAATTAGGTCTGTACTAAAGAAACTAAACAATGTTAAGAAATGAAAAAAAAAAGAAACAGGGCATAAACATTGTGAAAAACTTACAGGAGACTTGAAACCTTGACTTATGTAGCCATCTATATGCTCAAGAATCATTATTGATTGATATTGCTAATAACATACGATCCTACAGGGTCACACCTTATCAAGCTGATACTTATCAAATATTTATTAAGTATTTGATTGTTAATAAATAAATTCAATTCTTGTATTTTATTAGAGAATAATTATTTTTTATGAAAATAATAGGTAAATGGGAACAAAGTAGTTAATATATCATATGGTATGATATATTAAGTCATGTACAAGTTTTTGGACACTTTAGATTACATTAACTAATACTAGACATATTAGTTTATTAAAGGTAGTGTGTTGAACACTTCACTTGTCCTTTTCCCTATGTTGGCCGAATTCTATAATGTGGGGGATGGAGGTTGCTTTTCAACTTTCATCTCTCACATCCCATACCTCTAAAAGACCATCTTTGCATTTAATGAAGGTATGGGTCTTGGATCACACATGTAGGTATATAAGAGAGTGTTATGAAAAGTTTGCATACCTTCTCTTGAACCGTCGGCCTTCATCCTCCCTTTCCCTATATACTATTTTGTTAAGGCAAGTTGCAAGTTTAAGTGAATAGAAGTGCTTCTCCTTTATTGCTTAATAGTGTTAAGTACTTAAACTCTTAAGAAGTTCTTTATACAAGAAAGGAACTAGCATTCTAAGTGCCTTACTCTTGGTGGTGGATATTTGTAGAGAAGATCAAGCTTCTTGTCTTTGCCATCTACGTCAACTCCCCAATTCCAAGTTGGATCAAAGGCTTCAAAGGTTGTCACTCTAAAATATCCTATGGTTGTTTTAAATATCATTCTAACCTATGTAATTAGATCCTTGATGGTTTTGTTTTAAAATGGTGAAAAAATAAACTAGTTATTTTTAAATGCTTCCATTGCCGTTTTTGTGAAAACCTCTATTTTATGCCGCAAAACCCATCACTTCCTGCACATAGGTTCAACTTTATCGTAAAAGAGGAACAAAACAACTTTATCTTTAAGAACGAACTTGTAAAAATTTTCGACAGTGATAACGAAACTTCTAAAAACTTAGTTTTCAGTTGTTGAGAAGTCAAAGGGTAGTAACACCATTTCACACATCAAAGGCGTTTAACATCATAAAGTATTGTTAGTGTTAGCTGAGTCGTTGACCAACTCGGAGTTTTACTTGTAATCTTTGTCAAACAATTTCTATCTTTTGATGTATGTTCCCAAATGTAACTTTTGAATGTTCTCAAGTTATAAATGAACATACTTTTACTTTAATACTTGTGTTTATTATCATAATGTGAATCCAAAATCTGTTATACCGAAATCCACTCTTGGATTTCGGACTGTGCAACAAAGTCTAATTTCGGAAGTTATACACGCTCAAAAGTCAAGAGTTCAAGGAAACCAAAATCCACTATGGATTTCAGTATAGAAGCCTTTGGTACAAAAACCTCTGAAGACATCAGAAGATCCAAGTTCGGATGATCAAGCAACTTCGATAGAGCAACTCCCATACCAAAGTTCATCCTTAACTTTGGTACCAATCAGAAGTTCAGATCAAGATAAGAGATCTAGTTAAATGAAGATAAAGACAAAGATAAGAAGATCCGTTTATAAAGTACAATCAGGCTTGTCAAGTCATGTTCCCCAGAGTTGCATTGGCGCATGTACTGTTCGATAGAGAATAATCAACTTAGGCTAGTCTATTCTGACCTTGTACTTTTAACCTTAGTGTAATACGGAATGAACTGGTCTGTAGTTCATTCCACCCTTTAGTATTTGTCCAGTGGGAACTTTCCTTGCACTATAAAAGGAGAGTTCCACAAACACTTTTCTTCATGGTTTGGAGAACTGATCTGTAACTATCTTTCTATGATATAAAATCTCTCCCATTCCATTAATATCTTGTTCTTCATCGTTATGCTTATGTTCTTCCTTTCTTATATTTAATTCTTACACTTTGATCTTCAAGTCTTAGTTATTCCACATTCTAACTTGTTTGTACTTATTTATTGTTGAGCTTCGATCTGTCTAAGTATTTCTCAAGTCTTTTGACTTGTCCTTCATTTCCACACCTTAAATACTTAGTTTTAAATTCAACAAGGGTTATTGACATAATGACCCTATAAATTCAACAAGGGTTATTGACATAATGAC
Source organism: Cichorium intybus (assembly GCA_023525715.1). Lineage (NCBI taxonomy): Eukaryota > Viridiplantae > Streptophyta > Magnoliopsida > Asterales > Asteraceae > Cichorium > Cichorium intybus. The sequence continues at coordinate 83,962,235 of CM042014.1, read as the reverse complement.
CCTATAAACTATCCCAAAATATTATAAAAGGTCCCTTAACTAAATTTTGGTCGTTCCAAGCCATTAAACTCCAGAATAAATTGTTCATTTAGTCCTTTTTTGAAAAATTAACCGGTTACCCGATTAAACTTTATTTTTAATTTAATATAATATAACCATAATTCCACATAAACACCACGTGTACACTGTGGTAATCTTTACATGATCACCTCATACGCTTCTAAACTACAAAAGTTGTCGGATTTTCTTCAGGTTCATCCGTATATTCCCTTTTGATCTCCTGCTTGATCTACAATAATGGGAGGCTGTTTTAGCAAGAAAAGACGTCATACCTCAAATTCCAATGGCTATAGATCTTCTAAACAACAAAATTACCAGCCAGTTTCTGAAAGTTACGAAAAGCCCACATCAAACTACAATCAACCTCATCACGAAACCCATCAATATCACAACTATCACCAGCAACAGCCGCCGCCGCCACCACCACAACAAACAGCTCCACCACCTCCAAACCCTAGACCGTCGCAGGGTTCCGACCCCAATACCATTATGGGGAAGCCATTCGAGGACATAAGACGACACTATACACTCGAAAAAGAGTTAGGTAGAGGTCAATTCGGTGTAACTTATCTTTGTACCGAAAATTCATCTGGTCATACTTACGCTTGCAAATCAATCTTGAAACGAAAGCTTGCAAGCAAGAACGAAAGCTCGCAAGCAAGAACGATAAAGAGGATATCAAAATTCATGTACCTCTTGCAAAATTGATCTGTATTTATAGTTCTAAACTTCTCACGATTTATTAATTCTGTGTTGAAATCCTCACAGGTTCGAAAGGAGAAGAAAATGCTACCGGAGATACCTTAGGGCAACTTGGCAAAGGCGGCGCTATTCTCATGGTATACAGAACTTGCGGCAAAAAGGGCGACCACTGGACATCACGGTGTCCATACAAGGACTTAGCTCCATCACCAGAATCATTTATCGATAAACCACCTGACACGGTGGTTCATTCCGGTGGAACAAATGGAGCTTACGTCCTACCGAGCATGAGAGGCGGTGCGGAAAGGCCGGCTGGTTCAGATATGAGGCGTCGGAACGAAGAGACTCTGTCAGAGTTACTAACCTCTCTGAAGACACTCGTGAACCTGATTTGCTTGAGCTTTTCAGAAGTTTTGGATCAGTGAGCCGTGTTTATGTCGCCATTGATTAAAAGACGGGGGTGAGTCGAGGGTTTGGGTTTGTTAACTTTGTGAACAAGGAAGATGCTGGTACCTGTGTTTGTAGTCGACACAAACACAAATCTTATATAGCAAACACTGGCACGCATATCCAACAATCCAAAGCCTCAAAGGCCTCTTCGGATTCTCCTTTCGGCTCATTATCAGTACAGAAATCAAAACAACAATAAAAGCAAGGTTCCAGATTAGGTCTAGGATCACAATCGGGCGTGAGTAAGCCCAATCGGTTTGTCACTCTTCAATTTGCTCAGCCGCTCTTCAAACGCAGGGTTCCATTTTCGTTTTTAAAGAAAAATTATTGATAATGCCATGTCAGCTAATTATTTAATAAATAAAATCCATATCAGCTTTCAAACCATCTAAGTCGGTTACCCTTCCAATATTGGTATAATAGACACGGTTTTTTCGAGTTTAATGACCTAGGAGGCCTGAAAATATCTTTAGGGACCTTTTAAAATTTTTGATGAAAGTTTATGGGGCCAATATGACAATAACCCATTCAACAATTGCTATCAGAGCCATTGTGGCTATTTGTAAGGTTCATCGTGCTCAGTTTGCTTAAGCCTTGGCTTCAGTAACAACCTTTGGACTTGCTATAAACCTTCATATGCTGCAAAGCTCAAGTTTCTAAACTCAAATATCTTTCAAACAAGTTCAAGACTTTTTCCAAACATGCAAATGAACTACTCATTAAATGTTACCAACAGTGTTGGGAGCTCCAATACTCATTCCTACTGAATACAACAGTTGGGCAACTCGCATGCAAAACTATCTTAGAAGACAAGGGAAAGATGTATGGAGATCTGTTGAGGAGGGACCTTATGTTCCCATTCTCATCCCCATGGCTGACACCGCTGAAGGTGCCCTTAGAGGAGCTCCTCAACCCAAACTGACACCTCTTGATATAGAAAAGATGGACAATGACCAGATTGCATTCACTGAAATCTCTTGTGGCATTCCCCACGAATTATTTGATCTTATTCAAAACTGTACCACTACTCAGCAGATCTGGGTTCTGTTGCAAAACATGTTCCAAGCTACAGAGAAGGGGAAAGACAAGAAGTTGATAGCAAGTCTCAGCGAATACAACCAATTTTCATCTGTTCTCGGGGAAAGTCTAAGCGACTCATTCACTCGGTTTTTCCTTATTATTACACGTCTCCTGAGTGCAGGAGCGGTAAGGACCAATCAACAAATAAATCTCATATTTTTTGAAGGTCTGGGAGGAGACTGGATGATGGTGAAGATGATTCTACAAGACTCCGGGAAACTTAAAACCTTCAATATGTATCACTTGTATAATAACTTGTTAGGTCAATAAAATGATGTGAAATGTAGTCAATCGCAACTGGGTGGACCTTTGGACCTAGTACTTGAGCGCAACTTCCAGTGTTGGGCAACTCTCCGCAACAGCTAGTATAGTACTAACAAGCTGTTTCAAACCCAACTTACCTTCCTACCAACCACCAAAACGTACCACAAGAGATAAGTCAGTATTCATATTAACCAAAAATAGTTCCGTCTTATCACCCATCAGCACCACAGATCACCAATCCCACTTATCATCAACCATCTCAAAACTAAATTCCAGCTCCTGCTCCTCAACCTTCATACCAATCTAACCAACCACCTACCCTGGCCTTACCAGGTCCTTCTTAATCATGTTATTCCGAGTATGATGATGAAGAAGAAGCTGCATACCAGCATGAGATCGCTCTCATTAGCCAGAAGCTCAACAGGATCCCGTCCTTCAGTAGTCCGAAAAGAAATTTTCGACCAAATAACCAACTACCAGGGTATCAACTTAGAAAACACAACCAACAAAGGAATCATTACCAACCTTCTCAAAATCATTACCAACCCTCTGCTGAAGACAATCGTGCCGAAAAGCCCAAGGCAGTGGCAGAACCTACTGCCAGTCACACTTCGACCAGAGCACCGACAAAAGGTGAGACCGAAATTATTAAATGTCATAACTATGGAAGCTTGTAGAAACTACGTAGCAGATTGGAGGGCACCTCGAAATTTCAACAGAGAGAAAGAAGAAGAGAAAGTGATGGCAATTGTGGCAACAGCAAGGAACGTGGAAGTGTGGTACTCTAGGGATGAAGAAGAAACATATTAGAATAAGCGAAGAGAGGCAAGGCAGCTGCTGAATGTATGAGGGTCCAAGAATCCTTGTCAGGAATTTCAATTCCTGGCATAGGGAAAGCCAAGAAAATGCACGACATGGAGGAAGCCACTTCTGCTCCAAAAAATTATGCTTTCATGGTAAACCACAAGACCGGAAATGGGGTCAGCATAATTGAGCAGGTACACGAAATGTTACATTCTAATAATATTTATTCTGTTAATCTGGAACCGTCTTTGGAAAGGATATCTAACACTTGTGCAGATGCATTAGTGTCATATCGGAGGGTTTTGGACGAACACAATGATGGATTCAACGAAGTTATGAAGTTGAAAAGTAGATTAGAGGATAGAAAGTTGTTATGTGATAAATTAGAGTCTGATTTGAAAATTGAACGAACTTTTAGGATGATGACTGAAAAGTCAAATCAGCTTTTGGTGTCACAAAGAGATTTAGCCCGGAGTGACAATGTTAGATTAAATCAATTAATAGATCAGTTGTATAAAGCAACTGTAGTTTTCAAGTCACCAACAAACTCTAACACTTTCGACAATACCTTTAACTGGGGCTGGGCTCGAACAGCTAAAACACAAAAACTGTTCGATTTACTCAAAACAAAGTCCATTTTTCAAGTATCCCACAAGCGAGAATGATGATAAAATCGACTTAGACTTGACCAAGACATTGACTGAAACTCCATTGATTAATTCTGAGGCTGAAACCTCGGAATCAAAAGAAGGAGTAAAAATTCATTTTTCATATTTTTCAGAAATCACAAGTCAATCTATTGACACTCCTGAAAGCAGTAAGTTGTCAACATCTTCGGTCCCATTCGTGCCCAACTTGACCTCGATCCCGGTTGACATTCCTTCAACATCTTCTCATCAAAGTTCTTTCTTTGCAAATCTAAGAGGCAACTGTGTTGCCGAAGAGTTTGACCCATGTCACAATGACGTGGAGGATAACTCAAATGAAGAGAAAATAGATGAAGAGATCGAAATGCAAAGTGGTCCTAAAAAGCAATTTATCATCAAGGCAGATTTTAACAAACTAACAATTAAAAGTCCTACTGATGATCAATCATCAAATATAACAGCTGGGTCATCTGACCTAGGTATCAAGACATACGTTCACGTGTTGCAAAAGAATCTTCCAAAATCATTAATCGAAACAAATCAACAAACTTTGTACTCAAACAAAATCATGCCACTCAAAAATCTTAAAACAACTCAGGAAGAGCACAAAACTTTAAATGATTCTTTATCTGACTCTTCATCTTCAAGAGAGAAATTCAAAAATGGAAAAGGAAAAAATTTAACCAAAAATGGGGTAAAACCCACACTTAACATAAAAGATGTTCGATCTCCCATATCCCATGTTAGAGAAGAAAAGAGAAATTGCTTTTATACTCAATCCAACAGAAAATCCAACTTCACTTCATCAATCATCTCTAAGTCCACCTCTCCAAAACAAGCTACTTTTGTACCAAACAAGTACATCTATAAAGGCTTACTTCCGACTCCACGTGTTAACTATCGTGTTACTGGTCAAGCCCGTACATGATAGAAGATAGAAGAAACTTCACTCATTATAAGCAGACCACCAACTGCTTGACTATCACTCGAATTTTCCCAAAATTGTCAACGTTGAGAAAACAGCAAAGTCTGTTACCTCAACCTTAGGGAATGATGTAACTGAGCATTTGAGACAGAGTTCACCAAAACCACAGCCTTCAAAATTTGTCAGTTGTATTGTCTCACCAAAAAGAGATTCTTAGAAACAAGATCTTTTTAAACCCACAAATGTAACCCAAAAAGATTTAAAAAAAGGAAAAGCTCCTATGAATAGTCAGAAAACTGTTGAAAAAATTTCAAATGTTTCTCAAAAACCTCCAACACCGAAATCCTAAAACAAGTTGAAAACACGATTTGCTGTCACTGTGGTAAACATACTCTAAAACCCTTTTCAGCAGTCACTTCGGTCAACAACAAGCCAAAAAATCTTTCAAAACAAAACAAAAATTCTTCTCAAAATGTTTTAAAGAAAATTGTTCAAAAATGGATTGTTAAAGCACCAATTTCGGATTCTAGAAGCTCCGACTCAACAGTTCATGATGCAGAAGTTGAAACTTCTACCAAGGATAAAACCACCAAGAACATTAAATCTTTCAAGTCTGGAAAATCCAATGGCCCCAAGCAAGTTTGGGTGCCCAAACTAACTGTGTAATTTTCAGGCGTTATGTGAGGAGGAGAAGGACGATGCATGGCTGATCGACAGTGCCTGTTCCATGCACATGACCGGAAGATTGAAAATTTTGCGAGACTACAGAGCAGTCAGCAATGGGGGTTTTGTTACATTCGAAAATGATGAAAATGGCATCATCAAGGGTTATGGGGTCCTCACGAATGGGAACTTCACAACACAGAAAGTTGGCTACGTCCTTGGTCTTAAACATAATCTTGTTAGCATAGGGCAACTGGTATGCGCTTGTCTCAAGGTTGAATTCGATGATGAATTTAGTTATATCATGACCAAAATCAGAGACAAGTGCCTTGTGAAGTCCCCGAGGTGAAATACCATGTTTCCACTGGACATTTCTCTTTTTCTTGGAAAACCTCGGCTATGTCTACTATCTAAAGCCCATTCTGAGATAAGTTGGTTACGGCACTGAAAATTGGCTCATCTCAATTTTCGGTACATGAATCAGCTGGTTATAAGAGAAATAGTCCGTGGAAATCCTCTTCTGAAATTCGACAACGAGAATTTGTGTGCTGCATGCGCACTGGGTAAGCAGAAGAACAAGCCTCACAAATCCATAACTGATTCGAGCATTTCTCATCCTTTGGAACTCCTGCATATTGACCTTTGTGGACCATCAGCAGTGGCAAGCTTGAATCACAAGAAATGTATCCTAGTCGTTGTGGACGATTTCACTCGTTTCACATGGGTATTCTTTCGTAGATTGAAGTCAGATACCTTCTTGGAGCTCAAAAATTTCATCATCTCAATTGAGCTCTAGGTGCAACTATTGAGCTCTAGGTGCAACTGCTGGTCAGGAGCATCAGAAATGATAATGGAACGGAGTTTAATAATCATCAACTAGAAGACTTCCATGTCTCCAAAGGAATTGAACACAATTTCTCTGCTCCTTATACACTGCAACAAAATGGTGTTGTTGAAAGAAGGAACAAAACCCAAGTTGAAGTAGCAAGATCAATGCTGAATTTCACCAATCTGCCCTTGTCCTTCTGGGCAGAAGCCGTTGCTACTACATGCTTCATGCAAAATTGCTCAATCATCAATAAAAGAATGATGATGACTGACACGTCACACTCGTTGATACGGTAAAAAATACAAGATCTAATACCTTACGAGCACACTAGCTAAGTGGAAGTAAGGGTCGATCCGTGGAGTCAGTGGTTGAATCTGTGTCAGAAATTAACCAAACTATAGTGTCACTCTATAGCTGGTGACGTTCCATACACTTCATGAAATCCGAACAAAACGAAAATATCAAAAACATCAACTTGCATCAACTAACTAATTAAATCCAAATCCTGATCCCAACCGACAAAACGTTCTGACCCTGAGGTATACTCAGAAAATCAGAATCGTCCAATACCAAACAAACGATCAAACAAATAATAAACATAAACCGAAATCAACATCGAAAATAACCAAAACTGGAATGATTGCATTTAAACTAAAAATAGAACCGAGCTGAATGTTCCTGACTACCGTCTGAAAATCCAGAATCAACGTGGTCCAGCGAGTTCTACAATCCAGAACCGTCGGAAACGCGCGATAAACAAAACCGAAAAATACTAAAATAAACTAAACTATGAAAATACCAACTAAGAATATATGAAATCCAAAAATACGAGTCGAAGGGGCCTGAGTTCCACTCAAAGGTTGGGTCTTCACTCCCGAAACACGAACCGGAAGCCTCTATTTATAGTTGCGATATTTGACCATCCGCGCTGCGCAGGAGTGAAATCTGCGGTGTGTCCTTATCTATAACCCCGATATTCGCTTTTTGAATGTCAAACTTTTGATCCGTGCTTTGACTTTCCGCGGCGTGCGTGTCCTGTTGTCCACGGCGCGCGTGTGCTTTCGCCTAAAAGTGGACTTTATTCAAAACTTCACCATTTTCTACGCGTTTAACCCCTGTATTGTATATGTTTTGCACATAAGCACTAGACACAAAAACGTGAGTATATAACAGTTTATGAGATACATTTCACTCAGAATAGGGCTCAACGATGACTAAAATACTTGATATTACTAGGCGTCGTCAAACACCCCACACTTGTGTCTTGCTTGTCCCCAAGCAAGTGAGGTTTTAACAAATTCTAACTAAAACTCAAATATTTTTGAATGCTTTCAGTTTCAAAGTTTGTTGTATCCAAAAGTTAGATGAAAAATGACTTTTAAGAAAAATTAACTAGCATACCCTTTGGGAATCATGACTTTCTAAAGAATCCTTGATTACAAATTTTCAGTCCACAGAAGTGTACCTACTCATTCAGATTCTAAAGGCCGCTAAGGAACTATCCATGACTTTCGATGTTGTCATGTAACGAGCTTTCGAAAATACTATCCCAGACCAGACGATCTTAGGTAGTAAGGTGCATAAATGCCTTTTCTGGGCCACCCTTTTCGGATCTACCGGCTCGAACAACAAAGGCCACTGATTGACAATTCCCTCCTGAATCCCAATCCTAAAATATTCTATATCTAGAATTTTCTAACTCCTAAAAACTCAACTTATTTTAACTAAACCATAGCATGATAACAACTACATAGTATTTGTTGAAAAATAGCAGATGATATAACTCTCAAAAGCTATTCGTTTCTAAGTTACAATTTCTAAAAAAATTTGAATTTTGAAAAATTGCTAAATTTTTTGAAAATTACTTGTTTTCGCAAAAATTTCAAAAATACTCTTTCGACCGTCCCCACCCCACACTTAAAACCGTACAACATCCCCGTTGTATATAAAATATTTCCAAAACAATGGAGAAAGAGTTACCCCCTTAGGAACGGTAGAACTGCTTGCTTGTCGGAACCAAAATAACAAGAGATCTCAATTGCACATCATGGTTTGACTGTCCGGAGTTGTGGCGCAATAGTGAACACGCCGATAAATGACAAGTGTAGGGGTACGGTGACCCAGACTTGTGTGATACAACTCCTCGGTGAATCTCATTGGTACTTGCATACAAAAGACTCAAACGAACAATTAAACAAAACATAAAAGTAACAAAAATATAAGCGGATAATAGTAGGTTATGTACAATATTTTCAGAAGATAAAAAAAGAAAATACAATCAATCATCACCATCATGCTGCGTCCCAGATGGACCAGACTCATCATCCTGGCCTCGTGTGGGGAAGGGTCGTGGGTGCCGTCCAGCCTGAGTAAGGAGCTCTCGTAATCCCTCTGCCATCCAAATTTGCTGCTCCTCCAGCCGTGTCAACCTCTCGACAATGTCCTGCAAGGCAGTCTGTACGTCTACAGACTGTGGTGCTGGGCGTGGCTGCGGTGGTGGCTGAACTGGTGCCTCTAATCTCCTCCTCTAAGTGGGTCGGATCAGCGGCTCCTCCTCCTCGTCGTCCTCCTCATCCTGTGGCTCTACCTGGGGTGGAGGCTACACATGCGCCTGCTAACCAGCCGGGCGCCTAACCTGCTCAATCGTCAGTCGTATCCTGTACACGCCCGGTCTCAAAAGTCAGAGCACTTTCATCGTCTCAAAATATCATCCTTGAGCATAGGTGGGTAGTGTCGGTGCCAGGTGGGCGATGACATCAGCAGTAAGGATGCCATATGATCAGGCCAATCGTGTGATAAAGTGCCCACCGGTCATCGGACTCCACGTGCTCGAGCCCGTAGCTCGAGATGTCAAAAACACGGCTAGGGTGAATGGTAGGTTGAGGAACTTGCTAGGGTCTGAGAGGGCCCACATGTAGAACATGTCATTGCGGGACACCTTCTCACATCCCCTCATGTGTGTGGTGGAAGTGGATATGATACGGTGCATCAGTCTGTGTAGCAGAGAGCGGAACTGGCTCTCCTTGGCCCCGCCAGCGTCGAACCGCTCGTTGGACATCTCTGCCCAAACGACCTCGTCTGTGTCTCTCTGTGGCTGATCGGTAATGCAAACATTCAGGAAGGGCTGAAAATGGATACTGCCAACCTCCTCCATAGTGTTAATCTCTATGCATCTGGCAAAATCTCGGAGGGTGCACTCCCGGCTCTGTCCCCCAAGCCTGAATCGAATAAGGTGGGACCTGGGCTCCCGCAAGGCTGGCACGTATATGTAGGTGGAAAAGAACTCGAGCATGAGCTCCTTGTAAGCCAGGTCGTCCTCCCGAGCCATGAGCCTGTCCCAGCCCTGGCATGTAAATGTGTATGCCCCTCCGTGTGGGTGTAAGTGCAGGGAGGAAGGGTAGTAGCTGATCCCATAGCCCTGTCACGGTCAACACCGCCTGGTCAAAATATATCGCTGGTTGGACCGGACGCGTGCTGATAGCCTGAAGCCGAGCCTGGTACTGCTGTGTCTCCTCCAATACAGGGGGAAACTGTAGAAACGGGTGCTCTGGCATATAATCTACATTCTGCTCGGCCATCTGCACAAAACAAAATTTTTTCAAAATTAGTGCCTAAGCGCGCCGTAGTTGGCCACGCGTTGATTCGAACCACGCGTCGCGACTGATGAATATGCCGCGTCGCGGTTATCATTTGTTGCTAAAAAACTCCAATTTTCCACCTGTTTGCTTCAATCGAACACATATACAGGGTAACCTAACATGCTACTGACCTCCCTAGGGTGAGAATTTTGCGAAAACATCACCCTACGGGCCGGCATTGCCAATTTTTCTAAGTTTTTCTATTTTCCTCTATTTGATCCGATTTCTCGCTTCAAACGCATGTATATACTTGAAATAATGAGTTCCAGACACATACCTCAGTAGTAGATACGAGAATACACATGAAAATGCGAGAAAAAAATGAAGTTTTGATCCGAGCTCTGTTTACCGCGACGTGGTAGTGAAAATGGTGCGAATGAGGAGTGACGCGTACCTGATTTAACTGCCTGACCGATCAAAATCTATGGTGCGGCGAGGGTTAACGCGCGATGCACGCTCAATTAAAAACCCCGGCGCATCGGGTTTGCAATAACACGCGCGGCGTGCTTTTTCCTTTACCGCATCGCGCCCTTCAATGTTGCCAATTCCTTGTTGTTGACCCCATACTTATTTCATACCCTGACTTTCTGTGATGATGATGATAATTCTTCCCTGTAATTACCTCGAAAACAAGACCTAACCTATCTACGGAGTGGGTTCCCTCCCACCGAGCGCCAAGTTTAACGTCTTCAGCCAGACCGTGCTGCTTTTCATCCTTTCTTCGACACAAACTTCCCCATTTCTGGTGCGATGTCCTGAACGATTGTAGCCATCAATATTGTCAGCTGTGTCATCCTATCACTTACCTGGTTAATCCACTGTTGCTGTGCGTCTAGGATTCGAAACACCTTCGATTCCCTATTCCTTGCGTCTTTTGCGTACGCTTGATGTCTCTTTTCCATCATTTCTATCATTTCTAAGCGTTGCGGCTTATCAACTGAAGCAAGCAAATGTCCTTTCGTCTTCTAGAGGATTTCCGCATCCTTACCCTCGTTGTCTCGTACCTGACTTTTATCACCTTTACCCTTACCAGTCATTATTGGTATCATCAAGGGTCTATTATTCAAATACTGACTGTCATATCCTGGAGGAAGTGTCATCGGGAACCCAAACATATTTAGCCTTTGTTTCCTCGTGCCAAAGGTGATGTCCAAATCACCTGTCTTGCAATCCATAACGGCCCCAGCTGTAGCTAAGAACGGACGTCCCAATATTAACGCTGGTGCATCTTCCAAACTTTCGTATTCCATAACCAAGAAATCTACCGGGTAAAAGAAATCACCCACTTTGACAATCACATTCATTAATTTCCCTCTTGAGACCTTCGTGGATTGATCTGCAAATTGTAAAACCATCTTAGCTGGCTCTAGCTCCTCATTCTTGTATTTATCATACAAATAGCCAGGTAAAATGTTCATGTTGGCCCCCAGATCTAGCAATGTGTTTTGGATGATTACATCACCGACAGTGACGGTAATGAATGGAGAGCCGTGATCTTTCTCTTTCTTAGGCAATGTACCCAAGAATGCCTCACTTGCCTTGACTGTAAGGCGCACCTTTTCTGGTGTTGGGACCTTGACCTTTTCTTTCTCTTTGCATATCTCTTTTAAAATCCTTGAGTCTTCTGGAGCATCTTTTAACTCATTCCACAAGGGTTGATTGATAGATAGTTCACTTGGTGCGCTTTGCTTCCTTTTTGACTTTGCGGTTTTCTTCTTCTTCTTAAGGGCAGCTATTGTCGACTGTCCCTCCTTCTGGATACCCTTGTCCTTGTTTTCTGTACCCACCAAATCCTCCATGGTTACCTTCCTCCATACCTTCTCTGGTGTGCAACTCTCCATTGCATTCACATTTTCTTTTCTAGCCCGTTGAGTGTGATTTGGATTCACCTCCGTGTTGCTGAGAAGCTTGCCATTATATCCTTTCCTTTGATCTTCAGCCAATTGAGCGATTTGCCGTTCCATGTTAGCAATGGCTTTTGAGTTGGCTTGTGTTTGCTGTTGGATTGCGGCCATAAACTCATTCATTTTTTTAATCATGTTTGCCTGGGTTTCTGGAGCATTATTGTTGTTGTTGGACATGTTCCTGTTGTTGTTGCTGCTACTTGGACCATTATTGGCAGGTTGGAATTGTCGTTGCTGACTGGGTGGAGGTTCTTGGTAATTGTTCTGATGGTTGTTGTATGCTTGATTATTACCATTGTAATTCTAACTCACCTTATTGTAAGGTCTATATGGTTGTCCGTTGTTATTATTGTATTGGCCTTCACCGTATACCTGGTTCACCTCCTGAGTCCTCTGTCCCTGCTGATTGTTTTGTTGTTGCTGATTTGGCAGTCCCTGCTGAAGTGTTGCCATCAACCGATCGAATTTCCTATTCAAGTCCCTGATCTCCTTTTTAACTTCTTTCTTCTATTCGTTGTCGATTCCTATAGCTGCGGTGGTTGATTGTTAACCGGCTTCCTTGCTGAATACTTTTTCTTGGAACCATTGCTAAGCTGTTCAAAAAATCTCCAAGCTGCATCCGGGTCTTGCATCATGATGGTTCCTCCTGACGATGTGTTTATCATGGCCTGATTGGTCGTGTCCACCCCATCGAAAAAGAACTTGACGAGCTGCCACCTTGGAAATTCGTGGTGCGGGCATGATCTAATTAATTCCTTGAGTCTTTCAAAGGCATCGTGAAATGCCTCTCCTGGTTTCTGCAGGAAGTCCTGGATTGCCCTCCTTATCTCTGAAGTCTTACTCTCGGGATAAAACTCCTGTAGGAACTTTGTCTTGAGATGTTCCCACGTCGTGATGCTATTCGGTTGCAAAGACATAAACCAATATTTGGAATTATCCTTAAGAGTAAATGGCAATAATCTTAACCTAAAGAAGTTCGTATTTGTGTTTCTAGGGATGTGGTGGAACTTGCACTGGCTGACATGGACGTGGGGTACCATCTGTAAGGTTTTTCTGCAATCTATGAACTAAAATCCTAAGTTCACATGCAACCTAGAAAGGATCTATGTTTTCTATCTTTGAACATATAATAATAATTCTAACGGCTAACAGAAATTTCTAATAACGACTAACAGAAATTTCTATATAAAACAATTAATAAAAACTAACCTTTAGTTTTATTCTTGAAGCCGAGCAGCACAAGTGTCCTGCCTCAAATGAGATCACACCCAGAAGTCCAAGCAGAGGTTAACTATCTTAACCTCTTATTAAGAACGGCTCGCTATAAAACCTTAGAGAAGGATTATAGACAGCAAGGAGAGAAGAGAAATTCCAAGGAAGTGTTTTGGAATGGTGCAAGTTTTCAAGTGATGGGGAGAGGCTTATTTATAGTGTTCAACTTTTGAACAATTGCATTCTAGCCCCTGCACTTATAATCAATTTAGCCCCTGCACTTTTAATTAATTCCAAATTAATTCCAATTAGTTCTGATTAATTCCAAACTAGTTTATCATTAATTTATTATCACATAATAAATTAACGAACTATTTATTTCTCTCTCTATTTAACCTTGATGCCGGTTGGACTACCAAGGGCATCCCAAATGGACTTTGCTTCTATTAATAAGATAAATACAAATTATAAGTCATGGCTTAGACACCTAATCCAACAGTCTCCCACTTGGATAAGTCTATGACTTTAATTGTCCATTTATCTTCAGATTAATTAGCAAACTGTAGCTTCCTAGAAACTGATGCCGAACTCTGACCTAGTCAGTTCTGTCCAAAGATAAGTGATCAGATGATCCTCCGTCCAACTAGATATTTTTCAGACTCAAGACATGGATAAAATCAATCTGGTCTGATTCACTGTTCCTCGATTTCTGATTTGTATATGACTCTTAGACTACCAATTTAGTCCTGGTTGGCCAACCATTTTAGTCAACTTCAAATTCATCGAGAGGCCTACAGATATCTTTTCCCCGTTAGGGTCAAGGGACGAATAAACTTTGACTCATATACTTATGTCTTTTACCAGACAAATTACTCACAACAACACGTTTTATAACACCGAGTTACCGATGCGTTTTTGTATTATCAATGAACAACCGTCTAGTAAATCATAACTCATATGTCTTAGCTTAAAGATCAAAAGATATTATTGTCTCAATATTGCTCGTGATATAATCCATGAAGCAATCCATTGAGTGCGGGTTTATCCAATACTCAAATCTCCATTTCCAAGTACTCATGAATGTTGCAACAATCTTATTGCAATGTCTAACTCCTTAGACAATCTACAACTAATTCATGATAGCCTTGCTTCATACTTACTCCCTAAAAGTATGAGCGACTGTGGATATTTGAATAATCCAATTATTCAGGAAGTAAAACATGCAAAATGAAACACAATGATATATTATTGACAAAATTAGTAAACCATTACTCATTAATAAATCTCCATTATTAAATCACATAAGTCAAATACAATAACATTGTTATAAGTTTCAAAACCTATCTAATTACAAAAACTTATATCATCTCTTAATCTAATGCTCCTAGCATGCTGATTATGCTTAATCCTACTCAGAGCCTTTGTCAAGGGATCTGCAGGATTATCTTCGGATGATACCCTCTTTACAAGGAGGTGACCTTCTTCTACCCTATGTCTGATGTAGTGGTACTTTCTGTCGATATGTCTGGACTTTCCATGATCTCGCGGTTCCTTTGTCAAGGCGACCGCACCTTCGTTATCGCAGAACAGTTCCAAGGGCTCCTGAATACTCGGGACTACTCCAAGGTCATCGATAAAGTTCTTCAGCCAAGCCGCTTCCTTCGACGCTTCACTTGCTGCTATGTACTCTGATTCGCACGTAGAATTAGCGACTGTTTCTTGCTTGGAACTTTTCCAAGTAACTGCTCCACCGTTCAAAAGGAAAACCCAGCCCGACTGAGACCGACCACTGTCTCTATCCGTCTGAAAGCTGGCATCTGTATATCCTTCAACTCTTAAGGTATCACTGCCACCGAGGACTAACACCATGTTCTTTATCCTTCGCATATACTTGAGTATATTTTTCACAGCTATCCAATGCGCCCTTCCAGGGTTACCCTGGTACAGACTGACCATGCTTAAAGCAAAAGCCACGTCAGGGCGAGTACACGTCATAGCGTACATGATCGATCCTACAGCCGAAGCGTAAGGTACACGACTCATTTCAGCTATTTCT
Organism: Cichorium intybus; assembly: GCA_023525715.1. Lineage (NCBI taxonomy): Eukaryota > Viridiplantae > Streptophyta > Magnoliopsida > Asterales > Asteraceae > Cichorium > Cichorium intybus. The sequence goes on along the minus strand of CM042014.1, from coordinate 83,947,001 downwards.
TCGTCTGTACTCGGAATTTGAGTCTTACTCAATTTTGCATTATTTTGGATAGGTAGCTCTCCCTTCTTGGAATTTTCCATACTAAACCTCTTTAGTACATTTTCCAAGTATGTACCCTGACTAAGTCCAATTATTCTCTTCTTCCTATCTCTCAATATTCTTATCCCGAGAATGTAAGCTGCCTCTCCTAGGTCCTTCATGGCAAAACATTTCCCAAGCCAAGTCTTGACATCTTGCAAGGTTGGAATATCGTTTCCCATGAGCAGTATGTCATCGACATACAGCACCAGAAAGGTGACTATACTCCCACTAGCCTTGACATATACGCAGGACTCATCCTCGCTCCTAGAGAAACCAAACTCTTTGACTTTCTCATGGAAACAAAGATTCCAGCTGCGAGAAGCTTGCTTCAATCCGTAGATTGATCTCTCAAGCTTACACACTTTATTGGGATACTTTGCGTCGAAAAAACCCTCTGGCTGATTCATGTAAACATCCTCAGTCAACTTTCCATTAAGGAAAGCGGTTTTGACGTCCATCTGCCAAATTTCATAGTCATGAAATGCAGCTATGGCCAGCATAATCCTAATAGACTTTATCTTGGCTACTGGTGAGAAGGTCTCGTCATAGTCAACCCATGGGGTTTGAGTAAAGCCCTTCGCAACCAGTCTTGCCTTGATAGTGTGTACCTTTTAGTCCATATCGGTCTTCTTCTTGAAGATCCATTTGCACCCGACTGTCTTTCGACCCGGTACGTTGTCAACCAAGTTCCAAACTTGATTGTCATACATGGACTTGATCTTGCTATCCATGGCCTCTTTCCACTTGGCAGACTCAGGGCCCGCCACTGCTTCTTGGTAGTTAGCTGGTGCATCCAAATTTATCAGTGTCCTATCACTGACAAACGTGTCCCCATGTGAAGTTATATGGAACCCATAAAACTCTGGTGGCATGCTAACCCTACCGGAACGCCTAAGAGGTAAGGATACATCTGTCGGACCAACAGGAACTTCTTCCTCATGTTGGTTGCTAGTTTCTCCTAAGGTTGCGTCATCTGATGATTCTTGAATTTCTTCCAAATCAATGGTACTCCCACTGTCCTCTTTGAATATGAGCTCTCTCTCTCTCGAAAGACTGCTCGTCTAGCTACAAAGACCACGTCCTTGCTTGGTCTATAGAATAGATATCCAAAGGACTGTTTAGGATAACAAAGGAAGAAACACCTTTCGCTTCTTTCTGCGAGTTTGTCTTGAGTCTCTCGTCTAACGAAAGCCTCACAACCCCAGACTTTGATATGTGCCAACAAGGGAACTTTCCCCATCCACATTTCATGAGGTGTTTTAGCAACCTTTTTAGTAGGGACAAGATTGAGGATATGGGCGGCAGTCTCTAAGGCATACCCCCAGAAGTGAATGGGAAGTGAAGCTCGACTCATCATGGAACGAACCATGTCCAACAGGGTTCGGTTGCGCCTCTCCGCAACACCGTTCAACTGTGGTGTCCTGGGAGGTGTCAACTGCGAAACTATTCCGCATTCCTTTAGATAGTCTAGGAACTCGATACTTAGATACTCTCCGCCTCTGTCGGACCTGAGCATCTTTATCTTCCTGCCTAATTGATTCTCTACCTCGTTCTTAAACTCTTTCAACTTTTCAAAGGTGTCTGACTTGTGCTTGATTAAGTAGATATAACCGTATCTACTAAAATCGTCAGTAAAGGTTACGTAGAACCGCGTGCCATCCTTTATGGTTGATCTGAATGGACCACACACATCCGTGTGAATGATGTCCAGCAGACCCTCACCTCTTTCAAAATACCCTTTGAAAGGTGATTTAGTCATCTTTCCCAACAGACAAGATTCGCATACATCATCCGACCTGAGGTCGAATGATTCCAACACTTCATCCTTTTGGAGTTGGGAGATGCGTTTCTTGCTGATGTGCCCGAGCCGACTATGCCACAGACATGCCTTTTCTACACCACTAGTAGAATCAATATAATTTACACTACGTCCTAAATTGTCAACACATTCAACGGTTTCATACACACCATCACAAGGATAAGCAGTAAAAATCAAAATACCATTTTCGAAAACAGAAATCGAACCAATTTTATTATCAAAAGAAAATTGAAATCCTTGTCTGAACAATGCGTGAAATGAAATAATGTTTCTTGCCATTTCTGGCGAATAGCAACAATTAATTAACTCTATACTAACATCACTACTAAGCACTAAACTGTAAATGCCGATCTTGGTAACAGGGGACGATCTCCTATTGCCCATGATCAAGTTCAGTCTACCATGCTCCACCTCCCTGCTTTCCTTTAGGCCCTGCAGATCAGAACAAATGTGAAAACCACATCCTGTATCAAGGACCCAAGAATTAGAAGATGGTGAGTTTTTAGAGATAGTGTATATACCTGCTGTCGATGGCTTTACTTTCCCATCCTTGACATCCTGCAAGTATTTGGGGCAGCTTCTCTTCCAATGGCCCTTCTCTTTGCAGTAGAAACAGTTGGCTTCATCGGGGTTGGCCACACAAGGAATCTGGGAAGACTTGGTTCTCGAGCCATTGCTTGATGACCCGACCTGAACCTTTTCCCTCCAATTTTGCTTAGGAGGGCCCTTCCTCTTCTTTCATTTGCGACTTCCAATGGCTAGGACGGGCTGATTAACCGAGGATACACTTTTACCCTTAATCCCGTCCTCAGCAACTCAAAGCATGCAATGCAACTCAATCAGGTTAGCCTGATTGTTGTTCAAATGATAAGCCAGCCTGAACTGGTCATAAGAACTAGGTAGGGAGTTAAGCACTATGTCAACGGCCAACTCCTCCGGTACAGGCATCGCAAGCTTTCTAAGCCGCTCCATGTAACCTTGCATTCTTTGCACATGAGCGCAGATGGACTCTCCATCTGTAGGTTTGCTGTTCGTGAAGTCCTTGACCACCTCGCACCTCTCGATGCGCTCTTGCTTGCGGAACTTTTCCGCAAGCTCCTTGTGCATCTCAAAGGGCCAGTAGTCTTCGTATATCCTTTGCAATTCGGGGTTCATTGTGGCTATCATGATGCAAGCCACTTTGGTCGCATCATCAGAATGTTTTTGGTACGAGGCAATCTCCTCGGGAGTAGCAGTTTCAGAGTCAATATCGACAAGCTCGGTCTTGAGGACATACTATTTTTTCTCGTACCTCAGAGCCATCTTGATATTTCTAATCCAGTCATTATAGTTTGTCCCGTTCAATTGAACTTTGGAACACAGTGAGAGGATAGAGGGAACACTAGAGTTTGAGTGGAGAGCGGATTGATCAGCAGAAGACATCTATAAAAGAAGGTAAGTTTAATTGGATAATTGTGGGTCCTTATAATAACCCAATATAAAATAAGGCTAGGATCCAACTATAACAATTTGCAACATAGAAGAGGGATGCCGTAATCTATAAGCAAATTTTATAAAGGTAGGCGAATGACGATTCAGCCAATTCCACCGCGGAAAAATAATCTTATTATAAATGGAATTCCTAGTTTCTTTTAAGATTTATTGAACTGTTCAATAGCATGTTTAATCTCGGATATGCCCCACCGTTTGTGACTGGGATGCCGAGGATCACAAACCGGGTGTGAATAACCATGCAAATTAGCTTGGTACTCTCGGGGTCCATTATCATCTCAAATTGATGTGCCGGTAAACCACACACGCTCCATCAACAATGATAACACCCGAGACACCCATTGCCACTCTTTATTCTCCCCCATTGGTGTGCCGGTAAACCACACACGCTCCACCAACGTTTCATAAAGTGCAATGTGCAACTTCATGGATTAGCATCAATTCACATTTTTAACCTAAAGTAACTAGATTGGGATTTTGATAATGGTTCTAGTACTTTCAAATATATAATTATACTTTTAAGAGGCTTTAGCGGTTCCATCAAACCCGTTTGGCTAACGACATTTGACTGACCAGAAGAGCGGTGGGTGAGAATGGATACCCATTAGACTACCATTTTATAGGCAGTCGCCTTATACCCTCTTTATACGACAGTTTTGTGAATGAGGTCTACTAACGGTAAGACTAACCAATTTATCTTATATATAAAATATTAACTATTAATTATAATATATATAAGATGTATTTTAAACTTTTAAAATATTTCTGTTTTATCTATTTAATTTTTCAAAAATTAACTCTTAATTTTAAAATTAAATTTAAACCGTTAAACGATTTAATTTATCTTTTAAGTAAACAATTATAGCAATTCAATAAGAAAACAACCAACGCTCTGATACCACTGTAAGGTTTTTCTGCAATCTATGAACTAAAATCCTAAGTTCACATGCAACCTAGAAAGGATCTATGTTTTCTATCTTTGAACATATAATAATAATTCTAACGGCTAACAGAAATTTCTAATAACGACTAACAGAAATTTCTATATAAAAAAATTAATAAAAACTAACATTTAGTTTTATTCTTGAAGCCGCGCAGCACAAGTGTCCTGCCTCAAATGAGATCACACCCAGAAGTCCAAGCAGAGGCTAACTATCTTAACCTCTTATTAAGAACGGCTCGCTACAAAACCTTAGAGAAGGATTATAGACGGCAAGGAGAGAAGAGAAATTCCAAGGAATTGTTTTGGAATGGTGCAAGTTTTCAAGTGATGGGTAGAGGCTTATTTATAGTGTTCAACTTTTGAACAGTTGCATTCTAGCCCCTGCACTTATAATCAATTTAGCCCCTGCACTTTTAATTAATTCCAAATTAATTCCAATTAGTTCTGATTAATTCCAAACTAGTTTATCATTAATTTATTATCACATAATAAATTAACGAACTATTTATTTCTCTCTCTATTTAACCTTGATGCCGGTTGGACTACCAAGGGCAACCCAAATGGACTTTGCTTCTATTAATAAGATAAATACAAATTATAAGTCATGGCTTAGACACCTAATCCAACACCATCATGGGTTGGCGCTCCCCATGTCAACATAGCAGATGTAGGATTCCCAACAGGGTTTATAATTGGTTGATTATTGAGTGGAACTGTCGACTGAGTACATGGTGGAATAGGTGTAGGGGTGAAACTATACCTCCACCACTACTAGTAGAGGCTCCATTTGAATTTGTTGAAACCGCGGACACAAACGATGGTCCCCCCGTTACCTCGCCTGTCGACTCATTGGTAATATCTTCGATTGTAATATCATCTAGACTCATGTTGACTAATCGTTGACACACACGATTTCGCACGCGGTTTGTTCAATCTCAGAATCGAAAAAAAGAGGTGGCGATTTTTCTCCTCGACGTGTACGCATGCACGAGGTGCAAAACGACCGTCAAAAACAAAAAATCTAAATCAAATCAAATACCAAACAAAACTAAAAACTGATATCACTGACACAGTAAATTCAAGCGCACAAATCCCCGGCAACGATGCCAAAATTTGACACGTCACAGTCGTTGATATGGTAAAAAATACAATATTTAATACCTTACGAGCACACTAGCTAAGTGGAAGTAAGAGTCGATCCGTGGAGTCAGTGGTTGAATCTGTGTCAGAAATTAACCAAACTATAGTGTCACTCTATAGCTGGTGACGTTCCATACACTTCAAAAAATCCGAACAAAACAAAAATATGAAAAACATCAACTTGCATCAACTAACTAATTAACTCCAAATCTCGATCCCAACCGACAAAACGTTCTGACCCCGAGGTATACTTAGAAAATCAGAATCGTCCAATACCAAACAAACGATCAAACAAACAATAAACATAAACCGAAATGAACACCAAAAATAACAAAAACCGAATGATTGAATTTAAACTAAAAATAGTTACGAGCCGAATGTTCCTGACTACGGTATAAAAATCCAGAATCAACGTGATCCAGCGAGTTCTACAATCCAGAACCATTGGAAACGCGGGATAAACAAAACCGAAAAATAGTAAAATAAAGTAAAACTATGAAAATACCAACTAACAATATTTGAAATCCGAAAATACGAGTCGAAGGGGACTGAGTTCCACTCAAAGGTCGGTGTAACACCCGGCTTTATAAAACAAAATACACCCAAATTTTTTCATTTTTAAACACAGTTTTCAAACATACAAACTAACTGTTTAGGTGTATAAGTTTATACAAAAAGGGTACAAGTGTATCAAGGAGTCCATATCAAAAGTAAACTCCTTCTAAGCCGGGCAGCTACAACAGACTGTCCTATCCATGAGCTACATCTTTACCCTTAGCAGGGTCACGCTCACCTGCAGGGACAATTCACACATACACTGTGAGCCATAAAGCTCAATGAGTAATCATATAAATAGTTTAACATGTAATTATGTATAATTAAGTTATCAAAACTCTATACAAATGCATATCCCTATTTGAATCAACATTTGGATATCAATCCAATCTCCTAGCCTCAAAGGCCGTTATTATTTGGATATCACATCCAATCTCCTAGCCATATAGGCCGTTTATATTTGGATACGGAATCCAATCTCCTAGCCACGGAGGCCGTTAACATTTGGATACGAAATCCAATCTCCTAGCCACGGAGGCTGTTAAACCATATCAATTGGGTAACTTGTCTAACTTCTAGGTTACCAATTCAAATGCTAAGCTACCTCCAATTTCAAGAGTTCAACCAATACATATCATATTTTGATATAGTACACCTGGTATTGAAGATTTATAGAATCTAAGCCAATATCACAAAAGCTCCAATGGTCCTTCAAGTTCTCCCAACACCTACATGAACATATTTATACCAAGCAAAGGTGAATATGTTGTTTTACAACCCTTCAAGCTCAAAGCTTGGTCACAATGGTTAAAGCTCGGAATTTGAAACGATCAACACATCTAAATACGTGTTATCTTCTCAATTCTCATCAATTTACAGGTGGTACTTCCCAACCCCGTGAAAACAACTCAAAAGGACCAAATTCAATCATTCAAAAGGGATAGAAGTGAACACCTTACCTTCAATAAGCTAAGTATCGAAAATTACTTCAATCCAACGCGTTTTAGCCTTCCAATTTGGTCCAAGAACAAAAGAGGAATGTTTTTAGGGTTAAAGAGAGGTTTTTGGCTCGAGAATTAACCCAACAAATGCTTGAAATCGTGTTTAAAAGGGGGTGGGGTCTGCACGAAACCCGACCCTTGTCCGACAGCCCGACCCGGGCTCGACCTGCAGCACGACCCATGCTGTTAAACCCGAGCCGGGTTTACGCTAAATTCCTTTCTTTTTCCTGACGGAACCCGACCCGGCTCTCATAACTCGATCCGGGTTTAAGTCCAACTCGACCCGGGTTTGTAAACCCGATCCGGGTTATTAGAGCAACTCGACCCGGGTTTTAAAACCCTCTCCGGTTTGACGTTGTTGGACTTAGCTTCATTTTTGAAACCCAAAACACGACCCGGGATGACCAACACGACCTGGGTTCTTCCAAAATGATTTTTAAGTGTCGGCTTCATCTTTTAAGTCAACCCGTTTCAAACCACTCGACCCGGTTTATCCCTTTTTAGCATTTTTCGTATAACAACTAAACCTTAAATATGCTAAAACCATCCAAACACTTATGATATTCTTTCGTATTGAAATTATAATATGATTAATATAAAATAACTTGTCGTGAGCGACATGGTGTTACAGTCGGGTCTTCGCTCCGGAAACACAAACCGGAAGCCTCTATTTATAGTTGCGAAATTTGACCATCCGCGTCGCGCAGGAGTGAAATCTGTGGCGCGTCCTTATCTATAACCCAGATATTTGCTTTTTGAATGTTAAACTTCTGATCCGTTCTTTGACTTTCCACAGCGCGCGTGTCCTGTTGTCCGTGACGAGCGTGTGCTTGCGTGTGAAAGTGGACTTCATTCCAAATTTCACCATTTTATCCGCGTTTAACCCCTGTATTGTATATATTTCGCACACAAGCACTAGACACAAAAATGTGAGTATATAACAGTTTATGAGATATATTTCACTCAAATAGGGCTCAACGACGATTAAAATACTTGATATAACTAGGCGTCGTCAATGACTCCTTATGAAGTGTTAAACGGGCGATAACCCAATGTTAAAATTTTCCATATTTTTGGTTGCCGATGCTTTATTAAAAATAATCGAGATCACTTGGGAAAATTTGTACCCAAAAGTGATGAAGCAATTTTTATGGGTTATTCATCTAAGTTAGTTGCTTATCGTGTGCTAAATAGGAGAACAGAGTAATTGAAGAGAGCTTTGATGTGGAATTCGGTGATCAGTACCTTTGGAGGAAGCCAGCCCAAGGCATTCTTTATGTCATGGAAGCCGATATGCCAGCAAGTATTCAATCCTCGCGAAACAGCAATCAATGCTGAGGTAATTCGTTCTCCTGAAGTGACTCAGCATGTAATAGCAACTTCAGCTCCATCACCATCCACCTCATCCAATGAAACTATTCTCACAGAACCAACCATCCCATATAGCAAGGTAAGAGTTTCTAATACAAATGAAATATTTGAGGGGGAGCCTTCGCTCCCATCACAAATTTCACATGTTCCATGTCCAGGGGGAGCTTTCGCTCCCAACTCATGTTGATGGAATCCCACAATTTAAGGGGGACCATCAACATTCAAGAGATGATCAAAGAAACAATTCTTCAGCAAATGCATCAAATGATGCTCCGATTTTCACTTTCAATGCCGATGAAGAAATTTCAGTTGAAGGATCGCATATACAAGACATCACTTTTGAAGATCTGTAATTTATTCAAGACACAGTGCCGCCTGAATCAGACACCTCTCTTATCCCCAGACTTCATAAATGGACCTGGAGTCATCCTCCAAATCAAATCATTGGTAATCCTTCTGCTAGTGTCCAAACTCGATCCAAGAAGTCCATTCAGGATGAATGTCATTACGCAGCTTATATCAGTAAGTTTGAGCCGAAGACAGTGTTTGATGCCTTGGATGACGACAATTGGATTAAGGCAGTGTAAGAGGAACTCGAAGAATTCAAGAAGAGTAAAGTTTGGGATCTTGTGCCTCGACCGGCCAATCAAACCGTTGTTGGCACAAGATGGATTTCTTGCCTGGAAGCAATTCATATCTTCTTGGCGTACACTGCTCATAAAAACATTATCGTCCATCAAATGGATGTTAAGAGTGCATTTTTGAAGGGCGATCTCAATGAGGTTGTTTATCTTCAACAACCACCTGGTTTTGAAGATTTATCTCATCTGAATCATGTCTACCGTCTAAATAAGGCTGTGTATGGGCTCAAACAGTCTCCAAGAGCTTGATACGAGACTTTGTCTACATTTTGGTAACATTTGGTTATAGAAGAGGAACAATAGATCCCACATTCTTTGTTCGATCTCATTAGAAGCATATCATGATCGTTCAAGTTTACGTTGATGATATCATCTTCGGTTCTACTGATCAGGCAATGCTTGATGAATTTTCCAAAATAATGACGGACAAATTCCATATGAGCTTAAACAGGGAAATTAATTTTTTCCTTGGTCTTCAAATCAAGTAGACCAGTAGAGGAATCTTCATTCATCAGGAGAAATATACAAATGAGCTGTTAAAGAAATTTTCTCTTAAGAATTCCTCTACTTCTAAAGTGCCTATGTCATCCAACCACAAGATATCTGCTGATCCTGATGGTGAACCAGTATATCACAAGATCTATAGAGGAATGATTGGTTCTCTTCTCTACTTGACTGCAAGTAGGCTAGACATCATGTTTGCAACGTGTATATGCATGATATCAACGAGCACTGAAACTGTCACACGTTACTGATGTAAAACAGATATTCAAATATCTCAAAGGCACCAAAGCTATGGGTCTCTGGTACCCAATCGGTGATAACTTCAAGCTACAATCATTCACCAATGCAGATCATACCGGATGCCGCTTGGACAGGAAAAATACTTCTGGTAGCGGTTAATTTTGCGTGGAAGACTTGTGAGTTGGTCTTAAAGAAGCAAAACTGTGTTGCTCTATCTTCAGCAGAAGCAGAATATGTTGCTGCTTCTAGGTTCTGATGACAAGTTCTATGGATGAAAAATCAATTACTCGATTATGGGTATCTCTTTCTTCAAGTACCCTTCTATTGCAACTACAAGAATGCCATTGCTATTTCCCATAATCCAATCCATCCTTAAATGAAAAATCACATTGATCTACAATATCACTTCATCAAGGATCAGATCCTTCAAGGTAACATTGAACTTTACTTTATACATACTGAAGAGCAGGTAGCTAATATTTTTACACACATCTAAATTTCATAATTTTTTAGAAATGCTAGGTATGATGAATCATGATCCAGGATTCTTCAAGACCTAAAACCTTGCTTTTCGTTTCCAAAAAATGCCTACTTCTTACTCAATTTTTAATTTAAATTTCATTTGAATATTTCCTTCCAGATACTTTTTGTTATTTTAAATTTTGGATCATTCTTTTCTCAATCTAAACTTCCATTTCTCAAGATCAGTGCCTTTTGATGAAACAAATTTTTGGTACCCCTGAATCAAAATCAGTTTCCGAACTGCAACAATCCTCTGAGGAACCTCATTTAAAATACATATTCGGACTCCCCTAAACTCCTTATCTAAAAAATTAAATTTCGGACTGATCAAATTTTCGGTATCCCTTTATTTTTTGATCATCCTCGTTTCAAAATGATTTTCGGAACATAAACACTTGTTTTCGGAACTCCAAAAAATTCTCTGAGGAACCTCGTTTAAAACTTGTTTTCGGAACTCCAAAAATTCTTTAAGGAACCTTGTTTAAAAATAAATTTTTTTCGGAATGATTCTATTTTTAGTATAAGTCAATTCTCGGTACCAACTTGGTACAGTTTTGGCATTGCAAAGCATTTCAGAACCTCATTGTATTTTCGGTATCATTGTCAACACCTAAGGTACACATTTCCCCCATTCTCTGTATATCTTTAATGATGAACGCAACCGAAAACGACTAATTCAATGCTAGGAATGTGAATTAAATATCGTTACACTTAATATCTAATAATGAGAATTTAATCTTCTAGAATATCTTAATGTGTCGATAACTGAATCTGACGTGTCATCATCTGATTGAACCATTTCCTTTCATCATGGCTTGACATTAAATGCCAAGCCATACCTTTTTCTGTCACATCTTGTCACGTCCCCTCACGTCTCTTCCGACTCCTCCGACGGTTTCTGAAATTCAAAAATTCCATATATATATAACCGTTCCCTCACCCTCTTCCCTCTCTTCATCTTCTCCAATCTCATATTCTCTGCAACTCGAACTCTACACTCTCTCCTTCTTCTCTCCTCTTCAAGCAAAACCCAACATCTAGGGTTTCTCTCGTACAACCTCTCGCCACCGCTGCTGCTTCTGTTCATGCTCTACATTCTAGGGTTTTTAGACGCACCACTTCATCTCCGACCAGCACCACCGTGACATAGCTTCGCCATCTCTGCTGTCTTCTCTCCTTCTTCTTTCTCTTCCTTTCTGCTACTACTCCTCCGGTAAACATCTATTCCCTTTCTCTCTGTCATTTACTGTTTATTCGAGTACTCTTAGTGTCCTTAAGCTTTATTGATTTTTTTTGCATATTTTGCTTTATAATCTTCATTGTATAGTGTTATGGCGAGTTCATCGAGAAGCACCGGATCTGCCGGTGACGATACCGTTACTCTTGCATCCTGCAATTTTCTGGCTCCTCGAGACCCAAAAATATTTAAGGAACATTTACAGGTCGTGATTCACATTATGAACCGACATCCTTTGTGACGAACATTTTTTAATCCACCCCCTGCCATTCCCGTATCACTTCTTGAAGACACTATGATCATAGCCAAAAAGAAAGAAAATCATCTACTTGTCCGTCTCGCAAATGATATGGAGGTTCCCCTAGATAAAAACATTTTTGCAGCTGCCCATAAACTTCCGTATCACAACACCCAGTTCGATGATCCAACTCCATCCCAACTCATCACAATGATATATCAAATGGGTTATGAGTTTAAGATTGAGAATCTGTCTTAGTTCAAGAAGGGTAGCCTGTCTCTCTTAGGGCAGTGCTTAGTGCACTTCTACATAAGGAGCTTAATGGGGAAGACAGGTGGAACAAATCAAATGAGCAAAAGGATGCTCGACTTACATAGGCAGCCCCGTTGACTATGCTGCAATTCTTTTTGAAGACTTTTTATCATACGTACATGCATCTCAGAAAGTACCAAGAAGGATACACTCTGCCTGTTTTTGGGAAATGTGCATAGAACAGTTGTATGCTATATACAAAGTTCCAATCCCAGTGGCTGCTGATGATACACTTCTAAAAATGCCTCCGAGTAAGGCATATACACCGAAGTCAGATCCTATTATCGGTGTAAACATCTCTTCCCCTTCTCTCTGTCATTTACTGTATATTCGAGTACTCTTAGTGTCCTTAAGCTTTATTGAATTTTTTTGCATATTTTGCTTTATAATCTTCATTGTATAGTGTTATGGCGAGTTCATCGAGAAGCACCGGATCTGCCGGTGACGATACCGTTACTCTTGCATCCTGTAATTTTCTGGCTCCTCGAGACCGAAAAATCTTTAAGGAACATTTATAGGTCGTGATTCACATTATGAACCGACATCCTTTGTGACGAACATTTTTTAATCCACCCCCCTGCCATTCCCGTATCACTTCTTGAAGACACTATGATCATAGCCAAAAAGAAAGAAAATCATCTACTTGTCCGTCTCGCAAATGATATGGAGGTTCCCCTAGATAAAAACATTTTTGCAGCTGCCCATAAACTTCCGTATCACAACACCCAGTTCGATGATCCAACTCCATCCCAACTCATCACAATGATATATCAAATGGGTTATGAGTTTAAGATTGAGAATCTGTCTTAGTTCAAGAAGGGTAGCCTGTCTCTCTTAGGGCAGTGCTTAGTGTACTTCTACATAAGGAGCTTAATGGGGAAGACAGGTGGAACAAATCAAATGACCAAAAGGATGCTCGACTTACATAGGCAGCCCCGTTGACTATGCTGCAATTCTTTTTGAAGACTTTTTATCATACGTACATGCATCTCAGAAAGTACCAAGAAGGATACACTATGCCTGTTTTTGGGAAATGTGCATAGAACAGTTGTATGCTATATACAAAGTTCCAATCCCAGTGGCTGCTGATGATACACTTCTAAAAATGCCTCCGAGTAAGGCATATACACCGAAGTCAGATCCTATTATCGGTGTCATTCGGACACTGCCTGAAGGAAGGGCCCTTCCAAGCAGAATTGGAGAGAAAAGGTTCAAGTCGGGTCATCCAGCAATGGCCCGAGAGCTAAGTCTTCCGGCATTCCTCACGTCACGAATCCCAAAGATGCCGACCGCTTTTATTGCAATGAGAAGGGTCATTGGAAAAGTAGTTGCCCAATGTACTTGCAATATACAAAGGATGGCAAAGTGAAGCCGTCACAAGTAGGTATTTACACTATATCTAAAAACTCATCGTCTTCCTGTTCTTGGGTCCTTGACACCGGATGTGGTTTTGACATTTGTTCTAACTTGCAGGGCTTAAAAGAAAGTAGGGAGGTGGAGCACGGTAGATTGAACCTGATCATGGGCAATAGGCGAACATCACTTGTTATCAAGATCGGTGTCTATAGTTTAGTGCTTAGTAATGGTGTTAGTTTAGATTTACAAAATTGTTGCTATTCGCTTGATATGAGTAGAAACATAATTTCTTTTCACGCATTGTTCAGACAAGGTTATTATTATACTTTTGATAAATTGAATGGTTCAATTTCTGTTTTTAAAAATGATGCTTTTATTTTTGAAGCCTTGCCTTGTGATGGAGTGTATGAAACTGTAATGTGTGTTGACAATTTTGGTAATAATGCGTTTAATATTGATTCTTCTAGTGGTGTAGAAAATGCGTGTTTGTGGCACTGTCGCCTTGGGCATATAAATAAGAAACACATCGCCCAACTCCAAAAGGATGGAGTGTTGGAATCATTCGACCTAAAATCGGATGATGTATGCGAATCTTGTTTATTTGGCAAGATGACAAACTCACCATTCAAAGGGTCCTTTGAAAGAGGTGAAGGTCTGTTGGACATCATACACACAGATGTGTGTGGTCCCTTCAGAACAACCACAAAAGATGGCACGCGGTTCTATGTAACCTTTACTGACGATTATAGTAGATATGGGTATATCTACTTAATCAAGCACAAGTCAGATACCTTTGAAAAGTTCAAAGAATTTAAAAATGAAGTAGAAAATCAATTGGGCAGGAAGATAAAGATGCTTAGATCCGAGAGAGGTGGTGAGTATCTTAGTATCGAGTTCCTTGACTATCTAAAGGAATGTGGAATAGTTTCACAGTTATCACCTCCTAGAACACCACAGTTAAACGGTGTTGCTGAGAGGCGAAACTGAACCCTGTTGGACATGGTTCGTTCCATGATGAGTCGAGCTTCGCTTCCAATCCATTTCTGGGGGGTATGCCTTAGAGACTGCCGCCCATATCCTCAATCTTGTCCCAACAAGAAGGTTGTCAAAACACCTCATGAGATGTGGACAGGAAAAGTTCCCTCATTAGCACATATCAAGGTCTGGGGTTGTGAGGCTTTCATGAGATGAGAGACTCAAGACAAACTCGCAGAAAGAAGTGAGAGGTGTATATTCATCGGATATCCCAAACAGTCTTTTGGATACTTGTTCTACAGACGAAGCGAGGACGTGGTCTTTTTAGCGATACGAGGAGTCTTTCGAGAGAGAGAGAGCTCATATCCAAAGAGGACAGTGGGAGTACCGTTGACCTTGAAGAAATTTAGGAGTCGTCCGATGAAGGAGCCTTAGGAGAAACTAGCAACCAACAAGAGGAAGAGGTTACTGTTGCTCCGACAGACGTTTCATTACCTCTTAGGCGTTCCGGTAAAGTTACCATGCCACCCGAGATTTATGGTTTCCATATAACTATGGATGGTGACACATTTGTCAGTGATAGGACATTGACAAATTTGGATGAACCAGCTAACTACCAGGAAGCAATGGCGGGCCTCGAGTCTGCCAAGTGGAAAGAGGCAATGGACAGCGAGATCAAGTCCATGTATGACAATCAAGTTTGGAACTTGGTTGACAATGTATCGGGTCGAAAGACAGTCGGGTGCAAACGGATCTTCAAGAAGAAGACCGGCATGGATGGAAAGGTACACACCTTTAAAGCTCGGCTGGATGCGAAGGGATTCACTCAAACTCCAGGGGTTGATTATGATGAGACCTTCTCACCAGTAGCCAAGATTAAGTCCATTAGGATTATGCTTGCCATAGCTGCATTTCATGACTATGAAATTTGGCAGATGGATGTCAAAACTCCTTTTCTTAACGGGAAGTTGACTGAAGATGTTTACATGAATCAGCCAGAGGGTTTTGTAGACACAAAGCATCCTAATAAGGTGTGTAAGCTTGAGAAATCGATCAACGGATTGAAACAAGCTTCTCACAGCTGGAATCATTGTTTCCATGAGAAAGTCAAAAAGTTTGGTTTCTCTAGGAGTGAAGATGAGTCCTGTGTATATGTCAAGGATAGTGGGAGTATAGTCACTTTTCTGGTGCTGTATGTTGATGACATACTGCTCATGGGAAACGACATTCCAACCCTGCAAGATGTTAAGTCTTGGCTTGGAAAGTGTTTCGCCATGAAAGACTTAGGTGAAGCTGCCTATATTCTCAGGATAAGAATACTGAGAGATAGAAAGAAAAGACTAATAGGACAGACTTAGTCAGTGTACATACTTGGAAAAGGTACTAAAGAGGTTTAGTATGGAAAATTCCAAGAAGGGAGAGCTACCTATCCAAAGTAATGCAAAGTTGAGTAAGACTCAAAGTCCGAGTACCGATGAGGAAATAGCTGAGATGAGTCGGGTACCTGGTCGATCATGTACGCTATGACATGTACTCACCCCGACGTATCCTTTGCTTTGAGCATGGTTAGTCGGTACCAGGGAAATCCTGGTAGAGTGTATTGGATAGCTGTAAAGAAGATACTCAAGTATCTGCGAAGGACAAAGAACATGGTGTTAGTCCTTGGTGGCAGTGATACTTTGAAAGTGAGTGGATACACAGACGCCAGTTTCCAGACTGATAGAGACAATGGTCGGTCTCAGTCGGGCTGGGTACTTCTTTTGAATAGGGGAGAAGTCACTTGGAAAAGTTCCAAGAAAGAGACGGTGGCTGATTCGACGTGCGATAATGAAGGAGCAGACACTTTAACAAAGGAACCGCGAGATAACGGAAAGTCCAGACATATCGACAGAAAGTACCATTACATTCGACATAGAGTAGAAGAACGTCACCTCCATGTAAAGAGGGTATCATCTGAAGACAATCCTGCAGATGCTTTGACAAAGGCTCTGAGTAGGATCAAGCACAATCAGCATGCTAGGAGCATTGGATTAAGAAATGATATTAGTTTTAGTAATTAGATAGTTTGAAACTTGTAACAATATATAAATGTAATTGACCTTGGCGATTTTATAATAGAGATTTATATATGAGTATTTTGTTTAATGCTTTTGTCAATTGTTTATTATTGTGTTTCATTTTGCATGTTTACTTCCTGAGTAATGTGTTTATTCAAATATCCACAATCGCTCATACCTTTAAGGAGTAAGTATGAACGAAGACTGTCATGAACTGGTTTGTAGATTGTCTAAGGAGTTAGACATTGCAATGAGATTGCTGCAACGTTCATGAGTACTTAGAAATAGAGATTTGAGTATTGGATAAACCCGCACTCAATAGATTGCTTCATGGATTATATCATAAGCAATGTTGAGACGATAACATCTTATGATCTTAAAGTAGAGACATATGAGTTATAAATTGCAAGGCGGTTGCTCATTGATAATACGAAAACACATCGGTAAATCGATGTTATAAAATGTATTGTTGTGAGTGATTTTGTATTGTAAAAGATATAAACATATGAGTCGAAACTTATTCGTCCCTTGACCCTAATGGGAAATAGATATCTGTAGGCTTCTTGATGATTTTGAAGTTGATTGAAAGTGTTGGCCAACTGGGACTAAAATGATGTGATCAATTAGTAGTCTTAAAGTCATAAGCAGAATCGGAAATCGAGAAACAGAGTATCATATGATCGTATCTTGTTGGCCGGAGGATCATATGATCACTTATCTATGGACGTAACAGACTAGGTCAGAGTTCGGCAGTAGTTTCTAGGAAGCTGAGATTTGTTGATTAATCAGAAGATAAATTGACAGTTAAAGTCATAGACTTATCCAAGTGGGAGACTGTTGGATTAGGTGTCTAAGCCATGACTTATAAATTGTATTTATCTTATTAATTGAAGCAAAGTCCATTTGGGTTGCCCTCATAGCTGGAGGTTTGGCATGGCAGAAAGTTCAGTAGAGAGAAAGGTTAATTTATTAAATGTTTAATAAATCAATAGAAATAAAATAAATAGTTTATTAATATATTAGAGTGATAATATATTAATTAGAAACTATATTAATTAATTAGAAATTAATCTAGAGTTAAATGGATTTAATTTAGTGATTAATTTAATTAATTAAAAGTGCAGGGACTGGTTTTGTAATTATTCAATAGTTGAATAAATGGCTAGCCAGTGGGTGCCTCAAAGTTGGCGAAATTATGGAGGAGCTTCCATAAATTCGAAACCCTAATTAGGGTTTAAGGAGGCTTGGTCTATTTGACAAAAGGCTTATCAAAAGTTGGGCTATTCTAGGGTTTTGACTGTAACCCTTAGAGGCTATAAATAGAGCCTCCTGGGAAACCCTAAACCTGCACCATCTGTCTCTCTGCCTCTCTGGAATTCTGTCTTCTCCTCTCTTTCTTGGGTGTGACTACATTTGAAGCAGGATATTTTTGCTACTAGCTTCAAGAAGAAAATCAAAGGTTGGTTTTCCTTATTTTTATTCTTTAGAAATAATTGTTGGTCTTAGGAATTTTGTTATATGTTCATTGATAGAAAAACATAGATCCTCATTCTAGGTTGCATGTGAACTTAGGATTTCTAGTTCATAGATTGCTAAAAACCTTTTAGGTGAGGGTAGTGTGAGCTTGTGGTCAATAGTGTGAGGTTTGAATTCGACATTGCAGTGGTGAGAGGTGTGATATATCAAAGGAATGGTGGTGACTATATACATAAGGAAGGTGGTGGTGATTTGCGATGTTGATGCATTGCTCGTGGGGTGTCAACGATTTGTGGTTAGAGAAACAAAATTTGACAGGCGGTGCTAATAGATCCATGTTTGGAAACAATGCTTTTTTGGACATCCAGATCTTTAAACCTTTATTCAGGGTTGTTAGAACTCTATCTGAGAAAACAAATTAAAATAAGATTCATAAACAATCAAGTTACCAAAGCAATTAAAAAATTGTGATAATTGTCAAATGTCTAAAAGATAATTTCTTTCTATTACTTGGGGATGAAATATAAACGACAAAGAATCAAGCCTCTAGGATCTTCCATTGATAATAAAAAACACACATGTATCGGGGATGGCGACTGTAAGATCAAGAAAGGGGATGGTGGCTCTGGTTTCTGAAGGGAGACGATGTATGTATCCGCGGTGAGAAGAAGCACGGTGTCTGTGTTGGTAAGGGAACTGTTAGAACGTAATTAGGATCCAACGCACAAGAACACACAAATTCACACAGAAAAACGATATATTGATCTCACACAGAGATCTTGATAATTGTATATCGGCAAATTACATGAACCCTAGCCGCCATTACTTATACTAGGGTTGATCTACGTATATGGACTATCTCTACAAATCAGGGATAACTCCCGACTATAACTATGATAACTATGGTAACAAGATAAGTACAAAAATAAACAAGTCACGCTACCGCTAATAGTTTGACGCTAATACAGCTAGGCAGCGTGTAATCCACTTTGACAATCATCAGATTCAAGTGCTGATGTTGATCAGCCCAACAATCTCCCCCAATCTGATGATGTCAAAACCTTAGCAAAAAGTGGATTTTCCAAGAGAGGCAACATACTCAGCTTCAGTGTGGATCTCAGGTTTGATCCATTTATACTCAGGGACATACAACTGAGGTTCTCTCTTCTTCAGCTCATGAGAAATCAAGAAGTGGAAACCTTTAGCACTTTCGACATTCTTGTACTCACATCGTAGATGGAAGAGATGATCAGTGGAATCTTTAGGAATATCAGATGTTCTCATGAAACAGATCTTTCCATCAGAATCTTCATAGAACATTTCGTGCATAGGACTACGAATCATATTGAGAGCTTCAGCAGGAACATTGTCAGGAGGAACGTTGTTTATATCTTTAGACCCATAACGAATAAGATGCTGCTTGATCTAAACATTCCTTCTCCTCCTTCTGCAAACAGGTTGAGACCCTTTACCAGGACATGTTGATACAGGGATAAGATCTAGGTTGTCAGCTTTACTAATCCACTTGTCAAGCGCAGCACGAAGTTCCTGAGAGTGAATTCCTTTGTGCCTTTTGATCATTTTGACCATTTCTTCCCACTCAGTGTAACCGTATCTAGCCACCCCAGTGATGAATACTTGTTCAGGAATTAACATGTCTTTATCCTTCCTTGTCAGATGCAACAGAAGGATCTTTTCACCTTTATTCTTCGAGTATTCAAGCCTGACGATGGAATGTACTAAGTTCCTTCTAGATAACACATCAACGTATTTGGCCAGATCCATTCGCCGGTTAATACTATCAGCCTTTCTTCTTTTCTCAGCCATTGAAACAAAATGGCTCACCAGCCCCTGTTGCTTATCAACTCCACCTTCTTCCTAAACCAGCTGCTAAGCCACGTGATCATCCTTGAGAGAGATGGTCCGGTTCTGAAGAACAAGATTGTGCTCAGTAGCAAGCTTTTCAACCTAGTCCACAAACATGCACCATTCTTCAGCCATTTGAAGAATGTAGAGAGAGACCTTTTGGCGTTTAGAAGACTCATGGGCTGAAGATGATTCAGCAGGACCTTTCTTTCTCGAGACCAAGGGAACATCATCTTCAGGGATATCGGCTAACAGGTGATCAGTGGATGTAGGAACCGGAGGATCTTTTTCATGAGAGAAAAGCCTTGATCGTCATCAGGGAAAGGCTGTCCGGGGTAAAGGAAAGTGATGGGAGCCACAAGATAAGGCATTTCAAACATACCTTCCTCATCATCACTTTCTTTAACCACATCTTCTTCGTCCCAATTTCTTTCATAGTCAGACCCCTGCTCCCCCTCAGCTTTAGAGTCTTCATCATCTTCTAACTCTTGCTCCCTCTCAGCCAAAGATGATAGAGTGGCAAACGGTTGAGGCTATTCAAGGGAGGGTTGATCATGAGAGGCACTAGCCAAAGGAGGGAGTGTGTCAAACGACTGAGGCTGATGAGTAGAAACCTTAGATTCGTTTAACAGAAGTGATAGCGGGTCAGCATCTTGAAACACAACCATCTAAAGGGCATTAGGTTGCTCACCCTGTGCAAGGCAGTAAGGAAGGATCAGTAGCAACATGAGCTGATGAGACATATATCTTAGACGTCAGTATGGGAAACAAGCACTCATGATCTGCAACTGAGTGGTAAGCAGCACACTCAAATTTGATGGCCAGGGCAAGAAACTTGGGAAAGGTCACATATGCAGTACGAGCCCTGTAGTTGTAAGGCTAACCAGCTGATCAAAAAAATAACTAAGCATAGTAAAAATTCTTATTTCTAACCATACCATTGAGAATACGAAGCTCATAAAGATTCAGTTGATCAAGACTGCTTTGCTTATACCCAAGACATATGCCAATGATCCCGGTTAAAAATTTCCATCCAGCGGGAAAGCATTGGCGTAGAACCACTTTATCTGCATCTCTTTTACGAGCAAGAGAAAGATCATACCCAAGGAGATTGACAACCAACCTGGTATCGTCTTCAGATGGAAGGGCAGTGACAAGAACTGCATTTGGAAGGCGTAAGAACCGTCTGAATGTATCGGCGGAGATAACCACTTCTTCAGACCCATTTCAGATAGTGTCGATAATGGTGGAGGAGTCTTGATCAAATCCACAGGTATACCAAAACTCAACAATGGCAAATGGATGAAATGCTTCAGGAAGACTGGAGATTACGAAGTTTTGGAGATGACATTTCATAAAATCAACGAAGGGTTCAAAACCATTGTTCTTGAGCTTGATGGGAATGTTGAATACAACGGAAACATTCGTGGGTTGAATCGTGATTGAAGAAGCTAGACTAGATTCAGCCTTAAAAATATCACTGGGAGAAACAAACTCGAAAACAGGAGCCATTGAATCACAAGGAAGCTTTTTAGGGTTTAAGAGGGTTTTCTGCAGAAGGGGAGAGGTTTACATGGGGAGGAAGGAGAAAAAGAGATTTTTTTTGCAAATTTGGGGTGAGGTATTTGAAGGATAATTATGGAAGGCGAAAAGGTAGGAGGGGAAATTGAGGAAAAATCGTTTGTGATGATTACGTCGAATTGTTAGACACAGGTGGCAATCATCAACGGTCACAATTTGATGCTGAGATTCGTTAGATAAACAGCGGAAGCAAAAGTACATGGAGGGTTGAAATGCTTTGGCTCAGCGTGCATGCAGCAGCAGCTTCTAGGGACAGAGTCTAGAAAGTGATCAACATGAAATTTGCAAAGGAACACTTTTTCATAACAGGAACAGACAATACAGTATCAACTGATTCTTGTGATTAGCTGATAAGCCAGGTTGGTGCTTAGTGTCTCAGCAGGACATCATACTTTAGCATATGGCAGCATGTTTCCAGTGACAGGGTTGGAAACACAGAATTGAAATGCACTCAGGCCTGAAATGAATGTTGATTAGTGGGACTTTGCAATCTCAAATCACTGTATAGACTTTGCTAGACACTGAGGTGAGTGAGTGACTCTTTAACATCTCAGGCTGGTCTTGCCTGAGAGCGAGACTTTGGTCACATACAACAGCATGCTTCTAGGGACAGTAGGTGTCAGATTTGCAGACTAGATTTAAAAATCTCAGTCAAGTCAATGGTATTCAGATGTTATTACCTTGAGAATATCAAAAGGTGACACGTCAAATCACTTAGTTTTTCCGGAGATACAAATTGACACCAAATCAGGAAACTTCAAGATTGCTGCAATGAATTCTATAAAAGGAGAGAAGATTTGTTAATTTTACACATACAAAACAAGAGAAAAACAAGAAAGAAGAAAAGAGAGAAGAAACAAAAATGTCTCTTAGCAGATGGGACAAAGTAGAAGTCAAGATGACTAAAGGAGAGTTCAAAGGTGCATGGTACGGGGGAGTGATCATCCGGATCTGGTTGGATAGATTCATGGTGAAGCTAACAACACTGAACGATGAGGGGACAGGACAACCATTGGTAGTGGAAGTGTCATGGGAAGTACTTCAACCAGTACCACCACAGGTGATTGTGGATTTTTCCGGTATGACTTCATTGAAGTATGTTACAAGTGAGGATGGTGGCCAGGGACAGTGCTGCAAGCAATAGAGCACCAGCAGTTCGTGGTGCAATTGCAAGAATCTCAGTAGGAGATCTTTTGTGATCGTAGTGAGCTTAGAATTAGTCAGCTATGTACCTTTGGAAACCCATCATTGTGGCAATATTTCAAACGGTAGGAAATGTAAAAAACATATTATGAATGAAATAAATTGTTTAATGCTTTAACAAAGAAACATGAATTATTGAGAGATCATTCCTAATTCACCGATGAAAAACAACAATTTTTGCTCATCCAAGGTGTTGAAAATACGATAACTGATCTCCACGAATAAGGTTTTTAAGCCGATTACTGTGTGACAGATATGTATTTTGGTTATAATATGCGGAATAAATAAGAGTTGCGGAATAAATATAAACTAAAATTAAATAACTGAAAGCTGTAAATAAATAAAATAAAGCGGTAAATTTAATCTAGACAGTATTTAAATGGACAGAAAGCGGTAAATAAAGTAAATGTTAGAAGTTAGAGGTTAGATGTAATAAACGCCATTATCAATGATAAAGTGTTTTTACGATAAATAAAAGGTTAGAAGTTAGAAGTTAGAAGTTAGATGTCTCGGTTAAATACAGTCCACATATGTTGTTGTTGTCACGGTTCAATTTGTATGTCTTGAAACTTAGTACAATTGATTTATAAAGGTTTAAATAAATCAATAATAGCACATGTAAATTATTGAAAATAACTTATCGACAACAGAGGAAGATGGTGTTTTTCTTTGAAGCGTCGAATCTTGAGGTTCTGCGGTTTGGTTCTTGTAGAAAGGATGGTATGTTCGGTTTTTCTTGCTGAAATGGTATTTCTTTGGTTTTGTGTTGATTGGAGGTTGGATGTATTGGTGTCGGGTGGAGGTTTTGTTTGGTGTAGGATAGAGGTTGTTTAGAGGTTTGAAGTTTTGGTGTCGGGTGGAGGTTGTTGTTTCTTGCGGTTATATGGTTTGATTCTTGTTGTCAAATTCAGAAATTTGAGTGTCTTGAGGTGTCTGGTCGTGGGTTTCTTTGAGAGTGTATGAGTATGGTTATGTGTGTATTGTGTTGTGTAAAATTGGCAAGAGGTGAGCTTCTTATTTATAGTTGCTGAAATACAGGCTTCGCGTCGCGACCATGTGGCCGTAGCGTCGCGAAGGTGCTTGGCTTTATGTCGGTGCGCTTTTTGTCGGGTCAGTGCGTCTTCGCTGGTATGTCGAGCTTTTCGTCGCGTTTCCTTTTCGTCGTGTTGCTTTTGGTCGCGTCGCGAAGATGCGTCGAGTGCTGCTTTTGGTCGTCTCGCGATCAAGAAGTTGGTGTGGTCGCGTTTGGTGCTTCGCGTCGCGACCAGGAGTCCCGTCGCGTCGCGATTGCTGTAGCAATCTGGACTCTTATGTTTTGATCTTCTTCACGTCGCGACCATGGTGTCTGTCGCGTCGTGATTGCTGTAGCATTCTGGATGATATTTTTGCTCTTTGATACATAGCGTCACTTCCTCAGGTTTGGTTGTTTTCTCAAAGTTTCTTGGGTCTTGATTCATTCTTGTTTTTGATCTCGAGTCCATGCAACCTGAAATAAACTGATAATATTTGTCAGATAAAATAAAAACAGTTCATCTTATTTCAGTGATGGTCACATACAAAAATATTATTTTCAACAATTTCCCCCTATGTGATCATTACTGAAATAAGAACAGATTAAAAGGTAAGGTTGAAAATTCTTGAAATTTGGATAAAACATTTATAAAATCATATCACTTGTTTTGAAAAAGTGTGACTAGATTTTACTTATGTTTTGAAAAATGTTTGTCAATAATATTTGTTTCTGAATCAAGGTTTCATGTTCAATAATCAAAGGGTTTTTGTATATGTACTTTCATAATATTCCTTAAGATTTTATAGCATTTATAAAGACGACAAGTGATCTTAATAGGTCGATTCAGATGAACGCTTATAGGAAGCTCACACTTGACTGAGGTGTCTGTTTGTTTTGGATGCAGAACTGGTGTATAATCACTAAAGATGAGTGTTATCTCTCAGTTTGAAGGTGTTGACTTATGCTTAATGTGGATTTATACCTATATACTTTAGTCACTTGGTCTTCATATTAGATAATCAATCACATAAGACTGGTTTCGACATTACTCTGAGGGTTTCTTCATTCATGCCATTGATGTTCACTCTCTCTCCGTCGGGAAATACATGTAGAGGGGTTTAGAAATTTTCATAGTGCATATTGCAACTAAGAATATTCAATTTATAAAGGCTACAGTATCCCGGTAAGTCTTCGGTTTTGACAGCTATATTTGATAAAGCTTTTGAGAATTCGTTGTTTGAGAGATGTCTGTCTTTATGGATTGTTGTAATAACTCTTCTTTTGCTTTGGTGAAGTGTTCACCTTTGTTTTTATATTTTCTTGATTTGTGTGAATACACATTGTATAAAAGATATCTGATGTGGTTACTAATTGTGATTTGTTGACAGCATTTGTTGGAGATGACTTTGCACTTTGAGATTTGATTTTCATGTTTTCTTTTGGTTTTCTTGGATATGACTTGTCGTTTGTTCAATTGTCAAACTTGCTATGCAAGATGATAAATCTTTTCTTGATGTGGCTTGATTGAGGATAGGGATAGGTAATATAAAAGACAGTTTGTCTAATATATAAGAAAATGATTGTATCGTCCCTGGTCATTTTGATATCTAAGCAAAAATGAGACTAGCGTCACGGTATAAGAGTATAAATCCTATAAGTCATAATGAAAACACCTTTGCTCACAGAAATGAATTTCACTTAGCAGTTGAAGACGAGGCACAAATTCTCACATCGGTTTGGTTTTCATCTGAATCTCCTGATCTTATGTCCCTTAATAGATAAAATCGTTATAATTGAAATAAATTCAAAGGGAATGGGAGAATGTTCATAACAAAAATTTTGAGATTTGAACCTTTACTTTAATTTAAGAATCAATATGACTGAGAACATTCATCGAGCATAAGTATCTGAAAATTTAGTCAAGAAGATGTTAATCACATGATTTTATAAGGACTTTAAAAGATAAAACTTTATTCTAATTTTTTGTGATTTTTGATTATGTGGATGTTTTTGGAAAATTTTGGTTATTTGAATGTTTTTGGAAAATTTTGGTTATTTGAATGTTTTTGGAAAATTTTGGAAAATTTTGGTTATTTGAATGTTTTTGGAAAATTTTGGTTATTTGACTGAAAGTAAACACTCTTTTGTACAAACAAAAAGTAAGAGATTAGGGATGGATGTTATCTGGATTCAACATTCCTAGACGGCCTAGAAAGTATTGAAACTTGGTTTCGTATAGAGCCTTAGTAAAGACATCGGCAATTTGATCTTCGGTGTTGATGAAGTGCAATTCGATATGACCCTTTTGAATGTTGTCTTTGAGGAAATGATATCGAATGTCGATGTGCTTTGTCATGGAATGGTGCACGGGATTGTGAGAAATGGAAATAGCGCTGGTTGAGTCACAAAATATGGGAATTTGTGAGACTTTGTAGCCATAGTCACATAATTGACTTTGCATCCACATGACTTGTGAACAGCAGCTTGCGGCGGCTACATATTCAGCTTCTGTGGTTGAAGTGGACACGCATGATTGTTTCTTTGAAGTCCAACTTACCAGTCTGCCTCCTAGAAATTGGCAAGAACCAGATGTGCTTTTCCTGTCTAGTCTGCATCCTCCATAGTCGGAGTCGGTGAAGGCGTTAAGCTGAAAATCAGAGTTAGCTGGATACCAAAGGCCAAGAGATGGAGTTCCTTTAAGATATTTAAAAATTCTTGATTGATGAAAATTCCATCTGATGATTGTTTGACTTGAAGTCCAAGAAAAGTAGTCATTTCTCCTATCATGCTCATCTCAAATTTGCTTTTCATTAAATCTGCAAACTTGATACTCAAAGATTCATCAGTAAAACCGAAAATAATGTCATCGACATATATTTGAACGATTAACAGATGTTTATTAAAGATTTTACGAAAGAGAGTTTGATCAATTGAACCTCTTTTGAATCCTGATTCTTCTAGAAATGTTGACAAAGTTGAATACCAGGCTCGAGGTGCTTGTTTTAAGCCATAAACTGCTTTTTGTAACTTAAAACTGTGATTTGGGAACTGTGGATCTTCAAAACCTGGAGGTTGTTGAATATACACATCACGATCAATCTCTCCATGTAAAAATGCACATTTTACATCCATTTGGAATACTTTGAAGTTCTTGTGTGCTGCATATGCTAGAAAGATACGAATGGCTTCGAGTCTTGCAACTGGAGCATAAGTTTCATCGTAGTCGATTCCTTCTTGTTGTGAATAGCCCTTGACGACAAGTCTTGCTTTGTTTCGACAAACTATGCCTTGATCATCAGTTTTGTTTCTGAAAACCCATCTTGAACCTACTACAATAACATCGGGAGGAGTAGGAACAAGATCCCATACTTGGTTTCTTTCGAATTCAGCTAGTTCTTCTTGCATGGCTTTGACCCAGTCTGGATCTTTGAGAGCTGAATGGATGGTTTTGGGTTCAGTCATGGATAAGAATGCTCCGTATAAACATTCATTTGAGGTAGCGGCTCTTGTTTGAATACCATAATTGGGATCTCCTATGATTTGTTCTGTAGGATGATTCCTGGTCCATTTGTTTAGGCGAGTTTTTTCAGGTATTTCGATTGGTGTTTCTATGTCCCATTGTTCTTCTTGGTCAGGTGATTCTATTGGGAATAGATTTTGGGTGTTGTCAGTTATGTCTTTTTGGATTATAGGGTGAGAATGGGGTAATGAAGGTTCCCCCATAGATGATGCACTGGGATCATTTTGAACAGGTGGATTGGGAGTGTTCAAAGAGGGATTTAGAGTTGGTAATTCCCCCTCAACTTGATCTGCATTTTCTTGGTTTGATTGTGAAGTTTCTGCATCGTAGTTTCCTATAGGAATAGTAGAAGATGTTAGAAACTCAGAATTATAAGCGGTTTTGGGTTGTTCAAAAAGTAAATCAAGATCGATTTCTATGTCCGTTAAAGGCATTTGTTGAATTGGATTTTGAAAAATATTATCAATCATTTTAGAACCAAAATGTTTACACAATTTCCTGACATAAAATTCATCGAAATGAACATCAGTACTTTCTTCAATTACTCTAGTACGTTTGTTCAGTACTCGATAAGCAGCTGAGGTAAAAGAGTAACCAAGGAAAATTCCTTCGTCTGATCTTGATTCAAATTTTGAAAGGTGATCTTTGTTATTCTTTATGAAGCATCGACAACCAAAAATATGAAAGAATTTGATGTTAGGTTTTCGGTTGTTAATGACTTCATATGGTGTTTTATGAAGATGTTTATGGATTATAGAACGATTTTGAGTATAGCAAGCTGTGGCAATTGCTTCTGCCCAGAAGTATTGTGGCAGATCAGCAAAGATGAGCATTGATCTTGCAGCTTCGCACAGAGTTCAGTTCCTTCTTTCAACAACGTCGTTTTGTTGAGGAGTGTAAGGGGCTGAGAAGTTGTGTTCGATGCCTTTGTTTTTGAGAAACGAGTCTAGAGTTATGTTTTTCAACTCTAAACCATTATCACTTCGGATTCTTCGAACTGGTCGTTTGAGCTTTAATTCAATCTGTTTGATGAAGTTGATCATTTCTTCAGGTGCTTCTGACTTTAGCCTTAAAAAGAAAACCCAAGTAAAGCGTGAGTATCCATCAATAATAACAAGGATGTATTTCTTCCCCTTTATGCTTTGGGTTTTTGCAGGGCCACAAAGATCAATGTGCAGTAATTCTAGTGGTTCGGATACACTAGATTCAGGAATGCTTTTATGAGAGGATTTGGACAGTTTTCCTCCTTCACAAGCTGCACAAAGAGTTTCATTATCAAGTTTCAGAAGTGGCAGTCCGCGAACAAGATCATTTGCAATCAACTTGTTGATGTAGCCGAAATTGAGATGGGAAAGACGACGATGCCACAACCAACTAATATCAGCTGAAGCTTTGGATAAGAGACAGATGTCTGGTTTTCCATAGATAAGGTCCATATCTAGTGGATACATGTTGCCTAGACGATCAGAATTAACTAGAATGGCTTTGGTCTTGGCATCCATGATTGTGCTTCGTTGTTTGGTGAAAAGAACTTCATGATTGTTGTCACAGAGTTGTGATACGCTGATTAGGTTGTGTTTCAGGCCGTCAACGTAGGCTACTTTCTTGATGGTGAAGTGACCATTTGTTATGTTTCCATAACCTTTGATTCTTGCAGTCGTAACATCTTGTTTGGATTCTGTGGGTTTGAAGTCTCGTAGAAAGCTCTGGTTTCCTGTCATATGCTTGGAGCAGCCACTATCAATATACCATGTGCCATCCTTGGGCTCTCCAGCACAAAGTGCCTGAAATTAGACAGAAATTTTAGGTACCCAAACCATGGTGGGTCCTGATTTGTTAATGGTTTTTGATAACTTGGAATTATTGTAGTATTTGTTGATTTGACGGAATTGTTGAGGTTTAAGTTGATTTATTAGATTTTCCCAAAGTGAGATTTGTTTTTGAAAACCTGTCATTTGAAATGATTTCTGATTTTGTGAAAAGTATCCTATATGTGAAGTTCTGTTTGATAACCTTTCTTTGTATCTGGGATTTTGATGATTTTGAAAAACATTATGATGATGGAATGGAATTTGGTGAAATGATGGATTCTGAAAGTTCTTTGAGAGATTGAAGTTTTTCTCTTGAAAGCGATTTTGAATTGGTTTTTGAGAAGGTTTTT
This sequence comes from Cichorium intybus, assembly GCA_023525715.1. Classification (NCBI taxonomy): domain Eukaryota; kingdom Viridiplantae; phylum Streptophyta; class Magnoliopsida; order Asterales; family Asteraceae; genus Cichorium; species Cichorium intybus. The sequence goes on along the minus strand of CM042014.1, from coordinate 83,917,699 downwards.
GTTTTGGATTAAAGGTTTGTTTTTGTGGCACAGAGACTGGTTTCAAAGATTTCTCTTGGATTTCTTTGAAAACAGTGGGCTTGCTTTGTTCTTTTGGTTTACAGACAGCTTGAATGGGTTGTTTATTTGTCTGCTGTTTCTTTGAATACTTTTGTCCCAGACTGTTCTTTCCAATAAAGGTTGAGTTTAAAGAGGGAAAGACAGTTGGAGCAGAAGTACTACCATTCTGATGAACATAATTTTCTCCATTTAAGAAATTTTCAAGTTTGATCGTGCCACCATTCTTTGTTAGTTTAGTAGATCTCAATTGATGAGTTACTGAACTAGCAGAGTCTGATTCAGATTTTACAACTCTTTTGAATGACTTGTTGAAAAAAGTATCATCTGGGCTGCAGTTGATAACTGTTTCATCATCTGAATCGTCCTCATTAGCAGATAAGAAAAAATCTGGTAGAGGCGATTTAGAGTTTTCACAAATTGTCCCATTTTTCTTTTCAGTCTTTTCATTTTCAAAGGATTCTCTTCCAATTCCTGGTTTATAATTCGTATCAATTTTGCCAGTTCCTAAGTTGTTTGCTTTAGTGAAAACATCATCACTCAATTTTCTGGCAATATTGATAGAATCCAGTTTTCCTTGAAATCTTTGATTTTCGGATTCAAGAAATTTGATTTGCTTTGAAGAATCATCTAGTTTTAGAATTAAACTAGTGTTATTGTCAGTTAAATCTTGAATTTTTTGTTTTAACTGAAGGACTTCCTTTTCTAAGGTATCTTTTATTTCAGATGAAATAACAGATTGAATTTTTATTTCTAAGTCCCTTTTTTGTTTTAGAGCTTCATTTAATTGTTCTAGAACGTGATTATTTTCTTCAGATTTTCGTTCAATGTCTCTTTCAAGTTTGTCTCTAGTCCTTGTAGATTCTCTAAATCTGAGTTGCAAGGTTTGTAATTCAGATTTGTAGATATCAGATTTGACTATTGTGTCATGATACAGTCTGAGATCAGCTTTTAGACTGTTCTCAATCTTAGTCATGTGGGACTAAAATGGTGTTCTTGAAAGACCTAGTTCTGAGATCATAGACCATACCTGATTGATGACATATGGAGCTCTTGTGCTTGGTTCATTGTCAGCCATGAAGCAGAAGTTTGACTGAGCTGGTTCAGTATCTGTTTCATCATCAGAAGTTGGCCAGTGTTCCACGCTAGGTTCGTGGAATGCCATCAAAGCTTTTTGCTTTGCTTTCTTTTCTTGTTTCTTCAGCTCTTCGGCTTTTTGAGCATAGTAAGCTGAGTCTTTGACCTTAACTTTGGCTCGACAATCTCGGGCATAATGATTTAGTCCTTTGCAGTTGTCACAAATGATTACGTCATTATCATCATCGTTATTGTCAGCCCTTTGGCTCTTAACGGGTGGTTTTTCAGGTGCTTGAGTTTGTTTCTGTTGAGATGGTTTTGAATGATTTTGCTGAAAACCAGAACTTTGGTTATTTTGAAAACCATTGTTTTGATTATAAGAGTTGTGATTATTTTGAAATCCACGATTCTGAAAGTTTTGTCCAAAAGTAGATCTTTGTTGAAAATTTGGTCTATGATGTGGCAAAAATCTTTCAAGATTAGTGTTTGCTACCAAAGCACACAATTGTTGGTAGTCAGCTTCATTATTTGGATCAGACAAGTCACAAGAATTACTTAAAAAAAGCTTGGTTTTGATTTAAATCAATTTGACTTTGATCAAGAAAATGTGTTTGGTTTTGAGAGGATGTTGACAAAACCGCAAGTGGTCCTCCAAAAGAAGTAGATGTTGGTGGGTCAATCGAGGATTCATACGATTGTAATTCTCCGTACAGATTGTACAAAGATTCAGTATGCTGTGACTTTAAAAATTTGAGGTTTATCTCATGCTGTGACTTTTTGATGCCTAAATTATTCATTTTGATGGTAATGAGATTGAACCTGTCATGAGCATCATGGATGGTCTCATGTGAAAACATTTTGAAGTTGTCAAATTCGTTTAAAACAGATGTTTTCTTGTTTCCAATGATTCTCTCATTTCCTTCAAAACGATTTTTCAAAGTTTGCCAAATTTGGTTTGCAGTTAAAAGGATTATATCATTCATTTGGCTTAGAATACTGTGGGGTATTCCAGAAACAAGCTCCTTTTTGGCTTGAAGTTCAAGTTTCTTCCTTTCATTCAGTATATCCAAGTTACTCGTAAGAGAGGTCATGTTATCTGGTAGATATCCGTCTACACATTTCCACACATCTTCACTTATAGAGTTGAGATGAAGATTCATACGACCTACCCATGATTTATATTCTTCAGGAATAAGAATGGGTGCTCGAGTACCTTAACCTATACTATTAGCAATAGATACAGAATTTATGTTTGAGTAGTTTGCGGAAGACATTTTTGTTTTTGTTTTTTTGTTAACGAAAATGTGATGTTAAAATGAAATTTTTAAAGAAAACTTATTGGTGGTTTATAAAAACGCTACACAAAAGTTCTCGACAAAAATTTTCAAAATAAATCACACAAGTAATTTTTAAATGTTTTTTTTTTTGTTTTGAACAAGTGATATTAAGATGAAATTTTTAAAGAAAACTTATTGGTGGTTTATAAAAACGCTACACAAAAGTTCTCAACAAAAATTTCAAAGTAAATCACACAAGCTCTGATACCAATTGTTGAAAATACGATAACTGATCTCCACGAATAAGGTTTTTAAGCCGATTACTGTGTGACAGATATGTATTTTGGCTATAATATGCGGAATAAATAAGAGTTGCGGAATAAATATAAACTAAAATTAAATAACTGAAAGCTGTAAATAAATAAAATAAAGCGGTAAATTTAATCCAGACAGTATTTAAATGGACAGAAAGCGGTAAATAAAGTAAATGTTAGAAGTTAGAGGTTAGATGTAATAAACGCCATTATCAATGATAAAGTGTTTTTACGATAAATAAAAGGTTAGAAGTTAGAAGTTAGATGTCTCGGTTAAATACAGTCCACATATGTTGTTGTTGTCACGGTTCAATTTGTATGTCTTGGAACTTAGTACAATTGATTTATAAAGGTTTAAATAAATCAATAATAGCACAGGTAAATTATTGAAAAGAACTTATCGACAACAGAGGAAGATGGTGTTTTTCTTTGAAGCGTCGAATCTTGAGGTTGTGCGGTTTGGTTCTTGTAGAAAGGATGGTATGCCCGGTTTTTCTTGCTGAAATGGTATTTCTTTGGTTTTGTGTTGATTGGAGGTTGGATGTATTGGTGTCGGGTGGAGGTTTTTGTTTGGTGTAGGATAGAGGTTGTTTAGAGGTTTGAAGTTTTGGTGTCGGGTGGAGGTTGTTGTTTCTTGCGGTTATATGGTTTGATTCTTGTTGTCAAATTCAGAAATTTGAGTGTCTTGAGGTGTCTGGTCGTGGGTTTCTTTGAGAGTGTATGAGCATGGTTATGTGTGTATTGTGTTGTGTAAAATTGGCAAGAGGTGAGCTTCTTATTTATAGTTGCTGAAATACAGGCTTCGCGTCGCGACCATGTGGCCGTCGCGTCGCGAAGGTGCTTGGCTGGAGGTCGGTGCGCTTTTTGTCGGGTCAGTGCATCTTCGATGGTATGTCGAGCTTTTCGTCGCGTTGCTTTTGGTGGCGTCGCGAAGATGCGTCGAGTGTTGCTTTTGGTCGTCTCGCGATCAAGAAGTTGGTGTGGTCGCGTTTGGTGCTTCGCGTCGCGACCAGGAGTCCCGTCGCGTCGCGATTGCTGTAGCAATATGGACTCTTATATTTTGCTCTTCTTCACGTCGCGACCATGGTGTCTGTCGCGTCGTGATTGCTGTAGCATTCTGGATGATATTTTTGCTCTTTGATACATAGCGTCACTTCCTTAGGTTTGGTTGTTTTCTCAAAGTTTCTTGGGTCTTGATTCATTCTTGTTTTTGATTTCGAGTCCATGCAACCTGAAATAAACTGATAATATTTGTCAAATAAAATAAAAACAGATCATCTTATTTCAGTGATGGTCACATACAAAAATATTATTTTCAACACAAGGGCTTTGTGAAAATGTCGGCTAGTTGTTGTTCAGTAGGAATATACACCAGCTCGATCTTCTCCTTTTGAATGATGTCTCGAATAAAGTGATGCCTGATGTCTATATGCTTGGTCTTTTAATGCTGAATAGGATTTTAAGAGATGAGGATGGCACTGGTATTGTCACATCAAATTGGTGTCTTAGTGAAAAAGAATCCATATTCCATCAACTGATTCTGAATCTACAAGAATTGAGCACAACATCTACCAGCAGCCACATATTCAGCTTCAGCTATTGAACATGCCACTGATGTCTGCTTCTTGCTTGACCAACCGATTAGGCGATTTCCCAGCAACTAACAGCCACATTAAGTACTTTTGCGATATAAAGGTGCATCCTACAAAGTCAGAGTCAGTGATACCAATTAAGTCGAAGTTTGACTCATAGGGATACCAAAGTCCAAGTGAAGGAGTATGCTTGAGATAGCGGAAAATTCTCTTTAGAGCATTAAGATGGGACTCCTTTGGACTAGCTTGAAACCGAGCAAACATGCTGGTTACAAAAACAATATCAAGACGATTGGCAGTGAGATAGAGTAGGGAGCCAACCATGCCTCTGTAGAGAGAGGCATTCACATCAACTCTTGTGGGATCAGCTAAGAGATGAGTCGAGGTGCTCATAGGAGTCTTGGTAGGTTTACTCTTAGCGAAGGAGAATTTCTTCAGCATATCCAGGACATACTTGCTTTGGCCGATGAATATGCCATCAGAGGTGTTTTACTTGAAGACCCATGAAGAAAGATAACTCTCCCATCATACTCATTTCAAACTTTGATAACATTACATCGACAGATTCTTCATTCAGCTTGTCATTTGTAGAACAAAGATGATGTCATCTACATAGACTTGAGCAAGAATTAGATCATCTGCTGATTTTTTTATGAAAAATGTGTTATCAATAGCCCTTCCATGATAACCTTTTCCGGAAGACATACAGTCAAGGTATCATACCAGGCCCTGGGTTCCTGTTTTAGACCATACACTGCTTTGTCCAGTTGAAACACATGATCATGAAATTCTTCATTTTGAAAACCAAGAGGTTGTCTGAGGTACACCTCTTGAGAAAGATCCCCATGGAGAAAAGCAGTCTTAACGTCCATTTGATATAGTTTAAACTTCATGAACAAGGCATAACAAAAAAAAAGCCTGATAGCTTCGAGACATGCAACAGGGGCAAAAGTTTCATCATAATCCAGTCCTTCCAACTGAGGGAAACTTTGAGCAAGCAGTCGAGCCTTGTTCCCGATGACAATACCATCTTCATCCATTTTGTTTCTAAACACCTAACGAGTCCCAACAATGGTCTTATCTTAAGGATGAGAGACCAGTGTTTACACTTTATGCATTTGAAATTCATGAAGCTCGTCCTGCATCGCCTTGATCCAATGAGCGTCTTTAAGGGCATCACCCACTTTCTTTGGTTCCATTAAAGAGATGAAGTTAACATAAAGACAAAAATTTCTTGAAACTTGTCTTCGAGTACGAACTCCTGATGACATCCCCAATAACTTGTGAGATAGGATGGTCCTTAACAATCCTGAGGGATTGAATGCTGAATTCAACTTCTTCATCATTATTTAGTTCCAAGATTTCTAGATCAGGGTCAGGAGTTGAGGGATTCTCAGTGGATGTGAGATTTTCAGAAGAAGGAGAATCATCAGTGGGAGAGGAAACATGAGAAACTATTGGAGAATCAGGGGATGCTGAAGATATAGGGGCATGAAGTTCTTCCAGTATGGAGGACTCATGGACTTCATGCTGATGAGGAAAAGTTGATTCATCAAAACGGACATGTACTGACTCAATCACATTTCTTTGGTCACATTGAAGATCCTGAAAAAGACTTTGAGATAGACGAACACCCTAGAAAGATGCCAATGTCTGATTTAGCTTCAAATTTCGACTGTTGCTCACCCTGTTTCAAAATAAAACATGCACAACCAAAAACATGAAAGTAAGAAATATCAGGTTTACGACGTTTCAGCATCTCATATGCTGTCTTTCCATGCCTTTTGACAATGATCGACCGATTTTGGGTATAACAGGTAGTGTTCACAGCTTCAGCCCAAAAAGAGAGAGAGGAAGACCATCATCCACTACCATGGTTCTTCCTGGTTCAATTAACGTACGACTTCTTCTTTCAGCCACACAATTTTGCTTAGGAGTTCGAACACCTGAGAAGTTTTGAATAATGCCCCTTTCTTCACAGAAGTTTTGAAGTTACCAGGATTTCTTCACCGACGGTGCATCTCCTGTTTCCACTACTTTGACTGAAGATGCTCCTACAGACTCATCCCAGTTTGTTGACAAACCACCAGTTGCTGAAGCATCTGCCACTCCTGAAGGCGTTATCAATTCTGATCCTGCTGATCTTTTCAACTCCACACTCATGGACTCTCTCTTTCCCGAGAGAATTCCGGATGAGTATGTAGCCAGTACCTCCCACGACTTCAGAGACTCCGACAGAGGTGATTCTGGCTCAGGCAGAATTGATAACATAACAAATCTTCTGGTGTCTACTACTTCGCTCGAACATGCTGTTCCTTCTCGAATACAACACGATCACCCAATTGAGAACGTTATTGGCTCTCTGGATGATGGGGTTTAAACCAGAAGCCAAAGTGGTCATGTCAACGAGTGTCTCTATTCATGCTTTATCTCTCAAATCGAGCAGAAGAATGTTCATATGGCTCTTAATGGACCAAGTTGGGTGGATGCCATGCATGAGGAGTTGAACCAGTTCGAGAAGCTGAATGTTTGGCAGTTGGTGGAACTACCCAAAGGCAAGAAGTCTCTTGACACGAGATGGGTATTTTGCAACAAGCAAGATGACTCGGGAGTTATTGTACGCAATAAGGCATGCCTGGTTGTACGCGGTTTTCATCAGATCGAAGGTCTAGATTACAGGGAAGTGTACGCCCCGGTTGCATGATTAGAAGCGATTTGAATTTTTCTCGCCCATGCATCGTATATGAACTTTACTGTATACCAGATGGATGTTAAAACTTCATTTTTGTATGGAGAAGTGAAAGAAGAGATTTATGTTGATCAACCTCCCGGTTTCGTCAACTCCAAGTTTCCGAATCACGTCTATAAGCTTGATAAAGCTCTTTATGGTCTTCATCAAGCTCCCTGTTCCTGGTATGCGACCTTCACTGATCATCTGTTGCAGCACGGTTACACTAGAGGCAGTATTAACCAGATGCTGTTCATCAAGCGCCAGAACTCCAACCAGATTGTTGTCCAAATATATGTAGATGATATTATCTTTGGTTCAACAAGTAAGGCCTTGTGCAAAGAGTTTGAACAAGTGATGAAGAAACGCTTTGAGATGAGTTTGCTGGGTGAGATGAAAATGTTCCTTGGGTTTCAAGTTAAACAAAGTTGTACGGGTATCTTGCTTCATCAAGGAAAATACATGGAGGATATTCTCGAGAGGTTCGACTTCAAAGATGCAAAAGTGGCTGACACTCTAATGGCTGAACGTCCACTGCTGATTGCGGATCCAGATGGTCAATTTGTCGATCAAACATACTATCGATCGATGATTGGTTTGTTGATGTATCTGACCGCCAGCAGACCAGATATTGTTTTGCAGTCTGCCAGTATGCTTGACATCAGGCTAATCCTAAACTCTCTCGTTTAACTGCTGTCAAACGGCTCTTTAGATACCTCAAAGGGAGACCTAAATTAGGTCTCTGGTATCCAAAGAACCGGGAATTTGATCTTATGCCTTTTCAGATAGCAATTATGGGGGATGCGACATTGACAGAAAGTCCACTAGTGATGGATGTCAATTCCTAGGAGACTGACTGATTTCCTGGCAATGCAAGAAGCAGCAGACCGTGTCCACTTCTACAGCAGAAGCTGAGTATGTTGCTGCCTCGGCCTGTTGTTCTCAAGTCATTTAGATGCAGCATCAATTCCTTAATTATGGTATGAACTTTCTTGACACTCCCATATTTTGTGACAATGAGGCGGCTATCCAAATTGTGAAAAACCCTGTTCAGTATTCTAAGACTAAGCACATTGACATTAAAGTTCCTTTTATTCGAGATTGCTTTGATCGAAAATTGACTCATTTGGAAAAGGTCCATACAGATAACACTGTGGCGGACTTGTTTCCCAAACCATTTGCAAAAGCTCGATTCAATGCGCTGGTCAAAATGCTCAAAATGATACGTTTTGATGACTGTTAAATAAGTTCTGTAAATATTTTACTCTATTTTTGTTTAGTTAAAATTTGTTTATGGTTTTTGCTTCCGCAATTCTCCTCCATGCACAAATTTAGGGGGAGAATTCAAAACAAAACAAAATTACAAAATTTCAAATATACAAAAATATTTTCATTTATGTCTTTATTTTTCAAAATTTAAAAATCCAAAAATATTACCTACCGACGACGCACCGAGTTTATACCACTCACTGCTGAGGTAACCTTTTAAGTGTTTGTGATCCTCATTGATACACCTCAATGAGTGTGAAGCACTGACAACTGCTTCTTAACCACTTCTTAACCAATCTAACGTTTTTCTTGTGCAACACCAACTTCTAGTCGCTTTCAGAGAAACCACTCAAATTCGAGAGTTAAAAACTCTGTGCCGATGGCTATGCAGTTATCGCGGTCGAAAATCATATAGCGGTCAATGAGCGCTATTTGAAATTGCGTTTCTCGCGGTGGTATAGCGTTTTTTTTATATTACGTATAATTTATAATACAAATATTAATCTTATCAATATAGAGCATCCAACATACAGTTTAACTGGAATTTAATAAGTTGAAACAAAATTGAATGTAATCAAATTACAAAATGGAATTATCCACCTATTACACAAATCGTTGAACCAATAATCAGAAACAGGAATGAGAACATATGATTAATTCTATTATTTTGATATTCTCTTAAGCAATTCATCAAACACTTGGTGTGCATGAAGAGAAATAGGAATGAGAACATATGATAAATTAATGACAGGTATCCCAAATGAACCTGGATTTAAATCCAATAACTTCAATCAAATCCCAAATGTTATGTAAAATTGCAATCGGAAAGCTTTTGATAGCTTCTAAAATTGTCATCGGACCTGTTTCTTGTAAAGTTGCCATCGGACCTGTTGCTTGTAAAGTTGCCATCGGACCAATTCAGAAAAGTTGAAATCGAAAGAACCATTTTAATTAGAAAGTTGAGATCGGAATAACAAGGACCTCCAATCGTTGAACAAATAATCAGAAAGTTGAAAGGTGCAATCGTAATCCAAAACTGCAATTCGAACCTCGAACCTGCTATCAAACCTCGAACCTGCTATCCCCTGAAATCGATTTCAAACACACGAGTTCAAGATTGCAAACATCGAGATAGAACCGATAATCGAACTGAGTTCAAACCACGAAGTGAAGTCGGGATCAATTCACGATTACGAGTAGGAATGAGAACCTGAAATCGATAGCAAAGGAATGGTTTGAAGTTTGAACTGGAACGATGACTCACCAACCGAATCCCATTGTTCCCGATGAATGAGAACGGTGACTCACCAACCGAATCCCATCGATCCGAAACAAGAACCTGAATCCCATTATTCCTGATGAACGCTAACCCACTAACCGAAACCAATCGAACCTAGAATTGAAGCGATGAGAGTATAGGAAGAACGTGAAGCGGTTTGAACCGGTTGCTACATTAAACGTTCCAATGAGAGAATAATAAGCACGAGAAGAAGAAATACATAACGAAAGATAGAAGACTATTTTCACCCCACATCGCCTTGAGCATAGAAGTATTGAGTGACTCTCTTATTATAAATAGCCAGCTTGGGTGTGGCCTTCACTCATTAAGCGGATTTACTTGGGCTTGCTCCCGGTTGTTTCTTGCTTAGTAAAATCTTAAGTTTTTTATATTGGTTGTGCCTAATAGGTGAAACCTAGTCAAAAAATTAAGTTTTTTTTAATCGCGGGCTAAAATTGCAATAGCGTTAGTCAAAATTGCTGTAAATAGCGTTAAATAGCGCCGCTAATAGCGGAACCGTGATTTTATAACGCTAAACGGTTTTTTTTTTTCGCGGGTTAAGAGCGCTATCCGCTATAGCAACACTATAGCGCCGCTATAGCGCGCGATTAACTGCATAGGCCGATGGTTAGATTAGATGCTGTAATCTATCACACACACCAATCCTTCCTTAACCATATTTACATTTCTGATGCAAGAAATAGACGATTCATCACTTTAAACCAATTGATGATGATATTTCGACATTCTATGCTAGTGATCTCTGCTACAACACCAGTAGTAGATGTGAGGCATCGATAACCAGTCTTACCTACAAAGCTTCTAAATCAAGAGTTGGATGACTCAGTGTAATAAACCATACACTTATGACAATTCGAAAGTCTAGCCGATGGGTATGTCTATTAACCAAGACATATTACACGCTCATACCGCTCTTGACCTAAAACTTATTCGAAACAAATATTCCTGATTCAATGTGATATTACCTCACATTGATGAAACATTGAAACTATGGGTCAGTAATCTTTGTTGTTTACCACAATAGTTGTGAGACCCGAACAACTTCACCGGATTCAAATTGGCACTAGGATGGTGTAATCTATCACACACACCGGATTCAAATTGGCACTAGTTGTGAGACCCCAACAACTTCACCGGATTCAAATTGGCACTAGGATGCTGTAATCTATCACACACACCAATCCTTCATTAACCATTGAACGTCTTGCCAAGAGCCAAGTTGACTTGTCAACTGCATTGAGATCTTTGATCAAGGATATGCAGGGGCCAAAATCAAAACGGCCATGAGTAGTTCACCGATACTCAAACAATCGCAGTGCGTTCCCTCGGGTTCACACAGATACTGTGAGAAGTCTCATTCTGAGCCAAGGATGAATCCTTGAACAACTGTGGTGAGAGTTTATAACTCCATGACCTACATGATTTGCAATCAAAGATCGTATCGAGAAGCGCAAGCTCAAGAAGTGAAGTTCGAGAATTTTGACACGCATATTCTGTTCCAGAAGAAGGTGAAAGCTCAATTCCATATAACAGGCTGTTTGAATTCCCCCTCAGCCAGTTTGTTGCTACATTTGCACCTTCATGTGATCTAGAGTGAAGACGTGAAGAGTCAGACTCCATGCCAGTCAAAGTCAAATCAAAACCTGGATGTCGTGACTTCAAGACCTATGCCAAAGCCTGTACCTTATGAGCATTCAAATTCAAATATAAAGACAGTCCGATACCAAAGACAAAGTTGTCTCTGCAACGTGTTGAAAGCTATCAACATCTATACCTTGGTTAAGGGGGAGATTGTTAGAATTCTTCTACAGTGCACAACTGAGGTCAAGACCAAGAGAAGCCTGAAGATTAAATGAAAGCATTAAACCAAGGGGGAGATTGTTGGGAATTATTTTAGTGGTTTAATCTTTGCATTTAATTAGGACTAAAATAGAATATATAATTAATTTAGGCTTTATTGGGTTTTTCGGTGTGGGCCGAACAAGCAAGGGTTGTTCAGTTTGGTCCTTGTGGTCATCGCCCCATTTAGGCTTGTTTCTAGGTCCATGGGCTTAGGCTTTCTAGGGTTATTAGGTCTAAGGTATTTAGGGAAATTATGACCTCATTTGTGAGGTTGGTTGTCCTAGAGATTTGTGCTAAGTAGAGAGAGAAAGAGAGTGTTCTTGACAACCACAAACTTATGTACTAGACCATTGATTAATCAAGGTGTGCATTGATGTTTGATTATCTCCTTGTTCTTGTGTTTGGATTGATACCATTTGTGTGGAGATCTAGAATTTGTAGTCCTACATCTAATTTCTGAATTCACTTTATGATCATATAGAACTTCTGATTGCTTGATGAGAGAGATGATCTCAGGAGCAGCGTCACTCTTGTTCCTTAGAAACATGTCCCATGTGAAGCAAGTGAACTCATCAACAATGACTAGTGAGTACTTCTTTCCAGGTAGAGAGGGCACATGTATAGGGCCAATAAGATGCATGTGTAGCAAGCTATAGGGAGAGACAATAGAAGAACACGACTTAGATTTGAATGAGGGTTTAACCTGTTTGTCTTTTTCACATGCTGAGCAGACTTTGTCTTTAACAAAGTTCATTTTTAGAAGACCTTAGACAAGCTGATGACATGAGATCTTAGAGATATTCATGAAATTTAGGTGAGACAAGCGTTTGTGCCAGATCCAGTTTACATGAGACTGAGCACGAGAAAAGAAGCATCTCTTTAGTGATTGAACAGCTGACAACATATCCAAGATATAAATGTCATCATATCTTTTTCCAGTGAGTACAACTTCTTTAGCAGCATCTAGAATATTTCTTTCCCTCTTGTTGAACAAGACTTCATAATCAGCATCACACAGTTGGCTGATTGAAATGAGATTGTGCCTTAGGCCTTTAACATAAGAAACATTGGAAAACTGTACATATTTACAACGAATGGTGCCATAGCCTTTGGTGTGTCCTTTTCCATTATCACCATAAGTAACCACAGCGCCTTCCTTTTTGGTGTATCTGGTCATGTAACGAGAGCATCCACTCTCATGATACCAAATGCTTTCATGACCCTGCAGTTACTAACACCCTGATTAGAAACTTAGTTAACCCATTTAGAAATGGGTTTGTGACAAGAAAGAATATCATAACATTTAGTGGGAAGACAATTTAATGAATTTTCCTCTTTGATCCATTTACTGCAACGAATAGTAACATTTTCTTTTCTGTTAGTTCTGGATTCAAACTTGCATTCATCAGCCTTGTGAGAATAATCACCACGTCTATAACATGTCCTGATTGGTTTTGATTTTTTATGTTTTGAAAATTTGAATTTATTGCATATTTTAGAAAAACTTGAGTCTTTTTTCTTCTCATCAGGATCAGTATTAGACATGGTGTTGATGGGATTTTCAAGCACAATATTAGTGACAGTGTGAAATTCACCATTTGAAATCGGAAACTTTACAAGATTTTCAACACTGACACTGATATTTTCTTGTTCAGGCCGTTTCACAGAGGGATCAATGGCACTGATTTTCGTGTTGAGACTGATATCACCTTGTTTACTGACACTCCAATGTTTGTAAATAAGTTCATTTTTCTTTTGAAATCCAGGTGAAACGAATCTATTTTTGAACTCATGGACCAGTTCTTCTTTAGAAGGAAAAGCTGGTTCAACTTCAACATGTTTGAATACGTCAACTCTTGATTCAAAGTCTCCACCGAGACTCTTGGTTACTTGAAATGTGATTTGATCATTTATAATTTTTGAAACTCTATGGTGAGAATGTGTCCAATTTTTAATGATCAATTGAATCCGATTAGATTCATTTTCAGCAAGTTGTTTTTCATTAGCCATGAATTTATTTGACTGGGTGAGATCATGACACTCAAGCTTCAGTTTCGAAATTATCAGGTCCTTTTGTTTGATTTTGTTAAGTAAGCACTTGTTTTCTTGTTTTAGTTGATTTTTTTCACGATTTGAATTTTGAATACCAAGACATAAATACACAAAAGCTTTTACTTTTTCATTAACTGAATAACTAACAGAGTTTTTGACCTGATATACTGAAGAGCAGTTCCAGTCATTTGCTAAACTCTCTTGTGCAGCATGAGACATATCAGCATCGAGGTGCTGGTGCTGGTGCTTGAATCTTCGGTAACATCTTTAGTGACAGCCATAAGGCACACATTCTGGTTCTCATCATCTAAGGACGTAGCTTCCTCATCCCACTTCTCTTTTTCCTCCTTAACAACTAGGACCTTTGATCCCAAGTTCTGTCTCTTTAATGAGGCCACCAGACGTTTGTACTTGACTTTGTATGATTCTACTTTAGAATCATTTTTTATGCTTACAATCTTTTGCAAAGTGCTCAGTACTTACACAGTTGAAGCACTTTCCATCATTCTTTTTATCAGTATTCGCAAACTTGGGGGTGTCGCTGATTGACCTTCTGAAGTTAGAGAAGTTCGGTTTGGGGCTACTAGAGTTTCTCTAAAAACCATTCCTCCTTTTATCCTTGTATTGGAGTGCAGCCTAAGAGGTAAGCTTAGCCAGATGCTTGTATTCATCATCATCAACATCAAATTCTTCAGTTGCATCATAATCAGTATTAGTGAGATCCTTGTTTTTGGAGATTAAAGCAACTGATATTTCATGCTGGTTGTCTCTCATGATTTCTTTCTGTTGAGACTTGATCTCTTCATAGCTTCTCAGGTTGCCAAAAAGACTTTGTAAGCCCATGGTATGAATCTTCTCACTGTTCTTTAGAACATCAACATGATGTTCCCATTTCTCATCAAGAGAGTCAAGAAACTTAAGAACCAAAACCGAGTCAAGTTTCAAGATGTTGAATCTCCTTATATCAATAATCAAACAGTTAAAACAATTAAAAGTTTGAGTGATAGATTCATTTTTGTACACAAAAAATGCTCATATCTTCAATTTAAAGAACTCTTTCGAGCAGCCCTTACTTCAGCAGTGCCTTCAAAGGCATAGTAAGGTGCTCATCATCTCCTTTGCTGATATGCAGTTTTGAACAAGGTGATAAATTTCATAGGGAAGAGAGCTAGCAATGGCAGCCCTAGCACGTATGTCAAGATTTACCAGCCTTTTGTCTTCATTAGTACTCATGAACATGTGTCTTCTTTCTTTCATCAGGGACACCGTCTTTTGTGGACAAGGAAGGTTGGAGTGTAAGGGCCACCTTTGAGAATATCTGGCATATGATAATCTATGGTTTTGAGGACCATCAAGGCTTTACTCTTCCATATAGTAAAGTTGTTAGAGTCAAAGGGAGGAATATTTTTTCCAGATGTAGTCGAGAATGAAGAAAACATTGTTCTTGTGAATGGAGTATCCTGCTTTGATACTAGTTGTTAGAATGTGATTTGGATCGAACACACAAATTCACATAAAAAACGATATATTGATCTCATACAGAGATCTTGATAATTGTATATCGGTACATTACATAAACCCTAGCCGCTATTACTTATACTAGGGTTGGTGTATTTATATGGAGTATCCATACAAATTAGGGATAACTCCCAACTATAACTATGATAACTATGGAAACAAGATAAGTACAAAAATAAACAAGTCACGCTGCCGCTGATGGTTTGACGCTAGTACAGCCAGGCAACGTGTGATCCACTTTGACAATCATCATATTCAAGTGCTGATGCTGATTAGCCAAACAGAAACAACAACGGTGGTGGTAGCGTTAGGGGATAGTGGATGAGAGTAGTGGTTGTAGGTCCAAAACTATCAAGATCTAATTGGTATCAAACAAACACTCGATTGTACGGAATCTAATCGGGTTAATAATCATGAAACAAGAACAAGAATAATCTTCAATGCACACCTTGATTAATCCAAAGTCTAGTACATAAGATTGTGTGATTGCTTGAACAAATTCTCTATCTCTCTAGCTTAGCATGGTTCCCAATGCAATCAATCAGACAATGACGGCTGTGATTTTGGTCCAACATGACCGAGAATTAGGGAGTTTTCGGTCCCAGACTGAAAACACCAGACAGCTTATAAATTTTGAGTTAAACTCTTTAAATGCAAAGATTAAACCAACTAAAATATGTCCTAACAATCTCCCCCTTGGTTTAATGCTTTCATTTGATCTTCAAGCTTTATCTTGATCTTGGCATCAGTTGTACACTGCAAGAGTATTCTAACAATCTCCCCTTAAACGTTATAGGAATAAGATGCTAATAGCTTTCGGTTCATTGCAGAGACAACTTCATCATCAGGATTGGATTGTCTTCAAATTTGACTTTTGAACGCTCATTGGGTGAACAGGCTTCTTGCATAGGTCTTGAATCAGCACATCCAGCTTTTGATTTGACTTTGATTAAAGCATGGAGTCTGATTTTTCACTACTTCACTTCTCGATCACTAAAGGTATGAATGTAGCAATAGAAACTGTTTGAGGAGGAATTCAACGCAGCTTGTCGCATGGAATTACGCTTCACCTTTCTTCTGGGGATAAGATGTTGTGTTGAAACCCTAAACTTCACTTCACGATCCATCACTAGAAAAATCTTCATTTAAGTGTCTTTTTCTGGCGCTTCATGAGACAGACGATGACCAAAAATCCTGTGGGTCACAGAGTCATAAATACCCTTCTCGCCATAGTTGTTCAAGGACCCAACCTTGGCTCAAAAGGAGACTACTCACAGTATCTGTGTGAACTCGGAGGAATGCACTGTGATTATTTGGCTATCGGTGAGCTACTCGTGGCCGTTTTGATTTTGGCCCCTGCAAATCCTTGATCAAAGATCTCAATGCAGTTAACAAGTTAACAACTTAACTTGGCTCTTGGCGAGACGTTCAATGGTATCCAAACACTGCGGAGTGTACCATCCTGGTGCCAATTTTGGTTCTGGTGAAGTGTTGGGGTCTCACAGTTATTGTGGTATTCAACAGCGATCACTGACCCAGAGTTTCTATGTTTCATCAATGCGATGTAAAGCCGCATTGAATCACAAACATATTTATTAGAAGAAAATATGGTTAAGAGTGGTATGAGCGTGTAATATATATTGGTTACTAGATATACCCATCGGCTAGAC
Organism: Cichorium intybus; assembly: GCA_023525715.1. Lineage (NCBI taxonomy): Eukaryota > Viridiplantae > Streptophyta > Magnoliopsida > Asterales > Asteraceae > Cichorium > Cichorium intybus. The sequence goes on along the minus strand of CM042014.1, from coordinate 83,901,003 downwards.
TTTCGAATTGTCATCAATGTATGGTTTGTTATACTAAATCATCCAACTCTTGAATTAGAAGACTTGTAGGTAAGAATGGTTGTTGATGCCTCACATTTACTACTAGTGTTGTAGCAAAGATCATTGGCATAGAGTTTCAGAATATCATCATCACTTGGTTTTAAATGACGAATCTTCTATTTCTTGCATCAGAAAGATAAGGCAGGTAAGAATGGATTGGTGTGTGTGATAGACTACGATACGTAATTTAACCATTGGCACAAAATTTGTAACTCTCGACTCTGAGTGGCTTAACTCAAAGTGTCTAGAAGTTGAGTTTTAGAATATCTTGAGGTTGGTTTGAGAGAAAAGTTGTTAGTGCTTCATACTCATTGTGGTGTACCAATGAGAATAATCAGCACAAGTTGTTTTTTCTCAGCAGTGAGTGGTATTACTCAGTGCGTCATCGACTGGTAAAGAATGTCTTAGTGAATCACGATGACAGTGAGACACATCGTTGACATGAGAACTTGGATCTATATTCCTGATTGGCATGGATCAGGAACATTGACGATCGTGCAAATTGTGTAATTAAAAATATTTTTGGATTTTGAATTTTAAACGGAACGACATACCGAAAAACATATTTTTTTATTTTTTTAATTTTATAATTTTTTTGTTTTATTTAATTCTCCCCCTAAATTTGTGCATGGAAGAGAATTAGCGAAAATAAAAACATGAACAAATTTAAATAGAAAGAAATTTACAAATATACAAAAATTGATTTTTCAGTCATCAAAATGAATCAAAAATAGTTTCGGAACGAAGTTACCTTTCAAACACACCGTTAGGTATGAACCCTTCGTGATCTTTCCTTTCTCCCCTTTCCTGTAACGGACACATACTCTCCATTAATGATCTGAATGACATGCAGTTGAGAGATGTCTCCTATCATGTGCCTAGAACAGCCACTATCAATAAACCGAGGTGTGATGATATTCCTCCATAGCTGCTCCTGCACAACCTGCGGGATTAGTTTGTTTTGGGAACCCAGTCCATTTTGAAAATAGGTTTACCGTTATAATCTACACTCTATACTATTTACCATGACATATCCTATTTATCAGATAATAATGAAGAATTAGCAGAACAATTAGATGCATTTGAATTTTGGCCTTTGGGTACCCATTTGTAATTTGGTTAAAGTATCTTGTGGTTTGGCCAGATAGGTGCTTCTACACTAGATTTTGAGACAGGACTCCCCCTAGACTTGTGCTTATGTTGCCAGTGTAAGCTCGAGGACGATCCTTGAGATGAGTTCGACTTTACCGACTGCGATTTGGCAGAGACATTTCTTAAAATCGGTCTTCTTGACCATGGGAGCCTGCTTCTTGGCCTTGGCTTCATTCCAATCACCATCTCTTGATTGTGACCTCGAGGGCTTTCTTTTGGAAGATCTCCCTCTTGGCACGTTCATCCAGCATTGTGCATAATAGGAAACATAATGGCGATGTGGACAATTTTTGGCAATGTGACCTGCAATCCCACAATTGAAGCATGTTTGTCTTTTTAAATAAATGAGATTGTGACTTGGTCCTTGTCCTTTCAAAGTGTTACCACAAGTATAAGCACAATCACATTTAGTGGGACTTGGTCTTGGTCCACAAGGAATGTCACCTTCTTTTACAATTTTTTGTGGTTTGAATTTTCTAGAGGCAGATCAATCTCTTGACCAGTTCTGTAGTCTCACTCTTATTCTTCAAAAAGAAAACCCAAGTAAAATGTGAGTAATCATCAATAATAACCAAACAATAAGAGCTTTTGTTAATACTCAGAACGTTGACGGGGCCAAAAACATCCATATGAAGCAGCTGAAGAAGCGAGTCAATGGTGTTGACCAATTTAGGCTTGTGTGGCTTCCGATGATGTTTGCCTTGAGCACAGGAAACACACTTCTCAAACGTGATGAAGTCTTTAATAGGTAGCCCCCGGACAAGATTGTTTTTGGCGAGATGAATTAGATTCTTTGTATTGGTATGACCAAGACGACGATGCCATAACATGGCATTCTATTCAAAGACTTTGGAGAACAAGCAAGTAACGTTCTCAGGAGTGTTGTGACTCATGTCAATGATGTATGTGTTGCTTTTGCATTCGGATCTAACAAGAATCCACTCCTATGGAATGACAACTCTAGGTTTCAGAATTAGACATTCTTTCTTCGTGAAATGGGTTGAAAAACCTTTGTCGCAAATTTGTGAAATGCTCAGAAGACTGTGCTTTAGCTCTGAACAAAGTTTAGATTCTCGAATTTCAACACACCGTTGGTCACGGTCCCCTTCTGAGTGATCTTCCCTTTCTCTCCTCCCGCGAAGGAAACATATCCACTGTTAATGGTTTGAATGTCGTGCAACTGGGATATGTATCCTGTCATGTGCCTGGAACAGCCACTATCAACATACCAGGGTCTGATGATATTCCTCCATAGCTATTCCTACACAAGTTGCGGGAGTAATTAGATTTGGGAACCCAGTCCATTCGGAAACTGGGTTGACCTTTACTATCAATACAGGAAACAGGTTCTAAGCTCATGTCTTGCTTGTCAAATAATGAATAAATTTCAGAAGTCTTTGGAATGCTGCCTTTAGGTACCCATCTATAATTAGATTTAAATCTTTTGTCTTTTGACCAGATAGGAACATTAACATTTGATTTTGAATCAGGACTACTATTCAAATTAGTCCTTTTGTCCTTGGCAGTCTGAGTATTGGTCTTCGAAACATTCCAATTTCCATTTCGTGAACATGACCTTGAGGGTTTTCTTTTATAAGATCTCCCTCTTGGCACGTTCTGCCAATTATGCGCATGGTGGGGGACATATAAAAATTGTGGACAATTTCTAGCAATGTGACCAGCAATTCCACAAATTGAAACATGTTTGTCTTTTCAAAGGAGCATTGAAAGTTTGTCCTTGTCCTGAATGATTTACAGTATTTCCACAAGCACACACGCATGCAACAGATTTTTTTAACAGAATTCTTTGGCCTAGATTTTTGAAAAATAACATCACCACAAGTTTTGAAAGGTTTAACATTTTTAACGTTTTGTTTCACTCAATAATTAAAAACAGACGAAACATAAATATTAGTCTTTGAACAAATTTCATTAAATTTGGAATCAGACTTGTCCTCCTTGATTTCATCCTCCTCACTCACTGTATTTGCACATGATGTAGAAGCATCAGTAGAGTTCATTTTAGTACTCTCAGCGGTGCCAAATTGATCATTCTAAACGGAACTGGATACAGTGGGTTGCTCTATTTCTTGGTTTTCAATGGAGAGAGTGTAGTTATCATTAAAAGGTGGTGGAACATTTTTGTACCCAAAACCTTCACCATGTTTGATTTGCCATTTTAACTCATGTTCAATCATAGATTCAACAACCGTACTTGATGCATCGAACTTTTTAATATTAAAATCAACATCATTATACTTGGCCTTTAGTACATCAAGTTCGGCAGTTAAACTGGCAATTTTCTCTTTAGCAAATTTATGGTGACAACATTTTATATTGTAATCATCTTGTAGTTTCTTAAAATCTGAAGTTTTAGCATCTAGCGTTTCTAGAAGAGGTTTTGATTTCTTTTTTAGATTATAAACGTCATTTTTCAGGTCAAAAACTTCTCTAACAAGATTCTCATTGTGCTCACGCTATTTAGCAATTATATAATCATAAGATTTAAAGCAAGAAACTTCACTTACCTCATTGTTGACTGGAGTGGTGGAGACCATGAATGCAAACTGCAGCTCCATCATCGTTTCTTCAGCAAGATCAACATCCTTATCAGCTTCAATCTGGGCCAAGTGAGCGCCTCGATCTTCAGTCAGGTTCAAGGCCTACATCTGGTCCTCCTATGAAAACTGTTGTGCCACCATAGCACTTTCAGTATTTTGAGGAGCTTCACGGTTAGTTCCAACTGGCACAAGGTTCCTTTCAGTATTGGCATTCTCCACCCTTGGCTTGTGCACTCACGAGCAAAATGTCCCGGCTCTTGACAGTTGTAACACCTAAGCTTACTCTTGTTGAATCCAACCTTCTTCTCTACATTTGCACCCCAGTTGTTTCTTCTAGTTCGTTGAGTAAACTTTTTTGCCCTGAACACCGCCATAGCGATTTGCCAATAGATATCCATTTCCTCAATGTCTTTAGGGTGAATCTGATCAAGGTCTCCAATCATGACTGGCTGAACTAGTTCACCAGCGAAGAAAGCGTTGTAATAGTTCATAAAACCAGCCATCAAAGTCATGTTTTCTTCAGCTCCCTTGGCAAAAACTGGAGCTGGAGAAGTTGATTTGGTAACAGGGCTTGGAGTAGAGGAGGCTGGAGGTGCCATCGGTAAACTGGAAGAAGAAGAAACATGTTGTGCAGGAAGGGCAGAAAATTCACTATTAGTAGCTGTGCCCAGGTTGGCAGATTGGAAGGAGTTGACATGATTAATTTCTCTTTGCTTATCATCCATATCACAAAATTTGATGATGGCCATAACTTCAGAAAGAGAAAGCTTGCTTAGGTCCCTTGTCTTCTTGATCACAGCCACATTCATATCCCAGCTTCTTGGAAGGGAGTTCAGCAGTTTCTTGTTGACTTTAATTTTTGAAAACACTATTCCAGCAGTAGACATCTTAGTGTTAAGAGTGATGAAACGTTGCAACTGAATCTCAAGCATTTCTCCAAGCACATGATTGAACATATTTAATCTCTGGCAAAGCAAATCTTGTATACTTTGCTTCATGTCATCATTTCCCTCGTAGACTTCAATCAGTGCCTCCCATAAAGATTTGACTGATTTGTATTCTCTGAAGCCCTGAGCGATGTTAGGAGACAGTGCCATGGTGAGAATGGCGAGGGCTTTCTCTTCTTGATCCACCTTATCCAATTCCTCATATGTGTAGTTTTCAACAGGTTTATCTACCACAGTACCGTCTTCTCGAGTGACTGCAATTTTGACAGGCTCACGTAAAAAACTTCTCCATACTTTAACATCTTTCATTTTGACGTATTTCTCGAATCTGAACATCCATTCCGAAAACCCTTCAGCAGATAATAGTCGTGGAATGCGAGTAGTACTGTTGCATGGTAGTAGCCAACTCCATTGAAAAATTGATTAATATTTAATCGAAAAGTAGAACAAAAACCAGTTCTGATAAGGCCGAAATCCCAAACCGAAAACGCAAGTTCTGAACGAAAAACACGAACCGAAAACTCTGAGAAACTGAAAACACGAACCGAGAACTTAAAACAACCAAAAACAATTTCAAACCTAATCCGAAATCCTTCAACCGCCACCGAACACTCTAAATCCTAGAAGCTTCCATCGAAAACTCTATTGGGCTCACCGAAATCACAACTGGACGGACCGAAATCTCGTAAGCAACCACCGAAAACACAAAAACCCTAACCAAAAATGTTGCGCCGCCACCGAAATCACCCAGCTGACACCGAAAACCCCACTTTTAAGATTAAACACTTAATTTTACCCAGAAAAATGATAAAGACGAAGAACACCAAACACCAAAAACTTCAAAAAACAGTCCAAATCGCCTAAAATCATCCAAAAACACCAAGAACACCAAGATCCAAGCAAAGGTTTCGAAGAAATTGATACCAAAACATCCAACAACACAAGGTTTTGAGGCTCTGATACCACTTGTAGGTTCAAAACTATCAAGATCTAATTGGTATGAAACAAACACTCGATTGTGTGGAATCCAATCGGGTGAATAATCACGAAACAAGAACAAGAATAATCTTCAATGCACACCTTGATTAATCCAAAGTCTTGTACATAAGATTGTGTGATTGCTTGAACAAATTCTCTATCTCTCTAGCTTAGCACAGTTCCCAAAGCAATCAATCAGACAATGACAGCTGTAATAGCCTTATATACCTACGCCTAAAACCCTAAGGCCATTAATCAAGCCCATCGAAATCGAAACAGCCCAGCCCACCAAAATCCAAGTGATTTCTGTCCAACATGACCGAGAACTAGGGAGTTTTCGGTCCCTGACCGAAAACACCAAACAACCTATAAATTTTGAGTTAAACTCTTTAAATGCAAAGAGTAAACCAACTAAAATATGTCCTAACAGTGGTAGTTGGCGAAGTGGCTGCGATCAGTGTTGTTGGGGAGGGGTCTGACAACGGTAAGCAAGTGGTGATGGCTAGTTCGGATGATGATAGCATAGCGGCTGGTGTTGTTGAGAGCATTAGGTTTGAGAAGAGAACGACTGAAAAAAATAATGATTCCCATTTTAGGGTTTGGGAATATATTAGGGTTTGGAATAGACATATGCGTATATATGGCCGTTTCATTTAGTCTATGCTTTAAATTGTTTTACATGTCTTAATTTTTAAGACTTTTGTGCATTAAGATACTTGTAAATTATGTATGTAATATATAATGGTGTATATATATATATATATATATATATATATATATATATATATATATATATATATATATATATATATATATATATATATATATATATATATATATATATATATATATATATATATATATATATATATATATATATATATATATATATATATATATATATATATATATATATATATATATATGGTTAGGATTAAATGTGAATTGCATCTATTTTGTAAATGTAGGACTAATTGTAGAGCATTTGATCGAAATGATCTATGGTTTTAGATGCAGGGGCCTAATTGTAAATATATGATAATTAATCAATCAAAATTTATAATTAAACCCCTAAAAAGAGTATTTTAGTCTATTAATCAAATTTTAAAAAAGAAATCCCTTATTTATCTCCTAATTTGTTGGGATTTCAGCAATCGGAGGCGTGTTTCTAATGAACACATCTTAGACCTAAATACGAGAATAAGGGATTTTCTTTACTACATAAGCTATTTTTCAAGAATATATCGTATATGTTGTTATTTTAGTCATATTCTCCAAGAATGCTATGTAAAAAAGAATGTGCAATTTATATATTTTTAGTTTGGTCTTTTGGCACAGTTATTCTTGAAGAATGTAATTAATATTGTACCTTTTTGCATATTCTTTGAGAATGTAGTATATTTTGTACGTTTTATTACAAAATAATCTATGAACTTCGGTGTGATTATACGCTCATTCTCCGAGAATGAATGATCCATTTAGTAATATGTTGAACAATTCTCCATAAACACATTCTTAAAACTCAATTAAATATATAAAACAATGGCTAATTGACTTATTTGGTGCTAATAATTTGTATGTTACGAAACATGTTTAAAAATACACAATTCTACGAGAATGCTGTCAAAATTCACTCATGAACAATGTGGTAAAACTCCTAACCCAGAAAACCATTCCTCAAGAATGAACTTTACATGTTCATTCTTCGAGAATGCAAAAGCCAAAATATGGGAACTAAACTCAAAAAACAGTATAAAGGAGAAAATGGATTAAGGGAAAGAAGGGGGAGATAAAAAAAATCAGCCGAAGGAGTTCACATTTGAACATATATATATATATATATATATATATATATATATATATATATATATATATATATATATATATATATATATATATATATATATATATATATATATATATATATATATATATATATATATATATATATATATATATATATATATATATATATATATATATATATATATATATATATATGAAAGGTTGGCCAAAAAGATGAAAGGTTGGCCTGGATATATTGATGGCCAAAAAGATGAAAGGTTGGCCTGGATCGAATATTTAAATTATTTAAATTAAAAATTTGTAATCTGGAAAATAATTAGAGTTCATAATAAAAGGTTCTTTTACATAATAAACACTGTATGACTAAGTAGGATAGTTAGCCGAGTCAACGAGTATTGTGCCCTGAAATGTCATTCTTTGGCCTAAAACGGGCTAAAACGCGACTAGTGGCCATGTCCATGCTTAGGCCAAACACTGAGTATTATGACCTTATAAGATTATGAACAAAATCATTTTTTCCAAAATTATTTTTCCAGACTTTTTTTTTAGTCACAATTTCAAGCCATGATGGTTTCAACACTTGAATAATTTAGCCTTGCATTAAGGCGGAACAGATATTTAATGTATAAGAAATAAATACAAGCAAGTAAATATGAAAACTTACAATATATGAGCAGACTTTTATTTCAGCAGAAGGATTTTTACAAGATGGGTTGAGATAATACAAGAGATTTGGGTTTTTCTAGGTCTGCCTAGAACTGATAGCAAGCCTATCTATTTATAAGCTCGGATTTCAAATATTTATGAAATCTATTCTATACAAGATCATTGAGGCCTGATATAATGGCCGACAATAGTACAATAATTTGTTAACTTTATTAAAGAAGATTCGGTTTACGCATCTTCTGTGTTCTCGTGAATGGAGGGGCCTTCCACCTTCAATTATGGGCTGTATTGCTTAAGGCATTTTGTCCTTATTCTTGAATTGGGAATCTTTGAATAGAGTAGCTTCCATTTCTGTGAAAAGATCTTCAATAGGAATTGTTAGAAGTTCTTCATCAATTGTCTGGGATTCTCCTCTCAGCATATGAAAGTAATTTTCACTATCAACAGAGGTCATAGATTCATTATCGGAGTGACCTTTTATTTTCTCTGCATGCTGCATAATGACAGTCTTCATTTGATGAATGTACTCCTTAAGAATTTCTTGATCTATTGGGTCCTTATGATACTGATTCTTTAATTGTTCAGCAATTTGCTGTAGGGGCTCCTTTTTAGCTTGTTTTTGCCGGAATTCTTTCTGGGAGGTATACTTGTTAAGTGTTTCTTTGATTTGATCAATTACTTCCTTGGAGAGTATTTCTCCAGTTTCATGATTTTTTGCAATCATCTTGGGCCAAAATTTTGTAAGGAAAATCCTTTGAATCGAATGGAATTGTTGAGTGGTATAATCAACTTCTGGGATCCATTTCCAGATCCATGGAATTGAAAATTCAGTGAAAAAATGATATGAAGATAAATGTTGTTGACCACCACTATATTTAGTGATATCATTTATTAATCGGGGTGAAATTGTTACCCATTCCTCATATAATGATTTGAATGGTTCTGGAAGTATTTCAATCGATGTACCATATGATATCCACCATTTCAAAAATCAATTAGGAAGATCTTTATTATACACTTTGGAACACACTTTTATAAACCAAGAATGTTTTCTTTTTGAATTTTCATATAAGAATACTTTATAAAAGCTTTCAACATAATCCCAATAATTAAATTTCACAGGGATTCTCTGTTCAGGGTGTATAAACTCTTTTTCTTTCAGGGTGCTTATTCCCCAATCTTCTGCTGATATAATCTTTTTTATTATAATTTTGATAAAGTTATAAATTTGATTTGAATTGGCCGGATAAAAATGTGATATTTCACCAGATTCTGTGGCCTTTAAAATATTTTCATAATATGATCTTTGTTTATAAGATCCAGCTAAATATGAAGCAGTGTCCAAATATATGGACATAAGTAGCCAATCATCATTATTGGCATCAAAATACCTCATTATATCTTTTTCTTCAAGAATTAATATTAATTCTTGATGTGGATTTCTATAATCCTTTGAATCATCTGGTTCTTCTGTTATTACAGTATTTGTGTATGAATTGTCAGTATTACTGGTTTCACCTTTCTTTGCTTTTAGGAATTCCATAAATTCTCCATATAATGGATCATCCTGTTTAATTGAAGAAGATGATGAAGATGTAGTATTACTGCCACTTTTACTGTGATAAGGTAATGGAGGAAAATTTCCTCGACCTTGTCCCCTATGAGGGTACTGGCCTCTTCATGTTCCTCTATCACGAGGAATCATTCCTATAAGGTATAAATATGAAAATATCATTTTATTCAAGAGTTTTAGCAAGTAGTTTTGACAACGCCTAGTGATATCAAGTATTTTAGGCGTTGTTGAGCCCTGTTCTTGGTAAAATTATATCATATATGCATGGGTATTCTCACTTTTCGTGTCAGGACTTGTCTGGAGAAAAAGAACAGAAACAGGGACTAAAAGTGTACAAAAAGGAAAAAGTATGGAAAGAATGAAAAATCAAGAGAAGACGCACGCGCGCCGCGGGTTTTGGACTTGCGCGACGCGGATGTAAGGCGGTGGAACACATTCAAATGCCGAAGAAACGGGGAACGGATAAGTACGACCGCCGCGGATTTCACATTTGCGCGGCGCGGTCACGGGAAATTTGCAACTATAAATAGAGGCATTTCCAGCCGAAAACCCTAGCAAAGACTTGGTGTAAACATCGACTTAGAAGCTCTTTGACTCGAGGATTCATTTCAGCAAGCTCATATTTGGTATTTTCATGTTTTAGATTTTTATTTCATTTTAGTTAAACATTTGTAAGCTTTGAGTTGAGTCTTTGGGTGTGACAACCATTGATCTCAGGCTTAGGGTTCTGTTTTAGTAGCATTTTGGTTACTGATTTTGTATTTGGATATTGGATTTGGTAAATGCAATCATTCAGTCACATTGAATATTGGTTTTTCGGTGTTTTGGTTGTTAGTTTGTTATTTGGTTGTTTAATTGTGATTGAGCTTGTTTGTGACTTGGTTGGGACTGTTTTTCTTTGCTGAAAACAGTGGCTAACTTGGTTAGGTTAGGCATTAAACCTTGGCTGTTAACTGTCTCATAGGACTGTTAGTTATTAGCTAGTTTATGTTATGCTCGGTTTTGCTAGTTTGAATGCCTTCAATTGCTCCTGATTCAGAGATGCACTTCTGAGTTCAGAAAGAAACTAGGTATTTTGGACATAGCTAAGCTTGGCTTGGGTGTTTGAATATTGCTTTGAGGTAGACAGATAGAAGTTAATTCCTCCGACTATAGCTGTGACACTATCAGTTGGTAATCTCTCATCTAGGCTGACCACGTAGCTCCTGTGGATCGACCCTGACTCCACTATACTAGTGAATGTTAGGTTATTTCTTATTTTTGACCGCATGACGACCTCTGCGTGCACGTCAAATTTTGGCGCCGTTGCCGGGGAGCTGTGCGCTTAGGTTAGGTGAGTTGTAGGACTTAGTTTCTGATTTTTGATGTTTGATTTTAGTTTGCTGAATTTTGGTATGTGTACATCCTTATAATGGGTGATTACATGTACTCGGATCAATATTATGAAGATTATGAAAATCCGGCTGACACCTATTACGAGGATGGTTGCTACAATGGATCATTTGATGACAATGGATGGCGGACCGAGGAGTCATCTCATCTTGAGAATTCTGTAACTTGGGCCCAACTTTGGGTATTCATGTATAATAACTACCATGAGCAGAAGGACCAGGCTGAAGCTCTTGAAAAAGTGCAAGCTTCTTTAGATAGGTTAGAGGAAAGTTGGAAATGTTCACCACCTTCGCCAGAACCGGAGGTGAGTGAGTTTTATACCAATGATAATGTGTGTGAACTTGCATCACCTGAATATGTGATGGAAGGGCATACACCTTGGGAAAGTCAAGAGACCACTGAGATGGTCGAAACGGTTGTTGAGGAAGAGGTTGTAGGTGACAATGCTACTGTAACATCCCAAAATTTTAGGGTAAATTTAAAAAAATTTAAACGAAAACTTCAATACAAGAAAAGCCACTTAATTAATTTTCATAAAATTCCATAACTTATAAGTTTAATGAAAACACCCCAGGATTAACAGAAGTTAACGAAATCTCAATATAGCGGAATATTAATTCAAAAACAGTCCTCCAATGAAGCAGCACAGTGTATACACGTCATGCCTTGCCATCCATGGTACCTGATGTACCTGAAACAATAGTTTATATAGGGAAAGGGTAAGCACGAAGCTTAGTGAGTTCCTCAAAATACCATATGATCCATCACATAACATACAACACATCATAACCATTCATATGTCTGTGAGACTCGCGGGCTATCCCTGTTCTGCTGAAGACTCACGGATAATTCCCGTTCTTGTCTTATCGCTCGCAGGCTTCTCCCGTTCCGTCTAATGACTCGCAGGCTATTCCCGTTCCGCCTATTGGCTCGCGGGCTATCCCGTTCCGTCCATAAACAATCATTATCATAGCAATAATTCATACAATTATCATAACAGGTAAGATCACCTTAGTCTAACATATCTTCCTTCCTACGCATGCAATATCACCTATAGTATAGTGAGAAGACTCACCTGATTATAGTTGACTATTTCGTTTATCTTTCTCGGCTTTGTATTTCCTTCAACTTTAACTGTTAACATAATAAGAAATCTATCATTTCTTAATCCTTAACTATATTGTAGTCGTATCATTAAACCCTTCAGTAATTCCAATATGATACTCCATGATTTATCAAGTAAAGAACAGCCAGGTAGAAGATTAGATGGGGTGGCAGGATCCTTTCAGCATTTTAGCCTTTCGGAAAATCCAACAACCAGATCCCAAGTAATCGGCCTAGTCACCGTCCTCGTAAGTAAATCAATCGGTATTATTTTCGGAATTACGAATTGTTATAATAACGACATTTTAAGGTTTTTGTTTACTATTGTTAGAAATGAGTATAATATAACATATGTTATACTTATTAAATATTCTACTTCTTAACACAAAAACTATTTTACAATACCTAATTAAGCTATAGAAAAGTTTGTAGTTACCTTATGACCAGTCGTCGGAACCTATAACTTCTTCGCTAGGTTTTTGAGCTTCCTTCCACTCACTTCTTACACTCTAGTGCTTAGAAACCTCTATATATTGGATTGAGATTTGTTGGTGTGGTTTATGAGATGTTTTGGGGGGTATTTATACTTGAATTCTTGAATAAAAAATGGCATGACACTTTTGACAAAAGATTTTAATAATATAATTTTGTTGAAATTAAAGGCCTTCTAGAATCAGTCTGTTCAAGATTGGTTAAGCCGATCTTAAACCCATTAAATTCACGTTTTTATTTGATATTCAGCAAATTCATCTCAATACCTTTCCAGGGATGTATTTTACGTATTTATACGATTTTTCTATGATTTATTATGAATTTTTGAAAACAGACTATCTAATCTGTCAATTCCGAACTAATCAGTAAAGATTGCATTTTTTACCATAGATAATGTCATTTTCAAGCTTACTATTATTTTTGGTAATTGTACTAGACTCAATTTGTAAACTTTGTGCACTGGTTTGAGGTCCAAATGATATTTCTAGAATTAATTATGATTTTTCTAAAAACGACACAAAATGCTGATTTTCATATGAAATTGTAACTAAAGTTTTTCTTAGCTTTATAACTACCAATGATCATATAAATCCTAACACTCTTATTTTAAGTATATGTTATAATCAGGATACGGGTCTTACAAGTCTCCCCCACTTATTTGGATTTCGTCCCGAAATCCGCATTCTCGAACGCCTCTATGTATTTCCCATCGAGTCCTTGTGTCCTTCAAAAATCCTCCTCGTCTTGTTGCCGAAACTTTACAAGATTTAATTATCTTTCCCGTTCAACATTCACATACCTCTGTTATAATGCTTAAGGTCCTATTATTCTCATTCACTCCATACTTCTTTTCTTCTAATAACTCTAGATGTACAAAAAAAAAAAAAAAAACTCTAACTGTTTCTCACAGTTCCACACATCGACTTGACCGGCTACTATTTACAGTACATATTTAGTACTTTCTAATCTACCTATATACATAGTTAACCTAGTTAACTTGCAACACCTAATTTTTAACACTATTTCGTATTTATATGAATTCGTCATATTTCAACACACATTGTCTCAATTCAACATTTCTTTTAAATACTTTTTGGCTAAATAAGTCTATTTTTGTAGAATCTCCAAATTTTTGTGTTCTACCGAAATATAAAATTTACATCATCTTTTATAAGTTTTTTTTTTTTTGGAGTACTGAACACTCTTTAAACTATTTCCATTATATGGAGACATAAAATTTTGTTTTATTTCAAAAGTCTCTTTATTATCTCGTTCTCACCAGAGTCAAGCAGAGAATTTTGAAAAAATGTCACTTGGGGTAGTGAAAAGTCGCATCTACTGTAGTTAGTTTGAATTTCGGTAATTAAAACGTGAGGTGTCCTTTCAGTTCCGTGTGTCCTTTCGGTTCCAGCTGCAAGATACTATATATACAGGTATGTAGTATCATTCATTCTCAGTCTCATCATCTCTTATCACTAGTTTGTTCGTAAACGAACTCATATTTAAAGCCGAGTCATGGAAAACATATCTTCAATGGGCGATCTGTCGAACCCTGGACCTGGTTTTCCGCAAGGAGAGGGTACTTCAAACCAAGAATTCTTAATAGAGTTTGGTGACTCTAACATTCTAGACATCTATCATCCATACTTCGATTACCTTTCTAATGTTTTGTTTGATTTTGAATTATGGTACAGTCTTCCAGATATACTACCAATAGAGCATCTCCACGATGAGCCGGAAATTTTTCCCGAGTTGAACATTAACCTAGATGATCCAGTACATGCATCTGACTTTGCACTTGATCAGACTCCATGCCTTCTACCAGGTTAAATTCTTTTGAATGATCCATTTATAAGTATTCTGTTTTGTTTTATCATTTGACATGTGTTATTTGTAGACCCATTTGTGGATGGTCTAACGGAGTACAATCCATTCATCGACGTACCCTCAATGAGCAGTGAGATCATCCCCATGAATCAAGGATTTATGGCTGACATTCAAAATGACAATCAATTACAGACGATTGATAACATCAATATTGATATGAATCCCGAGTTTGGGGTTGGTTTTCAATACCAAAATCACCTTCAGGTGATTCAAAGGAACCTAGAAGGATTTCAAAATCCTGATATTTTAGTTGAAAACCAACAATTATTACCGATAGAGGCCATTAATTTTGATGAATCAATGTCCATCTTTGGGTCAAAAAATCAGGATCATGTTCAAATGATCCAGAATGATAACAATACAATTGGATTTGAACCTTCTAGTTCAGAAAACATAGCAGGTGGCAGTGGAAGAGGTTTCAGACATTTATTAAGTAGGGAAATAATAGTTGAACACTTTAACGAACCAATTGAGAAAGCTGCGAAGGAACTCAACATTGGAACGACACAATTAAAAAAACGTTGTAGAGAATTAGGTATCAATCATTGGCCCCAACGACAACTTACGAGTTTGCAAACCCTTATTGATCGTGCTGAGGTAAAGAACTACATTTTTTTTTAAATTCCTTTATATCATAAGGTTGAAATTACTAAAGTTATTTGTGCCACAGGAATTTGGTAATGAATTTATTGAGGCAACAGAATTATCGGGAGATTTAATACCCAACCTAAAAAAAGAAAAAGAAGCGATAATTGAAGGGTCACAATCGGGTCTAACAGACGGAACAAAGAAGCTAATACAAGCTGCTCATAAGGTTGTATTTAGGAAAAGAAAAATTCAGGAAAAGGGGGAAACTTCATCAAGAACTCATACACAGCAGCAATCTCCGCCATCTAATTCTGGTATGAGTAGTATTAACCCTGGTTTACTCGAGTCTTCGAGTGAGGAGAATTTTTGAGGCTTTGTAGGTGACCTAGCCTGGTTTCCTCCTTCTTATAGCTACCCCCAACTGGTTCTGAATTAGAGCCCTTCCTCATCACTGCCCTACTTACACACGCCCCAAATGAGTCAATATTTAGCCCCTAATCATGCGGTTACAGGTTCCAACCCTATCGAGACCCCATACCTTGGAGCTCCTCCTCCAATAACTGAAAGCATACCACTTCCAAATCCTCGAGAAGGTACAAGTCAACCTAATGATGACAAAGATTGGAGTGTAGAAGATCTTTTTTTTCGCTTCTTTCTGATTCTCCGATTTAGGTTAGTAGTTCTGTAAACTTTCATTAATGTATTAATATAAAGTTGTAGTAATGAATTAAATATATTGACGTGTTACTATAATTTTAATAATTTCATCGATTCAATATAATATTCATGTCGTTCCCCTAATTTCGTATTCCTCCCCCACTTGGACTAAAGTCCAAGTCTGTTTATTCGATTTATAATTTTTTTTTACGAGCCCTTACTCTCGAACAAAAACCAAGCCCACTCTGCTCAGCCAACAACTTGCATCAGGGGCAAACACCATCTCAATAAACATGTTTCGATAATGTAAAGACGTTTACATCAACCACCATATGTTACTCATCCGCTTGCGACCCTAGTCAACACCTCTATCGTCAATTACCTCAATCACGAGCGAGTGATCCAGACTCTCAACCCACACGACCTGATCAATCACTCAAGCAAGATCAATACAAGGGTAGGTAGCCCCACTATTACACAGCACTAGGCATGTACAGAGTCGACTCAAAAATACCCGCTATCATCTCAGGCGCCGCTTTCACCTATTTGACCGTGAGTTGGAAAACTCACCCTTGCATCCTCTAGTCCCTGTCTGACTTGTGCGCCCATTAGTTGCATGAAAAATAGCTACCACAATAGCACTTTGACATTCTCCCTTTCAACAGTCTTCAAGCTCAGTAATCAATTTAAGCATGATCGGTCAAACCAAACTGGTATGATTACATCTTAATTGTTCCTACTGAACCTCACAATCAACATTCAACAATCGAATGGATAAAGGTTTACCACATTACACTAGCATTTAAGTCAACTATGCTAGACACTCACATACTCAGCTCCTTGGATCCTTCGTGACGAACTCCCGACTCAAACGCAGATCCTGTGCTTTCGATAGTAGGAGCTCTACTACTACCTTCCACACCTATCCATGTTCGTTCCAAGACCCGTCTCGAAATATCCAATTCGCTTCTCACCGATAATTTTAACACATACGCCCTTACAAGGCATATGTCAACCCTTCTAGGAATACTTGGAATCCCACCCCCACCCTGCTATTCTAACTAAGACGGAACTTCCTCCAGTGATGACAGATTGTTTCGCGAACGTAGTTGTATACAATATCAAACTAAACAGTCTTTCAAATAAGAGAATCTTCCCTAAGGCAACAACCAAACAAGGAACATGCAATAAGGTCAACTCACACATTCTATGACTATTCAGTCCATATTGTATACAACTTAGTGGAAATCTCTAAGCAACCTATCGGCACTAGCATACAGTTCTATTAGCAAATAGCAGATAATAATATAACAATGTGTGATCTCTACGAGGCATTTCAGTAAACATATACCATATGTTTTTTTAACATCCATAATATTAAATACTTAACCCTTTTCTCATACTGGCGTCGGCTGGCGGTACACACTGTGTCTTCAGTTCACCCTTCATAAAACATCTTTCTTTCGTAAAAATGTTTTAATAAAACTCTTAAGCCTCAACTTGAGTCCAGAACTCACTAAGTGAGCCTGATTCTCTCAAGCTGTGCTCTGATACCAACTTGTAACATCCCAAAATTTTAGGGTAAATTTAAAAAAATTTAAACGAAAACTTCAATACAAGAAAAGCCACTTAATTAATTTTCATAAAATTCCATAACTTATAAGTTTAATGAAAACACCCCAGGATTAACAGAAGTTAACGAAATCTCAATATAGCGGAATATTAATTCAAAAACAGTCCTCCAATGAAGCAGCACAGTGTATACACGTCATGCCTTGCCATCCATGGTACCTGATGTACCTGAAACAATAGTTTATATAGGGAAAGGGTAAGCACGAAGCTTAGTGAGTTCCTCAAAATACCATACGATCCATCACATAACATACAACACATCATAACCATTCATATGTCTGTGAGACTCGCGGGCTATCCCTGTTCTGCTGAAGACTCACGGATAATTCCCGTTCTTGTCTTATCGCTCGCAGGCTTCTCCCGTTCCGTCTAATGACTCGCAGGCTATTCCCGTTCCGCCTATTGGCTCGCGGGCTATCCCGTTCCGTCTAATGACTCGCAGGCTATTCCCGTTCCGCCTATTGGCTCGCGGGCTATCCCGTTCCGTCCATAAACAATCATTATCATAGCAATAATTCATACAATTATCATAACAGGTAAGATCACCTTAGTCTAACATATCTTCCTTCCTACGCATGCAATATCACCTATAGTATAGTGAGAAGACTCACCTGATTATAGTTGACTATTTCGTTTATCTTTCTCGGCTTTGTATTTCCTTCAACTTTAACTGTTAACATAATAAGAAATCTATCATTTCTTAATCCTTAACTATATTGTAGTCGTATCATTAAACCCTTCAGTAATTCCAATATGATACTCCATGATTTATCAAGTAAAGAACAGCCAGGTAGAAGATTAGATGGGGTGGCAGGATCCTTTCAGCATTTTAGCCTTTCGGAAAATCCAACAACCAGATCCCAAGTAATCGGCCTAGTCACCGTCCTCGTAAGTAAATCAATCAGTATTATTTTCGGAATTACGAATTGTTATAATAACGACATTTTAAGGTTTTTGTTTACTATTGTTAGAAATGAGTATAATATAACATATGTTATACTTATTAAATATTCTACTTCTTAACACAAAAACTATTTTACAATACCTAATTAAGCTATAGAAAAGTTTGTAGTTACCTTATGACCAGTCGTCGGAACCTATAACTTCTTCGCTAGGCTTTTGAGCTTCCTTCCACTCACTTCTTACACTCTAGTGCTTAGAAACCTCTATATATTGGATTGAGATTTGTTGGTGTGGTTTATGAGATGTTTTGGGGGGTATTTATACTTGAATTCTTGAATAAAAAATGGCATGACACTTTTGACAAAAGATTTTAATAATATAATTTTGTTGAAATTAAAGGCCTTCTAGAATCAGTCTGTTCAAGACTGGTAAAGCCGATCTTAAACCCATTAAATTCACGTTTTTATTTGATATTCAGCAAATTCATCTCAATACCTTTCCAGGGATGTATTTTACGTATTTATACGATTTTTCTATGATTTATTATGAATTTTTGAAAACAGACTATCTAATCTGTCAATTCCGAACTAATCAGTAAAGATTGCATTTTTTACCATAGATAATGTCATTTTCAAGCTTACTATTATTTTTGGTAATTGTACTAGACTCAATTTGTAAACTTTGTGCACTGGTTTGAGGTCCAAATGATATTTGTAGAATTAATTATGATTTTTCTAAAAACGACACAAAATGCTGATTTTCATATGAAATTGTAACTAAAGTTTTTCTTAGCTTTATAACTACCAATGATCATATAAATCCTAACACTCTTATTTTAAGTATATGTTATAATCAGGATACGGGTCTTACAGCTACTTCTGACTCAGCAACCTTTGAAGCTTTTGATATTTTTGAGGGTTTTGAGAATGTTGAGCTGGTGATGAGTGAATCTGTACCATCATCAGACAATTTGGTTGACGAGGATGTTGTGGAGGGGACTGTAAGTGACAGTACAGATTCCAACCCAACAATTCCCGAATTTTTTGAAGTTGTCGATATTTTTGGGGAAGGGGGTGTAGATGACAATACTACCCCTGACCCTGTAATTTTTGAAAATTTTGAGAAATTTGAAGGAAAGGATCTGATGATGGGTGACTTTGTACCATCATCAGATCAAACAAGTCGTTCACTCTTGGTTCCGATCCACCTGTTGGACGATGATCAAGAAGTTGATGTTGACGAATTGAAATTTGAAAACAATAATAGACATGATTTTATCACCACTCATGATCCATTCATGAATGGAAGATTAGATGTAATTAATACCATCGATGAGGACATATGGAAGCATCCTGATATGTTGCCTTCCGATCCCATTCGATTGGAAAATTCTTATTGGTACTGCAAGCCAAGATTGCAAAATGAAAATAACACGCAATATGAGAGCAACAAACGAGGCACAGTACAACTACTGGAAGCGGCACTGGGCACACTTCATGTCAAGCCTATGACTTTGAAGAGATATAGAAGGAAGGATCGAGCTTGGAGGTTCAAAGCTACCTCCAAGCATTCACGGGAATTAATCACAAAATGGCAACTGGGCAGCAACAGGAGAACCAACAAGCCATTTGACCCAGGAAAGTTTTGAGAAGCATGTGGGCAACAAAGGAACGGCGGTGACTGAAAATCAGCAGAAACAAATGGCGTACGATCCACCGTAACTCGAGCAGGAGTACCACGTCTGGCTGAAGACGTTAAACTTAGCGCTTGTTGGGAGGCAACCCATCGTGTCATAAGTAGGTTTTATTGTTCTTAGGATTAATTTAGAAAATACATCAATCGTTTGCAGGAATTAGTGGTTTGAAGCAAGTGTGGGGTCGTGTGAAAAGGTTTTGAAATTTTCAAGACCGCGCCGCGGATTTTTGTATTGCGCGACGCGGGGTCGGAACTCAACCCGATGCGCAGGGGTTGAATTGGCGACACGCGCGCCGCGGAACAGGGAAATGCGCGCCGCGGGAAACGATCAGACGGTTTTCGCCTTTATTGGGTGAGCCGCGGCTCACAACTCAAATCACACGACTCGGAGCTCTGGTGATCGAAACTTTTTCGCATTTTTTCTTGCTTATTGTGTTGCTACTACCAAGGTACACTCTTTTAACTATCTATTAGCTGTTTAAACTAGTTATTAGGTAGTTAATTTTAGGGTTTAGTCCAAAAAGTTCAAAAACTTAGAATCACTAATGCTAGCCCGTAGGGTGTTTGTTTTGCCAAATGGACACCCTAGATGAGTTAATCGGAACCTAGACTACCTTGTAGTATCATTGAATTGAGATTTAGCAGGTTAAAATGGGGATTTGATCCCGGGTTTGCAAACAGGCGTACGCCGCGCCGCGCCCTTGCTCTTGGGCCGCGCCGCGGTGCGGTGGGGAAGGAAAAGGACTGATTTTGCAAAAATTTTGTTTTGTGGCTATATTTTTCTTTTGCAGATGATGTTCAGACTGGACCATGCCTTCCTTCAGTTTCCCACAGAGCTTGACACTTCGGTGGAGTATACCTCGCGGAGGGACGCCTTGATTCATCGCCGGGTCCTTGAGGCGACGGTTATAGATCGGGACATCCTGAGGGATGCTGGGCTCTGGGAGGCGATTGAGCCATTCCTACATCGCACCTGGACCCACGAGGAGGCATCATTCACATGCCGTGGCTGGGACAGGATTATGGCCACGGACGAGGACGTGGTCTACACGGAGCTGCTACTGGAGTTTATCTCCACTATCCATTTCGCTCCCAGGGTGGGAGACCCGCGCTCCAGGATGGTACGTTTTCGCTTGGGGGGTCTGCACCGGGAGTGCAACCTCCGGGAGTTCGGGAGGCGCACAGGCATCTACACGCCAGCGGACCTCCAACACCGTTTCTTCACCCGGTTCTTCGGGTCATGCATTCAGGGGGAGCCGGAGCGCCCCCCCCCCCCCCCCCAACATGGAGGTTTGGACACCGCTGTCCAATGTCAGGTATGAGGCAGGGACCTCGAGGGAGAGTCACTTGCATGATCCTCTTCACCGCCTCATGCACCGTATCGTCTCCACCTCCATCATGCATCGGGAGGGGGGCGAGAAGGTGTCGGGCGATGATATGACATTCTTGTGGGTTCTCCTCGACCCGTCCCGATTCCTTCATCTTCCCTTTGCCCTCGCGATTGCCTTCTCCACCCACGCGACCGGCGCCTCCTCCAGCAGCCCTTTAGCCAGGGGGTACTTCATTACCCGCCTGGCCCACTCCTATGGCATTCTTACTGCCCCAGTAGCTGCCTCTCTGACTGCTCTGCCTCCATCGCGCACGTCAGCACGCACTTTGGAGAGGATGTTGCTCATTGAGCAGCAGCGACCAGGGCAGTACATTCGAGCTCCGATCGAGCCTCCTCAGGCACCTCAGCCTGCATACGCCCAGCCCGGCAGGAGACGCCGGAGGCCAGAGCCACCAGCACCAGCGCCGTAGCCCTCAGCCGGCTGGAGGCCAGAGTCACGCAGATTGAGGGCCAGCTCGCGAGAGTCTTGGACCAGCTCGAGTGGATCGGGGAGGTGCTTATTCAGACGGCATCTGTCCAGGGCCACCGCCCCCGACCATTCCCAGCCCGGTCTCACGATCATGAGGCTGGTCCCTCCAGGCCGCCTGGTAGTGATTGATGTATCTTTTTTCTTTTCTTTCTTTCTTTCTATTTTCTTTTTTTGGATTTATGTACAAACTTATGACACTTCTATCTGTATATTTCTGTTCATATTTTATTTGTCATGTTTGTTTTTAATTTGTTTGTTAAGTCATGCATGATATATCAAATTGAGAGGGAGTTGTCTCAAGATAAGTGTGGGGTCACCGTGCCCCTTCACTTGTCTTGACCACCGGCGTGTCCTACTGTAGCGCTACAACTCCAGCAGATGAATCGAGGATCTTTTTGTATGCATTATACCTGTGATATTGAGCACCAAGCAGTCCATCGTCCAAAAAGGGGTAACTCTTTCTCCCTTGTTTTGAAACTAATTTTGTACAACGGGGACGTTGTACGGTTTTAAGTGTGGGGTGTGGACGGTCGAAAGAGATATTTTTGAAATTTTTTGCAGAACTGATCAATTTTTCAATTTTTAGCAATATTTTTCAAAATTTTTAATGAATTGCAATTTTGAAATGAAGGGTTTGTGACTGTGATAGCATCAGTATTTTTCAAGAAATACTGTTTAGTAGTGATCATGCTATTAGTTAGTCAAATAGGTTGAGTTTTACGAGTTAGAAGATTGAGCCGTTTTAGAATTGGAATTTAGGAAGGAAATGTCAATCTGTGGCCTTTGTTGTTCGAGCCGGTAGGTCTAAAATGGGTGGGCCTTATGCACCTTACCACCTAAGATCGTCTGGTCTGGGATGGTATTTCTGAAAGCTCGATACACGGACAACATCGAAAGTCATGGACGATTCCTTAATGGCCTTTAGAATCTGAACGAGTAAGTACACTTCATTGTGGACAGAAAGTTTGTAATCAAGGGTTCTCTAGAAAGCCATGAATTCCAAAGAACAACTCAATTATGTTTTCACAAACTATTCCATTCTAACTCGAAGAGCAATAAGCTTTGAAACTAAACACATTCAAAAACTGTTCGAGTCTCTATTACAATTTGTTAAAAACTCTCTTGCTTGGGGACAAGCAAGGCACAAGTGTGGGGTGTTTGACAACGCCTAGTGATATCAAGTATTTTAGGCGTTGTTGAGCCCTGTTCTTGGTAAAATTATATCATATATGCATGGGTATTCTCACTTTTCGTGTCAGGACTTGTCTGGAGAAAAAGAACAGAAACAGGGACTAAAAGTGTACAAAAAGGAAAAAGTATGGAAAGAATGAAAAATCAAGAGAAGACGCACGCGCGCCACGGGTTTTGGACTTGCGCGACGCGGATGTAAGGCGGTGGAACACATTCAAATGCCGAAGAAACGGGGAACGGATAAGTACGCGCGCCGCGGATTTCACATTTGCGCGGCGCGGTCACGGGAAATTTGCAACTATAAATAGAGGCATTTCCAGCCGAAAACCCTAGCAAAGACTTGGTGTAAACATCGACTTAGAAGCTCTTTGACTCGAGGATTCATTTCAGCAAGCTCATATTTGGTATTTTCATGTTTTAGATTTTTATTTCATTTTAGTTAAACATTTGTAAGCTTTGAGTTGAGTCTTTGGGTGTGACAACCATTGATCTCAGGCTTAGGGTTCTGTTTTAGTAGCATTTTGGTTACTGATTTTGTATTTGGATATTGGATTTGGTAATGCAATCATTCAGTCACATTGAATATTGGTTTTTCGGTGTTTTGGTTGTTAGTTTGTTATTTGGTTGTTTAATTGTGATTGAGCTTGTTTGTGACTTGGTTGGGACTGTTTTTCTTTGCTGAAAACAGTGGCTAACTTGGTTAGGTTAGGCATTAAACCTTGGCTATTAACTGTCTCATAGGACTGTTAGTTATTAGCTAGTTTATGTTATGCTCGGTTTTGCTAGTTTGAATGCCTTCAATTGCTCCTGATTCAGAGATGCACTTCTGAGTTCAGAAAGTAACTAGGTATTTTGGACATAGCTAAGCTTGGCTTGGGTGTTTGAATATTGCTTTGAGGTAGACAGATAGAAGTTAATTCCTCCGACTATAGCTGTGACACTATCAGTTGGTAATCTCTCATCTAGGCTGACCACGTAGCTCCTGTGGATCGACCCTGACTCCACTATACTAGTGAATGTTAGGTTATTTCTTATTTTTGACCGCATGACGACCTCTGCGTGCACGTCAAGTTTGAGAAATGAGTTTTGTAAAGAACTGTATGGAATTCTTATATTCTTCAATTTCTCTTGCTGTGATTACAGCTTTTATTTTCTTCTTTTGCTTGAATTCTCTTTCTATATGTTTTAACATATAAACATATGCATTTTCTTTTACCTGTAATTTGGAATCAGTCATTGTTCATGCATAAAATTGTTGTACAATTTAAAATTCTTTCTAAAGATTTTATTTCTGAATTAATAATTATAGAAAACATTCTATAAAATGTTGGGGAGTATTCCTCAATTTCTTGTAAGTCCCACATTATAAATCTCATTAGTTGGTGATTACCATTTTTTTTGGCTTTTTCACTTTCTTTTAATAAATGGTTTAAATATTCCCTATCCTCTAGATAAAATATTTCTCCTTTAATATAAACTTTCCATTTAGAATTGCTAGGTTCACTAGATTCTTTTGTTTTAAAATTATTTGAAATAGGACCAAAATTCATTTGGAGATCCATAGCTTCTATTTCATCGAGACTCATTTGGGTAATGGAATTATCTGATTTATCTGATTCTGTATTCATTGTAAATATTCTCGAGTTAAAAAATCAGGGAGATTATTATCTACTCCTTTTCTGTATTGAACTTCAAAATCAAAGCATGCTAAATTAGCTTGCCATCTTGCAAACATTTGTTTAGAGACATCATGTTTAAAATCTTTAATAAGAATAAACTTGGCTGCTTGACAATATGTCTTTACAATAAAATGCTGGTTGTATAAATCATCTTGGAATTTTAAAATGCATTTTACTAAAGATAATATTTCTTAAGCAGTAGTAGAATAATTCTTTTATGCTGGATTCCATTTTCCTGAATAAAATTTTATTAAATATTCTCTTTTAGATTCTGGACTATTTTGTTTTAAAATTCCTCCATAGCCTATATCTGAGGCATCTGTTTCAACAATCTTTTCCCAATTTGGGTTAGCCAAAGATAAACATGACAAAGTTTTAACTTTTTATTTTATTCTCTTTACTACTTCAGTGTGTTCTTCACTCCATTGAGGTGGGTTCTTTTTTAGCCTTTCATAGAGAATAGCAGTATCTTCTGCTAAATTTTTATAAAATTGAGAAATATAATTTAAGCTTCCCAAAAACCTTTGTAATTGTGTCTTATCTGTTATTTTATCAGGAAATTTAGAAGCAAATTCAATATTCCTATCAATTGGAATAATGCTTCCCTTTTCTATATTATGACCTAGAAATCTTACTTTTGTTTAAAATAAAGCCATCTTTGGTTGAGATATTACTAAACCATTGTTTATAATTATTTGTTCAAATATGTTTAGATGATGAAAATGTTGTTCAATATTTTTAGAGAATACTAAAATATCATCAATATAGACTATTATAAAGTTACTATTGTTGGATTAGGTGTCTAAGCCATGACTTTACATTTATATTTATCTTGTTAATTGAAGCAAAGTCCATTTGGGTTGCCCTCATAGCTGGAGGTTATGATACAGTTCAGTAGAGTAAAAGGTTGATTTATTAATTGTTTAATAAACCAATAGAATTAATTAAATGGTTTATTAATATATTAAAGTGTTAATATATTAATTAGAAACTATAATAATTAATTAAGATTTAATCTAGAATTAATTGGATTTAATTCAGTGATTAAATAAATTAATTAAAAGTGCAGGGACTGGTTTGTATTTATTCAATAGTTGAATAATCTGGCCAACCAGTGGAAGGGGCTAAGTTGGCGAAATTATGAGTGTGTACACTCATATTTCGAAACCCTAATTAGGGTTAAGGAAAGCCTTGTCAAATGGTTAACAGGATTGCCCATTTGGAGGCTCCTTAGGGTTTTGACTGTAACCCTTGGAAGCTATAAAAGGAGGCTACTGGCTGCCCTAAAACCTGCGCCACTTTTGAACCAAGATTACTCTGCTGGACTGTCTTCTCCATTGCTTTGGGTGTGACTTGCATTTGAGGCAGGACACTTGTGCTGCTAGCTTCAAGAACAAGATTCAAAGGTTGGTAATTCTTGTTTTAAACTTTAGAAATTATTGTTGGCCATTAGCTTTAGTTTATTATCTTCATAGAAGAAAACGTAGATCTTTCTAGGGTTGCATGTGAACCATAAGAAATTATTTGTTCACTGTTTGCTAGAAAACCCTTCAGTGGAATCAGAGCTTAGGCTTGTTTTCTTGTGTTTGATATAATATTGCATAAACTGTTTATTTTTTCATGAGGGGAAATTGAAAATTACCCCTTGTGTGGAGGCCAAAATTGTTGCCTAGGCTAGGGTTTCCTAACCCTAGCCGCCAAGCTCCTTTGTTCCCCTTATTTGCTTGATTTACTTGCCTTTTATAAGTAGGTTGTTATTTTGGTAACTAATTGGATTAATAAAATAACTAGAACCCTTTTGTGAAGGCTTGTAATTTTCAAACCATGTAGGGGCCATAGATAGAAAATTAATTTGATTAATTTATAAAATCTATCTAGATTTAATTAATTTAATTAATTGTTTTAATTAAAAGATAAATTAAATCACTTAATGAATTAATTAAATTTTCGAAAAATAGAAATAAATTTGCGAAAATTCCTAGAAAATTAATTCTAAAATATTTTAATAAGATTAAAATATATCTTATATATTTATGATTAAAAGTTAATATTTATATATAAGAAAAATTGGTTAGTCTTACCGTTAGTAGGTCTCATTCACAAAACTGTCCTATAAAGAGGGTACAAGGCGACTGACTATAAAATGGCAGTCTAATGGGTATCCACTCTTACCCACCGCTCTCCTAGTCAGTCGAGTATCGTTAGCCGAACGGGTTTGATAGAACCGCTGAGCCTCTTAAAAGTATAATGCTATAATTGAAAGTACTATAACCTCAAACAAATCCCAATCTAGTTACTTTAGGTTTAAAAAAATGTGAATTGGTGCAAATCCATGGAATTGCACATTGCACTTTGTGGAACGTTGGTGGAGCGTGTGTGGTTTACCGGCATGCCAACTGGGTCCACAAAGAGTTGCAATGGGTTTCTCGATTTTGTCATTATTAACGAAGCGTGTGTGGTTAACCGACACGTTAATTAGAGATGACAATTGACTTCGAGAGTACCAAGCTAATTTGCATGGTTATTCACACCCGGTTTGTGATCCTCGACATCCCAGTCACAAACAGTGGCGCACATCCGAGACTAAACATGCCATTGAAAAGTTCAATGTGTCTCAACAGATCTAGGAATTTCATAAGATGAAATTGATAAGTGTATTATCTACCTTAATGACCATTATGTTGTGATTACGGCATCCCTCTTCACACCATAGTTGGGGTATTTTGGGTCCTAGTCTTAATAAATAATATATTGGGTAATTATTTAAAAGGAAAAATTAAACTAATAAATTCTGTGTATTGTAGATGTCTGAATCAAGTGTCTATTCTCCTCCCTCTCCTCCTTCACCCATTTCTAAGAGCATCAGAAAGCACCTGCTAAATATGGAAAGGCTGACTGGCCTTAACTATATGGTATGGCTTCATAAATAGAGAATAGTTCTCTGTTTTGCTGTCAAGCCATATCTGACTGAGTGTCCGCTCCCCAAAGCATGACATCACACAGTAACTTGTGATGAGCATGACTCTTTGATTGTTAAGTCAAGGAAAGTTCGTTGCCTAATACTATTGATCATTGACCCCAAGTTCTGCAGGAATTTAGAATTCCTAGGGTCAGATAAGTTAACACAGCTAGTTGTGGAAAAGTTCCATGAACTGGTTGAGAAAGGACGAGCTAAGATCTTCAAAGAGTTTGAAGTGTGTAGGAAGTAGCACCAGTTCACATGTTCTCAAGACTGAGAGACACATAGGTGAACTGTATAAATTTGGTCCCCTTTTGATCGGGAGTTAAAGCATTAGCTCGACTCGCTGATCCGTTCATCCTGATGTACATGAAGGGAAACCAGATAAGACAATCGTGGATGTGCATTCAATGTTGACTCTGTATGAGTCGTTCATAGAGAAGCATAGTTCCATTGATTCAGCTGCTTCAGGATTGAGTCCAGTAATAGGACACATCAAGAAATGATCCAGATCGTTTGGACCGGTTCCTCGATGTTTCAAACTGGGAATCCACAGGGTGGGACACAGTCACGGAAAGATTGGAAAATGCTCCGAAGCCGAACAGTTTGGCAACTCAGGAATATCTTAAAACTCAGAACCCCTGATCCTTAATTCCTTGATACAGGATGTGTTTCTCACATTTGCTCTGTATGCATGGACTCTGTAGGATGTGGGATGTTATTGCATAGGAGCATATTCAGATTGGATCTGAAGCTCATGCAGTTTTAGAGTTCAGTTAGATATTGAAATCATGTTATTAGCCTATTAGATGCGTATGACATTGTCAATCATATAATACATTGTTCAAGGATTTTTTTTTAATAAAATTATCAATTTTCTTTTAATACATGTTGTTTGAAATATCCTTGAAATATTGTATGATTGTGTTGAATGCACGATTAGTAATAACTTGAATATTGATACATCCAAAGTGTTTGGATTTTAGGAATTGTGTCCCTTATGATTGTTAAAATAAATAAGAATCGATTCAACCAAAGGTCCAATTGGACAGGACCTTGGAATCATTTGACTTAGAGTCAAATGATGAATTGAGTTCTTAATGTGCTAAGAAATGAATCAACCAAAGATCCAGTTGGTCAGGACTTTGGAATCATTTGGCTTAGAGTCAAATGATGATTAAGCTCTTTATAAAGCACATGTGGCAAGAAATGAATCATCCAAAGATCCAAAGGATGGGATTTTGGAATCAGTTAACTTGGAGTCAACTAAAGATTGCAAGTCTTGAACAGAATTAACAAAGTCGTAAGTTTACATAGAGATGTAAAAGAGATTGAGATTAGGAGCAACGGACACATCAGTTGTTGTGTATTGTTCAAATCTTGAAATAGAACACAATTATTTGTGCTTCACGATGTTTGTCAATCGGTATGACGAATATGGCTTCGCTTATCTGAATAAGCGATTGGATTGAAACCCTGAATAGTTCAAGGACTTCAAAGGAAGTACAAGACCCACAGAACCTGAGTGACAAAATAAACTGGGAAAATGTTTCACAATTTATTCCCTTCCAAGAACATTAATAGTTATAATGTGTCTTAGGGAAGATGATGGAGCAATGGTCTAAACAGTTCGATCCTCAATGTATGAGATACATTGTCAATTAGTTTCCGATACATTGAATACTAAACCAGTCAGACCATATTCCAACCACATTCTTCGACTAAGTAGGTTTTGTAGAAACTGTCTGAAATGTAAAGCTGGGATTGTCCCACTTGTACATTAAAGGTCCAGGGTCTTGTAGTGTTCGTCCGAACCTCATGACTAGCCTGAACCTAATCAGAAATGTCGTTTCACTGGCTATCCCGCTGTACCTGGAAGAGAAAGAGATCTTTTAGAAAGAACTTATGTTCTAAGGAAACAGTGGGAGTTTGGGACAGTCCTGAATGAGTTCAGGATTAGCCAAGTGAAATAACCTTTAATCATCACTAGGCTTAGAGCAGAAATCAGATTTTTGTTTTTTAAAATTCTGACATTATCTTCTCGTGACCAGTAGTACTGATCACCATCATAAGTAGTTATGATCAGGGTGACATACTGATTAGTGGTAAAACACTATATTTGGTACGGATTTACAATCCGACTACATGGAAGCATTGGTGAGCCCGGTTGCTGCCAATTAAGAGAACCTTAGGATGAGATACAGTCTATGTTGCATTTTGATTGATTTTACACCTGGTCTAAAAACCAGTAGGAGTAATTGAATCATCAAAAGAAAGCAGCATGGACAGAAACGTACCTTCAGAACATCTGGTTGAGTGAGACGATACTCAGTGTCAAGTAATTGACTCCGAGAGAAGCACTCTCAATAGAAGATGAAATCTGAAAGGATACTGCATAATGTAAGTCGTTAGTGGAGCGCGTGTGGATCACCGGCACACTAATAGGGACTCACAAAGAATATGCCAGTATAAAGGTACATGGGCCCGGGATTTCCCCGCGGGCATCTCTCAAGAAAGGACATTCAGATTCTCAAAATATGCCAAAGGATTGGATTATGAGAAAGGGCTGAAAGATATCCATTAAGATGTCAGAAAGGTTTGGATTCTCAAAATGTGCCATAAGCTCTGGATTTTGTGAATAGTCCATAACCGTGCTAAAGCCAGTGGGAGTGTCGCTGTTATCTCTATCTCCGTATGTGTGTTACATAATGTTTCTAGGAAACGTCTCTTTTCATTACAAAGAGTAATGACTTGGTGTTAAGAGACGGATCGCTATGAAAGACTTAATAAAGATACGGCATGCTCGGGTGGTTATAAACGTCTATGAGATAGATCGAAACTCTGCCAAAATGATATTGATGAGACTCAAGATGCATTGCCTAGGAAATAGTTTTCTATCATTGCAAAGTGTGATGATTTGGCATGAGAGATATAAAAGGTGCAGCATACTCACATAATCTATAGACATCTATCAGATAGATGTTGTCATCAGTATGGACCTAGCCATAGTAAGCATGATCTTGATAAGATTCAAGATGCATGAAAAAAAGTCTCTGAAAGGTTATAGTTATTAAAAGTCGTGACACAAGGATTATAAGTAATCCTAAGATTCCAAAAGGGTTTGGAATAGGACTGGATCGAATCCAACAAGTTTCTTAGATCGATCAGAAGTGTCATGAACATGTCTTGATGACTTAATGCTTAGAGCATAGTGAGTCAAATTCAGGATATGACCTGGCTGGGAATACTTAATGGATTTTGTACATACATGAGAGATCAATGGAAAATGATTAGGGGTGAATGTTGATAACAATTTGAAAAGTTTTTTTTTTAAACAAGGACTTAATGGTTAAAGAATTTCGTTGGCATTCCGATGGAGCGCGTGTGGCTCACCGGCACATCGTAACACCTCGAAATAGTCTTATGGTGTAGTCATGTGGACAAAAGATCCCGAGAACCATGGAAAGTCACAGTACGTAGAATGGAGTTGTTAGTGAGAATGACGGTATGGCCAAAATTGAAATATCATCGGAAGGGTATCCGATCGGATAAAGTGTATAAATGTGTAACATTTGAATACATAGTACGAGTGAAAGGTCAAGTAGACATAGATACATAACACGAATTAAATAGTTTAAAAGGAATCTAGAAACCGATAATAGTTTTATGTAAAATCCGACTTGGTGATTACCTCGTGGAGACTTGGAAATTAGGCAAGAGTAGCCACCGGTCAGATTTTATGTTTCAATTTTGCATGTTTCACTTTCCGAATAATTTGATTATTCAAAAGTCCACAGTCACTCATACTTTTCGGGAGTAAGTATGAACAAAGACTATCGTGAATTGGTTTGTAGATTGTCTAAGGAGTTAGACATTGCAGTAAGACTGCTACAATGTTCATGAGTACTTAGAAATAGAGATTTGAGTATTGGATAAACTCGCGCTCAACAGATTGCTTCATGGATTACATCATGAGCAATGTTGAGAAGATAATATCGTATGATCTTGAAGCGGAGACATATGAGTTGAAATTTACGAGCCGGTTGTGCATTGATAATGCGAAAACGCATCGGTAACTCGATGTTACAAACGCATTGTTGTGTACGATTTGATAAGTAAAAGACACAATCATATGAGTCGAAGCTTATTCGTTCCTTGACCCTGATGGGAAACAGATATATGTAAGCCGCTCGATGATTTTGAAGTTGACTAAAGTACTGGCCAGCCTAGACTAAATTGATGTGTTCAATTAGAAGTCCAAAAGTCATAACCAGAATCAGAAATCAGGAAACAGAGTATCGGACAGAGATTGATCTCAATCCATGTCTCGTGTCTGAAAATATCTTGTTGGACGAAGGATCATATGATCACTTATCTATGGACAGAACTGACTGGGTCAGAGTTCAGCAGCAGTTTCCAGGAAGCTGCAGGTTGTTTATTAATCAGAAGATAAATTAAAGTCATAGACTTATCCAAGTGGGAGACTGTTGGATTAGGTGTCTAAGCCATGACTTTACATTTATATTTATCTTGTTAATTGAAGCAAAGTCCATTTGGGTTGCCCTTATAGCTGGAGGTTAGGATAGAGTTCAGTAGAGTAAAAGGTTGATTTATTAATTGTTTAATAGAATTAATTAAATGGTTTATTAATATATTTAAGTGTTAATATATTAATTAGAAACTATAATAATTAATTAAGATTTAATCTAGAATTAATTGGATTTAATTCAGTGATTAAATAAATTAATTAAAAGTGCAGGGACTGGTTTGTATTTATTCAATAGTTCAATAATCTGGCCAACCAGTGGAAGGGCCTAAGTTGGCGAAATTATGAGTGTGTACACTCATATTTTGAAACCCTAATTAGGGTTAAGGAAAGCCTTGTCCAAATGGTTAACAGGCTTGCCCATTTGGAGGCTCCTTAGGGTTTTGACTGTAACCCTTGGAGGCTATAAAAGGAGGCTACTGGCTGCCCTAAAACCTGCACCACTTTTGAACCAAGATTACTCTACTGGACTGTCTTCTCCATTGCTTTGGGTGTGACTTGCATTGAGGCAGGACACTTGTGCTGCTAGCTTCAAGAACAAGATTCAAAGGTTGGTAATTCTTGTTTTAAACTTTAGAAATTATTGTTGGCCTTTAGCTTTAGTTTATTATCTTCATAGAAGAAAACATAGATCTTTCTAGGGTTGCATGTGAACCATAAGAAATTATTTGTTCATTGTTTGTTAGAAAACCCTTCAACTATAAGGATAAAAAATATCATTCATTATATTTTGAAATTCAGAGGGTGCATTTTTGTAACACCCGGCTTTTAAAACAAAACACCCCTGAAAATTTTTCATTTAAAACAAAGGTTTCAATACGTAAAACCATAACAAGAGGGGTATATTTTATTAAAAACGGGTACAAGTGTATCAAGGAGAGTATAAAATACCATAGTCTCCTTTGAAGCCGGGCTGCTACTGACAGCAACTACAAGTCCCACCTCTCTAGTTACGAACTCTATCTTTTTCCTTATCAAGATCATGCTAACCTGCAGGGACATTTAACAGATAAAGTGAGCTATAAAGCTCAGTGAGTAATCATAACTGCAAATAACATCACACATATATAAGAGAATAATAACAATTAAACACTGAAAACAGTTTTTTTGTCCCACAAATCATAGCCATCATTGACCGCACCATGTATCATAGCCATATAGGCCGCACCAAAACATTTAACATATTCAGATCATAGCCCTAAGGCCGCACCAACAGTTTCATCGTTTAGATCATAGCCCGAAGGCCGCACCAGTTTAGGTTCAACAACCCAAAATCATGGTCCTAAGACCGCACCATTAAATTTCAAGGATAATTATCATATCTAACCTGTTATTTGCATATTAATCAAATCAAATCTGTTAGCCACATAAATCCACATATATATACAAGAGAAAATAAACATATAAATTCTCAATTACCATTTCTGTCCCATATTTCTTAGTCACAATTGGCTGCACCGTATTTCATGGCCGTTTAAGCCGCACCAAACAGTTTCAACATTTATATCATAGCTCTAAGGCCGCACCAACAGGTTTTATAACCCGATATCAAAGCCATAAGGCCGCACCATTTGGATTCAAGTTTAATATCATAGTTGTATAGGCCGCACCAAATATCATAGCCATATAGGCCGCACCAGTTGGATTTAACATCCAATATCATAGCCACAAGTGGCCGCACCATTTAATTTCATTTCATTTCATAATCAATGATGGCTCACGGCTCCGTTCTTGTCATTTCATTGACTCACGACTTATCCGATATTGCCTTTTCACCATATCTTTAGATTATCATTTTCGTTCCCCAAAGCTGTTTCAACCTGTAACAGTCCAATCAACACATATCATATGTGATATAAGTGAGATTACTCACTTGGATATTTGCTGCATTTAGTTCCGGTTGTTTCTTGCCTTTGTATACACTACAACCGTTCGTCCCGTACCTATATATTCATTTATATACCAAATGATCATAGGTTAATTACCATTTCAGTTGACTCTACTACACAAGAGTCCTATACAATACAATTGGGGACCATTTCCAAGCATTTCCAATCAATAACCATCGTTATAAAAATTTAATACACTTCCCGAAATACGCGTATTCTACTACAGTACTTTCGGGAGGTCGTATTCGTATTCCGATAATTTTCCATGAAGTTTCACAACATATTAGACCTATGTTCAAAATTTCAGGTCAATCGGATAAGCGTAGCATCAAAATCAAATTTGGAAATTGCTCAAAATTTTAACAGAGAGCAACTTCATTTCTGCCGCGAGGGGCGCGTCGCGCCCAGGGTAAGGGCGCATCGCGCCTGCTGCTGGCAGATCCAGAAAGCTCCGATTTAATGCTATAAAATGCCATTTTCTCATATTAAGCCCTTAACACACGACTTAAATCAGTAGGGTTTTCATTTACCACAAGTTTTAAACAATGGAATTGGTAATTCCAATCCATTTTTAACATTTCCCGTTTTTCACATTTTTGGTCGAAAACCGAAATTATTCAAAATTAATCACTTCTAATGATTTAGTTCAGCTAAAATAACATCTAGAAGTCATTATTAACCATTAGAACCAGGTTAATCACAAGAACTCACAATCTAGGGTTCTTGACCAAAGTTGCTAATTTCACCAATAACAACATACTTTCAATTTTTGAGATATGTTCTTAACATATGACTTATTAGAAGTTTAGAACCATAAACTTCATGATTCTTGACTGAAATTTCAGTCACAAAAGATCTCCCATGAAGAACACACAAGAACTTAGGTTAGAGATACAATTACTAACCTTTTGCTTGGAAACTTCAAATCTTCCAACCCTTTCTTCAAATCCTTCTTGATCTTTTTCCAGAAATCGTTTGATCAAAACCTCTCCCGTATCTTCCAAATGTTCAGCTCAACAAATGGGGAAAGGTTCTATCTTTTATATTTCCAGAATTTGCATTTTAGTCCTCAAAGTCCCTTTTCTTGAACTTTTGCCACACTTGTCAAATTTTATGACAAAAACTTATGTTTATAACATTTTAAGTCCAAAACTCAAAATATTATTACAAATCAAATCCTTTTCTGTCCAAAAGACCAAATTACCTTTCTATGGTAAAATGACCAAATTACTCCTTTTTAATTGTATTTACATATAAGGAGTATCTTGGTGTTACAAATTCTCCCCTCCTTCAAAAGATTTCGTCCCCGAAATCATACAAAGAGTTGGGGATATTTCTATCTCGTTACAATTTCGGTTTCCCATATCATATGGAAACATTCATGGTATTGCCAAAACACTTTTACCATACTAGTCTTCTTATTTCGTGGTTATATCCTTGTTCATCTAACATTCCTCCGGTTGTCCCGGGTACCTTAACTACTTATCTACCTTCATTTCAACATGAGGTATTCGTTGAAATTCATCATTCTATGTTCTCCAGAAATGAGATCCATAGAAAACTTTATAAATATCTTGAAGTTCATCAAGATTCATCGATCAATACACCACAATTCTTACTCTTTGGGACATATGGAAATGTCCAATAAATGAGGACTTAACTTTCTTTTCGTCCCAAACAGACTTTTAGTCTTTCCAAGGGATATTTTGATTACCACTATCTTCCCTCACTTGGAATTTCAACGGTTTTACTCGATGATCCACGTACTACTTTTACTGATTCTTAGCCATTTTCAAATTTTCTCGTATTCATCAAGTCTTCTTTTTAACTTGTACTACTGTCTAGGATCTAGCCAACGGCTTTTCCACATCTTCAATCCTATAAATCGGAGTATAACATGGTACTCCATACAACGTTTCGTACGAACTATTAGAATGCTGGTGTAAAACTATTATTATCTGCAACTTTTATCAAGGATAGATGATCTCCCCATCTTCCACCAGGGTCTGTTATGCAAATTTCAAGCATATCTTCAGGAGTCTGCATCATTATCTCGTCTCGTCTATCAATCTGCAAATCATATACAGTACTTACTAGTACTTTTGAACTAATTATTCTTGGGATTTATGCCAAAATCAGCGAATAATTCTATTATCTCGACCCGATACAATCGACACCGGTAACTTACATCGACGATTTACTCTTTCTATGTAGTTTTTCACTACTTTTCGATATTAATTTCTTCCCTAGTCGGTATAACTTTGCACTAGTTTCACCAACCGGTCTATTATTACTCATATAGTATCATACCCGTACGGTACTTGCGAAGACTTTATTCCAAAGTCTATAATAATATCGTCCTATTTCTTCTTTGGGACCGACAACAGCTAAATTTTTCCGTATGTTTCTAATGATTTGACTTTATCTGCAACATGTCAAACACTTTTTCACATACTTTTCAACATCTTTCTTCACCACCGGCCCCCAATGCATAGGTTTTATTACCTATATAGTCCGGTATTGCCTGGTATACTGCATATCTACTATAATATACATCTTTTAAGGACAAATTCCTTATCTCGCTCGATTTGGAACCCACATACACTACCACCAAGGGTTTTCAATCACTGTGAGTTTCTAACTAGCTTCTTTCGATAGCTAATCATTTATTCACTTTTCACGTTTTCAGACTTGCACACTTCTTTTGTGCTACCCGAATCAACTCAGTTAATCGATTCGCCACACTCACACATGTGGTTGTATCTTTCAAAAGATACTATTTTCAACTCAAGGCATCTATAACCACATTTGCTTTACCGAGAGGGTACAAGATTTCACAACCGAAATCTTTAAGTAACCCATCTATATTTGCTATTTCATATTCAGCTTTTTTTTTATCAATTAAGTACTTCTAACTTTCATGATCCATATAAACAGTAAGCTTTACACCATATAAGTAGTGTCTCCAAAGCTTCAATGCCAAAGTCATATTTTCTAATGCAATATCATGTACCCAAAGTAAATTCTGGACACATTTCTATAAAATAAGTTATCTTCTCCGCTTAGCAATAATGCTAACACCGGAGCTTCACACAAGGTTTATTTCAACCTTTGAAAAGACATTTGTGGTCTTTCAACCCACTCAAACTTTTTACTTTTCTTGGTCAACTTTAGTCAACTAGACAGGAATCAAGGAGCAGTTTTCTACAACTCTTCTATAGTAACCCGCCAATCCAAGGAAACTACAAATTTCAGTCAGATTCCAAGGCGGTTCCCGTTTTACCACAGCATCATTTCCACTGGACCTACTTTAACATCTTTGGCACTGTTAACATGCCCAAAGAATTGAAACTTCTTTTAGCTAAATTTCATACTTGGAAAACTTCGCATATTATTTTTCTCTACGAAGTAACTCCAATATTTAGCACGACTATACATCATATTCAATCTGGTTTCGAGAATATCAGATTCTCTGTAGCCAATGCACATACACATCAACTTGTCTTTCTTCTTTTCAAACAAGATAGGGCTCCACACGATGACACATTCGGCCATATGAGACCCCGATTCAAAAACAATTTCTTCTAATTATTTTCCCACTCTGCCATCTCTGCAGATGCTAATCGGTTTAGAGCCTAAATAACAGAAAAGGCTCCCAAAACTGGTTTAATCATAAACTCTTCTCATCAATCTGGCGGTAATTATGGAAGTTCTTTGGAAGAAACATCCAAGAATTTGTTTAAAGTTTTACACTTCTGTGACCGCTTTATTTAGCTTGGCAAATACTGCATATGCTAACTAAAACATCCTTCCTTTACTAACTCTTCTCCGAGTTTAAGCAAAGTGAAGTAACCGGTATTCTCAACAACGGTTATTTATCGTGGATTTTCATCTGTTTCATTTCTGATTTTTGAACCATAATGTTCATTTTTCTGTTGGAAATCTATGTTCATGTTATGAGTTTCAAAAACTTGAAGTTGCAACGGAAGCTTAAAAGATGAACACGAATTCCATTTCAAGAGGATCATGCTACATGCATGTAGAGATAAGATGAAGAACAAGCATGGATAAAGTTCAAGATCATAACCTTTGTTCTTTGATTGATTTGGACGATTTGAAGAGGCTAGGAAGCAAGGAAGATTCCCTCTATAGTTGATCCACCACAAGCTTGAATACTCTTGAATGCTAGTTCCACAACTTGCATGATAAAACTCCTTTTTCTTTTAAGCAAAAATCGAATTTTGCTAAGTGTTCTTAGGAGAGTTTTTGGCTGATTTTGAATGTACAAAGACCACTCAAGTAACCCCAAAAGATTCGGCCATAGAGTGCTTAAAAGGGAAGAAAAGAAGTGTTGATAGTTCGCATGGTCAAGACATAGAAAGCACCAAGATTCCCCTTTACCTTTTAAGCTTTTTAACCATGCTTATGTGCATGTGTGTGTGTATGTTGGCCGGCCACTTAAGGTGGTTATTAAAATGATTTCTTTATCATTTATTATTTATAAACTTATCTAATAAGTTTTTATAAATAATAACCCTTTATACATCTCATTAATGGAATAACATTTAAGCCATAAATTGTATAAATAAACCAATTAAACATGCCTTCTTAATGTAGTGAATATATATATATATATATATATATATATATATATATATATATATATATATATATATATATATATATATATATATATATATATATATATACATATATTCATGTTACATTATGCAAATTTTATTTAATTTACCAATTAAATTAAATAAAAGGATTTACTTATAATTTAATTAAATCATTTAACAACTTAAACAATTTTATTGTTACACTTGTTTAATTCATCAAATATGAATTAGTAATCAACCTTTAATATTGGAGTTATTATTATTTATCTCAAATAATAATAACTCACAAGATTAAATTGCAAGTTTAGTATCATTTGATGTTAAATCAAATTTAACATTCCAAATGATCAATTTGGTGTCAAACTTGTTGTTGGTGTGACCCTATAGGATCATGTATTGTTAGTAATATCATTTTATGATCATCCTTGGGCATATAGAACTAACAATCTCCCACTTGCACAAGGTTGCATCATAGAATGATACAGACAGTGATAAACGTCTAGCAACATTTCACTGCCCCCAATAACACATGACATAATGCCATTCAACAACATCTAATTCTTCATAAGCACGAGGCTCTAATTGATGTATAAGGTTATCTATCAATTATCCCTTTGTCACAGACATCATGTTGAACATGAGACATGGATATTAATCATTCTCATTTTAATGTCCAACTTTAAATCAGGCGCCTTAGATGTCTAACTCTCAACACATAAGAGGAACAAATCCCGTCTTGACTACATACGCCCCTCATATAGTTAGTACTATACATGAGTATGGCCTTTATGGTTGTCTATTTTTCAAGAACAACGGTGAACCATATCAAAGCACAGCACTCCCTACACTTGAGTCCCAAATATGTATCTCAGGTCTAAGGATACAATGATAATACCTTTATTCAAGAATCACTTATGATAATGATCCATGAAGTGATCTTGAAACGGGTCAAGTCCAATACTTGTTCACTAACAAGTACCTATGAATTTGGTTGCAA
This sequence comes from Cichorium intybus, assembly GCA_023525715.1. NCBI lineage: Eukaryota > Viridiplantae > Streptophyta > Magnoliopsida > Asterales > Asteraceae > Cichorium > Cichorium intybus. The sequence continues at coordinate 83,861,168 of CM042014.1, read as the reverse complement.
CCTTTTGCTACTTTTACCCATAAAAGTCAACCAATCCAATTCATATTAGTCTTACTTCATAATTGCTCCCACAACTATGATCGACTATGGACGTTTAGAATAACTAAATTATTCAATGATTAAACATGCTAATAAAACACAAAATTATGAATGAAACATCACGTCACATATATATCACATAATTATTGTTGTTTACATAGTTTCATATTCATAAAACACTAAACACAAATCAAATCCATTCATTAGAAAAACGAAGTCCTATACCCTTAGCGTGACTTTCATGCTTAGCTTGGGGTAAAGGCTTCGTGAATGGGTCTGCCAAATTCTGATCTATATGAACCTTGTGAATACTTATTTCACCATTCTTAACTTCATGTCTTATGTAGTTATACCTTTGGTGAATGTGTTTGGTCTTTTGATGCGATCTAGGTTCCTTTGCTTGAGCTATAGCACCTAGATTATCACAGAAGATTTCTATAGGGTCCCGAATGGAAGGAACTACCGCTAGATCTTCAATGAACTTTCTCATCCAGACAGCTTCTTGAGTAGCTTCCAAAGCAGCAACATATTCTGATTCTGTAGTGGATTGTGCAATCACTTCTTGTTTGGAACTCTTCCAAGACACGACTCCTCCATTTAAAATAAAGACATACCCAGATTGAGATCTCGAATCGTCCCTATCTGTTTGGAAGCTTGCATCAGTGTAACCCTTTACCTTTAAGCTTTCTTCCAAACCACCGTAAACTAAGAACATGTCTTTAGTTCTTCTCAAGTACTTAAGAATGTTCTTTACAGCAGTCCAGTAGGCTTCACCTGGGTTTTGTTGAAATCTACTAGTCATGCTTAAGGCACATGAGACGTCGGGCCTAGTGCATAACATGGCATACATGATAGACCCAATTGCCGAAGCATATGGGACATGTTTCATCCTTTCAAGTTCAGTCCTAGTGCTTGGGCACTGAGACTTACTTAGGATGGTGCCATGTGGTATTGGCAAGAATCCTCTTTTGGAGTCTTGCATCTTGAACATTTTCAAGATTTTATCAATGTATACACTTTGGCTTAGACCAATAAGTCTCTTAGATCTATCTCTATAGATCTTTATGCCTAATACATAAGCAGCTTCTCCTAAGTCCTTCATTGAGAAACAGTTCTCAAGGAACGTTTTCACACCTTTCAAGGTTGGGATGTCATTTCCAAATAGAAGTATGTCATCTACATACAATACTAGGAACATGACTATGCTCCCACTAGCTTTCTTGTAAACACAGGAGTCATCCTCATTTTTAATGAATCCAAAATTTGTAATGTTTTCATCAAAGCGGATGTTCCATGTTCGAGATGCTTGCTTTAATCCATAGATAGATCTTTTAAGCTTGCACACTTTGTTTGGATGCTTGGGATCGACAAAACCTTCAGGTTGATCCATATAGACATCTTCCAATAAGTGTCCATTGAGGAAAGCGGTCTTGACATCCATTTGCCATATCTCATAATCATAGTATGCGGCTATGGAAAAAAGTATCCTAATCGACTTGATCATTGCCACTGGTGAAAAGGTCTCATCATAGTCAATACCATGAGTTTGTTAGTATCCTTTAGCGACAAGTCTTGCCTTAAAAGTGTGAACATTTCCATCCACGTCGGTTTTCTTCTTGACAACCCATTTATTCCCAACGGTCTTACAATTGGTGGGAAGATTAACCAAGTCCCATACTTGGTTATCGTGCATGGATTGCATCTCTGTGTTCATGGCTTCAAGCTATTTATCAGATTCAGGATCTGACATTGCACTCTGGTAGTTGATGGGTTCATCAGAATCTATCGTATAACATTCCTCTTCCATCATTAGGTAACCATACCTTTCAGGTTCAAATCGAACCCTACCAGATCTGCGAACATCTTGTGTTACAATTTGTTCCTGATCAACTGTTTGTTCAGGTTCAACAATTTCTTGTTGAATGCTAGATCGAATTTCTTGTGTATCAGCCTGTGGTTCCTAAAGTTCCTCAAGTTCCACAAACCTCCCACTAGCCTCTTCCGTTAGAAACTTGTTTTCTAGGAATTCAGCTTTTCGAGAAATAAATATCTTATTCTCTATGGGATTATAGAAGTAGTATCCAAGACAATCTTTCGGATACCCTACAAAGATACACTTAGTTGAACGGGGTTCTAGTTTGTTTGAAGCTTCTTGTCTAACATAAGCTTCACAACCCCATACCTTGAGATAGGATAAAGATGGAACCCTTGCATGCCATATCTCACAAGGCGTTTTATCTACCTTCTTGGTAGGTGCCATGTTTAGGAGACGAGCAGCTGTTTGTAAGGCATAACCCCAAAATGATAAAGGTAGAGTACTTCTACTCATCATGGATCGAACCATATCCAATAGTGTTCGGTTCCGCCTCTCAGATACACCATTATGTTGTGGTGTTCCAGGTGGAGTAAGTTGTGAAACAATTCCACAAGTCTTAAGATGATCCATAAAGTTTGTAGTTAAGTACTCACCTCCTCTATCAGAACGTAGAACTTTAATTGTTTTGTTGAGTTGATTTTCCACTTCACTTTGAAACATTTTGAACATTTCAAACGCCTCATGTTTATGTTTAGTCAAATAAACATATCCAAAACGACTAAAGTCATCAGTGAAGGTAATGAAATATCTTTCACCATATCTAGTCATTGGCTTGAAAGGACCACATACATCCGTATGTATGATTCCTAATAAGTCCTTTGCCCTCTCATTGGTTCCTGAGAAAGGAGCTTTAGTCATCTTGCCATGTAAACAAGATTCACATATATCAAATGAGTCATTCTCATTTTCCTTCAAAAGTCCACTCTTTGTTGGGATATGCGTTTCTTGTTTATATGCCCAAGGCGACAATGCCATAGATAAAATTGACTCAAATCACATTTGGGTCTTTTGGTGAAAGTGTGGTATAAAGAGCCATGGTTAGTCTTTTCATTAAGGTTTACTTCATAAATTCCATTTAAAGGCCTAGCCTCGAAATAGAATACATTGTTTTTAGAAACACAAATGTCATCATTTATAAAGCATAGATCAAAACCACATTGTCTCAACTTAGCAACCGAAATAATATTCCTAGTCAAGCTAGGAACATAATAAACATTCAACAATGTCAAATACAAGCCACTAGGTAGTAATAAATCAAAACTTCCAATTGAATCCACCGCAACCCTTGCACTGTTTCCAACCCGGAGTACTACGTCGTTTGCCTTCAGTCGCCTACTCCTTTTGAACCCCTGCAACATATTACAAATGTGAGTTCCACAACCAGTATCAAATACCCATGTGTTAGGAGATAAATTATAAAGTTCTAGGTCTATCACATAGATACCTGAAGTGCCCTCACCGGCCTTCTTCTTTTTCAACTCCGCAAGATAGGTAGGGTAATTTCTCTTCCAATGCCCAACTTTGCCACATTCAAAGCACGCGTCTTCTTTGGCAACTTTTGCCTTCTTCTTGGGCAGACGGGATGATTGGACAACTTTCTTGCCCTTTCCTTTGACAACCTTTGCCTTCCCCTTTCCCTTAGAGTTGGTGGGGTGTTCGGGTCTAGTTCTCTTTGTGCCACCTTCCTTGATCATGAGAACTTGAGTGGTTTTCTTAGGCAAATTCTTTTCCGCGGTAATTAGCATCCCATGCAATTCCGGGATAGTCTTGTTCAAACCATTCATGTTATAATTCATGACGAAGGGATCAAAAGACTTTGTCAAGGAGTTAAGGATCATATCCGTTGCTAGCTCTTCGGGCATCACAACTCCAAGACGTGCCAAATGATCAATGTGACTCTTCATTTTGAGCACATAAGAGCTAACCGTCTGTCCATCCTCCATCTTGCAAACATGGAAAGCCCGAACTGTTTCGAACCTTTCTGTCCTTGCAAGTTGTTGGAACATTTCCTTCAATTGATTAATCATGTCATAGGCCGAATGATTCTTTAAGTCCTTCTGAAGGTCAGGAATCATGGTTGCCAACATAAGGCATGATGCATCAATGGAATCATCCATCTTTTTAAGCCATGCATCGTGTGCAGGCTTAGGAATGGCAGGGGGCTCTTCAGGAAGTGGTTTATTGAGAACATATTCTTTCTTTTCTTGTTTGAGAACTATTCTCACACTACGGTACCAATCTAAGAAGTTGGTGTGGTTTAGTTTTTCTCCCTCAAGGAGAGACCGTAGTGATGTTTTGTTTGGAGCCGGGTTTGTTGTGTTTGGTGCCATCTACAAAATTTTAACAAGGTTCAATTTAGTAATTTATGATATTAAGTCCTTAATAATTAATACCCTTTTGTTTCATAAACTTTAATTGATTAAGGTCTAGAATCCAAGTTGCAATACAAACAAGCGGTTAGATATCCTTTATCCCGCCTATTCGAATCAATAAGGTAGGTAACGGTTTACCAATTATATCCAAATATAATTTCTAGAGTTATGGGATCCCATTATAACATTTATAAGTTTGGCATGTTTGATCCCATCTATGTCTTGGATTTCTAATGCTTAGGTGACCTTTATCACAAAAGATTTCCAAACAAATCATCCCACTTAAACGGACGTGTAGTTTTGACAACTATCAATGGTTAGGTGTCCTTTATCCCATCAATATTGTAAAACTACCTCTTGTATCACAAGAAGACTCCAAGTGGTTAGGTAACCTTTATCCCACAAGGATATACAAGTGATACATGAGTGTCTTTAAGAGGGACGGCATTGATTTGTATTTCGAAAGGGATTTGTTTGTTTTACAATTCTAATTTTGAAAACATATGGTATCATGTATATTGCATGCATCCAATGAACATGGTACCATTAAAATCTTATTTTGTGAATTGGTTCGTTAATCATAAAATCTCCATTTTATTGATTCTTTGTTTGTGGTCAAGATTACAATTAATATCCAATATTAAGCTTGAGTTTGATCACATACATGAGAACCAATTTTAATCCTAAATAATTACCATTATTACTTAGGGTTGGAGTTTGTAAGAATTCATAAAATCTCCATTTTATTTCTTGTTCATTCATTTTCAAAACCTGATTTTTAAGGTTTTATAACAAAACCCATTTTAATAAAACCAATTGTATTATATCTTATGTTTTATATGTCAATTTGAAAAATTACAAACTCCTTGATGATTATGTTTAATTATCTAGGTTGTCTAGCATGCAAAATCTTATTTTCATCCACAACATAAAATCATAAAACATTCAATCATCACATGCATGCATGGGTGCATAAACACAAGCCAACTAATTTGATATTTCATGTGAGCCATACATGAAATATCAATTCCAAACCTAGGGACAAAAAGGTGACAAAAACTCAACCAAATGATCTTCGATTTGGCTACAATTTTGCCAAGCTTCTTATATCATCAAATTACACTTGAACCACCATTTCTTGACACCATTGCATGAGTTTTTGAATTTCTTTTGGGCTCCATGAAACTTGCGACAGAACAGTGGCAGCAGGAGGAAATTATTGTGTTTTTGTTGCTTTCTTCACTTCATTCTTGGTTATATTCATGCTTATAATTGTCAAAACTTAATGTATATACTAGATATCAAAGTTACTAACAAGTATAGCATCAAAATACCAAGATATGAATTTATTTTGTGCCTCAAAACAGGTCCGAAATCCACAGCAGGAAAGCAGGAAAATCGAGTTGTTTGTTGCAATCTTTCTTTGGCTTTATCTCCTTCACTTGTTACATTTTATGAAAGATACAAAAGAATACAACTATTATAATACTTACAAAATGAATAAAAGAAGGAAATAACTATTTATTAGTACAAACCATTTGAATAAAAGAATAGATTACAACCAAATTGAATTTAAACACAAAACATGCAACACATGGTCCTTGGCTTGTTTATGCACCATTTTATCACATAAAATCATAAGAAAATCAACACTTTGTTTTTCTAAGGCAACAATTATGTAACCAAATGCATGAAAACATAAATTTTAGTTGGTTACATAAAATCATAGATTATATATTTGCATGTTGCTAAGGAAGCCATGCATGAACATTGCATTCAAGAATATGAACATTCATGGCTTCCAAAAACCAAGTTTATCCAAATAAACTTATTATCTAAACATTCAATATAGCCATGGCTCTGATACCAATTGTTGGAAATCCATGTTCATGTTATGAGTTTCAAAAACTTGAAGTTGCAACGGAAGCTTAAAAGATGAACACGAATTCCATTTCAAGAGGATCATGCTACATGCATGTAGAGATAAGATGAAGAACAAGCATGGATAAAGTTCAAGATCATAACCTTTGTTCTTGGATTGATTTGGAAGATTTGAAGAGGCTAGGAAGCAAGGAAGATTCCCTCTATAGTTGATCCACCACAAGCTTGAACACTCTTGAATGCTAGTTCCACAACTTGCAAGATAAAACTCCTTTTTCTTTGAAGCAAAAATCGGATTTTGCTAAGTGTTCTTAGGAGAGTTTTTGGCTGATTTTGAATGTACAAAGACCACTCAAGTAACCCCAAAAGATCTAGCCATAGAGTGCTTAAAAGGGAAGAAAAGAAGTGTTGATAGTTCCCATGGTCAAGACATAGAAAGCACCAAGATTCCCCTTTACCTTTTAAGCTTTTTAACCATGCTTATGTGCATGTGTGTGTGTATGTTGGCCGGCCACTTAAGGTGGTTATTAAAATGATTTCTTTATCATTTATTATTTATAAACTTATCTAATAAGTTTTTATAAATAATAACCCTTTATACATCTCATTAATGGTATAACATTTAAGCCATAAATTGTATAAATAAACCAATTAAACATGCCTCCATAATCGTTGATGAAATATTCAGACAAGACATCAAAGTCACCGATCCAAAGCATAGCTTCATGGATCAAATATAACATACATGGGGATTATATTCAAAACAGTCATATCTAAGACCATATCAATTTCCTCACGAGCTTCTTCCACAGTCTGCTGGGATGCTCATGATACCACTGGTCCTTCTCGACCGTTCAATTCTTCTTTCTTTCCTCCCCGTTCTTTCCTGGGTTTATCACCCGCTACTCCACATTTAGCATGTGAACATTTCATAGGGAAGTGATCTATAGCTCCGCGCTGGAAACACTTCCGTACCATCCAACAGGCTCGAGCAATATGCTCCTGTTTTCTACGATTTCAACGATTCAGCGGTAGAGTTACAACTCTACAAATTTTCTGAGTGCTTTTCCTGCATTTCTTACATCGCATCGCCTTTTTCATTTTGGTCCCTTCCCCTTAAGGTTGGACCTAAATCGTGTTAACTTCTTCTGAAGCGTCCGCTAATCGTTTTCTGCTTTTCGCGTAGTTTCAACTACTTTTCTTTCACCTTGAATATCAGTCAGGGTGAGCACCCAATTTCTTTTCCTGACCACAGCAGCTACTATTGCTTCTCATGTGGATTTTCTGCTACTTGTCTCTTTGCCCCTCGTTCAATGGAGCCTTGAGAAAGGGCTAGTCTACTTCTTAAAGCTCCACGCCCTAAATTCCTCCAGATAAGATTCACTGCTCATACTTCTTATACGTTAGAAGTCAGCAACAGTTAGGTTATATATGTATAATAACAACTTATATACACCTAACTATACATCGTGTCTACTATCTCAAGGTTTAAGTCCAGGAATCTACTCTATAGACACCTAGTTCACTTAAACCACGGCTCTGATACCAACTTGTAACACCCGGCTTTTAAAACAAAACACCCCTGAAAATTTTTCATTTAAAACAAAGGTTTCAATACGTAAAACCATAACAAGAGGGGTATATTTTATTAAAAACGGGTACAAGTGTATCAAGGAGAGTATAAAATACCATAGTCTCCTTTGAAGCCGGGCTGCTACTGACAGCAACTACAAGTCCCACCTCTCTAGTTACGGACTCTATCTTTTCCCTTATCAAGATCATGCTAACCTGCAGGGACATTTAACAGATAACGTGAGCTATAAAGCTCAGTGAGTAATCATACCTGCAAATAACATCACACATATATAAGAGAATAATAACAATTAAACTCTCAAAACAGTTTTTTTGTCCCACAAATCGTAGCCATCATTGACCGCACCATGTATCATAGCCATATAGGCCGCACCAAAACATTTAACATATTCAGATCATAGCCCTAAGGCCGCACCAACAGTTTCATCGTTTAGATCATAGCCCGAAGGCCGCACCAGTTTAGGTTCAACAACCCAAAATCATGGTCCTAAGACCGCACCATTAAATTTCAAGGATAATTATCATATCTAACCTGTTATTTGCATATTAATCAAATCAAATCTGTTAGCCACATAAATCCACATATATATACAAGAGAAAATAAACATATAAATTCTCAATTACCATTTCTGTCCCATATTTCTTAGTCACAATTGACTGCACCGTATTTCATGGCCGTTTAAGCCGCACCAAACAGTTTCAACATTTATATCATAGCCCTAAGGCCGCACCAACAGGTTTTATAACCCGATATCATAGCCATAAGGCCGCACCATTTGGATTCAAGTTTAATATCATAGCTGTATAGGCCGCACCAAATATCATAGCCATATAGGCCGCACCAGTTGGATTTAACATCCAATATCATAGCCACAAGTGGCCGCACCATTTAATTTCATTTCATTTCATAATCATTGATGGCTCACGGCTCCGTTCTTATCATTTCATTGACTCATGGCTTATCCGATATTGCCTTTTCACCATATCTTTAGATTATCATTTTCGTTCCCCAAAGCTGTTTCAACATGTAACAGTCCAATCAACACATATCATATGTGATATAAGTGAGATTACTCACTTGGATATTTGCTGCATTTAGTTCCGGTTGTTTCTTGCCTTTGTATACACTACAACCGTTCGTCCCGTACCTATATATTCATTTATAAACCAAATGATCATAGGTTAATTACCATTTCAGTTGACTCTACTACACAAGAGTCCTATACAATACAATTGGGGACCATTTCCAAGCATTTCCAATCAATAACCATTGTTATAAAAATTTAATACACTTCCCGAAATACGCGTATTCTACTACAGTACTTTCGGGAGGTCGTATTCATATTCCAATAATTTTCCATGAAGTTTCACAACATATTAGACCTATGTTCAAAATTTCAGGTCAATCTGATAAGCCTAGCATCAAAATCAAATTTGGAAATTGCTCAAAATTTTAACAGAGAGCAACTTCATTTCTGCCGCGAGGGGCGCGTCGCGCCCAGGGTAAGGGCGCATCGCGCCTGCTGCTGGCAGATCCAGAAAGCTCCGATTTAATGCTATAAAATCCCATTTTCTCATATTAAGCCCTTAATACATGACTTAAATCAGTAGGGGTTTGTTCCAGGACCAAAACCCTTCATTTACCACAAGTTTTAAACAATGGAATTGGTAATTCCAATCCATTTCTAACATTTCCCGTTTTTCACATTTTTGTTCCAAAACCGAAATTATTCAAAATTAATCACTTCTAATGATTTAGTTCAGCTAAAATAACATCTAGAAGTCATTATTAACCATTAGAACCAGGTTAATCACAAGACCTCACAATCTAGGGTTCTTGACCAAAGTTGCTAATTTCAACAATAACAACATACTTTCAATTTTTGAGATATGTTCTTAACATATTACTTATTAGAAGTTTAGAACCATAAACTTCATGATTCTTGACTGAAATTTCAGTCACAAAAGTTCTCCCATGAAGAACACACAAGAACTTAGGTTTGAGATACAATTACTAACCTTTTGCTTGGAAACTTCAAATCTTCCAACCCTTTCTTCAAATCCTTCTTGATCTTTTTCCAGAAATCGTATGATCAAAACCTCTCCCGTATCTTCCAAATGTTCAGCTCAACAAATGGGGAAAGGTTCTATCTTTTATATTTCCAGAATTTGCATTTTAGTCCTCAAAGTCCCTTTTCTTGAACTTTTGCCACACTTGTCAAATTGTATGACAAAAACTTATGTTTATAACATTTGAAGTACAAAACTCAAAATATTATTACAAATCAAATCCTTTTCTGTCCAAAAGACCAAATTACCCTTCTATGATAAAATGACCAAATTGCCCCTTTTTAATTGTATTTACATATAAGGAGTATCTTGGTGTTACAATTTTTTAATCCAAATGGCATGACATTCCATTCATATTGTCCAAATGGGACATTAAAAGCAGTTTTATACCTGTCATTTTCTGTGATTTGGATTTGCCAATATCCTGATTTTAAATCAAATTTAGAAAATATAATAGCATCATGTAATCTATCCAGTAAATCCTTTTTATTAGGAATTGGATATCTAATCCATTTTAAAACTTTATTTAATGGTTCATAATTAATTACAAGTCTAGGAACTCCTCTTTCTTTTTCTTCATTTTTATTGACATAAAAAGCTGTACATGACCATGGTGATTTAGAAGGTCTTATTAACCTTTTATCTAATAAAGATTGTATTTCTTTTTTACAAATTTCTAAATAATTTGAATTCATTTGGCATGGCCTTGCTTTTGTTGGAATATCCTTTTCATTAAAAGTTTCTTCATATGGTAAATTTACCATATGCTTTTTCCTATCCCAAAAGGCATTTGGATGGTTATTACAAATATTGTTTGAGAATTGATTTTGTAATAATTTAATCTTATCCTTTAATTTAGGATTTTTAAGAGTATCTTCTATAGTATGAATATTAATTTCTTCTTTTATATAATTGATTTGATTTAATTTTGCTATCAACTGATTTTTAATTTCGTCTACCCAGTTAGTTTGAGGGGGACTTATAAAAGGAAAACTTATTATTTGTCCTTCGTATAATCCTGTAATTTTTTATTTATCAGTTAGGAAAGGTAATATCATTTCTAAAAATGGGTTCCCTAAAATCATTTCATTGTTTATATTTTTTACAATAGTAAAAAGGACTGGTAAACATATACCATTTGTGCATATTTTTGCATTTTTTAATTTATATGTGATATCTAAATTTTCTCCTGAAACTCCCTTTAATTTATTTGAAGTTTTCTGAAAATATTTAGTAGGAATTATCCCTTCCCTAATACAATTCATATCTGCACCACTATCAACTAATGCTGTGAATTATTTTTTATAATTATAACCTATTAAAAGATTGATTTTTATATACCATTTTCTAAAAATTACCTTTTCAATTGATTGTAAAAATAAATTTTCATTACTAAGATTTTCATCCTTTTTTATAATGTCAGCATATGATTCTGTAATGAGTCTTTTTTCAAGTTTAGTTATTCTATTATCTTGGATTATAGATTGTTTCTTTAAATTTTCAATTTCTAATTTTAAATTAGTGATTTCTTTATTTAAATCTTCTACTGTTATTAAATCAAAGGTGGTTTTAATATTTCTTCTTTCTTTTAACATTTGATCTAATTTTTTCATGGAATAGGCTTCTTCATTAGCCACTTGTTTTCCTTTATCAGTATTTTGTAATTTTTCTATTATTTGATTTCTAATTTTATCATCTGATACTTCTTTTAATAATTTTGCAATATCACTACTAATCATATTAATTTGTAAATTATTTTGGAATTGTGATTCAATCAGATATATTTCATCTTCAAATTTATTATTGTCTGATTCTAATTCTGTTTTAGTAATACAATTACATTCATCTTCACTTGAAGTAATATCTTCGTCATAATAATTTTCTTGGTAATAATTTTCTGAACTATCAGTATCTGTGTCTTCCATTAGACTAATGAACTTTTGTTTAATATTTTCGTCTAAATCTAATTTATTAATTTTCTTTTTTATCTTCTCTTTATTTTTCATTTTACATTTATTAGCATAATGACCAGTTCTTCCACATTTATAGCATCTATCATTCTTCTGGTTTTTAAATAGTTTTTTATTATTTTTAGAATTTTCTTCTCTTTTTTGTTTTCTAAAATTCTTTTTCTTAATTCTTTTGTTTTTCTTTTCTTCAGAATATTTCCTTGTTTTAAATTTCTTACTGGAATTTTTAAGATTCATATCCATTCCAAATTGTTCACAAAATTCTCCTAATTGTCTTTTCTCATTAAGACGTTGACTTTTAATTTGATGATTTAATTTTATTTCATTACATAAAGATAATCCTTCTTGGATACATGTTCCTATTAATCTTCCATAAGTAAGGTTTTCATATAAAATTGTAGGATTATTTCCTCTTAATTGTTTTCTTATTCTTTCTGCAAATAAATTAGGTAGTCCATCTATAAATTTAGCTTTCCAATAAGGACTATTACAGTCTGGTAATTCCATTACTCTATTAAGAAATGTATCTTTATACCATCTAAATGATGTTAATGTTCTACATTTTAATCCATTTAATAAAACTCTTATATGTTCTGAATTATCCGTCCATCTACCAGTAAAATGTTCAACAATTGTACAGGTTAAAGTATATACTGCATTTGATGCTTCATTTTCTCCTTCTAATTTTGTAACACTATTATATATTAATTGTTGTTGTGTGGTGGTTAAATAATTATCCCACCAACCTTTTAATTGTCCAGTAAACCCTGAAACTATCATTTTGGCTACCTTTTTATCATCATTTCCCGCTTGTTTAGCTATTGTGCTATACATTAGCATTTTATGTACAGCATTATAAATTTGCCTTTCAGTTGATTGAACTCTTTTTATTAATGAAGTATTATTATTTACTTCTATTTCTATGGGTTTTTCAAATTCGATTTTCATATTTCCATCTCTCGTTTGTATGATATTTGTTAAATTATGTTGGGTTATTGGTGGTGGAGGAACTGCTCCCTCTATTACCCAATTTTCTGGAAATTCTATTTCATTCCATTTTATAGCTTTTCTTTTTGTAATTTTAGACATATCAAAATTACTTTCTATTAGTATGGTTTCATTTATTGATTTATTAATCCTTTTACATCTAGGATTCATAGTTAATAATGGTTTATAATAAATTCTATAACGTATACATATAAGTTCTGATCCTGGTATATAATTATATCCATGTGTTTTAATATTTAAAGTTAAAGAATCTAATATATTAATATCGGATAATGATAATTGTAGATTAGGATATACATTAAAATATACTGGGCCATATGCCAAACTAGATTGTATAATACCCATTAATGACTGTTTCCAATTCATATTACGTGCATCTCTTAGAACAGCTAAAAAACTTTCAGGTAATCCTTGTAAAGTTAAAGGTTTAAATGCAATTTGAACCAAAACTATATGTAAATAATTATAATTATTTTGATATCTATTAATATCTTGGGTAGTTAATAACTTAATAATCATTTCTTCTTGATTTAAGGTTAAATTTTCTTCAGTGGTTTTTACTGTATGAGTAAATCATATTTCTTCAAATGCTCCTAATTCATATATTACTTTAGGTTGTATTTTTGGAATTGTCCACTTATTAAGTAAATCTAAATTTTTTAGAATTTCATATTCCTCTATTAATTGATTTTTAACAGAATTTTTTCCCTTATTAAATACTTTAAATATATTCATTTTAAGATTTAAGAAAAATGTTGAATCCATCTAAGGCTAATGAAATCATGGCTCTGATATATATATATATATATATATATATATATATATATATATATATATATATATATATATATATATATATATATATATATATATATATATATATATATATATATATATATATATATATATATATATATATATATATATATATATATATATATATATATATATATATGGAGAGGTTAAAATGAGAACACTAAAAAGGTTGAGAACGTGAGAACGATTCTGAACCAATCAATATATAAGAGCATATTAGTAATTTTATATTTTAACTAAATTAAAATATGCCTGTGATCTCCAGCCTAGCTGGGTGAGGCGTTGGGTTATATACCCATGTGGGGAGGTTCTGGGTTCAATCCCGGTTCCATGCCCCTGTGGGGGATTTTCCCAGGTGTGGTGGAGATCGTTTCTTTGAAGCGTCAAACAATAGGGGACGGTTGAAAACCCGTCACAAAGAACGATTCTCTCGCCGTTTCCAAAAAAGAAAACTAAATTAAAATATAATTTAATAAAATCATAATTTCTTAAAATTTAGAGATTTGATTGATAGTTACCTATAATAACTAACTAATCATTTTTTATTAATGGATGATAATAAATAATTTTTTTATCAATTTTATTTCAAAATTAAAAAATAATCATTTTATCTTATATTCGATTGTATTCCTTAATGAATAAAAAACAAAGTATAAATCATCCTTGAATATAGTAACAACGGAAAAATTATATTCATAAATGAATATGTCAAAACTAGTTTAATATATTTATACAATTATATTCTAAGTGATTAAAGCACTTAAAATAAGAAAAATTACAAAAAAAAAAAAAATCCAATTACACATTCATTTAAAACATTTATATTTATTACTGATTAACGTATTTCAAAGAAAAATAAAAATTTATATATGATCATCCTCAATAATGAGTAAATCATTTCATAGGGCAAAACTTACAAAATCCATCTCTATATCAACACTTTTCTTGAATCAATCGCGACCCCTTTCTTCATTGTGAATCAAGTCGCAACCGTAAATAATTTGTAATTGGTCATCACTTCTAAAAAACAATAGCAAACATTATGTTAGCTTTAATCATATAAGATTAGATAATAACAATCACAAAAAATTACTTATATTCATGGATGATTATATATTTTTGGATCCTATGTAATCACACACCACATAAACAAAACAAATAATATATCACCTGTAAACATATATGATTAAATAATAGCAAACAAAAAATCAACAATTTTTAATCATTTATAATGACACACACTAAGTAATATCTAATCATTTATGATTAGAACTAAGGTAATAATTTACAGTGTTAATCATCGATGATGAGCAATGTTACAATCACTTTCTATTCATCAGTAAAATAGGAACATATAAACTTTATTGTTAATCATGAAGGGTTAACATTTAAGAATGATTTATGTTTGAAACCAATGGATTAACATGTGTTAATCATCAATGATTTGTTGTTTTTTTTTTGTCAATTTTTAATATTATATATGTATGTTTGTTTTATTAAGCGTCTAACTATTGTTTTCACAATTTTGTTTAATTAAAATTTGTGTGTATAATTAACGTTATTAGTCTAACTAGTTTTTAATCATTTTATTTTTGTAGGAAGAATGTCAATAGCCGAATACTACCCATTGATAATTATGGGACGTACATCAAAAAATATGATTCAAAAACCCTAAAATACAATTAAAAATATGATTCACAAATGAAATCCATTAAAAATATGGGATATACATTAAAAATATCAAATGAAATTAATGGTGATGAAACAAATGAAGTTATGGGATCGACTCACTGTAGCAAAAAGGAACAAAAAAAATGAAATTTAAATCAGAAAAGTCAAACCTGATTTGAATGGCATTAATGGCGATGAAAGGAGATGCCAAGGTGTACACTATACAACGATCAAAAGTTGCCGACATTCAATTCCATTGTGCATGTGTTTTTCAGTAGCAACAAAGGACCGATGGGAGAGTGTGAGATCGAAGGATGAGGTTGGAGTGCCGGCGGATTCTCATGGTGGCGCTGTAGCAGAAAAGGGAGGCGAAGATGATAATCTGATCGGCGATGACGATAATAATTTGAAGAAGGGAAAAGGGTCGATGGTTAAGGAGAGACAGAGAGGGTTACCCGATTTATGGGAGATACCATTTATTTTAATGATTTTAATTCCTATCATACCCTCATCTCTATTTAAAAATTACAGATTTATCTCAAAAATTCTATAATTTACACAAATGGCTCAATCAATAATAGCCACAGATCTAAATATTTAGAAGGTTATGATTTGTTCTCACGTTGTCAACCTTTTAAGTGTTCTCAATTTATTCTACCTCTATATATATCTTAAAGTAAAATTATTGAAGGTAAAACTATAATTATATTAAACCAAGAAACCATAGAGACTAAACTTGTAATTAATATATTTATCTCTAATAGATCATTATGTTTTAGAAATTAAAGAGACTAAAATTGTAATTGTCTTAAACTAAAACTACAGGGACTAAGTTTGTAATTAGCTCATTTATGTTATACGACAATCTTGTAATTTTTAAAAAAATGATGACTTATTCGATTACTAATTTAAGGGACTAAAATTGCAATTATCTCAAACTAAAACTATAGGGACTGAATTTGTCATTTATTCATTTATGTTTTAAATAGCAATTTTGTAATTTTTTAAAAAATAATATCCTTTTTCATCAATAATGTATCAATAATTACATGGACTAAAATTACAATTATCTCAAACTAAAAATATAAAGACATAATTTGCAATTAATTCATTTATGTTAAAATAGCAATATTGTAATTTTATTAAATTTTAACGCTTCTTTTTTTTTTCCTAAGTTTTAATAGGATAGGTATTGAAAAACTAAAGGCTGCATTTGTAAATTTTGGTGGGACCAGTTTCTAAAACAACCCTATTATTACAAACAATTTGAAAACAGCCCCATTTTTACAGATTTTTTCCAAAAACAGCCCTAAGTACAAAGCCAATCACCGACCAACCTGGGCCTCTATTAATTTTTCGTGTTCATCCGTTCAAATTAATTATGTGCAGTGCAACGAATTGTATATCAATCTGGGGAAGACAACCGGCTTCCTGTGATCCTGATTATAATTAGTCTTTAAGATTCCTATCAATAAAATTTAAACTCTTTGGCCAAAATAAAAAACGAGATTAAATAATCCGAATGAATACCAAGGCTCACTTTCTTTATCTCATATACAATTCAATCTACAAACTTACTTTTTTTCACCTTGTTAACGGATATAGAGGCATACAAGGAGAATTGTTCCACACATTAGAATGCAACTTCAATATTTCTCTTGCTTTCTTCTTTATGTAAGGCGCATAGTCAACTTGAAGCACCATGCAGAGCTTCAAGACAGCCCCAACCCTCATCATCTCCGCCACAACTTCATCTGTTGCCGAGAACTTTCCGATTAAGGAAAGTATGTGAACCGCCCGATCGTCAGTCCCTGGTGAAACCTTAAACATTCTCTTAGCTATCATTGCAATTCCACATGCATGCTTTATCAACTGGGCTCTCCCGTCAGCACATGAACACAAGTGAGCCAAGAGGCAGAAAAGTAACTCCGATACATTCTTTTCCAGCCCGTTTATCTCTAGCTCCACCAGCTCAAAGACTGCACCAGCTTCCACGGTTTTCATTCTGTTTCTTCCCCAAGGGCACACGTCGATTAACATTCTTAAGACTGCTTTCACTGCTTGTGGTGATATTCTTTTCCTTATCACATGTATCGTTTTTTGAAAGAACTCGAACTTTAATCTTTCTAAAACACTTGTACTCGCTACTTTTATGACCATTTCGAGCACCAAGATTGCATGGGTCTGGACTTCAGCGATCAAATCATCTCTGATCATGTTGTCGGATCCTAAAACCCACAGTAAAGAATCAAGTAACTCAGGATCTTCTTTAGCAATACGCTTTTTCTCGGGGACAGTTAGCCAACTAAGATGGAGAATTCTGAGTGCCTGGCCGAGTCCTACGGTAATGGTGGGACTTTCCTTGGATAACTTTGTTATCAAGGAAATCATTGCACCAGTCGTGCCTGCTTCGATCAAGCACCGTCTGTTCTTCTCATTCTCGGTTGCAAGCAAATGCAATGCGTCTAGCGAGAGTGCATAAAGCTCCGGTGACTTTAGGTTCCGGAGAAGTTTCATAACATGTGATTTGTTAACAGGGGGTTTTGGGGTGGGAATCCGATCGATGCCATAATTAGCATTCGTGACACACCATGCTTGTATGAGACGTCTTAGTGTGTGGTTGGGGGTCAAGTCAGAATCTCTGGATAAGGCCTTTTTGGTTACCGGACACAGGACATCCTCCGCCGTGGATAACCAGTGCTCTATACAGTCCCGGTCATAGGTTATTCCAGTGACCGTCGTAACAGGGTCTTTCATGATCTGAAGTGAAATGGGACACATGAAGTAACGGGGTACTTCTACCATTTCATCTTCCATATGTTGAATGGATCTTGAATCAACACCTTTGAGTAATTAGAGAGAGAAAGAAACACAGAAAGACAGGCTTGTTTTTCTATATTCACCAGATGTAATCGTGAATAAATGATTATATAATATGTATAAGGCTTTGAATTCAATGAAGAAATGGAGAACAGTGGCTGCAATGTTTGAATATTCTAGAATGGTGAATATATGTGGCTGGATTGACATCTTACGCCCATTTCAATATTTGGTAGTTAATAAATAGTATGTATCGGCTGTGGTCAAACACAAAAAACGATATCAATACTAAAGAAAAGTCGTATATGGACTATTCAAGCTGAGCAATTCCACTTGTGTATAACGTCTATGATGGTTGGTCTTTTCAAAATTTCAAGGCAAGAGGTATGTGATTGTTATGAATAAAAGGATGGAAAATGGAATGGGTACAAAAAACGAGTAATTAGAATTTTGTTAATCAATTATTTTTATTTCTAATAGTAGTAATTTTTAATAATTTTTTTAGGTGTATGATTTTTAAATAATTCTTATCTCATACTATTATAATTGCTATGCCCCTCAACGGTTTTAGTAAACTTTCATTTACATTCTAATCCCCTCAAAGGTTTTGTTTTGTCCATTTTATACAGTTACGACTATGACTTCAAATTTCAACTTTTCTATAGATTTGTATTTATACAGTAATAAATTTCAATTTTTCTACAGATCTGTATCTATGATACAATGTCAAACTAATTTGGTTAAAAAAATATTTATCTTAAATCATATTTATTTAAAATTCCTTAAACCTTTCAACTTGTATAATAACTAGTATTCGGACAGTCCGCGCAATGCTGCGGAAGCCCCGTATATTGAAAAAACGCAGCTCGACAAAGACAATTTACGTAAAGGACGAAAAATGTAACTTTAAAATATAATAAGGGACTGGAATCGTAACTTACGAAATACCAATAATATAACTTTATAATAAATAAGGTGAAAACAATTAATTCAAAATTAGTTGAGGGGAAAAAATATAAATATAAAAGTTTGCTATTAGAAGAATCAAATTTGCTATTTCCAAATCAAAACTTATTTACAATTTGTATCCTATATTTTACCAATAATATTATTATCTGAATTTAATAATTATGATCCTGTAAATAGCAGGTACCAAATGAACTGTAAAAAGCTCTCACATGTTCATTTTGGTAATTAATATATATATATATATATATATATATATATATATATATATATATATATATATATATATATATATATAATTACCATACCTCAAAATATTTGTTTTAAATAATAACACTTAGATGATTAATTAAAATGTAATATCCATATAATATTTTGTTTAAGAAATTTTTATTATAAAGCACTATATCTACTTAATGAAAAAAAACACATAAATAAAAGTAACTTAATTTAATTAATTTAATTTTATAAATTTCAAAATTATAATAATTTTTATGTGTCTTTTATTTATTTTGTTTCTTACTTATTAAAGTAATTAAAACTTATCAAAATCTTAAAAAATCTCATTTAAAAGAATATATCTAACATATTATGTTGTTTTGCTGATTATATAATTTATAAGATACTTGAATTCAATGAAATTTATAAATACACTACCTCATAATCTAATATAATCCAATCATACATAAATAACACAATCATTAGAAATTATAGTTAATTGATCATTTTATATATCTATTAGTTTTAGTAATGACATTAGTTAACAAAAAGAGAGAATATAGAGAAGGAAATCTCTAATCAGGGAGGCCGCCCTAGACAATATGATATTTTTGGCATAAGCGGTAGGTTATACAAGTATTGCATAAACTGTAGGTAGTGTATAACACATATCATTACAGTTAATACGTTAATAATTAACGTATTTGACATTTTTTTAAAAATTTTAATCATGATGATCATTTCAAATATGAAATGATGTTGTCATTGCAATGTATTATAATTTTAAATATGATGTTATTTTTAAAATTATTGTTTTCTAATGATATAGAAACTATTTATTTAGAAAGCTTTCATTATTCTATAAATAAATAGGGCACAATTTCATATATATCATTGTAAATGTTATATATTATTTTAATATCCTTATAAAAATCAAAATTATATATATATATATATATATATATATATATATATATATATATATATATATATATATATATATATATATATATATATATATATATATATATATATATATATATATATATATATATATATATATATATATATCAATGTAAAACTGTAAAACTGTAAAACTCACATATATATCCATATTGTTATATAAATCACGATTAATCTTATTTAATATCTAAAAACCTATATAAAATACAGAAAATCATAAGAACTTACTTAAATACCCTTCCCAATTAATAAATAGAATAAAAGTAATTGTCTTTTTGGTTTCTTTTCCAAAGCCGGATATTTGAGGCTTTTTGGCTTCTCTCTCATGAACTTCATTTCACTCATTTCTTGAAATTTTCGTTTCACTCACTTCATCTCTTCTCCAAGCTGTTGCTCACAAATGATCAAGATCAAGCACAAATAGTGAAGCTCTTTCCATCATTGCACCAGTTAATTAATTCCACCGTCATACCATGGGTCTCCACCACACCGCCTGCAAAGGTAAGCGTGTACCCGGTCAAAAGGGGGAAGCTACCGTCTTTAAAATTCGATACTCTACCTGGAAGGAGGAAGCTAGCGTCTTTAAAATTCCAAAGGTCGTCCCACAGCCAAAGGTTCCTTAAGGAGCTTAGATATCCGACAAACAGTAGATGGGTAGATCGATCAAGATGAAGCTACCAAGTAACGAGCATAAGGGTAAATAAGTCAACCTACTTTCATGGCATACAACCTGATCATGTAGTTGTTGATATGCTTCGAAAACAACCATAACATGAAACTTTTGTCTGCCCAAAATCACCCCATCTGGTACTACTACTATTCATCTCTCTTTTTATATGAATTTTCCAATTGTAAATCAGTCAACCCACTTTCTTTTAATTTATTTCTTTGTTCTTACAGTAAAGATATCCTCTATTATTGTTTAGATCTCCAACTTTGCTGGATGTGGCTTGTTCTAATACTACTTAGCATCTAGTTGTTATTCATGTGACATTTTTGTACCTTTCCCATTTTGCCCTTGTGGAAAAAAATGTAACCTATAAAACATGTGAAATCTAGGGATCATTTGAAATCCAGGATAGTACTAAGGATTGTACCTGTACTAGTATTGCCCTTGTGGATGTTGTTATTACATCAACTTCTATCACATAGTTTTCAAAGTAAGAAAATATGCAACTCAATTAACAATCATAAAGCAAGCATAATGCTAAAAAATAACGTCTCAAATAATCCATAATGCTCAAAAATAATGTCTCAAATAATCCATAATGCAAAAAATAACGTCTCAAATAATCCATAATGCAAAAAATAACGTCTCAAATAATCCATAAAGCTAGCATTAAACTACTAAAATTTGATCAAACTCGAAAACAAAAAATCAAGAACTATTGTGTTTTTTCCTCTTTCTGGTGGATGCTTCATTAGAATCTTGAGGTGCAGGATTTTTACAAGTCTTTTTATGGTGTCCATACATACCACAATGTTGACATTTATTCCTTTTCTTGGGCTCATCACGTGGTACAATTCTTTTTTTTGGTCGGCCAGGCGGGCGTTTTATGATAGGCGGGTATATCTTCTCGATAGTGTCTGTATACACCCAGTGATCCTTTCCGAGCATTGGAGAAATTTCTAAAGTGTATGCTTCTCTAAATTTATCGATAGTGAAATATGTATTTACATATTTGTCCCAATTACCCTCCCTTGTAAATGCAATAAAAGCATCCACATGTACACACGGAAGGCCCTTAACTTGTCAAACGAGACAACTACATGTTTTCTCATCTAATATAACCTCCCAATGTCTTCCCTTGTAGTTCAATTCTGCTCGATTGTCACTGCTTCTACAAACATGAAAATCGCCCAAGTTCTACATGAGAACAATAAAACAAGAAAAAATAATATCAAGAAAAGTTTATTTGTTTAATACAAGAATAAATAATATCTGTAAAAGTCATTGAACTTGCCCTAGAGATTATATTAAGAGTGTTCCTTGCTTTTGGAACTAATGTACCTTTCTATTTTTTTCACAACCCTCCTTTACTTGTTGAATCGTTCCATAAGCTTTTTTCTAATTGCATCAAGGAGAGCAAGCACTGGTTTATAGCGTATGTCACTTACCCAAGAGTTAAAAGTTTCCGAAATATTGTTGGTAATGTAATCACACTTGACAAGGGTGCCAAGCTTGCTTCTGTTGGATTTGGTGTCTAAGCCATGACTTATAATTGTATTTATCTTGTTAATTGAAGCAAAGTCCATTTGGGTTGCCCTCATAGTTGGAGGATTGATGTAGAGTTCGGTAGAGAGAAAGGTTGATTTATTAATTGTTTAATAAATCAATAGAAATAAATAAATAGTTTATTAATATATTTAAGTGTTAATATATTAATTAGAAACTATAATAATTAATTAAGATTTAATCTAGAATTAATTAGATTTAATTTGGTGATTAAATAAATTAATTATAAGTGCAGGGACTGGTTTGTATTTATTCAATAGTTGAATAACTGGCAAGCCAGTGGCTAGGGCCAAAAGTGGCGCCAACCTGGAGGCTTCCTCTAGGGTTGGCGAAAACCCTAATTAGGGTTTAAGGGATCTCGTCCAAGTGGTCAACAGGCTTGCCCACTTTTGAGGCTCCTTAGGGTTTCAGATGTAACCCTAGGAGGCTATAAAAGGAACCCTCTGGCACCCCATAATTCACGCCTCCCTCTCTCTGTGTTACTCTGATGGAATCTACCCTCCATTGCTTTGAGTGTAACTTGCATTTGAGGTAGGAACTATTTGCTACTAGCTTCAAGAACAAGATCAAAAGGTTGGTTATTCTTTATTTAATCTTTAGAAATAAATGTTGGCCTTAGGTTTTTAGTTTATATCTTCATAGAAGAAAACATAGATCTTTCTAGGGTTGCATGTGAACTTAGGAATTTGTTTGTTCATTGATTGCTTCAAAACCCTTCAATGGTATAAGAGCTATGGCTTGTTTACTTGTGAATTGATATAAATTGTTCATATGATCAACAGGGTTTTGGAAATTAAACCCTTGGAATGGCCATGATCGATTTCAAGGCTAGGGTTTCCTAACCCTAGCCGCCACCCCTTGGTCCCCCCCCCCCCCTTTATTTGCTTGCCTTTTATAAGTAGGTTGTTATTTTTGGCAATTATTGGATAATTAAAATAACTTGAACCCCACATATTTGCATGCAATTTTCGTGACCTAGGGATAAGGGTTAGGAAATTAATTTGATTAATTTTGTGATTCCCTTATTTGATTTAATTATTTTAATTAATTGTTAATTAAAAGATCAATTAAATCAACTTAAAGAATTAATTTAAAATTTTCGAAAAAATAGAATAAATTAGCGAAAATTATAAATAAATTAATTCTAAAATATTTTAATGAGATTAAAATATATCTTATATATTTATGATTAAAATTTAATATTTATATATAAGATTAAATGGTTAGTCTTACCGTTAGTAGGCTTCATTCACAAAACTGTCCTATAAAGAGGGTATAAGGCAACTGCCTATAAAATAACAGTCTAATGGGTATCGACTCTTACCCACCGCTCTCCTGGTCAGTCGAGTGTCGTTAGCCGAACGGGTTTGATAGAACCGCTAAGCCTCTTAAAAGTATAATGCTATAATTAAAGGTACTAGAACCTTGAACAAAAACCCAATCAAGTTACTTTAGGTTTAAAAATGTGAATTGGTGCTAATCCATGGAATTGCACATTGCACTTTGTTGAACGTTGGTGGAGAGTGTGTGGTTTACCGGCACGCCAACTGGGGTCTGCAAAGAGTCGCAATGGGTTTCTCGATTTTGTCATTATTAACGTAGCGTGTTGACATTCGCAGCGGTCGTCGTGCGGTCAAAAATAAGAAAATACCTAACACACACTAGTATAGTGGTAGTCAGGGTCGATCTGCAGGAGCTTCGTGGTTAGACCAGATGACAGATTACCAACTAGTAGTGTCACGCTACAGTCGGAGGACTTATAGTTTCTAAGTACCCAACGCAATGATCAAACAAAGTCAAGCCAAGCATAAGCTAAACTCAACTCAAACTAACCTAGTCACTTTCTGAAATCAGAAGTGCATCTCTGAATCAGAAGCAAACAAAGGCATCCAAAACATCCAAACAATCACAAGGTATAACCTAAACCAATAGCTATAGTCCAACTGAACAAGTACTGGCCAAAGTTCAATACCTAAGCTAACTTATTTGGCTACTGATTTCAGCAAAGGAAATAGTCCCAAACAAGATCCAAAACACAATTCAAACAATCCAAACACAAACAAACATCCAAAACATCAAAATACTCATAAACCAAGTTTAATTGTAACCGAATGCTTTCATTAACCAAATTCAGATTCCAAACATCCAAACAATACCCAATGATGCTAAAACAGAAACCTAAAGCTTGATATCAATGGTTGTCACTCCCAAATATACAAACCAAAGCTTACAAATATCTTAACTAAATGAAAATAAAATCCAAAACATGAAAATACCAATTAAGAAGTTGCTGGAACGAAATCTTGGAGTCAAAGAGCTTCAAGGTCGATTTTACACCCGGTCTTTTGCTCTCGTTTTCGGCTGGAAATGCCTCTATTTATAGTTGCAATTTTCCCGCAGCGGCGCCGCGCAGAAGTGAAATCCGCGGCGCGCGTACTAATCTTTTCCCGTTTCTTCGGTATTTGAATGTGTTCCACCGCCTTAAGCCCGCGTCGCGCAGATGATGTATCCGCGGCGCGCGTACGAGTTTCCTTGATTTTTCATTCTTTTTCAAACTTCTTCCTTTTTGCACGCTTTTAGTCCCTGTTTTCATTCTTTTTCTCCAAACATGTCCTGGCACGAAAAGTGAGAATACCCAGACATATTTGGTATAATTTTATCAAGAACAGGGCTCAACAACGCCTAAAATACTTAATATCACTAGGCGTTGTCAAACACCCCACACTTGTGCCTTGCTTGTCCCCAAGCAAGAGAGTTTTTAACAAATTGTAATGAAGAATCAAACAATTTCTTGACTGTGTTTAGTTTCAAAGTTTATTGCTCTTCGAGTTTGAGTGGAATAGTTCGTGAAAACATAATTGAATTGTTCTTTGGAATTCATGGCTTTCTAGAGAACCCTTGATTACAAACTTTCTGTCCACAATGAAGTGTACTTACTCATTCAGATTCTAAAGGCCATTAAGGAATTGTCCATGACTTTCGATGTTGTCCGTGTAGCGAGCTTTCAGAAATACCATCCCAGACCAGACGATCTTAGGTGGTAAGGTGCATAAGGCCCACCCATTTTAGACCTACCGGCTCGAACAACAAAGGCCACATATTGACGTTTCCTTCCTAAACTCCAATCCTAAAACAGCTCAATCTTCTAAACTCATAAAACTCAACTTATTTGACTAACTAATAGCATGATCACAATTAAGCAATATTTCTTGAAAAATACTAATGCTATCACAATCACAAACCATTCATTTCAAAATTGCAATTTATTAAAAATTTTGAAAAATATTGCTAAAAATTGAAAAATCGATCATTTCTGCAAAAATTTCAAAAAATTCTCTTTCGACCGTCCACACCCCACACTTAAAACCGTACAACGTCCCCGTTGTACAAAAATTATTTTCAGCATAAGGGAGAAAGAATTACCCCTTTTGGACGATAGACTGCTTGGTGCTCAATATCACAGGTATAATTGCGTACAGATGGATCCTCGATTTCGTATGCTGGAGTTGTAGCGCTACAGTGAACATGCCGGTGGTCGAGACAAGTGGAGGGGGCATGGTGACCCCACACTTGTCTGAGACAACTCCTTCTCAAATTGGTATATCATGCATAACTTAACAAACAAATTAAAAACAAACATGACAAAATGAAATATGAACAAAAATACAGATAAAAGTGTCATAAATTTTGTACATATATCTCAATATAAAAAGAAAAAGAAAAGAAAAAGAAGTACATCAATCACTACCAGGTGGCCTGGAGGGTCCGGCCTCATGATCATGGGCCCTGGCTGGGAATGGTCGGGGGTGTCGGCCCTGCTGTGTGGGCAAATCCAAAAGTACCTCCCCGATCCATGCCAACTGATCCTCAATCCTGGCAACCCTGGCTGCCAGGTCCTCCTGCTGTGGCTCTGTCGGGGCTACAGGCTCTGGCCTCCTGCGTCTCCTGCCAGGCTGGGCATACACGGGCTGAGGTGCCTGAGGAGGCTCGGTCGGGGCCCGGATGAACTGCCCCGGGCGCTGCTGCTCAATGAGCCGCATCCTCTCCAAAGTGCGTGCTGTAGTGTGCGATGGAGGCAGAGCGGTCAAGGAAGCTGCCACGGAGGCAGTGAGAATACCATATGAGCGGGCCAGGCGGGTAATAAAATACCCCCTGGCTAGTGGGCTGCTGGTGGAGGCGCCAGTCGAGTGGGTGGAGAGAGCAACCGCGAGGGCGAAGGGGAGATGGAGGAATCGGGACGGGTCGAGGAGAGCCCATAAAAACGTCATGTCTTCCCCAGGCACCTTCTCGCCCCCCTCCCGATGCATGATGGAGGTGGAGACGATACGGTGCATGAGGCGGTGAAGTGGGTCCCGAAGATGATTCTCCCTGGAAGTCCCCGCCTCGTATCTGACGTTGGACAGCGATGCCCAAACCTCCATGTTGGGAGCCCTGTCTGGCTCCCCCTGAATGCAGGACCCAAAGAACCGGGTGAAAAAGCGGTGCTGGAGGTCATCCTGAGTATATAACCCCACTCGCCTCCCGAACACTCTGAGGTTGCACTCCCTGTGCTCACCTCCCAAACGAAATTGCACTATCCTGGAACGCGGGTCTCCCGCTCGAGGTGCGAACTGGATGGTGGATATAAACTCCAGTAGCAGCTCCGTATAGACCACGTCCTCGTCCGTGGCCATGTTCCTGTCCCAGCAACGGCATGTGAATGATGCCTCCTCGTGGGTCCAGGTGCGATGTAAAAATGGCTCAATCGCACCCCAGAGCCCAGAATCCCTCAGAATGTCTCGATCAATGACTGTCGCCTCGAGGACCTGGCGATGAGTCAATGCGTCCCTCCGAGAGGTATACTCTGCAGAACTGGCCAGTCCCTCGGGGAACTGGAGGAAAGCGTGCTCCAATCTGAACATCATCTGCAAAAAGAAAATATAGCCACAAAACAAAATTTTTTTCAAAATCAGTCCTTATCTTCCCAGCCGCACCGCGGCGCGGCCCAAGAGCAAGGGCGCGGCGCGGCGTGCGGCTGTTTCCAAACCCCGATCCAATCTCTCGATTTATCCTGCTATAACTCAATATAATTATACCACAAGGCAGCTTAGGTGCCGACTAGCTCATCTAGGGTCTCCATTTGGCAAAACAATCACCCTATGAGCTAGCATTAGCGATTCTAAGTTTTGAACTATTATGGACAAATCACCAAAATTAACTACCTAATCACTAGTTTTAACAAGTAATAGACAGTTAGAATAGCGTACCTTGGCAGTGGAAACAAAATGAGCAAGAAAAATTGCAAGAGAAATTCGTTGATCAGAGCTCCGAGTCGTGTGTGGGTTGTGCGAGCCGCGGGTTACCTTTATATACAAGAAAACTGACCGATCGTTTCCCGCGGCGCGCATTTCCATATTCCGCGGCACGCTTATTCAAAAATTTTAAAACCTTTCACACGACCCCACACTTATTTTAAGCCACTAGTACCTGCAAAAGATTGATGTGTTTTCCTAGTTAAACCTAAGAAATAAAATCTACCCTATGACACGATGGGTTGCCTCCCAACAAGCGCTAAGTTTAACATCTTCAGCCAGACGTAGAACTCCTCCTACAGCTACGGTGGATCATATGCCTTCCTTATTCGCTGATTTTCAGTCACCACCGTCCCTTCGTTGCCCACATGCTCCTCAAACTTCCCTGGGTCGAATGGCTTGTCAGTTCTCCTACTGCTGCACAGTTGCCGTCTCCCGATGATTTCCCACGAGTGTTTGAAAGTAGCTTTGAACCTCCAAGCTCGGTCCTTTCTTCTACACCTCTTCAATGTCAAGGGCTTGACATGAAGCGCGCCCAATGCCGCTTCCAGTAGTTGTTTTGCATCTCGTTTGCTAGTGTCTCGCATGCTATCTTCAGGTTGCAATTTTGGTTTGCAGTACCAATAAAAATTTTCCAATCGAATGGAATCGGAAGGCATCATATCAGGATGCTTCCATATGTCCTCATCGATAGTATTGATTACATCTAATTTTCCATTCATGAATAGATCATGAGTGGTGATAACATCATGTTTATTATTTTCAAAAATCAATTCGTCAGAATCAACTTCTTGATCATCGTCCAACAGGTGGATCGGAACCAAGAGTAAGCGACTGGTTTGATCTGATGGTGGTACAAAGTCACCCATCATCAGATCCTTGCTTTCAAATTTCTCAAAATTTTCAAAAATCATAGGTTCGGGGGTAGTATTGTCATCTACACCCCCTTCCTCAAAAACATCAACAATTTCAACAAATTCGGGAATTGTTGGGCTGGGATCTGTACTGTCACTTACAGTCCCCTCCACAACATCCTCATCAACCAAATTTTCTGATGATGGTACAGATTCACTCATCACCAGCTCAACATTCTCAAAACCCTCAAAAACATCAAAAGCTCTTGAGTCAAAGGTAGCATTGTCACCTACAACTTCTTCCTCAACAACATTTTCGACCATCTCAATGGTCTCTTGATTTTCCCACGGTGTATGCCCTTCCATCACATATTCAGGTGATGCAAGCTCACACACATTATCATTGGTATAAAAATCACTCACCTCCGGTTCTGGCGTAAGTGGTGAACATTTCCAATTTTCCTCTAACTTATCTAAAGAAGCTTGCACTTTTTCAAGAGCTTCAGCCTGGTCCTTCTGCTCGTGGTAGTTGTTATACATGAGTACCCAAAGTTGGGCCCAAGTTGTAGAATTCTCAGGCTGAGATGACTCCTCGGTCCGCCATCCATTGTCATCGAATGATCCATTATAACAATCATCCTCGTAATAGGTGTCGGCCGAATTTTCATAATAATCATACTGATCCGGGTACATATAATCACCCATCATAAGGATGTACGCATACCAAAAATCAGCAAACTAAAATCAAACATCAAAAAATCAGAAGCTAAGTCCTACAAATCACCTAATTTAAGCGCACAGCTCCCCGGCAACGGCGCCAAAATTTGACATTCGCAGCGGTCGTCGTGCGGTCAAAAATAAGAAAATACCTAACACACACTAGTATAGTGGTAGTCAGGGTCGATCCGCAGGAGCTTCGTGGTTAGACCAGATGACAGATTACCAACTAGTAGTGTCACGCTACAGTCGGAGGACTTATAGTTTCTAAGTACCCAACGCAATGATCAAACAAAGTCAAGCCAAGCATAAGCTAAACTCAACTCAAACTAACCTAGTCACTTTCTGAAATCAGAAGTGCATCTCTGAATCAGAAGCAAACAAAGGCATCCAAAACATCCAAACAATCACAAGGTATAACCTAAACCAATAGCTATAGTCCAACTGAACAAGTACTGGCCAAAGTTCAATACCTAAGCTAACTTATTTGGCTACTAATTTCAGCAAAGGAAATAGTCCCAAACAAGATCCAAAACACAATTCAAACAATCCAAACACAAACAAACATCCAAAACATCAAAATACTCATAAACCAAGTTTAATTGTACCGAATGCTTTCATTAACCAAATTCAGATTCCAAACATCCAAACAATACCCAATGATGCTAAAACAGAAACCTAAAGCTTGATATCAATGGTTGTCACTCCCAAATATACAAACCAAAGCTTACAAATATCTTAACTAAATGAAAATAAAATCCAAAACATGAAAATACCAATTAAGAAGTTGCTGGAACGAAATCTTGGAGTCAAAGAGCTTCAAGGTCGATTTTACACCCGGTCTTTTGCTCTCGTTTTCGGCTGGAAATGCCTCTATTTATAGTTGCAATTTTCCCGCAGCGGCGCCGCGCAGAAGTGAAATCCGCGGCGCGCGTACTAATCTTTTCCCGTTTCTTCGGTATTTGAATGTGTTCCACCGCCTTAAGCCCGCGTCGCGCAGATGATGTATCCAGGGTGCGCGTACGAGTTTCCTTGATTTCTCATTCTTTTTCAAACTTCTTCCTTTTTCCATGCTTTTAGTCCCTGTTTTCATTCTTTTTCTCCAAACAAGTCCTGGCACAAAAAGTGAGAATACCCAAACATATTTGATATAATTTTATCAAGAACAGGGCTCAACAACGCCTAAAATACTTAATATCACTAGGCGTTGTCAAACACCCCACACTTGTGCCTTGCTTGTCCCCAAGCAAGAGAGTTTTTAACAAATTATAATGAAGAATCAAACAATTTCTTGACTGTGTTTAGTTTCAAAGTTTATTGCTCTTTGAGTTAGAGTTGAATAGTTCGTGAAAACATAATTGAATTGGTCTTTGGAATTCATGGCTTTCTAGAGAACCCTTGATTACAAACTTTCTGTCCACAATGAAGTTCAAAGATGGCACAAAAGATGGCACGCGTTTCTATGTGACTTTACTGACGATTTTAGTAGATATGGGTATATCTACTTAATCAAGAACAACTCAGAAACCTTTGAAAAGTTCAAAGAGTTCAAAAATGAAGCAGAAAATCAATTGGGCAGAAAGATAAAGATGCTTAGATCCGACAGAGGCGGTGAGTATCTTAGTATCCAATTTCTCGATTATCTTAAGGAATGTGGAATTTTTTCACCGTTATCGCCTCCAAGAACACCTCAGTTGAACGGTGTTGCTGAAAGGCGAAACCGAACCTTGTTGGACATGGTTCGTTCCATGATGAGTCGAGCTTCGCTTCCAATCCATTTCTGGGGGTATGCCTTAGAGACTGCCGCCTATATCCTAAATCTTGTCCTAACCAAAAAGGTTGTTGAAACACCGCACGAGATGTGGACGGGGAAAGTTCCCTCGTTGGCACACATCAAAGTCTGGGGCTGTGAGGCTTTCGTAAGACGAGAGACTCATGACAAGCTCGCGGAGAGAAGTGAGAGGTGTTTCTTCATCGAATACCCGAAACAGTCATTTGGATACTTGTTCTACAGACCGAGCGAGGATGTGGTCTTTGTAGCAAGACGGGGGATCTTTCGAGAGAGAGAACTCATTTCCAAAGGGACAGTGGGAGTACAATCGATCTCGAAGAAATTCAGGAGACGCCTGATGAAACAACCTTAGAAGAAACTAGCAACCAACATGAGGAAGAGGTTTCTGTTGGACCCACCGACATCTCATTGCCCCTTAGGCATTCGGGTAGAGTTAGCATGCCGCCCAAGTTTTATGGATTTCATATTACTTCGGACGGTGACACGTTGGTCAGTGATCGTACATTGACTAATTTGGACGAGCCATCTAACTACCGCGAAGCAGTGGCAGGCCCCGAGTCTGCCAAATGGAAAGAGGCCGGACAGCGAGATTAAGTCCATGTATGACAATCAAGTTTGGAACTTGGTTGACAACGTGCTGGGTCGTAAGACAGTTGGGTGCAAGTGGATCTTCAAGAAGAAGACCGACATGGATGGTAAAGTACATACTTATAAAGCTCGGCTGGTTGCAAAGGGATTCACTCAAACCCTGGTGGTTGACTATGATGAAACCTTCTCACCAGTAGCCAAGATTAAGTCAATCAGGATAATGCTTGCCATAGCTACGTTTCATGATTATGAAATTTGGCAGATGGATATCAAAACCGCTTTCCTTAACGGGAAACTGACTAAGGATGTTTACATGAATCAGCCAGAAGGTTTTGTAGAGACAAAGCATCATGATAAAGTATGTAAGCATGAGAGATCAATCTACGGGTTGAAGCAAGCATCTCACAGCTGGAATCTTTGCTTCCATGAGAAAGTCAAAGAGTTTGGCTTCTCTAGGAGTGAAGATGAGTCCTGTGTATATGTCAAGGCTAGTGGGAGTATAGTCACTTTTCTGGTGCTGTATGTTGATGACATACTACTCATGGGAAACGACATTCCGACCTTGCAAGATGTCAAGTCTTGGCTCGGGAAGTTGTTCGCCATGAAAGACCTTGGAGAAGCTGCTTATATTCTCGGGATAACAATACTGAGAGATAGGAAAAGAAAATTAATAGGTCTGAGCCAGTGTACATATTTGGAAAAGGTGTTAAAAAGGTTTAACATGGAAAATTCCAAAAAGGGAGAGCTACCAATCCAGAGTAATGCTAAATTGAGTAAGACTCAAAGTCCGAGTACCGATGAGGAAATAGATGAGATGAGTCGGGTACCTTATGCTTCGGTAGTAGGGTCGATCATGTATGCTATGACATGTACTCGTCCCGACGTATCCTTTGCACTGAGCATGGTTAGTCGGTACCAGGGTAATCCTGGAAAGGCACACTGGATTGCGGTTAAGAACATACTCAAGTATCTGCGAAGGACAAAGAATATGGTATTAGTCCTTGCTGGGAGTGATGACTTGAAAGTGAGTGGATATACAGATGCCAGCTTCCAGACAGATAGGGATAGTGGTCGGTCCCAGTCGGGCTGGGTATTTCTTTTGAACAGTGGAGCGGTCACTAGGAAAAGTTCCAAGCAAGAAACGGTGGCTGATTCAACGTGCGAATCAGAGTACATTGCAGCGAGTGAAGCGTCTAAGGAAGCGGCTTGGCTGAAGAACTTCATCGGTGACCTTGGAGTTGTCCCGAGCATTCAGGAGCCGATGGAACTGTACCGCGAGATTATGGAAAGTCCAGGCATATCGACAGAAAGTACCATTACATTCGACATCGCGTAGAAGAAGGACACTTACTGGTTAAGAAAGTATCATCAGAAGAAAATCCTGCAGATCCTTTGACTAAGGCACTGAGTAGGATCAAGCACAATCAGCATCCTCGAAGCATTGGACTGAAGGATGATATTAGTTTTAGTAATTAGATAGATTTTTGAAACTTGTAACGATATAAATGTAATTGACTTGGTGATTTTATAATGGAGATTTATAAATGAGTATTGTTACTGCCGTTGTCAATTGTTTATTATTGTGTTTCTATATTTACATGTTTAACTTCCTAAGTAATTAGATTATTTAAATTTCCACAGTCGATCACACTGTTAGGGAGTAAGTGTGAACGAAGACTGTCATGAATCGGTTGTAGATTGGCTAAGGAGTTGGACATTGCAGTAAGACTGCTACAACATTCGTGAGTACTTAGAAAATAGAGATTTGAGTATTGGATAAACCTGCGCTTAACAGATTGCTTCATGGATTACATCACGAGCAATGTTAAGACGATAATATCCTTTGATCTTTAAGTGGAGATATATGATATGTCATTTGTAAGTCGGTTGCTCATTGATAATGCAAAAACGCACCGGTAACTCGGTGTTATAAAACGCACTATTCTGAGTATTCTAACTGGTAAAATATACAGACGTATAAGTCGAAACTTATCCATCCCCTGACCCGATGGGGAAACAGATATCTGTAGGCCTCTCGACGATTTTGAAGTTGACTGGAAATGTTGGCCAACTGGGACTGAATTGATGTGTTCAATTAGCAGTCTTAAAGTCATAAGAAAAATCGGAAATCGTGAAACAGAGTATCAGACCAGTATTGATCTTAATCCATGTCTTGAGTCTGAAAATATCTTGTTGGACGGAGGATCATCTGATCACTTATTTTGGACAGAACTGATTGGGTCAGAGTTTACGAACAGTTTCTAGGAAACTGATATTAATCAGAAGGTAAAAAGACAATTAATGTCATAGACTTATCCAAGTCGGAGACTGTTGGATTTGGTGTCTAAGCCATGACTTATAATTGTATTTATCTTGTTAATTGAAGCAAAGTCCATTTGGGTTGCCCTCATAGCTGGAGGATTGATGTAGACTTCGGTAGAGAGAAATGTTGATTTATTAATTGTTTAATAAATAAATAGAAATAAATAAATAGAAATAAATAAATAGTTTATTAATATATTTAAGTGTTAATATATTAATTAGAAACTATAATAATTAATTAAGATTTAATCTAGAATTAATTGGATTAAATTTAGTGATTAAATAAATTAATTATAAGTGCAGGGACTGGTTTGTATTTATTCAATAGTTGAATAAATAGCAAGCCAGTGGCTAGGGGCCAAAAGTGGCGCCAACCTGGAGGCTTCCTCTAGGGTTGGCAAAAACCCTAATTATGGTTTAAGGGATCTTGTACAAGTGGTCAACAGGCTTGCCCACTTTGGAGGCTCCTTAGGGTTTCAGGTGTAACCCTAGGAGGCTATAAAAGGAATCCCCTGGCACCCCATAACTCACGCCTCCCTCTTTCTGTGTTACTCTGCTGGAATCTTCCCTCCATTGCTTTGGGTGTGACTTGTATTTGAGGCAGGATCTATTTGCTGCTAGCTTCAAGAACAAGATCAAAAGGTTGGTTATTCTTTATTTGATCTTTAGAAATAAATGTTGACCTTAGGTTTTTAGTTTATATCTTCATAGAAGAATACATAGATCTTTCTAGGGTTGCATGTGAACTTAGGAATTTGTTTGTTCATTGATTGCTTTAAAACCCTTCAGCTTCTACTCTATATCTTGTTATGGTTCTCATTGAAATATGAAACTGCATCTTCACGTACACTAGCAATTGCATTTAACAAACTGTCATGCTTACTAATAGAGTAGGTCTTTGTAGCGGCGCATAGGTTGACCATAAAATAGTCGCCTCAAAAATGTTTCTTGAAGTTGCCATATAAATGTCTCGTGCATTCTTGATGCTCAACATTAGGATAAACCTGTGTAATAGCCACTTCCAAACCCTTTTGCATGCCAGAGGAGATAACAAGTCCGTTTGGTGTACGGATTGCTTTTTCTAGTGACTTCAGAAACCAAGTCCATGATTTTGTATTCACTGACTCAAAGCACACCATAGGCTACCAGAAACATGCCATGGTTAACATCGATACTTGTGGGTGCGACTAGAATACCATTAAATTTCCCTTTCAAATGACAAGCATCAAGCCCAATGTAAGGACGAAAACTGGCAAGAAAACCCTTAGAAGATGTTGTTAGTGATATAAACATGCGTAGGAAATGTTTCTTATCACCCTCTATCTGCAAATCAATCTCCATGACACTTCTCGGGTTTCTCTTTTCAAGTTCCTGTTTAAAATCATATATATTTCCGTAGGAGTCATCCCACTTGCCATACATATCCGTATAAGCTTGTTCTTTTCCTCTAAAAACTCTCATGTACGGTACTTTAACATTGTAGTTTTGCATAAGCCACTTTTGTAGGTCTATAGGAGAGACATCACCATCAGATTTCAACTTGTCAGATACAACATCAGCAATCCATCCTTGAGTTGCATGTTTATTTCCATACTTGTTGCTTTGAGTACAAGAATGAGTTTCTATAAATTTCTTAACCTACATAATTACATAAAAACATATACTTAAGTTAACAAAAATACATGTAAACAAATGTAGTATTTTGAAAATTGCATACTAACTTCAAAAGTAACCCCATCTTGCATAAGTGAAGCATGAATTCTCCACTCACACTTTTTATCTTGTTAAGAATAATTGTGATGAAGTGCTGACCCCTCCGAAGGCCTATTCTACTATGAAGTAAAGACAGAGTCCGAAGCCTGAAGACTCCAAAGGATTTCTCCAAAGGATCCGAAGGCTTATCCCTAACAACCTTTTTGTAAGCACGCGTGTATAGCAGACTACGTGTTGCACAATACTGCATGCTTATTGGCTAGTACACTGTTAGGATATTCTCTGTATCTTTACTATACTATTGGTATCACTGATCATGTATAAATATCAGTGATACCATCTGTGTTGAGTGTGAGTCTTTGTGTGATAAAATCACTATCATTGTAAAACCCTATCTGTGAAATCAAAGCATTCAACACCTGTTATTCATACCTTGTGTTCTTCATTTTCATTCATATTATTGCTTGTGTTTATTACATAGCTTGAATCAGTTGTTCGTAATACTTTTTTATTTTCTATCATTTGATTGAAATTCACACACAACACGTGGTATCAGAGCAGGACAGCTCGAAAACCAGTCTATAGAGCTTTGGTTTCATTGTTACAGTTCCAGATCTAAATCGTTTCCTAGATCTGGGTTTCTGCAACTGTTATCAATCTCTATTGCTAGTTTTTCTGAAAAGATCCAGTTGAAAATCAATCAAAATGACTGATTCTATAGCTACGTATGCAAATATGTTGAACTATGCCAATGTAATTGGCTCATCCACTAAGGCTCCTGTTCTTGTTCTTACTTACTATGACTACTGGGCTGATCATATGAAGGATTATCTAGAGGGGCTAGATGAAGAAAAGGACATCTGGAGATCTCTCAGAGATGGTCCTCATACGGATATCGAAGGAAGGTTCATTGTAGTTGATGGAGAAGATGCTGAAGTTCTTACTGCTGCTGATTTTAAGAAAGTAAGAAACGATGAGCAAGCCATGAGAGAACTCAGGAGTAGACTTGGTCCAGACCTTAGACATCACATCTCAGGAGCAAAATCTGTCAAGGAGATCTGGGATCGACTTGCAGTTAGGTTTGCTGGTGATAACACTCTTCAATCAAGTGTTGTTCAAGAGGTGTTAGCAGACTTCAGAAACTTTAAACAACAAGAGAATGAATCATTGGAACAAGCTTATGAACGTTACAGCAAAATGGTTTATGATCTGGAAAAGTATGGTGAGACTCGAAGTCAACAAGAAATCAACATCAAATTTCTCTACAGTCTGAGGCCTGAGTGGAGACCTATCATGCTAATGATCAAATCCTATGAAAACATCAACACTTATTCTCTAACAGCTCTGTATAATCTCATCAAATCCCATGAACCTAACATTTGTGGGAGAAGAAGTGAAAATGCTGGACATTAGCTCTTGTGTCTAATGTTGAAGAAGAAGAGGCTAAGGATGAGCCTGATGGTTATATGGAAGGTGAAAATGGAGAAACGATTGCCTTGTATGCTGCAAACAATCGTAGGTTTAGGAAACCTTTTGTGAACAAATCCAGCTCAGGAAAACCTTTTGTGAAACCTTTCATCAAAAATTCTTATACTCCGAAACCCAAACAAGAGATCTACACACCAAAGGAGGAAACCACCAAATCTTTAACTCCGAAGCCTACTGAAACAATGACTTCGGAGGCTCCCAAAGATAGATTTGAAGAAAAGAATATTGCTGGTGACTCTGGGTATGATTGCAACTATTGTCATGGTAAAAATTACTTTGCGAAGGATTTCATGCTTCGCAAAAGAAACGAAAAGCAGACCCAAGTTAAAGATGAAGCCTATTATGTTAGAAAGATGGAAGAGTAAGAGAGAAAACAAAAGATCTTGCCCTTATGGCTTCAGAAGATAATATGGGAACATACCAGGTGTGGTCATCTGACTCCGAAGACGAGGAAGTAAGGAAGCCAACTCATAGTGCTTTCATTGCCTTGATGCTGGTAAGAGCTTCCCGAAGGATACCTTTAAGGAGAGTGAAGCTGAAGAGGAAATGGGTCAATAAGAGTTCAGAGGTTTGGGTTATGAAGATTTGAAGACAAAGGATGTGATTGCTGCAGGGGTTTCGAAGGTCTGGATTGATGACTCTTCGGATGATGATGAGGAAGTATGCTTAATGGCGAAGGATTCTCGCATGACCATTCCAGAACAGGTAACTAAACTCCTCTTATCTTTTAAAATTCCTGCATCAAAATTTTCCTCTGATATTAATGAAATAACTCGTGATTGCTCTGTGATGAACAAATTGCTAATTGATGCTAAAAATAGGGCAAAAGTCAGTGACCAGGAGATTCTACAGTTGAGGGGGAGAGTATAAAGTACGAAGCTATCCCTAGAAAAGGCCAACTTAAGAATCTCATTGTTAGAAGAGAATAGAGAGAAAATTTTGAATGACAATGATGTAATTTTGAAACAACGAAACATCTTTTGTGAAACTGCTAAACGTTTGTATTCTCATATTACTCGCATCTATTATTCTATTGACATATGCAATGTTCAACATAGACAACTATTACTTTTTCTAGAATTTAAGTTGAAAAATGTTGATAGCATCTCCTATGAATGTGAGTCTATTGTTTCTGGTACCAAAGTGACTAACCCTTCGTACATGCATGGTTTGATCTCTGTGGAAAAATTCTTATCTGCTGATAATCTGTTAAAAACATTGCCAAATGAAATTCCAATCTTGCAGAAAACCATTCCTCAAATTGAAAAAAAATCAGAAGTTATTGTTGAGACTGAATCTGAGAATGATTCTGAAAGTTATTTCAGATATGGAGGAAATTGATTGTTCCTCATTGTCTACTTTGAAAGTCTCCTCCGCATCCGCATCACCCTCCGAAGATACCTCACAATTATCTTCGGTTGACAAAGGCAAATCAAAAATGGATTGTGAAAATGTATCCTCTTAAATTCTAATTGACAAAAATGAAATTGTGAAAACAAAAATGTAAATTTCTGATGAATGTGTCTCATATGATCACTATCTCAAAGACAATTCAAAAAGATTAGTCAATGTTGCATGTGTCTATCCGAAGGTTTCATATTTCAAAATTTCTATTTTTGTAAAACCTGGAGGTGTTCTATTGGTTGACAATGATTTGGTAAAACTTGTTGAGGAGGATAATTCCACAGTTACTGAGGAAGGATTCTTCTCATCATCAAAGATGCTTGAAAACAACATGAATGAAAAATTGGAAGTGAAAATAAATGTTCGAAAACAAGATTTATATGGTCACAACATTTACAATCGCCTTTATTATGAACAAAACAAGATTCCAGAAAATTTGACTCATCTTTTAAATGATAAAAATGAAAATCACATTTACACTAACAAATTCAAGTTATAGATAAACCTATAACTCCGAAGATGGATGTTTTTCAGTTAATGGAGTCAAATGAAAGTATACCTCTTGCACAAACTTTTGAAAATGAAATTTCAAAACCCAAGATAATCATTTCCAAACCTGTGGTACTAAAACCAAAAATTCTGAAGAATCAACAATTTCAAAACTTCACATCAACTTCCAAAACAAAACCAGTTGTTGTGATTACAAAACCTATTCAAAAACCATCTACTGCGAATTTGAAAGTAACACAAATACCAAATCTTGTGAAAAGAAAAACACCAGTCGTACAAAAAAAACCTACCAATACGAAGGCTTCCACTTCTGGAACAAAACCAATGGATACGAAGGATTCAAAAGCTAAAACAAAGCAATTTTCCGAACCTTCCTTCGTACCAACTAAACAAAATTTCCCTAATCCCAAGTTTCAAAAACCTTCAAGAAAAACATTTTCGAAAGCAGATAACTTGATAGATATTTTTCATGATTGGCTAAACAAAAATTTGAAGTTGTTCAAAGATAAGAATCTGTCATCAAATGATTTCAAGCTTACATATGAGGAGTACCTGTGTACTTCCACGTTGTGTAGCTCATTATCAAGAAAATCAACAGTTGAAAATTCAAACTCAAATTGGAAAAGAAATGATTTAAAGGAAAATTTTACTACAAAATCAAAATCTTTAAAGTCATTAAATTCCTCAAAAATTTCTAAAACCAAGAAAAAGTCAAAAACATTAGAAACAAAATCATCCAAACAATTATGGGTTCCGAAGGTTTCCAATATTTCAATCTCTTCGGACTCATCAATTCTTACAAAAAGCTCTTCGGAATCATTTTTCTGGTTCTTCTTGTTATTCACATGAAACTTCTGAGAACATGATTAACCTCAATGCAAATGAAATAACAGAAGAGGCTGTTAAAAAAATGGATTCAAGAATCCTTTGCTTACCCTGAGGACCCATGATTAATTGGGTACCAACTTCTTCTTGATTGATTGCAGGTTATGTCAAATGAGCGGTATGATACTTAATGGTACATGGATAGTGGCTGCTCAAGACATGTGACATGAAAGAGGGAGTATCTCAGGGATTATAAAACTTTGGATGATGCAGGAAATGTTCGCTTTGGTAACAACGAAACTTGTCCTATTCGTGGTTATGGAAAAATTACAAATGGACAATTCACAATAAACAGGGTGGCATTTGTTAAAGGATTAAAGCATAACCTTGTAAGTATTTCTCAATTGGTTGTTGGAATTGGCAATGCTGTATCATTCAACAATAAAGGGAGTATCATTACGAAGGATGCCACAAAAGAGGTACTGCTGAAGTCCGAAAGAAAGGGATCAATGTTTCCCTTGAATCTAAAGCCTGTGACTGGTGGGCAATCTCTATGTCTTCTGTCCAAAGCAAACTCAGACATCAGTTGGTTATGGCACTGAAGACTTGCTCACTTGAACTTCAAAGATATAAATAAGTTAGTGGCTATGGAATTGGTTCGTGGCATGCCTGCTCTCAAGTTCGATAATGACTCACTTTGTTCTGCTTGTGAACATGGCAAGCAAACAAAACAAAGGCATCCAACTGTGATTAATCCAAAGATCACCGAACCTCTTTCACTTCTCTATATGGATTTGTGTGGTCCATCCGCAGTGGAACCAATAGGAAAGAAGAAGTATATTATGGTAATTGTTGATGACTATTCAAGGTTTACTTGGGTCTTATTCTTGAGAAACAAGTCAGACACAGCTGAATAAATCATCAACTTCATCAAAAACATGGAAGTAATGCTCAACAAAACAGTCTAAACTGTGCACAATTATAATGGTTCGGAGTTCAAGAATCAAACTCTTGATGGGTTTCTAAAGAAAAAGGGGATTAGTCACAATTTCTCTGCACCATATACTCCTCAACAAAATGGTGTTGTTGAAAGACGTAATCTCTCTTTATGTGAAGCAGCTTGAACCATGCTAAATTTTGTAAATTTGCCCATGTACTTCTGGGCCGAAGCCATTTCTACAGCTTGCTTTACTCAGAATAGATCATACATCCTCAAGAGATTTCATATCACACCTTACGAAGTACTCAACCGAAGAAAGCCAAATTTCAAGTTTCTTCATATCTTCAGTTGTAAGTGTTTCATACTGAACATGAAAGATCATTTGAAAAAATTCAATGACAAATCAGATGATGGGATATTTCTTGGTTATTCTCAAATTCAAAAGCCTATAGGGTCATGAATAAAAGGACACGCAAAATTGAAGAAACCTTCAACCTTTCATTCGATGACTACTATATCAAGAAATCACAACATCCCTTGCCAATGTCATCTATCTTTCCGAAACAAGCCGTGGATGCACTACCTATCATGGCCTTTGATGAAGACTTCAAACTTCTTTTTGATCCTCCTGTGAGAGTTGTGGATTCCGAAGCTAGAGCACCAGACAACATTGTGTCTAAACTTTCCAAGCTCACAGATGGCCCCGAAGACTCACCAACAAGTAGTGTTTAAAGACCCCCTTCGGTTGAGGGGGAGCCTTCCAACAGATCCACAGATCAATCT
This sequence comes from Cichorium intybus, assembly GCA_023525715.1. Taxonomy (NCBI): domain Eukaryota; kingdom Viridiplantae; phylum Streptophyta; class Magnoliopsida; order Asterales; family Asteraceae; genus Cichorium; species Cichorium intybus. The sequence goes on along the minus strand of CM042014.1, from coordinate 83,819,441 downwards.
GGCTTCGAGGGGGAGCACAACAATCCAAGTCTCATTCACCCTTCGCATGAAACTTCTCATATCATGTCCCTATATCCTGCTGTCTAGGGGGAGCCAGAAGTCTCAACTCCAATCTCTTCGGATCATGGAAGAACAAACTCTCCAACTACTGCTGTCGAGGGGGAGCATACACTTAACTCTTCCTCCACTTCCTCAAACAATAACTCACCTAAAACAAGTGTCACAAACTCAAATATTGAAAACCATTTAATAACTGATGATTTTCTATCCACTTCAGGATATCCTTCTGACACTGAGGAAATCAATGCCGAAGGACCACATGAATTTGATCAAAATTTTCCTCCTTTGGAAAAGTGGACGAGAAATCATTCCCATTCACTTGTCACCGGTAACGTTCATGATAAGGTCTTGACACATGCGCAACTTCATCAAAAACAACAAGAATTAAACAGAACTTCGGAGTTGTGTATGTTCAATGTTTTTATCTCCAAAATTGAACCAAAGAACGTTAAAGATGCATTTGATCACCCAGACCGGATTGAAGCAATGCAATTGGAATTGGAAGAATTTGAAAGAAATAAAGTTTGGAGACTAATTCCAAAACCTGCAAATTTTTGGTATCAAATGGGTATATAAAAACAAACTTGACACCGAAGGCAATATGGTTAGAAACAATGCAAGGCTGGTTGTCAAAGGATATTGTCAACAGGAGGGGATTGACTACGAAAAACCTTCGCTCCTGTTGCCAGACTCGAATCAGTTCGGATCATTCTAGCTTATGGTGCACACAAAAACTTTGATGTCTATCAAATGGATGTCAAATGTGCCTTCTTGAACGGAGATCTCGAGGAAACTGTCTTTGTTGAACAACCACCTGGCTTTGTTGACAAAGAAAATCCTAACCATTGCTATGTGTTAGATAAAGCATTCTATGGTTTAAAACAAGCTCCTAGAGCTTGGTATGAAACCTTGACTAAATTTTTAAAAGAATCAAACTTCAAACAAGGATCAGTGGATCCAACACTTTTTCGGAAGAAAGTGGATTCCCACTTGATGTTAGTCCAAATTTATGTAGATGACATAATCTTCGGATCCACTGATCCAAAACTCACAAAAGATTTTGAAAATTTATTGAAAAGAAAATTTCAAATGAGTATGATGGGAAAGATTAATTTCTTTCATGGATTACAAATCAAACAGTCAAAAGAAGGGATTTTCATCAATCAACAAAAATATAGCAAAAGTTTACTCGAACGCTTTGGAATGACTAACTGTTCCAATGTGAAGGTTCCATTACCCACAGGTACCCAGTTCACTTCTTCGTTGGACAAACCGAAGGCAGATCTTCAAACTTACCGAAGCATGATCGGATCATTGCTTTACCTCACAGCCAGTCGTCCTGACATAATGTTCGCAGTGTGCAATTGTGCACGATATCAAGCTGATCCATGCGAACCACACTTGGCTATAGTTAAAACAATCTTTCGATATCTTCACAACACTCCTGCATATGGTTTATGGTATCCTGCAAACTCAGGGTTCTACATACAAGCTTATTCAGATTCAGACTTAGGAGGATGCTCAATTAATTGTAAAAGTACTTCTGGTGGTTACCAATTTCTTGATGGAAAGCTCATCAGCTGGCAATCAATGAAGTAGACCTACGTATCAATCTCCACAGCTAAAGCTGAGTATGTAGCAGCTGCTGCTTGCACTTCGCAGATCATCTGGATTCTAAGCCAATTAAGAGATTATGCCATAAACATGAGAAAAATCCCATTGTTCTGTAATTCTCAAAGTTCTATTCGGATATGTCACAATCCTGTTCAACATTCCAAGACGAAGCATATAGCTCTTCACTATCACTTCATCAAAAGTCATGTTGAGGAGGGGAATATAGAAGTACACTTTGTTCACACAACATAACAGCTGGCAGATATCTTCACAAAAGCTTTGAATGAATAATCTGTTGAAAATACGATAACCGATCTCCACGAATAAGAGTTATTAAGCCGATTACTGTGTGACAGATATGTATTTTATCTATACTATGCGGAATAAATAAGAGTTGCAGAATAAATATAAACTAAAACTAAGTTATTGAAAGCTATAAATAAATAAAATAAAGCTGTAAATAAGGTAAATGTTAGAAATTAGAGGTTAGATGTAACAAACGCCATTATCAATGATAAAGTGTTTTTACAATAAATAAAAAGGTTAGAAGTTAGAAGTTAAAAGTTAGATGTCTCGGTTAAATGCAGTCCACATATGTTTTCGTTGTCAATGTTCAATTTGGATGTATTGGATATTTGGTACAGTTGATTTATAACAGTTTAAATAAATCAATAACGACACAGGTAATTTCAAAAGAACTTATCGATAGCTGAGGAAGATGGTGTTTTCTTTGAAGCGTCGATTCTTGTTCTTTACGGTAGGATGAGGTTTGGTAGTTTTTGGTGTTGGTTTAATTGAGATGCATGGGGTTTTTGTATTTGGTAGAGGGTGTGTAGGTTTTGTAGTTTGGTATTCGGGTTGAGGTTGTTTAGAGGTTTGAAGTTTGGTGTCGGGTAGAGGTTTTGTTTTTGGTGTAGGGTAGAGGTTTTGTTTGGTCTCGGGTAGAGGTTTTGTATGGTGTTGGGTAGAGGTTTTGTTTGGTGTCGGGTAGAGTATGGGTGTAGCGGTTTTGTTTGGTGTTTGTTTGGACGTGGATTTTCTTTGGTTGAAAAGAGTTTTCTCTAGAGAGTTTTGGCAGGTTTTTTGCTCTTTGGACGTGGGGTAATCTTGATGTATTGGTGCTTGAATGGGTTTGGTGTGGTGTAAGGTTTTTCTGCACACGAATGGCAAGAGGTGAGCTTCTTATTTATAGTTGCTGAGAACAGGCGACCAGGGCTTCCGTCGCGTCGCGAGGGTGCGTTTGTCGTGTTGCTTTTGGTCGGCCACTGGTTAGTGCGTTGTGTTGGTAGCCTCGCGATTGAGAAGTTGGTGGTGTCGCGTTGAAGGCTTCGCGTCGCGACCAGGGCTTCTGTCGCGTCGTGATTGCTGTAGCAATCTGGACTCTTCTGTCTTGCTTCTCTTCACGTCGCGACCATGGCTTCTGTCGCGTCGTGATTGCTGTAGCTGGGTGACATTTTGCATTTTGCTCTTTGGTTCATAGCATCACTTCCTCAGGTTTGGTTGTTTTCTCAAAGTTTCTTGGGTCTTGATTCATTCTTGTTTTTGATCTTGAATTCACGTAACCTGAAATAAACTGATAATATTTGTTAGATAAAAACAGTTCATCTTATTTCAGTGATGGTCACATACAAAAATATATTTTTCAACAATTTCCCCCTATGTGATCATTACTGAAATAAGAACAGATTAAAAGGTAAGGTAGCAAATTCTTGAAATTTGGATAAAACATTTATAAAACCATATCACTTGTTTTGAAAAAGTGTGACTAGATTTTACTTATGTTTTGAAAAATGTTTGTCAAGAATATATGTTTCTGAATCAAGGTTTCAGGTTCAATTATCAAAAGGTTTTTTTTTGTATATGTACTTTCATAATATTCCTTAAGATTTTATAACATTTATAAAGACGACAAGTGATCTTAATAGGTCGATTCAGATGAACTCTCATAGGTATAGCTCACACTTGACTGAGGTGTTTTGGTTGTTCTGGGTGCAGAACTGGTGTATAATCACTAAAGATGAGTGATATCTCTCAGTTTGAAGGTGTTGACTTATGCTTAATGTGGATTTATACCTATATACTTTAGTCACTTGGTCTTCATATTAGATAATCAATCACATAAGACTGGTTTCGGCATTACTCAGAGGGTTTCTTCATTCATGCCATTGATGTTCACTCTCTCTCCGTCGGGAAATACATGTAGAGGGGTTTAAAAATTTTCATAGTGCATATTGCAACTAAGAATATTCAGTTTATGAAGGCTACAGTATCCCGGTAAGTCTTCGGTTTTGACAGCCATATTTGATAAAGCTTTTGAGAATTTGTTGTTTGAGAGATGTTTGTCTTTATGGATTGTTGTAATAACTCTTTTTTTGCTTTGGTGAAGTATTCACCTTTGTTTTAATCTTTTCTTGATTTTCGCGAATACCTTTTGTGTAAAAGATATCTGATGTGTTTACCAGTTGTGATTTGTTGACATCATTTGTTGGATATGACTTTGCGTTTTGAGATTTTGAGTTTTCTTCTGGTTTTCTTGGATATGACTTTGTCGTTTCTTCAATTGTCAGACTTGCTATGCAAGATGATAAATCTTTTCTTGATGTGGCTTGATTGAGGATAGGGATAGGTGATATAAAAGACAGTTTGTCTAATATATAAGAAAATTATTGTATCGTCCCTGGTCATTTTGATATCTAAGCAAAAATGAGACTAGCATCACGGTATAAGAGTATAAATCCTATAAGTCATAATGAAGACACCTTTGCTCACAGAAATGAAATTCACTTAGCAGTTGAAGACGAGGCACAAATTTTCACATGGGTTTGGTTTTCATCTGAATCTCCTGATCTTATGTCCCTTAATTGATAAAATCGTTATAATTGAAATAAATTCAAAGGGAATAGGAGAATGTTCATAACGAAAATTTTGAGATTTGAACCTTCACTTTAATTTAAGAATCAATATGACTGAGAACATTCATCGAGCATAAGTATCTGAAAATTTAGTCAAGAAGATGTTAATCACATGGTTTTATAAAGACTTCTTTTAAAAAGATAAAACTTTATTCAATTTTTTTTTGTGATTTTTAATTATGTGGATGTTTTTGAAGAATTTGGTTATTTGAATGTTTTTGGTAAATTTTGGTTTGGGGGTGAGAATGGGGTAACGAGAGTTCCCCCATAAATGGTGCACTGGGATCATTTTGGATAGGTAGATTGGGATTGTTTAAAGAGGAATTTGGTTTTGGTGGTTCTCCCATAAATGATGCATTGCGATCATTTTGGACAGGTGGATTGGGAGTGTTCAAGGAGGGATTTAGTGTTGGTGGTTCACCCATAAATGATGCATTGAGATCATTTTGGACAGGTAGATTGGGTGTGTTTAAAGAGAGATTTAGTGTTGGTGGTTCCCTCTCGATTTGATCTGCATTTTCTTGGTTTGATTGTGAAGTTTCTGCATCGGAGGTATTGTGGGTTTGAAGTCTTGTAGAAAGCTTTGGTTTCCTGTCATATGCTTGGATCAGCCACTATCGATATACCATGTGCCATCCTTGGGCTCTTCAGCACAAAGTACCTGCAATTAGACAGAAAGTTTAGGTACCCAAACCATGGTGGGTCCTGATTTGTTAATGCTTTTCGATAATTTGGAATCATTATGGTATTTGTTGATTGGACGAAATGGTTGAGGTTTAAGTTGACTTATCAGATTTTTCCAAAGTAAGATTTGTTTTTGAAAACATGTAAGTTGAAATGGTCTTTGATTTTGTGAAAGGTATCCTATATGTGAAGATCTGTTTGATAACCTTTCTTTATGTCTGGGATTTGGATGGTTTTGAAAAACATTATGATGATAGAGTGGAATTTGGTGAAATGATGGATTCTGAAAGTTCTTTGAGAGATTGAAGTTTTTCTCTTGAAAGCGATTTTGAATTGGTTTTTGAAAAGGTTTTTGTTTTGGATTAAAGGTTTGTTTTTGTGGCACAGAGACTGGTTTCAAAGGTTTCTTTTGGGTTTGTTTGAAAATTTTGGGTTTGCCTTGTTCCTTTTGAAGAGCAATTGGTTTAGAGGTACTTCCTTTCTTGTAAAAGGAGTTTTGGTTGGTAATTTGGATTTGGTGGGTTGAAGACCTATTAGTGAAAGATCTTTTGGAAACAGTGAAATCAGTATCATCTGGGTTACAGTTGATAACTGTTTCGTCGTCTGAAATTTCCTCATTAACAGATGTGGATAGATCTATTAGAGTTGATTCAGAGTTTTCACTGTTAGTCCTGGTTTTTTGTTTGGTTTGTTCGATTTCGAAGGATTCTCTTCCTAATCCAGGTCTGTAATTTGTATCGATTTTGCCAGATCCTAAGGATGTTGCTTTGATGAAAATATCATCACTTAGCTTTCTAGCAAGATTGATATAATCCAGTTTTCCTTGAAATCTTTGATTTTCGGATTCAAGAAGTTTGATTTGTTTTGAAAAATCATCTAATTTCAGAATCAAACTAGAATTTATGTCAGTTAAATCTTGAATTTTTAGTGTTAACTGAAGGACTTCTATTTCTAAGGCATCTTTTATTTCAGATGGAAAAACAGATTGATTTTTTATTTCTAAGTCCCTTTTTTGTTTTAGAGCTTCATTTAATTGATCTAAGACGTGATTATATTCTTCTGATTTTCGTTCGACGTCTCTTTCAAGTTTGTCTCTAGTCTTTGTTGATTCTCCAAATCTGAGTTGCAAGGTTTGTAATTCAGATTTGCAGATATCAGATTTGACTATTGTGTCATGATATAGTTTGAGATCAGCTTTCAAACTGTTCTCAATCTTAGTCATATGGGACTCAAATGGTTTTCTTGAAAGACCGATTTCTGATATCATAGACCATACCTGATCGATGACATATGGAGCTCTTGAGTAGGTTGTGGAAGACATTTCTTTCTTTTTTTTTTTTTGAAAATTTTAAGATTTAAATTATTATTTTATTATTATTATTATTATTTTTTTGAACAAGTGATATTAAGATAAAATTTTTAAAGAAAACTTATTGGTGGTTTATAAAAACGCTACACAAAAGTTCTCAACAAAAATTTCAAAGTAAATCACACAAGCTCTGATACCAATTGTTGAAAATACGATAACCGATCTCCACGAATAAGGGTTATTAAGCCGATTACTGTGTGACAGATATGTATTTTATCTATACTATGCGGAATAAATAAGAGTTGCGGAATAAATATAAACTAAAACTAAGTTATTGAAAGCGGTAAATAAATAAAATAAAGCGGTAAATAAAGTAAATGTTAGAAGTTAGAGGTTAGATGTAATAAACACCATTATCAACGATAAAGTGTTTTTACAATAAATAAAAAGGTTAGAAGTTAGAAGTTAAAAGTTAGATGTCTCTGTTAAATACAGTCCACATATGTTTTCGTTATCAAGGTTCAATTCGGATGTATTGGATATTTGGTACAGTTGATTTATAACAGTTTAAATAAATCAATAACTACACAGGTAATTTCAAAAGAACTTATCGATAGCTGAGGAAGATGGTGTTTTCTTTGAAGCTTCGATTCTTGTTCTTTACGGTAGGATGAGGTTTGGTAGTTTTTGGTGTTTGGTGAAATGGGTTTTTGGTGTTGGTTTAATTGAGATGCACGGGGTTTTTGTATTTGGTAGAGGGTGTGTAGGTTTTGTAGTTTGGTATTCGGGTTGAGGTTGTTTAGAGGTTTGAAGTTTGGTGTCGGGTAGAGGTTTTGTTTTTGGTGTAGGGTAGAGGTTTTGTTTGGTCTCGGGTAGAGGTTTTGTATGGTGTTGGGTAGAGGTTTTGTTTGGTGTCGGGTAGAGTATGGGTGTAGCGGTTTTGTTTGGTGTTTGTTTGGACGTGGATTTTCTTTGGTTGAAAAGAGTTTTCTCTAGAGAGTTTTGGCAGGTTTTTTGCTCTTTGGACGTGGGGTGTAACGCCAAGATACTCTTTTTATATAAATATAATAAAAAGGGTAAAATGGTCATTTTACCTTGGAAGGGTAAATTGGTCTTTTGGACAGAAAAGTATTTGGTTTGAAATAATATTTTGAGTTTTGGACTTAAAATGTTATAAAAACTGAAATTTGGTCGTTTTACCGCAAAAGGGTATTTTGGTCATTTGACCATGTGAAGGACCAATTGTGTAAAAATATTGCTCCTTGTGGCAAAAGTATAAGAAATGAAAGTTTTATTGTGATAAAACTTGATATTGGTGCCAAAAGTTCAAGAAATGGAACTTAGGGACTAAATTTGTAAAAATTGGAAGTATATATAGAAGAGTTGACTCTCTTCTTTGACTGATCATTGTGCAGCAACGGGAGAAGCATTGAAGGTGCGATTTCTGCAGGAGATCATGGAATTGAAGCAAGAACTTGGAACAATTGTTGGAATGGGTGATTTCCAAGCAAATAAGGTAAGTAGATTGCCTTTTTAGTCAAAGTTCTTGAGATGTTCTTGATGGGTTTTATGAAAACTGAAATCTGCAAATTTCAGTTATGATTATGTGTTTTAAATGGTTTAATACTTCCATTAAGTCATGCAAAAGAGGACTTAATTCAAGAAAATGGAAGTAGGTTGTTATTTATGATGAATTTGAAGTTTTGGGGTTTTGGAACTAAGAACCCTAATTCTTCATTTTGATTGATTTAGTTGTTTTGAATGGTTGAAAACCTTGTTAAAGTATAAGGTTTTAGCCTAGAAACAAACCCCAAACGATTAAGGACTGGATTAAGGACTTAATGGGCAAAAACTGCGTGCTACAGTGCACAAATCGCGGCTGGACAGGAGACCTGCGCAGGCGCCAGGCGCGGTGCGCCCAAGCCCCAGGCGGGGTGCGCCCAGGCGCAGTGCGCCCTGGCCTAGGCGCAGTGCGCCTCCGAGCAGGGCCAGTCAGGGAATCAAAAACGCTAACTTTCATTTGGCTTGTCCGTTTTAGCTCAAATTTGGACCATAGGCTCGTTATGGTCTGAAAAGTTTGGGAAAATTTTTATATCGAGTTTTCGACCCCTCGGGGGCACTGTAGATCGATTCGAATGCCTCGGTGAATAGTAAAATTCATAAAAAGTTAGTAAACGGAAAGTTTATTAACTAGGAATTGTTTGCAATGATATTGTATTGAACTCTATTGTATTAGAGTCAATTGGAATGATTATTAACCTATTATCATTTGGTATATAAATGAATATATAGGTATGGGACAAAATGGTTGTGGTGCACGCAAAGGCAAGAAACAACCGGGAATTAAATGCAGCTAGCATCCAGGTGAGTAATCTCACTAATATCATATATGATATATGATAATTGGACTGTTACAGGTTGAAACAGCTTCGAGGGACGTAAATGACAAGTTTGAAGAGTATTGACATGACAATACAGATAAGCCGTGAGTCTAAAATAGACAAGAACGGAGCTGTGAGTCAGTCAATATTATTGGTACGACAAGACCAGATAAGCTGTGAGTCTAATATAGACAAGAACGGAACTGTGAGTCGAACTTATATCGATGAGACCAGCTAAGCCGTGAGTCTTTAATAGACAAGAACAGACCTGTGAGTCAAACCTATATATAGACAACAGCGGGCTAACCCGTAAGTCTAGGCAACAGCGGGCTAACCCGTGAGCCATAGTTTATTCTGAAGAGTCGAACCTATATATAGACAACAGCGGGCTAACCCGTGAGTCTAGGCAACAGCAGGCTAACCCGTGAGCCATGGTTTACTTTGATGAGTCAAACTTATATAGACAAGACCGGATAAGCCGTGAGTCTAGGCAACAGCAGGCTAACCCGTGAGCCAAGGCAACAGCGGGCTAACCCGTGAGCCATATTTGATCGTGAAAGAAACTGTTAACAGATGGTGCGGCCTCTCGTGGCTATGATATTGGATGTTATATCCAAATGGTGCGGCCTATAAGGCTATGACATGATATTACAGAAATGGTGCAGCCTGATGGATACGATACTGGGTCGTTGAACCCAAACTGGTGCGGCCTGCGGGCTATGATTCACATGCTAGAAATGATTTGGTGCGGCTTATATAGCCATGACAAATGATATGACTTATATAGTCATGATATATGATACAGTCAGATATGACTAAGAAACAGGGGACAAAAACGATAATTGGGAAATTGAATATTATTCTCTATTATATACATACGGCCTTGATGGCAAACAGAATTGATATGATCGGTATGCAAATAACTAATTAGACATGATAAAGTGATTTGATAATCACATGACATATGATTAGCCGGTAAAGCTAGTACTTTGGATGCGATATCCTCAGATATACACGTTTAGCATGTAAGGCTAGTAGTCTGGATTCGATATCCAGACAGTTATATAATTGTATTTTGATACATGTTATTTGCAGATTTGATTACTCACTGAGCTTTGTAGCTCATACCGTTTGTTAATGTCCCTGTAGGTTAGCATGATACTGATAGGGGACAAGATAGAGTCTGTGACTTTGAAGTGGGACTCATAGATGCTGTTAGTAGCAGCCCGGCTTTAAAGGAGATATGGTAATTTATACTCTCCTTGATACACTTGTACCCGTTTTTATTAAAATATACCCCTTTGTTTATGGATTTAAGTACTGAAACCTTTGTTAAAAAATGAAAAATTTTCAGGGGTGTTTTTGTTTTAAAAGCCGGGTGTTACATGGGGTAATCTTGATGTATTGGTGCTTGAATGGGTTTGGTGTGGTGTAAGGTTTTTCTGCACACGAATGGCAAGAGGTGAGCTTCTTATTTATAGTTGCTGAGAACAGGGTTCGCGTCGCGACCAGGGCTTCCGTCGCGTCGCGAGGGTGCATTTGTCGTGTTGCTTTTGGTTGGCCACTGGTTAGTGCGTTGTGTTGGTAGCCTCGCGATTGAGAAGTTGGTGGTGTCGCGTTGAAGGCTTCGCGTCGCGACCAGGGCTTCCGTCGCGTCGCGATTGCTGTAGCAATCTGGACTCTTCTGTCTTGCTTCTCTTCACGTCGCGACCATGGCTTCTGTCGCGTCGTGATTGCTGTAGCTGGGTGACATTTTTGCATTTTGCTCTTTGGTTCATAGCATCACTTCCTCAGGTTTGGTTGTTTTCTCAAAGTTTCTTGGGTCTTGATTCATTCTTGTTTTTGATATTGAATTCACGTAACCTGAAATAAACTGATAATATTTGTTAGATAAAAACAGTTCATCTTATTTCAGTGATGGTCACATACAAAAATATATTTTTCAACATAATCATTCACAAAAATTGTTCGAGGACTTGGCATGATTGATGGATACAATCTGACATAAACCTCAGATTTGCTTTTCCTTACCTTACTCTTTTTAGTTACAAAAATAAGAAATAATGTTGTCACGATGCATTCCGAACCTTCGGAGTCCATCGGAACAATCATTTCAGTCAATAAAATATCATAAATGTCAAAACTTAAAACAACAATTGTCTTCGTACCATAAAAAGACAAATTCTTACTCAAGAAGTTTGATTAGTTGAAAAGATGAATACAAAACAAACAAAGATCATTTGCTAAAGATTCAAAAGTTCAATTCTCAATTTTCATGCATAAATGACAAAATTTGACATTCTTTCATGAATAGTCTAATTAAAGGAAAAAAACTTTGATTTTAGATTCTGATAATCATACCTCATTGCACTAAAAGGTATTTGGGAATCGATTTGAAACAAAGGTAAGAAAACAGACTTCGTAGTGAGGTTAAGGCTGTTTTACAATACGAAGTCTTGTGTGCTTTAGATATCCTTAACATCATGATTATCTCTAAGCTCCCTGTTGAACTTAACTCGCTTCATTGTCAAAACTAATCAAGTAGTTCCTATACTACTTGTTAGGATCGAGACACTTAGCATACGAACACTAAACTCACACACTTAGCTCACAAATTAAGAACACAAGAATTTAACGTGGTTCGGTCCAAAACTGACCTACGTCCACGGCGGGTAACTAGGAATTTATATTCAACTACATTGTTGTGGTGTCTTACAATGGGTGAGTTATGCAGCCTTGTATTTATAGGCATGAGAATGTGAATGAAATTCAATATGAACAAGGAAGATATTGCCTTCAACAAAAGAGGCTACCAAATCTTCCTACCTTTGAAAATCTTCATTCAAACTTTCACCTAACAATCTTTGACAAACCACAAGAGTGGCTTCACACTCAACAATCTCCCACTTGAAGCCACGGAACAATCTTCACCTGTGCTTCAATTGTGCATCTGTATTTCCATAAACTCCTTCTTAGTTACCCCGGCCTTCTCATCAGTTAACCTGAAAAGCTTGTTAAAACTCCCATGAGTTTCAACATGTTCGTCATGACTTAAACTGCCCTTGACCCGTTCTCTGTCCCTATCGACTCCCACTGAAAACGAACTACCGAATCCTGGAACAATCTGAGAATAAACAACAACACTCTCCATATTTAGCAAGTTATCAAAACCGGAGAGACTTTTGCAGCTGAAAACTGGTTCTAAATCCACTGTCGTCCTGGACCTATGATTGAAACACGACCTATGCTCCCACTGTTGCAAAACCATGCAACTGAAACAGTACTCTGTGCTCTCATTGCCACAATATCCTTCGACTGATTTTTCTGAACCTTTCACGCTCGTTCAACCTGAATCTTCCTTGTAGCTCTAGGCTTCCTACTTGCAAAAGGTCACCCTCTTCTGCCCATGAGATTCTGTGAACCGGACTTTGTTTCTCTTCTGAACTGGGACGGTCACTCCCTCAAACGGTAATCCGACCATATACAGTGAACATTCATCGTTCACAAGTCTTACCTTTCCAAAGTCTCCAACTTTCAGATTCTGCAGTGCTTCACTGCTGTGGGTAGCGTGAAATGAAGCACCAAAATTCTTGACCCAAGAGTCTTGACTGCCTTCCACTGAGTCCCAATGCATCAAACCCAGATACATTCTCAGAAGCAGAATTTCCTCTATTTGGACATCGACTCTAAAGAATGTCCACACCTCAACGTCATGAATAACACCGAACTTTATGATCCCGTGATTACACCTAAGTCTGCTGACTTTCTAATCACTGCTGGATCTACCGACAACGGATTTTCTCTTAATTACTTGATCTGTTCATCCCATGATCTGTTCGTGAACCCCTGAAACTCTGATCATCGTTGGATTTGTCTGAACGTCTGATCTTTTGTAATTCTCTAATTTTCTCCCTTTACCAATACCACATCTTGAACTTTCTGCACATAATGCCTTAATCTACATCTTCCACCAACTTTTCAATCTTCACTAAACGAAGCCTTGTCTGAACTTAACGACTGTTCTTCTGAACTCTTTTAAATAATCAACCTATTTAAACTACAGCGGAATACCGAACTGAGAATCAGAAACTGAAAATTTAAACTGAATCGATAAAACCCGACAAACGCTGTTGGCACTGGTTTTCGATTTCTTTAAATTTCTTCTGAGTTCAACTGTTCTGCATGATTAAATAGAATTTTGATTTAACTGTTCTTGGCTCGTTATTTGCAAAATATAATCCCCACCCAAATTATTTTCTGGCTAAACTGCCCAAAACAAATGTTTGAGTGACTGTTTTGCGACTTTGACAAAGTTGAGGGACCAAACTGCAATTTTCCTGAAGTTCAGGGACCAAACTGCAATTTTTCTGAAGTTCAGGGACCAAACTGCAATTTTTCTGAAGTTCAGGGGCTAAACTGCACTTTTCTGAAAGTTCAGGGGCCTGTTTTTCAAATTTTGGAACTTCAGGGACCTCTTTTGCAAAGTCTAGAAATATGCTACAGTACTGCTACAGTGTCGTCTTCTCCGGTGAAACTCCGGTGCTACAGTGTCGTCTTCTCCGGCGAACTGATTTTTTTCTGGCCAACTTTCCGGCGAGTTTTGACCAACTTTGACCGGTGATTTGGAGGTCTTCCAACGCTTAAAAAATTCGAAAAAATATATTTTCGAAATCTGCGGAACGAGACCTTTCCAACGGCATAAACCAAAATCGTTTTTGAGACAAAAAATTTTCGACCCAAAAACAGAAAATCACTCTCTAGAGCTATACCAAGGCTCTGATACCACTTGTTAGGATCGAGACACTTAGCATACGAACACTAAACTCACACACTCAGCTCACAAATTAAGAACACAAGAATTTAACGTGGTTCGGTCCAAAACTGACCTACGTCCACGGCGGGTAACTAGGAATTTATATTCAACTACATTGTTGTGGTGTGGTACAATGGGTGAGTTATGCAGCCTTGTATTTATAGGCATGAGAATGTGAATGAAATTCAATATGAACAAGGAAGATATTGCCTTCAACAAAAGAGGCTTCCAAATCTTCATACCTTTGAAAATCTTCATTCAAACTTTCACCTAACAATCTTTGACAAACCACAAGAGTGGCTTCACACTCAACACTACTCGGGATAAATCACATGTTTCGAAGTTTTCTTCACAAGTGATACCGACATTGACTGATAAATAAATTTAAAACTTCCTTTACTCTTGTTTCAAAATTGAACTATACGAAGCTTTTCAAAAACAAAGGTGTTAGTTCTATATGCCCAAGGATGATCATAAAATGATATTACTAATAACACATGATCCTATAGGGTCACACCAATAACAAGTATGACACCAAATTGATCATTTATTGTGCTAAATTAGATTTACTATTAAATGATAATGAACTTGCAAAATTAAAGGTTGATTTATAATTCATAAGTGATGAATTAATCATGTATAACAATTAAGTTGTTTAAGTTGTTAAATGATTTAATTGAATAATAAATAAACCCTTTATTTAATTTAATTGGTAAATTAAATAAAATATGCACATTGTATATATATATATATATATATATATATATATATATATATATATATATATATATATATATATATATATATATATATATATATATACTTACATCATAAATAATGCATGTTTAAAAGGGGTTTATATACATGATAAATGATTTAAATGTTATTTCATTAAACAAAGATTGTGAAGATTTATTATTTATAAACTTAAGTTATGAGTTTTTATAAATAATAAAGTGCATGGAATCTCCTTTCTCTAACCATGTCATCGGCCACATGCTTCAAAAGCATGTCTTTGAAAGTCTCAAAAGACAAGAGGAATATTGGTGTTCTCTATGTTGACCATGGGAACCACCAACTTCATATTTTAAAAGAAAGCTCTCCATAATTCTATATTGTTCTTCTTCCTTTTTGGCCGAACCTTTAGAGAGGCTTTTCTACACTTTCACACTTGCATCAAATCAGCCAAGAACAAAAGAAAACTCCTCCAAGTTGCATGCAAAATCCGATTTTGTCATCAAGGAGAAAAGGTGTTCTTATTGCAAGTTAACAAGACTAGCATCAAAGGTGTTCAAGCTTGTGGTGGACTAAGCTATAGAGGGATTCTAACTTGATTCCTAGCCTCATCAAAATCGTCCAAACCAAGAACAATAGAAAGGGTATGATCTTGAACTCAATCTATGCTTCTTCATCATCTTATCTTTACATGCATGTAGCATGATCCTCTTGGAATGAAATTCGTGTTCATGATTTTATGCTTCCGTTGCAACTTCTAGTTTTGAAACTCATAACATGAACATGGATTAAATAACAATTGGTATCAGAGCCATGGCTATATTGCATGTTTAAATAATAAGTTTATTTGGATAAACTTGGTTTTTGGAAGCCATGAATGTTCATCTTCTTGAATGCAATGTTCATGCATGGCTTCTTTGGCAACATGCAAGTGTTTAATCTATGATTTTATGTAACCAACTATAATTTATGTTTGCATGCATTTGGTTACATAATTGTTGCCTTAGAAAAACAAAGTGTTGATTTTCTTATGATTTTATGTGATAAAATGTTGCATAAACAAGCCAAGGACCATGTGTTGCATGTTTTGTGTTTAAATTCGATATGGTTGTAATCTATTCTTTTATTTAAAATGGTTTGTAATAATAATTAGTTATTTCCTTCTTTTATTCATTTTGTAAGTATTAGAATAGTTGTATTCTTTTGTATCTTTTATAAAATGTAACAAGAGAAGGAGATAAAAGCATGAGAAGATTGCACCCAACAGAAACGTTTTTCCTGCTTTCCTGCTGCCATTTTCGGACGTGTTAAGGAGGGTTTAGAAAATTCATATCTTGGTATTTTGATGCTATACTTGTTGGTAACTTTAATATCTAGCATATACAATAAGTGTTGGCAAGTATAAGCATCAATTTGACCAAGAATGAAGTCAAGAAAGCAACAAAATGACACAAAAACCTTCCTGCTGTCCCATACCTGTCGCAATTTTTGGAGAAGACAAAGAAAAATCACAAGATCTTCCATTGTGTCAAGAAATGGTGGTTCAAGTCTCATTTGATGTTATAAGAAGGTTGGCAAAATTGTAGCCAAATCGAAGATCACTTGGTTGAGTTTTTGTCACCTTTTTGTCCCTAGGTTTGGACTTGATATTTTATGTATGGCTCACATGAAATATCAAACTAGTTGGCTTGTGTTTATGCACCCATGCATGCATGTGATGATTGAATGTTTTATGATTTTATGTTGTGGATGAAAATAAGATTTTGCATGCTAGACAACCTAGATAATTAAACACAATCATCAAGGAGTTTGTAATTTCAAATTGACATATTTAAAACATAAGATGCAATACAATTGGTTTTATTAAAAATGGGTTTTGTTATAAAACCTATAAAGTCAAGTTTTGAAAATGTAGAAACAAGAAATAAAATGGAGATTTTATGAATTCTTACAAACTCCAACCCTAAATAATAATGGTAATTATTTAGGATTAAAATTGGTTCTCATGTATGTGATCAAACTCAAACTTAATATTGGATATTAATTGTAATCTTGACCACAAACAAAGAATTAATAAAATGGAGATTTTATAATTAAAGGAACCAATTAACAAAATAAGATTAAATGGTACCATGTTCATTGGATGCATGCAATCTACATGATACCATATGTTTTCAAAATTAGAATTGTGAAACATACAAATCCCTTTCTAAATACAAATCAATGCCGTCCCTCTTAAAGACACTCATGTATCACTTGTATATCCTTGTAGGATAAAGGTCACCTAACCACATGGAGTCTTCTTGTGATACAAGAGGTAGTTTTGCAATATTGATGGGATAAAGGACACCTAACCATTAATAGTTGTCAAAACTACACGTCCGTTTAAGTGGGATGATTTGTTTGGAAATCTTTTGTGATAAAGGTCACCTAAGCATTAGAAATCCAAGGCATAGATGGGATCAAACATGCCAAACTTATAAATGTTATAATGGGATCCCATAACTCTAGAAATTATATTTGGATATAATTGGTAAACCGTTACCTACCTTGTTGATTCGAATAGACGGGATAAAGGATACCTAACCACTTATTCGTATTGCAACTTGGATTCTAGACCTTAATCAATTAAAGTTTGTGAAACAAGAAAGGGTATTAATTATTAAGGATTTAATATCATAATTTACTAAATTGAACCTTGTTAAAATTTTGTAGATGGCTCCAAACACAACAAACCCGGCTCCTAACAAAACTTCACTACGGTCTCTCCTTGAGGGAGAAAAACTTAACCACACCAACTTCTTGGATTGGTACCGTAGTGTGAGAATAGTTCTCAAACAAGAAAAGAAAGAATATGTTCTCAATGAACCACTTCCTGAAGAGCCCCCTGCCATTCCTAAGCCTGCACACGATGCATGGCTTAAAAAGATGGATGATTCCATTGATGCATCATGCCTCATGTTGGCAACCATGATTCCTGACCTTCAGAAGGACTTAGAGAATCATTCAGCCTATGACATGATCAATCAATTAAAGGAAATGTTCCAACAACTTGCAAGAACGGAAAGGTTCGAAACTGTTCGGGCTTTCCATGCTTGCAAGATGGAGGATGGGCAGACGGTTAGCTCTTATGTGCTTAAAATGAAGAGTCACATTGATCATTTGGCACGTCTTGGAGTTGTGATGCCCGAAGAGCTAGCAACGGATATGATCATTAACTCCTTGACAAAGTCTTTTGATCCCTTCTTCATGAATTATAACATGAATGGTTTAAACAAGACTATCCCGGAATTGCATGGGATGCTAATTACCGCGGAAAAGAATCTGCCTAAGAAAACCACTCAAGTTCTCATGATCAAGGAAGGTGGCACAAAGAGAACTAGACCCGAACACCCCACCAACTCCAAGGGCAAGGGGAAGGCAAAGGTTGTCAAAGGAAAGGGCAAGAAAGTTGTCCAACCATCCCGCCCGCCCAAGAAGAAGGCAAAAGTTGCCAAAGAAGACGCGTGCTTCGAATGTGGCAAAGTTGGGCATTGGAAGAGAAATTGCCCTACCTATCTTGCGGAGTTGAAGAAGAAGAAGGCCGGTGAGGGCACTTCAGGTATCTATGTGATAGACCTAGAACTTTATAATTTATCTCCTAACACATGGGTATTTGATACTGGTTGTGGAACTCACATTTGTAATATGTTGCAGGGGTTCAAAAGGAGTAGGCGACTGAAGGCAAACGAGGTAGTACTCCGGGTTGGAAACAGTGCAAGGGTTGCGGTGGATTCAATTGGAAGTTTTGATTTATTACTACCTAATGGCTTGTATTTGACATTGTTGAATGTTTACTATGTTCCTAGCTTGACTAGGAATATTATTTCGGTTGCTAGGTTGAGACAATGTGGATTTGATCTTTGTTTTATGAATGATGACATTTGTGTTTACAAAAACAATGTATTCTATTTTGAGGCTAGGCCTTTAAATAGAATTTATGAAGTAAACCTTGATGAAAGGTCTAACCATGGCTCTTTATACCACACTTTCACCAAGAGACCCAAATGTGATTTGAGTCAAATTTATCTGTGGCATTGTTGCCTTGGACATATAAACAAGAATCGCATATCCCAACTTCAAAAGAGTGGGCTTTTGAAGGAAAATGAGAATGACTCATTTGATATATGTGAATCTTGTTTGCATGGCAAGATGACTAAAGCTCCTTTCTCGGGAACCACTGAGAGGGCAAAGGACTTTTTGGGAATCATACATACGGATGTATGTGGTCCTTTCAAGCCAATGACTAGATATGGTGAAAGATATTTCATCACCTTCACTGACGACTTTAGTCGTTTTGGATATGTTTATTTGATTAAACATAAACATGAGGCATTTGAAATGTTCAAAACGTTTCAAAGTGAAGTGGAAAACCAACTCAACAAAACAATTAAAGTTCTACGTTCTGATAGAGGAGGTGAGTACTTAACTACAAACTTTATGGATCATCTTAAGACTTGTGGAATTGTTTCACAACTTACTCCACCTGGAACACCACAACATAATGGTGTATCTGAGAGGCAGAACCGAACACTATTGGATATGGTTCGATCCATGATGAGTAGAAGTACTCTACCTTTATCATTTTGGGGTTATACTTTACAAACAGCTGCTCGTCTCCTAAACATGGCACCTACTAAGAAGGTTGATAAAACGCCTTATGAGATATAGCATGGAAGGGTTCCATCTTTATCCTATCTCAAGGTGTGGGGTTGTGAAACTTTTGTCAGACAAGAAGCTTCAAACAAACTAGAGCCCCGTTCAACTAAATGTATCTTTGTAGGGTATCCGAAAGATTGTCTTGGGTACTACTTCTACAATCCTATAGAGAATAAGATATTTATTTCTCGAAAAGCTGAATTCCTAGAAAACAAGTTTCTGACGGAAGAGGCTAGTGGGAGGTTTGTGGAACTTGAAGAACTTCAAGAACCACAGCCTGATACACAAGAAATTGGATCTAGCATTCAACAAGAAATTGTTGAACCTAAACAAACAGTTGATCAGGAACAAATTGTAACACAAGATGTTCGCAGATCTGGTAGGGTTCGATTTGAACCTGAAAGGTATGGTTATCTTATGTTGGAAGAGGAATGTTATACGATAGATTCTGATGAACCCGTCAACTACCAGAGTGCAATGTCAGATCCTGAATCTGATAAATGGCTTGAAGCCATGAACATAGAGATGCAATCCATGCACGATAACCAAGTATGGGACTTGGTTAATCTTCCCACCAATTGTAAGACTGTTGGGAACAAGTGGGTTTTCAAGAAGAAAATCGACGTAGATGGAAATGTTCACACTTTTAAGGCTAGACTTGTCGCTAAAGGATACTCACAGACTCATGGTATTGATTATGATGAGACCTTTTCACCAGTGGCAATGATCAAGTCGATTAGGATACTTTTTGCCATAGCCGCATACTATGATTATGAGATATGGCAAATGGATGTCAAGACCGCTTTTCTTAATGGACACTTATTGGAAGATGTCTATATGGATCAACCTGAAGGTTTTGTCGATCCCAAGCATCCAAGCAAAGTGTGCAAGCTTAAAAGATCTATCTATGGATTGAAGCAAGCGTCTCGAACATGGAACATCCGCTTTGATGAAAAGATTACAAATTTTGGATTCATCAAAAATGAGGATGACTCCTGTGTTTACAAGAAAGCTAGTGGGAGCATAGTCATATTCCTAGTATTGTATGTAGATGACATACTTCTATTTGGAAATGACATCCCAACCTTGAAAGGTGTCAAAGCGTTCCTTGAGAACTGTTTCTCAATGAAGGACTTAGGAGAAGCTGCTTATGTATTAGGTATAAAGATCTATAGAGACAGATCTAAGAGACTTATTGGTCTAAGCCAAAGTGCATATATTGATAAAATCTTGAAAAGGTTCAAGATGCAAGACTCCAAAAGAGGATTCTTGCCAATACCACATGGCACCATCCTAAGTAAGTCTCAGTGCCCAAGCACTAGGACTGAACTTGAAAGGATGAAACATGTCCCATATGCTTCGGCAATTGGGTCCATCATGTATGCCATGTTATGCACTAGGCCCGACGTCTCATGTGCTTTAAGCATGACTAGTATATATCAACAGAACCCAGGTGAAGCCCACTGGACTGCTGTAAAGAACATTCTTAAGTACTTGAGAAGAACTAAAGACATGTTTTTAGTTTACGGTGATTTGGAAGAAAGTTTAAAGGTAAAGGGTTACACTGACGCAAGCTTCCAAACAGATAGGGACGATTCGAGATCTCAATCTGGGTATGTCTTTATTTTAAATGGAGGAGCCGTGTCTTGGAAGAGTTCCAAACAAGAAGTGATTGCACAATCCACTACAGAATCAGAATATGTTGCTGCTTCGGAAGCTGCTCAAGAAGCTGTCTGGATGAGAAAGTTCAGTGAAGATCTAGGGGTTGTTCCTTCCATTCGGGACCCTATAGAAATCTTCTGTGACAATCTAGGTGCTATAGCTCAAGCAAAGGAACCTAGATCGCATCAAAAGACTAAACACATTCACCGAAGGTATAACTACATAAGACATGAAGTTAAGAATGGTGAAATAAGTATTCACAAGGTTCATACAGATCAGAATTTGGCAGACCCGTTCACGAAGCCTTTACCCCAAACTAAGCATGAAAGTCACGCTAAGGGTATAGGACTTCGTTTTTCTAATGAATGGATTTGATTTGTGTTTAGTGTTTTATGAATATCAAACTATGTAAACAACAATAATTATGTAATATATGTGACGTGATGTTTCATTCATAATTATGTGTTTTAATATTAGCATGTTTAATCCATGAATAATCTAATTATTCTAAATGTCCATAGTCGATCATAGTTGTGGGAGCAGCTATGAAGTAAGACTAATATGAATTGGATTGGTTGACTTTTATGGGTAAAAGTAGCAAAAGGTTGCAATCAAATTCATAGGTACTTGTCAGTGAACAAGTATTGGACTTGACTCGCTTCAAGATCACTCCATGGATCATCGTCATAAGTGATTCTTGAATAAAGATATTATCATTGTATCCTTAGACCTGAGATACATATTTGGGACTCAAGTATAGGGAATGCTGTGCTTTGATGTGGTTCACCATTGTTCTTGAAATATAGACAACCATACAGACCATACTCATGTATAGTACTAACTATATGAGGGGCGTATGTAGTCAAGACAGGATTTGTTCCTCTTATGTGTTGAGAGTTAGACATCTAAGGCGCCTGATTGAAAGTTGAACATAAAATGAGAATGATTAAGATCCATGTCTCATGTTCAACATGATGTCTGAGACAAAAGGATAATTGATAGATAACCTTGTACATCAATTAGAGCCTTGTGCTTTTGAAGAATTGGATGTTGTTGAATGGCATTATGTCATGTATTATTGGGGGCAGTGAAATGTTGCTAGACGTTCATCACTGTCGGTATCATTCTATGATGCAACCTTGTGCAAGTGGGAGATTGTTAGTTCTATATGCCCAAGGATGATCATAAAATGATATTACTAATAACACATGATCCTATAGGGTCACACCAATAACAAGTATGACACCAAATTGATCATTTATTGTGCTAAATTAGATTTACTATTAAATGATAATGAACTTGCAATTTAATCTTGTAAGTTATTATTATTTGAGGTAAATAATAATAACTACAAAATTAAAGGTTGATTTATAATTCATAAGTGATGAATTAATCATGTATAACAATTAAGTTGTTTAAGTTGTTAAATGATTTAATTGAATAATAAATAAACCCTTTATTTAATTTAATTGGTAAATAAAATAAAATATGCACATTGTAAATATATATATATATATATATATATATATATATATATATATATATATATATATATATATATATATATATATATATATATATATATATATATATATATATATATATATATATATATATATATATATATATATATATATATATATATATATATATATATACATACTTACATCATAAATAATGCATGTTTAAAAGGGGTTTATATACATGATAAATGATTTAAATGTTATTTCATTAAACAAAGATTGTGAAGATTTATTATTTATAAACTTAAGTTATGAGTTTTTATAAATAATAAAGTGCATGGAATCTCCTTTCTCTAACCATGTCATCGGCCACATGCTTCAAAAGCATGTCTTTGAAAGTCTCAAAAGACAAGAGGAATATTGGTGTTCTCTATGTTGACCATGGGAACCACCAACTTCATATTTTAAAAGAAAGCTCTCCATAATTCTATCTTGTTCTTCTTCCTTTTTGGCCGAACCTTTAGAGAGGTTTTTCTACACTTTCACACTTGCATCAAATCAGCCAAGAACAAAAGAAAACTCCTCCAAGTTGCATGCAAAATCCGATTTTTTCATCAAGGAGAAAAGGTGTTCTTATTGCAAGTTAACAAGACTAGCATCAAAGGTGTTCAAGCTTGTGGTGGACTAAGCTATAGAGGGATTCTAACTTGATTCCTAGCCTCATCAAAATCGTCCAAACCAAGAACAATAGAAAGGGTATGATCTTGAACTCAATCTATGCTTCTTCTTCATCTTATCTTTACATGCATGTAGCATGATCCTCTTGGAATGAAATTCGTGTTCATGATTTTATGCTTCCGTTGCAACTTCTAGTTTTGAAACTCATAACATGAATATGGATTTACAACAAAAGGATTGTACAAAAATCTCAAAAGCACCATCAAAAATCCTCACATGGTGATATTTTCAACTCTTCGGATATGAAAATCCAAAATTGAAAAATATGTTTCAAAAATGAAAACTGTTCAAAATTCAAAAAGAAACAGCAAAATCAAATTGTCTAAAGAAACAAGGACAACAAAAAAAGTAAAACGATAAATGAAGGAGTGCAAAAAACAAAGATAACTCCGCACTCAAAGGCTTACTTCTCTATCTTCAATGATAATACAAGGAGCTCCTATAACATAGTCGAGTACCTTCTAGAGAGTATGAACATCTCAAGTAGTCTGTCTTAAATGACATAAGTTGAGGTGGTGTATTAATCTCAAAGGTTTGTCATCAGAGAAACCTATCCAAACACCTTAACGGATGAAATGAGATAAATTTTTCAAAACATCTTCAAAGTCAATCCAAACTTTCATTTTATCTTCTGATGCTCAATTCAAAAGTAAATTGTTTTGAATTTCAACGTTGTGAATTCCAACATTACTTTGCATGAAAAATTTTAAGCATAAATGAAATATCAAACATCTTGGCAAAATGAGAAATTAAGCTCAACTTAGGGTGGTTAGACTTAGAAATTTCTTAACTGATGATAAATCACACAGACTTCGGAGTGAAAAATGGACTTCCAACATGATCCGAATGATTCTGAAAGCTAACATGTTAAATCTTGATTTCATAAGGTTCAAGGAAGCTAAGGTCAAAAGTTAAAATGCATCATCAAAAGAAATTTTTGTTCTCAATAAGTGCAAAGATCTTCGGAGTGTTTATGTACTCCTTCACAAATCTCTTTATCCGAAGGATCCTTAAAACACTTCAGAATGATTGTTAGTGTTCCACTCACTTTGGCTAACAAAAATCTAAACTATTCTTATGGGTTCGAAGTCAATTAAATGTTCAATAATTTGGGCATTTATGAGAATTACTAAGAAAAACATTCCTTTACATAAATGAACGATGGAATAAACATCCACGTCTCAGCATAAATCGCACAATCATAAAAAAAGATATGACGGTTGCATTCTCACATTTTTTCAAATCCATGATGACTGACACAAGGAAAGTTCCGTTTTTGCAGGGTCAGTGGAACGTTGGGAAGTTGATGTGGCATAATCTCATTCGACCATTCAAACACGCGCATTAAATGGCATTGAGACCACAATCAGTATAAATACCGCCCTTACTGTCTATTCAAATCTGTACGCTTTCAAACGATTCATCTCTACTCTGCAAATTCTCTCAAGAACCCTAACTACTCATCGTCTTCCCCAAATTCTTCAACGATCATCAATGGCTTCCACTGCTAAAGGTTCATCTCAAAGCCCTGAAGGAATTTCCATTCTAGTTCTAAAGAATCAATCGACGAATCTTTACCTTCGTCAAGACTTAAACTTTACCCAAAACCAATCGACGCACTGATCGAATGTCTCAAACAATGTGTTCTTGCTCATGCCCTAACCTATACCCCCTCTGTACCTGCAACTCTTGTTCATCGAGCATATTACACTTCTGTTTCAATTTTCGATACTAATAATGAAGTCAAATCGGTTCACTATGAGGTAATCAACGCAGATAACACCACCAAGAGAGTTCAATTAACCAAATCTCGATTCGCCAAAGCTCTACAACTTCCAATTCTTGAATCGAAAGACATCGTCGTCCCAACTGCTGAACAACTTGTTGACATGTTTAACGAAATGGGTTATGCACCAGAACTTGGTGGTATTGGAAGCTTCAAGAAAAGGTTTCTTCCTGACTTATGGAGGTATTTCTTAGGAATTTTTCTACAATGTCTCTCTGGGAGAACATCAGGACAGGACTCTGCAAGTCAGACTTTTCTAAGTCTCTTGTATGGAGTTTATTACGATGTCAATGTGGATTACATTTCAATCATATGGTCTAATTTCTGCTCATACATCAACCATTCTGCAAAGGGGACTGAAATCTCCAATGCTAGATTTTTGGCGATGGTTGTTCATGAGCAATACCAACGATCAAACATCATCCATGATCCTGCTCTTCCTGAAATAAGGTATTCTTACATCACAGTTCCAACTGTGGATGAAAACTCGACTCAATTTTGTGCAGTGATTCCTCATGTCATGCTTGCCAAAGTCTCACTTGATAACGACTTCATCAACATGTATCAGTCCACCCTCACAATGCCTTACCCCACACATCCAGCTGCACAAGCTGCCATTACAAAAGCTCCCTCAAAATCTAAAGGGAAAAAGAAGGTTACTGGAGGACCTAGTGGTCCGAAGGTTGTGAAGAAAAGGAAGGCTTTAGAGTAAACTCCTATCAAACGTACTCAGCTGAAGTGAACCAAAAAGCAAGTGATTGTCGATGAACCTTCGGACTCCGAGAACACCTTGTCCAAAGAAATGCATGGTGGTGAAGAAGAAGAACACCAGACCTCACCAGTTCACGATACTAGACCACCTTCTCCACCACCAACCACTCCTCCACAAACCTCCACCATCACCACAGAACAAATCACCACTACCATTCCACTTACCACCATAATCCATACAACATCTTCGGATGTTCCACCCATCTCCACCTCTACAGAAACACCCCAACCTCAACCACACAAACCTCCAAACCCATCATCACCTCTTCTGATCCAATGTTAAACATCTCTACTTCTGATTTTGATACTTCCTTACCAGATTTTACTATTCCCGACTCACCTCAAAAATCACCTCCTACTTCAGCAGCATTGTTTGAAGCCTTCCACATGGCTCCCCTGTCTATGGAAGAAACTGAAGAAGATTTAAATGATGGTGATCTTATGCTGATTAAGCAGTATAAGACCCTAAATGCCAAGCTTGATATCCTTATTCAGTCCCAAATCGGATTCGATCCCACAAAATCTATAGATGGTGATATCTCAGAGAAAATCGAAGACCTGAAGACGACCCTTTCTGAGAAAATAAATAACTCCATCGACCGGTCAGAAAAGAAGATTATGGATCAGCAAGTAAATATCCAGACTCTTCTTGAACAGAAAATCCAAGCTGCCATCATAGTAGTAGATTCTAAGCACAAGGTGCTTATGGAGGAGAGTGAGAAGAAGATGAAAGACTTTGTTGATAAAGTTGAGTCCTCAAACTCCGAAGTCATGAAGGCTCTACAGGACCTCATAATGAGGCACAAACTTGGAACAATCAGAAAAGTACCAAGTTTGAAAAACAACTTGATGAGGCCAAAGCAAAAATTGATGAACTGACAGCTGCCCAATCTACTTCGGTAGTTGAGAAGCACTACAACCTCTCATCAACTTCTCAGATCGCTTGGCAGGTGCCTAATCGTCCCAATCTAAACCTGCCAATGCTCAGCATGAGATTCATCCTTCATAAGGGGGAGAAACCAGGTCTAGTGCCCCTATGCCAACGATCACAGCTTTCGAAGCAACAACAGAAACAACAACAACGATAGCAAAAACAATCACTGCAACCACCTATGTTGCCACCTCTCTCGGACCACCACCATTTTTGTCCTCTTCAGGTCCCTCATACTCAACCATCACCTCCACCATCAAGGGATCTTTTGAAGCTGGTGGTTCCAGCTCAAAGTCCGAAGAGGATCAAAGCACAATTGCTCCTCACATGGAGCAAATCTACAAAGCCCGATGCGAAGACTTCAAAAAGATGTTGTTGATTAATGCCTTCACATTAGAAGATGGCAAGTGGAATGCTGAGTCAATTCAGAAATTCAGATTCTCAGATCTTAATGTCTTTAATAGACTACCACTCCGAAGTTATTTAACTAAAATAATAGTCAACCAGCAGCTTGACATCCCATTCAACCCAAAAACCTTTTCCTTTCTATAATTCATCTAAACTCTCTCCAACAATCAGCAAGCAGCCTTCTGGAAAAAGAAAATTTCCTTCCATGCTAACTGCATTCAGGACCAGAAGGTTGTATGGAGCTCAAAGAAAATTGTGAAACTGATCTCCATTAAAGAGGTTCCGATGTTTGAAGATCTTCAGAACTACAAATTCTTCGTGCTTCGTGGTTCAAAAGAAGATGAGTCCAGATTCACTATTGCTGACTTTCCAATCATGAATCCTCACGATTTTATAGTGCTTCTGAAGCTCATGAGGGATGCACCTGGCCACGCTGCGGAAACTATAACAATATTCAATGCTGCCAGAGATCATCTCAAAGGATTTTCTTCGTAATTATATATTACGGTTTGCAAAGAATGACATTGAGCTTTGCACCTTCTTCAATCAACCCATGAAGCCTCCCCCAGTCACAGTTCGCAACAAAGAAAGATTCAAAGGCGGGGAGATAATCCAAGAGCCTTATAGCGTAATCTTCAAGTGGGTAAAAGACAACAATGAGATTATTACAAATTTTTTTGAAATACATTACAAGGGCCAATATCCTTCTGCCTTCATCTCGAGTATAATCACTGCGGTAAACACCTGCTCTGTCAACTCATACGAAGAGAAGAAGAAATTTATGGAGCATATGGGCTGGTGGATGGTAGTAAGGCATGCCTTGAAGCAGGGCTTCAAGAAGTTTTTGGCTCAATATACTTCAGAGGCACTTCACACAAAGGGGAGATTGTTGAGAATAATTGTGATGAAGTGCTGACCCCTCCGAAGGCCTATTCGACTACGAAGAAAAGACAGAGTCCGAAGCCTGAAGACTCCGAAGGATTTCTCCAGAGGATCCGAAGGCTTATCCCTAAGAACCTTTTTGTAAGCGTGCGTGTGTAGCAGACTACGTGTTGCACAATACTGCATGCTCATTGGCTAGTACACTGTTAGGATATTCTGTGTATCTTTACTGTACTATTGGTATCACTGATCATGTATAAATATCAGTGATACCATCTGTGTCAAGTGTGAGTCTTTGTGCGATAAAATCACTATCATTGTAAAACCCTATCTATGAAATCAAAGGATTTGACACCTGTTATTCATATATTGTGTTCTTCATTGTTCATTCATATTATTGCTTGTGTTGATTACATAGCTTGAATCAGTTCTTCGTAATACTTGTTTATTTTCTATCGTTTGATTGAAATTCACACCCAACATATCTTCACAACATGCTATAAGTCGGGTTACATCACTTTTCTCAATGACATACTCAAATTCATTTGTTAGTGTATAATGGTTCAAAGCTCTTTCTAAAGCAACATAGTTGGAAACTTAGAATTCACTTTCATAATTGGACTTTTCTTACTATATGCATATGTGTCGCAACCTTAATTTAGAAGCTCATATTCTTTGTCAGAACTATGACGACTATGATAGCTTTCTTCACTAGGACAATTTGATTCTGACTCATTTTCATCATCAAATTCATTAGTAACTTGATCTTGACCACTAAATGGTTTGTAAGTTTGTTGTGTAAATTTTTCGGTCGTCGCATAAATGGTTACTTATTTCTCCTCCTTATACATGCTAAGCATCACCATGAAGTTATCATCAAAATCAAGAGCAATAAAACATTGCTCTTTTACATGCTTGTCAACATTCATTATTGATAAAACAATATCGCTTTATGATGGATAATGTTTTTTCACCTCCTCAACTAGTTGGTTCAAGTTGTATGACCATGTATCGATATAGAGAGATTTTCTAAAGCCAAGACAATATACTTGCCTACATGAGTTTCTGGCTAACCGAAAGAAGCCTCCATATTTTAGTTTAAAACTTGTATTTTGATATTACTTGCCTGATAACCACAATGTAAAAAACCAATTAATGAAATTAAAGGTAAACATAAACTATCATCTATCTTGATGATAGAACATAACGGATCATTCCTACAATTATCATACAAACTTACTCAATAATCGGAGAGTGAACAACTATCTCCCATCTTGGTGTATCAACCTCGGCATCCATCACAATTGATCGAATGGATCACTAAATACCTGTTGCAATACTAAAATTAAACAAATGCCATGTGTATCTATAACAAAAGAAAACCACAAATTACAAACGAAAGTAGGCTGCTGGTAACGTGTATATTCCCGTGGTCACAGATTTTAGAAAACAAAAACCAATAAAGTCTTGTATATCATATCAACCAAGCCACTATAAGCTAGAAGAGTTCAATGCAAGATATATTTGTCAATTCAATTGTAGAATTAAAGTATACACAACATAAGATGCATAAAATAAAGTTTTACAGATCAAGAAGTTGATTTTATATCTTAAAGTTGCTTTTAGTATATCAAACTCGATTAAAGTTCTTTGTGATAACACTAGTGTGATTGTACAAACAAATGAGCCAAGGTCTTGCCATAAGGATAGACATATGCATATATGATACAATTTTATTTGTGAGATACATGACAGGGGCGATTTCAACTTAATATCCTATAACAAATTCCAAATTTCAGGCTGCACATGGATATATATGAGTAGTGTATGGAGGACGGCAAGAAAAAGAGGACGGCGAGAAAAACAGGACGACAAGTAAAATAGCACGAGACAATAAAACTAACCAGTAGCTTACGATAGAGGGTAATTGCGATCAGTAGGAGGGCATCAATTTTATTGCTTCTTGAACTTGAGATGAACGACGACTAGGGTATCACGATCACCACCTTATGATCTAGTAATAGATTTCGTTTTTAATCCTACTTTAAATTGTTTAATTTTAATCTTTAGTTTGGGAAGGGTATTTAAGTAACTTCTTATGATTTTCTATATTTTATATAGGTTTTTAGATATTAAATAAGATTAATCGTGATTTATATAACAATATGATATATATGTGAGTTTTACAGTTTTAGAATGATATATATGTAATTTTGATTTTTATAAGGATATTAATGTAATATATAACATTTACAAGGATATATATATGAAATTGTGCCAATAAATTATGGATAATTGTTTGTTGCTTTGATCTTCTAAATTATTTATATATTTAACATTTTATTTAAATTTGTTAACTATTTAAAGATTAGTTTTTTAATTTTTTTAAAGTTTACTTGACTTTTTGATTTAAGTATTGTATCTATTAAGTTATTTAAATTGACAAATTAAATATATTAGATTAAGAATCAAAAGTTATATAACTAAAATAATAATGGTTTACATCGATGAACATATTAATTAATAAATTAAATATAATAGGTTGAAAATTAAAAAAAACTTAGCTTAAAAATAAAATAAATTGATAGTGATATATAGTAAATGATTGAATACTTCAAGATTAATAATTTTTATTACCATATAATTTAAAAAAGTTATGTTTAGTTTTGTATATTTTAATTAATATAACTCAATATACTTTTTGAATAACTAATATTAGTTATGTAGAAAGTAATTAATAGATATAAACTATAACACCCCAAAATCCAGAGTAAAATTTTTCGTTTTAAAACGGTTCAAATGCATAAAACGGGTTGTCAAATAAAAACCATCCAAATTAAAACTTACTATTCAAAACATATAAAAGGGCATTTAACAAAAACATTTGTAAACATCATCCAACGGAAGACTTGATTATCAAACCTCAGATGCAGTAAAGTCGCGTCGTGCTCCAAGCGCAAGCCAACAAATACCTGAAAAACAATTAGGGTTAAAGAGTAAACACAAATTGTGAGTTCCCCAAAATACCACACGATTCATCACATAACACACAATCGCAAAAGGTCTTCGAGATTGCCCCGAACAACCTGGCTCTCGGGCTTTCTCCTATCCGCCTCGGCTAGGAACTCACGAGCTTGCCCCGTCCCGTCCGTCACCGAATAAACTCATCCTTTGGACTCTCGAGCTTGCCCAAATCCGTCTGATTATCATCCTTTGGACTCTCGAGCTTGCCCTCATCCGTCCGACTATCAACTCATCCTTTGACTGTCGGGCTTGCCCCGATCCGTTAGTAAAAACGTAAGGCACATACAACACATAACTACACACAGTAACTAAGCTACCTACGGATGTAACTTCACCCATAGTACAGTGAAAATAATCATCTGATCTACGACATCAAGTTAGACAGCACTCCATGCGAGTGCCCTCAATCCCAACAATACAAGCTTCCTAACAAGGAAAAACTTCATTTAGAACATCCTAAACTCCTAAAAGGGTAAACCTCTAAGACCGGTACCCTGAACCCTAAAGTTTGACCTAAAGTCAAACTGGTCCAAAAGGTCAAAGGTCAAAGGTCAAAGGTCAAAGTCAAAGTCAATAGTCAACAAATTTTGATTTCTTTTAACTCAAGACATGGCACATTAGCGACGTTAAAGCACATTAGCGATGTTATGAAGCACCTTAGCGACGCTAACACCTTTTCTCCTAAAATTTAATTTCTTTTAACTCAAGACTTGGCATTTTGGGATTAGGGTCTTACAACTCTCCCCCACTTAACGGGATTTCGTCCCCAAAATCTTTTCCTTACGTACCCTAAGCGCGCACCCAAACCTCAAACCAATCCATGGTCATTAAAATTCGTGCGTGCCCGAAATTCCAAAACCATAAAGACTTTGCCACAAAACCTCGGAAATCACCAACATCCGACGACGACTCCTCCACTCCAAGATCCACTCCCTGATGCTCGAAAATCACACTGCCCGCCACGCGCGTAATATATGCTGACCTGCAATTCCAGATACCCGCTTCCAGAGCATCCTCACAAAACCCCATGGCTACCAAGCCTAGCTTTCACTATCTCCGAAGACACTCAAAGACATGACACCCGCTAAACTATTCACACAACTTCAACTAGTGGCTTAGCAACCCATATGTACTCTGTCCAAGAGTGTCCATCCAATCAAGGTCCAAACACCTCGTACACCACTCATGCACAGCCCATTGGGCTATTCCCGCACTTATCATCACACATGGAATCGCAGGTTCCCCGTTCCGTTCTGCTCGCAACTGAACTTGTAGGCTTTTCCCTGTTTTATCCTCTCTGGTTCTCTGCTCCGCCCAGCTCACGTCTGGACTCACAGTCCTTCCCTGATTCGATCTGATTTTTCCTTAGCCGCAAGAATAGATCAAACGACCAAGAACGACACCTATCACTTATCAATCCGTCCACAAGGCTACATACACCCTTACCAAATCTCGATTCCAAGTTCCCGACCTAGAATCATCAGCCCAACCAAATGCATCAAACTCAAACAATGAATCCACTCGATTCTCTAACACACGGCCGTAACACCCGACCCTTCCTACACACCAGACCAAACAAGTCTAATCGGAAACAACTATTCTATGTTGAACATCTCACAGACCCAAACACACCAAAAAACATATGGCCTTCTAACTATCAAGAACGAGCTCGAGTTACACCCAAACAGGAACCACAACCCCTCTTCTTTTTCAAAGGTCAACCAAACTTCCAAACACACAAAACTTCCCAACAAAGATAACCAACCATCTAGATGATCAAAACCCAATCCGGAACGCAACGCCTTAAATCCTCCAAGCATTTGCTAGACCGATCATCCAACAGATCCTTAACGCACTACCAAGAAACCCAACCAGCCATACGCTTCCAATAGAACCGCTCCACCAATCCAAAGGAAAACCCGAGGAACCAAGCCTAGCATTTTCGATGCTAAAGAATCGAGAGGCGTTCGTTGGTGCCGAAAGAATGAGCACATCTTCAACCATTTCCTTACTCACACCTTCTTCGTTGATCTATCGCACGCGCCACCGCTACTAACCAGCCGAACTAAAGTAGATAACACTGTCTTGAACACCGCCAGTTCAGAAGGAACGCACTGACGATCACCCATGCTCCTTACCCGGTCGAGCTATATAGAGCCTCAACGACTAACCCGACTTGACCAAAACTCTACCTCTCAACGAAAAGTTCAACTTCCAGAAGTTGAACTAAAGCCATCAACCTCCCGGTGACACCACTGCGTTGACAAGAAACCAACCACAACTCCAAACAATTCGAATTAACCTAACATGTAAAAGCATACTCAACCAGCAATCTAAAAAACGGAACGAAAAGCCAACTACCTCCCACTCAGCAATCAAAACATCACCGAACCGACCATGAATGCCGTTACCAGAACGAAACATACAAGAATATGGGAGAACAACCAATCTCAACCGATTCTCCTTTGATACAGCCTCCTTCTCAACACAGCAACTCCTAAACCTCGCCACTAACCCTTGGAAAATTGGTAGAGGCATTGTCCTCTTAGGCAGGAGGTCCAGGGTTCTATCCCTGGCACGGGCGTTACTAACTAGGTGATACTAACTACTAACTAGGTGATACTAACCAGCCGTTCAAAAAAAAAAAACTAACCCTTGGAATTCATCTAGAAATCCTGCACCCAAATATCATTCTCAAACCACGACGCGGGAGTCGACATAACCCTTAGAACCAACAGAAATTGAACCCTCAACAACCCTAGAATGATGATGGCGAAGCACACACTCCATTATGATCTGCATGGAAATGTGACACTAGGTCATAATTTCGTACCACGCCCGACCTGAACAAACTCCCACTTGCTCTGCATTGAACATCTGAAACTCATAATCGCATAAAGACATCCTTATCTTAAGGCCACACAAACTGCCTCTGCCGAGCTCTCTCCATTCTAGCACAGAAAATGAAGTCTACCCATCACGATTCGGAATACGGGGATCTCCACAGAACTTACCGCCTAACGAAAACACACAGCCACAATCCTTCATCCTCTAACCCAACAGTTCTCCCCCACTTTAGGTTCGAACGTGCTAACAACTGCCCAAGCAGCCACTACTGTTCTAAAGGCAACCCATCCTTGATCCACTGCCAAAACTACTAACAACAACTTGTCTTCACCCACTCACTCGAAAATAGATCCCGAACTAACTACCTGCATTCAAAGCAACAAAAGGGATACAATAATACCATAAGCCGACAATAGCAGAACCGTGAAAACATACCGGCAACATCCGACGAGGTTCCAGCCCTACCTCCAGCTACTATGCCCCGCCTCCCACTTCCGGGTCCTCCATCTTCACCTAACGAACACCCTCACACTTTGGGGCAACAAAAATAGAATTCTGACCAGCATCCTTCAACAATCCCGGACAACTGGTTCTGACGTGGCCAATCCGATTGCACAAAACACAAATCCTCAAATCCAGCTTACCGTCCCGGTGGTAAGGGTCCTCTACTCTATCTAAAACTGTAGCATGAAACTTCTTCACTAACGGCTACCCCAGATCCTGATTCTGCCTCTTTTGCCCTAGATGAGCATTGAATTCAATCTTCCCTGACGCAGCAGCAGACTATATCTCGATAAAATTCTGACGTCGAGCGGTGGCCACAAACCTACTGATTTCCTTCCTCATCATAGCCTGACATCGATCCATCATCGCCTCCTCCTGGACAGCGAACCGCTCCTCAAACAATGCTAGCATCTCAGTCTTGACCGAATCAATCACTGGAGGGAGTATCTCGAACACAGCCACATAATCACCTCCGCGACGACCAAATCTCGAACATCCTCAACACTCATCTCAGGCCCAACCCGGCCTCGCGAACTCGAACCGAGTCCCTAATCATTTCCTCTTGGATCAACCTTCCTCATTCTAAAATCTGAGAAGAAACAGGTTATAAAACCCGCATAACACAAGCACACACGATTCCGTCGCCTACAGACTCCTTAGGTCCCTCGGGTCTCCTTTCGTTCGAGGTATAAATCTCGTGCTTCCAATAGGACGGGACCTTGTACTACCTTCTACACCTATTCATACTTGTTCTGAAGATCGTCCTGGTTCCTAAGTCACCTTACTCCCTTCTAAAGGGAATTCGAATATCATTCAAACAACCCTGCATCAAAGTGCCTAACACTCTTCTTAGGTATACGATTTCCACATCTCACCCGCACCGCAGGAACTTCCACTCGTACCGCCAGGTCGTCTCGCGAATGCGTAATCGTATGCAATAAGAACTGAAGTTGAATAAATGTCCCTACCTTAAAGTCACAACCAAACAAGGAACAACCAGTAAAGTCGGTTCAAGAATTCTAAGACTATCCGATCATATTACATACAATCCTAAAGCATTCCCTTAACTCCCTAACACTACAAGCATAGGTCCAGACAGCACACACAAGCATCACAAAACAAGCAGCACACAACAAGTAACAAACTAGGAAAAAGGTATCCCTATGATCCAGGCCAATTCTATCATGCAATTTCCTTAGTGGATCCTTAGCTTATTCCTAGCATACATCTTATCATCAACACATAATAACATGGTATTTTGGGAATTAAATCACTTACTTGAGCTCCGGCCGACTGTACGCATCGCATCTCATTCTTTTCAAACCCCATTTTTCCATTTAAAATCATAAGTTAGGTATTATACCATGTTATAAACTCCCAAGAAACAATCAAACAATAACATGCAAGGGAATTTTCCACATGGTATTCTACCTAACCCCTTTGAAATTTATCTAAAGAGGGTTTTTCCTTTGAAAATCGTTTCAGAAAATCCTCAAATCCCTAGTTTGAGTTTCGAATCACATTCCTGTTCATCCAAATCCTTGGAATCACATTCCTATTCATCCAAATCCCCCAAACCAAGGCTCTGATACCAACTTGTAACGCCCTAAAATCCCGAGTAAAATTTTTTGTTTTAAAATGGTTCAAATGCATAAAACGGGTTGTCAAATAAAAACCATCCAAATTAATACTTACTATTCAAAACATATAAAATCGCATTTAACAAAAAAATATGTAAACATTATCCAGCGGAAGACTTGATTATCAAAACCTCAGATGTGGTACAGTCGCGTCGTGCTCCAAGCTCAAGCCAGCAAATACCTGAAAAACAATTAGGGTGAAAGAGTAAGCACAAAACTTAGTAAGTTCCCCAAAATACCACACGATTCATCACATAACTTACAAATCCTAATTTATATTTATCATTATTATTATTATTATTATTATTATTATTATTATTATTATTATTAGGCATATTATTTTTATTATTAAAATAATAAGTTTGCAATTTCGAACGCGCTGGAAAATGGGGCGTTACACCAAACTATGATCCTAGGTCTTGATTCTCATCTTTATGTCCATTTTTAGTTTTATGAATACGTTTGTGGTGGGTGAAGTTTCCACCACCACGAGACCACTATAAACACCCCATCCCCACCTTGACACCACCACTGATTGTTGGCTATAGTTGGATGATTTTCTCAACCTTAGGACCATGTATGTGGGTCTAGATGGATTACATACAAGCTTGTCTAAAGAGTAAACATAAGATTTTATGTGTAATCGTTTGTATATTTCTTGTTTAAACCTTTTTCTAATCATTCAAGTAAAGTATTAATCTATATTTTTAACAATATAAGTGACACATTACACAATTAAGAACCTAATGGGTTTGTTATTAAAATATTTGGTATAGAACATCCTTTTAAAAGATAGGAAAGTGCACCAAAATTCAAAATAGCAAGTCTGCCCAATCTTGAAAACCGTTTTACAAAAGATTAGTGTAGTATATGAACAAACCCGTGAGACAGTAAGTCTAGAAAATTGTAACATCCCAAAATCCAGAGTAAAAATTTTCGTTTTAAAACGGTTCAAATACATAAAATGGGCTGTGAAATAAAAAACCATCCAAATTAAAAATTGATATTCAACATATAAAAACATAATTAACAAAAATATTTGCAAATATTATCGAGCAGACGACTTGATTATCAAAACCTTAGATGCGGTACAGTCACGTCGTGCTCCAAGCTCAAGTTAGCAAATACTTGGAAAACAGTTAGGGTGAAGAGTAAGCACAAAGGTTAGCGAGTTCCCCAAAATACCACACGATTCATCACATAAATCACAACCACAAAAGGTCTCCAAGCTTGCCCCAAAGAACCTGGTTCTCGGGCTTGCCCCGATCCACCTTGGTTAAAGACTGACGAGCTTACCTCGTTCCGTCCGTCACCGAATCAACTCATTCTTTGGACTCTCGAGGTTACCCCGATCCGTCCTATTATCAACTCATTCTTTGACTCTCGGGCTTGCCCCAATTTGTCGACAATCATGTAAGGCACATATAAGACATTACTACACATAATATTTGAGCTACCTATGCATATAACTTCACCCATAGTATAGTGAGAAGACTCAGCTAATCTGCGACCTTAAGCTAGACAGCACTCCATGCGAGTGCCCTCAGATCCCGACAATACTAACTTCCTAACAAGGATAAACTCCACTTAGAACTTCCTAAACCGCAAACAAGATAAACCTCTAAGACCGGTACCTAAAATCCTCAAGTTTGACCAAAAGTCAAACTGGTCAAAAAGTCAACGGTCAAAGGTCAAATTCAAAGTCAACGGGAGTTAGCGCCGCTATCTTCCTTAGATAGCGTCACTAACTATGAACAACCTCAAACTTCATCGTGTATCCTGACTGAGTTTGCATTGCTAACTACAAAGTTAGCGCCGCTAATTCCTCTGTTTAGCCAAACTTCACCAAAAGCTCTTAATCCAATAGGTCATGGTCTTAAACCCTCCTAGCCCCTTCAAAACAGTCTCAAGGTCCATAAAAATCCTAACTTTATCGTTCAATCATAGCCATGCAAGCTCATAAACAATATCCAAGTTCAAAATAGTCCAAAACTCAACAAAATCCCCAAAAAGAGTTTGGCTTGCACTCTAAACCAACTTGATGGTTCTAAAATAGTACTTAAAGGCATAAAGTTTTGAACTTTATCCTTCCCAACCAAGGACAACACCAAAAAGGGACCATTACTCCATTTTAATCCATAAAATCGCACTTAAACCACAAGAAAAACCTTAAAATGCATAAAGATGGAAAATTTACTCACAATGGTCTATAAACAAGGAGATTTAGCTGATTTCCACTTGGACAATGCCTTCCAACCACACCATGCATCCACTAGCAACATTATTTCTTCAAGAATACCTTCCAAAGTAACCAAATGAGCCAAAAACCATCCAAGGGAGCTAGAGAGAGAGAGAGAGAGAGAGAGAGAGGAGAGAAAAACGACTTTGGGAGCTGAAAAGATGCAAATAACGACTCCCCTAGGTTTTAGCACCATTATATTTGGCCCAAACATCAAAATCTAGGGTTTTGGCCCAAACACTCTTAAGTTAGCGCCGCTAACTAAGGTTGTGCCAACCCACAACACAAGCCACATTAGTGACACTATCAAAAAAACTTCGTGACGTTATTTTAGAAGTTAGCATCGCTAACCTACATGTTAGGGTCTTAGAAAAATTGAGTCTAGTTTTCAGAAATGTACAAAACATGTCATTTAGAATTACGGTTCAAAAGTTCTCGACAGAACAGTGGACAATGGTCTAAAAGGACTTAATTTGGAAATTTTTATTAAAAGTGATATTAGGACCTTTTTTGCACTAAAATTCCAAAGTACATCTTAAAGGGTCTTAGTTAGATCATATAGCATCAGAAACCCTATGACCTAATTGTTGGATTAGGTGTCTAAGCCATGACTGTAATTTAGGAATATACTTGATTGATGGCAGCACAGTCCTTTTGGGTTGCCCTCAAAACCAGCAGAGGACAAGATAACTTAAAGAGTGAGAGAAATATGATTTATTAATATATTATAAGGATAATATATTAATTAGAAATCATAATATTTAATTAATGATTAATCAGAAATTAATTCAGAAATAATTTTAGGATTAATTTGATTAATTAAAAGTACAGTGTAAGACCCGTTCCGCCGAGTCGCGGCCCGGAGGTATCCGCGGCGCGGCTTTAGGAAGAATCTAGAATCGCGTAGGATTTGTACGCACTGCGTGGTTCGAAAGAACCCACGGCGCGGTGCGCCTCTATTGTGAAAACCCTAATTCGGATGTACACGCCTATATAAAGGACCCCAGCCCTAGGGTTCGTGTTTTTGGAAGTTCTCTGGAGTGGAGTCGACTTGGTTTCAGCAGAGGCTCTTCGGTTCTAAGGCTTTGAAGG
Organism: Cichorium intybus; assembly: GCA_023525715.1. Lineage (NCBI taxonomy): Eukaryota > Viridiplantae > Streptophyta > Magnoliopsida > Asterales > Asteraceae > Cichorium > Cichorium intybus. The sequence continues at coordinate 83,780,248 of CM042014.1, read as the reverse complement.
TTTGAAGGAAGAGATACAACGTGGGGAAAGGCTTGTAGCCGATCGGGTGCATTCCTCTGTTTCCCAGAAACAAGGTAAGAGGATCTACCTTCTGATATTTCAATCTATCCCGTCTTTATGGTGTTATCCCTTGATTAGTAGTCTTAGATGACTTGTAACACTTAGGGTTTGGACCAAGTACATGCATGGACTTGCATGTCCATAAGGAAGTGATCTTAGGGTAGTTTCTGATCCCAGGAAGGGTGTAGAGTGGAACCCTAACCGATGACTGTTCTGGTTAAGAGCAAAAAGAGGATTTCGGACTATTGCGAGTCCGCGACGCGGACAGGCTATGTCGGCAACGCGGGTTCGAGTAAAACCCCGTAAGTGTAATGATAGTCTGCGACGCGTAAGAGGAAGGTCACGCCGCGGCGAGCGGCTGTTTGACCCAAAACCTTATTTTCGACCAAAGGTTGGGTCTAACCTTTAGGCCAGTCTATAGGAGTTCGGTCAGTGATTAATATGTTGTGTATGTGGGATTTAGGTGATCGGACGAGCCTAGTTTGGGATATTAGCGATTATCCGGACGATTGTGATTCAGGTGAGTATCCTCACCTTACTATATGATGTTGCATGTTAGGCATCTTGTATGTTATTTACAGTTATATGATTGCTCTATATCTGTGGTTAATTGTTGTTGGGCTCAGTACTGATGCGTGTCTCCTCATAGCTGTTGTATGACGAGTTGGACTATTTCCTTGTCCCATAGTTGTTGTATGATGGGCTCGGCCATAACCGGGAACCCATAGCTGTTGTATGATGGGTAGAACCTTCCCGTGTCCATAGCTGTTGTATGATGGACGCCTGTAGCTGTTGTATGGCGGGTAGGGTCGGGTCGTTCTCGAGGACGGGTTGTTTAATGTGTGGGCATGTATGGTAATTTGTGGACTCACTAAGCTTTAAGCTTACCCGTTGATTTTATAACATTTCAGGTATTTCAAATGACAAAGGGAAGGGCAAGGCATGACGGCGGCGCATCGCATACAAGAGATTTATTTTAATGAATTATGTTATGATTTTCAAATGTTTCCGCTGTTGGTTTAATAAATATGCCGAACAGATTTACTTTTTGGAATAAATATTTTATTGGAACCTTGATAATAAATGAATTTTAGAAATTTTGAAATTGGGGCGTTACATACAGGGGCTGAATTATAATTGTTCTATAGTTGAGCAATGGACAATTAGGGGTTGCATATGGTGAACGAATTTAAGGCTTTCTTAAGCCTTAAGAATTCGTAAATTACCATATATGGTATAAGGGATTATTTATGGTATGATAAGTAGATTCAGTTATATGATAAAAGTCTTATCATATCAGGAATCCAAATAAGGCAGTTATATGCCTTATCACTTATCACCTGGAAACTATAAATAGAGACCCCCTCCACCCCTAAAACCCTTGAAATTCTAAGGGTTTCTACCCTTCCCTCTCTTTTCTTTCTTGCTTGCTTGGTTTTGGGTATGACCCATTAGAGGCACGACAAATTGAGCTGGTCACTCGGTCAGGACGATCCACATGACCTTTCCCTACTCGAGCTCACGATGATGAGGCTGGTCCATCTGGGACTCAACATGATGACTGATTGTACTTTTTCTTGTTATCTTTTGAAACATTGTACATAACTGTTACTATCTTTTATATTTTATATTTGTTCTTTTTGTGTTTTAATTTTGTTTGTGAGTGTTTGCATGTAAGTACCAATGGAAAATCTACCAAGGAGTTTTTTCACACAAGTGTGGGGTCATTGTACCCCTACACTTTCCATTCACCGGCATCTTCACAGTTGCGCCACAAGTCCGGGAATATGAATCATGATGTACGTATTTTCACCCTATGACAACTAGTTCCAACAAGCAGTCTACCGTCTAAAGGGTAACTCTTTCACCCTTCTTTTGAAATATTTTTATGTACAACGGGGACGTTGTACGATTTTAAGTGTGGGGTGTGGACGGTCGAAATAGTTTATTTTTGAAATTTTTGTAGAAAACGAGTAATTTTCAAAACTTTTAGCAATTTTTCAAAAATTTTAAGAGATTGTAATTTTGAAACGAATAGCTTTTGAATGTTATAGCATTGGTATTTTTCAAGAGATAGTGTTTAGTTGTTAGCATGTTATTATTTTTTCAAATAAGTTGAGTTTTTAAGAGTTAGGAAAATTTTATATTTGGAATATTTTAGGAAGGAAACGTCAATCAGTGGCCTTTGTTGTTCGAGTCGGTAGGTCCGAAAAGGGTGACCCTGAAAGGGTATTTATGCATCATACTACCTAAGATCGTTTGGTCTGGGATAGTATTTCTGAAAGCTCGTTACACGGACAACAGCGAAAGTCATGGAAATTTCTTTAGCGGCCTTTAGAATCTGAATGCGTACGTGCACTTTGTGTGAACTGAAAATTTGTAATCAATGGTTCTTTAGAAAGTCATGAATTCCAAAGGGTATTCTAGTCAGTTTTCATAAAAGTCATTTTCAATCTAACTTTTGGAACAATATACTTTGAAACTAACAGCATTCAAAAATGTTTGAGTCTTAATTATAATTTGTTAAAAACTCTCTTGCTTGGGGACAAGCAAGGCACAAGTGTGGGGTGTTTGACAACGCCTATCAATATCAAGTATTTTAGTCGTTGTTAGGCCCTATTCTTTATGAAATTATATCATTTATATCATATGGTATTGCTCACTTTTGTGCTAGTACTTGTATGCAAGAAAAAGATAAAAACAGGGACTAAACATGGACAAAATGAAAGAATTTCTGGATAAAGACCATCTCAATTGAATATGTACGCACGCCACAAGTAGAAGACACGTGCGTCGCGGATAGTCAAAGATCAGGCGGTGAGTTGAAATTCAAAGTGCGAAATACGGGGATAAAAGGATACGACGCGTCGCGGTTTAATGCCATGCGCGACGCGATTAGCTGGAATTTGCAACTATAAATAGAGGCCTCTAGGTCGAATTTCAGGAGCGAAGAACGACCCAAAAGGTGCAACCTAGGCTTCTTTGACTCAATATTTCGGATTTCAGTAGCTTCAATTGGTATTTTAATGTTTTCTCATTTATTTTAGTATTTCTTAGTTTTAGTATTTGCTTGATTCCTTCAATTATGGATTGTAGAATCTATTGGAACAAGTTTAGTTTGGAATATTTTCGAAGTCAGTAACTCTTGGCTTTTGGATTTGGTTTAAGTTTATAATAATCATTCGGTTCGAGTTAAATTGCATGTTTTCGGTATTGTTTATGTTTGAATGTTATTTTGGATGGTTTGGATTGTTTATTGCTTCTGATTTTTCTGGAATAACCTTCTGGAATCAGTAAGTAAGTTTGGTTTTAAGTTTAAAGTTGTTTAGTTTAGTTAATGTTTGTTTTAGTTTTCGGTATTGCAATTTATTGGTTTTTGGGAAGTGAAGGAAAACCGCCGACTATAGCGTGACACTGTAGTTGGTCATTCTGACACTATATCTTCACCGTAAAACTCCTACGGATCGACCCTTGCTGCTACTATACTAGTTTACGGGTGAGGTTTTATTTTCTATTTTTGACCGCATAACGACCTAGGCGTGTCAATCCTCATTTGAAAGCTCTAAAGATCTGGTTGCATGGTGTTGATGGTCCCCCTCCCATCAACATGAGTTGGGAGCGGAAGCTCCCCTGAATTTGTGCTGGGAGTGACGACTCCCCTTGGACCTGTGATGGGAGTGAAGGCTCCCCCCAAATATTGCATTAGAACCAGAAATTCTTACCATGGTGGACTGAATGGTAGGGTCTGTTTGAACTTGTTCATTAGATGATTAACAAAGTCGGGTACACAAGATCGTATGGTTGCTTGAACAAAGGAGTAAGTCTCTAGCTTAGCACAAGTTCCCAAAACAACCAACATGACTAATGAGGCTATAATAACTATTTATAGTCTACGCCTAAACCCTAAGCCCACCCAAGAGAGCCCACCAAAATCCTAGGCCTGGCCTAACCGAAATCCTATGGATTTCGGTCAACACCACCGAAAACCCATTGGATTTTGGTCCAAACGAAATCGTCCAGCAAGGCCCAATTAAACTTCGTTTTAGCCCAGAAACTCTTTTATTTTGTCCGATTAAATGCAAAGCTTAAACCAACAATAAATATGGCCCAAAAATCTCCCCCTTTGTTTAATGCTTTCATTTGTCTTCGAGCTCTATCTAGATCTTGACTTCAGTTGTACACTGCAGAACATTTCAACAATCTTCCCCTTTGTATGACAATCTCCCCCTTAGCAGGTGACGGGTATAGATGTTGGTAACATTCAGTGCGTTGTAGAGGCAACTTTGTCTTCGATATCAGACTGTCTTCATGTTAGACTTTCTAAGTTTATTGGGCTAGCCGGTCTTCAGCGTAGGTCTTGAATCAGCACATCCAGCTTCTGATTTGACTTTGATCTTGACTGGAGTCTGAATATTCAAGTCTTCACTCTAGATCACATGAAGGTGCGAATGTAGCAATAAACTGACTGAGGAGGAATTCAAGCAGCTTGTCACATGGAATTAAGCTTCACCTTCTTCGAGAACAAAATGTTCATGTCGAAATTTCCAAACTTCGCTTCTTGCTGGCAGTTCTCGATACGAACAATGACCGCAAATCCTATGGGTCACGGAGTTATAAACTCTCACCACAGTTGTTCAAGGATTCATCCTTGGCTCAGAATGAGACTTCTCGCAGTATCTGTGTGAACCCGGGGGAACGCACTGCGATTGTTTGAGTATCGGTGAACTACTCGTGGCCGTTTTGATTTAGGACCTTGCATATCCTTGATCAGAGATCTCAATGTAGTTGACAAGTCAACAAGTTGACTTGGCTCTTGGCGAGACGTTTAATGGTATCCAAACTCTGCGGAGTGTACCATCCTAGTGCCAATTTGAATCTGGTGAAGTTGTTGGGGTCTCATAGCTATTGTGGTAAACAACAACGATCACTGACCCAGAATTTCGATGTTTCATCAACGTGAGGTAATATCACATTGAGTCACGAACATCTTTTTAAAAGAAAAATTTAGAGTCAAGAGTGGTATGAGCGTTTAATATGTCTTGGTTACTAGACATACCTATCGACTAGACTTTCGAATTGTCATCAGTTTATGGTTTATTACACTAAGTCATCCAACTCTTGAATTTAGAGCTTTGTAGGTAAGAATGGTTTTTTATGCCTCATATCTACTACTGGTGTTGTAGCAGATATCACTGGCATAGAGTTTTGAAATATCATCACCACATGGTTCTGAATGGTGAGTTGTCTATTTCTTGCAACAGAAAGTTAGAGGTGGTTGAGAATAGATTGGTGCGTCTGATAGATTACGGTACACAATCTAACCATCGGCATAGACTTTGTAACTCTCGACTCTGAGTGGCTTTACTCAAAGTGTCTAGAAGTTGGTGTTATAAAAGAAACATTTAGATTTGGTTAAGAAAGGATGTCAGTGCTTCAAACTTACTATGGTGTAACATTAAGAATCATTAGCACTTAAGTGTTACCTCAGCAGTGAGTGGTATAACTCGGTGTGTCGTCAGTAGGTAAGGGATGTCTTAGCGAGTCACGGTAAAAGTGAGTCACATCTTTGACCTGAAATTTTGATCTGTATTTCTGATTGTTATTTATCAGGAACATTAATGATCGTGCAAATTATATAAAATATTTTGAATTTTTTTGGTTTTCTGAAAGATAAACACAAAATATTTTTGGATTTTTTAATTTTCTTAAAAGTAAATACATAAAGTAAAAGACATATTTTTGTATTTTTGAAATTTTGAAATTTTTTTTTTGTTTTTAATTCTCCCCCTAAATTTGTGCATGGAAGAGAATTTCGGAAGTAAAAACCATGAGCAATTTTAACTAAACAAAAATAGAGTAAAATATTTAAAGAACTGATTTAACAGTCATCGAATCATATCATTTTTAAAAGCTCAACAAGCATATCCAACCGAGATTTTGCAAATGGTTTTGTGAACAAATCTGACACATTGTTATCTGTGTGAATTGGTTCCAAATGAATTAATTTTTGCTCATAGCAATCTCGAATAAAATGTATTTTGATGTCGATATGCTTGGTCTTAGAATGCTGGACAGGGTTTTTCGCAATTTGGATAGCTGCATCGTTATCATAAAATATGAGAGTATCAACGAAATTCATACCATAGTCAAGAAGTTGATGCTGCATCCAGGAAATCAGTCCGTCTCCTAAGAATTGACATCTAGCACTGGTGGACTTTCTGTCAATGTCACATCCCCCATAATTGCTATCTGAAAAATGTCACACCCCCAAACCACGATGGCGGAAACGTCAGAGGGTGGATGACTTCATGAACAGTATCACCACAACGTTTGTACAATAGTGATCTAAGCAAACACATCCATCATATACATAATTGTAAATGTTACAATAGTTCAAAAGATTGTATGTTTTGAATACAATTACAATATGATATCAAAATACATAGTATGACGCCATAGCGACCCATCGTCAAAGGTTGTAGTTACCCTATCAATTTCCTGAGAATACAAGTAGTTTGAAAGAGTGTCAACATTACGTTGGTGAGTTCATAAGATTTTTGTATGAGAAAATCCATAATCCTTTTTCCTTGTAGAAAGATAGTGTTTGAAACCAGAAAATCCAATATTTTCTTATAAATGAGTAGTAGTCTTAAAACCCAAAGACCGAAAATGTATAGGTATTTGTATACTTGAAAATAGTATTACGTAGTTTTATTCTTGTATAAACCGTGTAAATAGGTGTTTACTGGTAGTCGAATCGTAGATTTAATTCAACAAAAGTCGTATGTATAAGTAAACCGTACTTATATTTATATATTTGATAAAACATAGTTTTAATTCCCATAGAATCAGTGTGTATAAGTAAAACCATACTTATATTTGTAACTTGTTAAAATGTAGTTTTAATACCATAAAACTTGTATGAGGAATCTCTTTCCTTGTAAAATGTAGTATTGTAATCCAAGAAAATCCAATATTTTCTTATGAATGTATCCAAGTCCTTAAAACCCAATGACTAAAATGTATAGCATAGTTTGTAGTATAAAGTCATTGAAAATATATATTTCCACGTAACAATTTAATAAAGTTGATATCCCATGCGAGACGCCCTATAACCATACTGTGACCATGTAGGCCTGCTTTGACGTTCTTCGGGCGTCGGACTGTTATGACATTTGTCACCTCAGACGTTCTTCGGGCGTCGGTTGTCAATCCCGTATAGATCTATACACAAATATCACGTTCTCTTACCAAGACTCTGGTTATAAATTTTAGGACTTATAGTATGTACTTAAATAAGCACTGTGAAGACCCGTCTCACAAAAATGTATGTATCAATCAACTTGTTAAAGTTTGTATATGAAAAACCTTTGTATTTGTCCATTATCATTTTTCCTATGATAATATAGTAATGTATAATAATTATATATTTTATATAATTATTTTTCTTCTTTAAAACGTCATAGTAACATTTGTATCAACAAACTATTCCTATAATAGTTTATTTTTAGTATTCTGTTGTGAAAAGCATATATTTACAAATATATGTGAAATAACTTATTTAGATGGTTATAAAGAACTTCTTTTAAGATATATTCTCCACAATAGTGGTGTAATAAATTGGTTATACCCTTTATTAATTCCAATATAATATTTCATGACTATCAAATAAAGAACTGCCAGGTAGAAGATCAAATGGGGAGGCAGGACCTTTCAGCGTATAAGCCTTTCGGAAATCCAGCAACCTAGCCCAAATGATCGGCCTAGACACCGCTCTCGTTAGTAGATCATTCGATATTATATTTTGGAACTATAATTGAATTGTTGTCATAATGATGTTTACAAAATTTACATTTTGTTTACTATTGTTACAAATGAGTATAAATAGCTATTTTTATAGTATAACTTGTATTCTCTCCCTTAAAAACTTGAATAAATATAAAAAGAATGGGTATGAACTCACCTCAATGTCGACTAGGATCTTATCGCCAATTGTTGTTAGATCGCCCGACTCTTCGTGCTTCTAACTCGAACTCACTATATTTATAACTGAAATATCTACTTCTAACGCTCATTCTTCGTATATCTCTCTATACGTATCGAAGAACTTGTTTGTGTGATTTGAATGGCTAGAATGAGGCTATATTTATAGTAGATTTATTTTCGTATTGCGGCCCTCAAGATACAGATATATGACTTTTATGGATTTTAGAATTTGTTTATGATAAAACATACCCTTAAAATACTCTTTAAATAGATTTAATAGTTTTTATATAAAATAAATGATTTTTGTTTATAAAAATATAATCTACGAAAATCGTAGTTTAATAATATCAACTTTTTAACTAACAGTCCTTAACGAATTAACGAAAGGGTATGAATTGTAAGTTTAATAAAAATATAGGGTTTAAATGTAAATACACTTTAATTTTAAAGAAAAAGAAAATATTAAATATAAAACTAATATCAATAATATTAAATTTTGACGTCAGATTATTCGTATCGACGACACCGTTTTGACGGTAAATTTTTCCATTTTATAAAACGACATAATATTATTGATAAACTTAAAAATACGTATTGAATACGTAGTGTTCGAAATGAAAATACGAATTCTTTAAGAGTAAAATGTGTAAAATTGATTAAATAATGAAGTGGGGCCCGCTTTATATATATAATATTACTAAACTTACAATTCTTCAAATCTCCGTGGAGACTAACTTTTCAAATAATTTTTTTTAATAATAATTAATATAAATATTTTAATAATCAAACGTCGCTTTCAAGCTAAATTAAACGTTTTTCTGTCATAACTTTTTATATATAACGTTTGGTAAAAATATAAATATATATTTGGAATCGTCGTAATTTTATCTACGTTTCGATATAAAATTTGTAATATTCCGAATAGTTTTACATTTTTACCGTTTTTCTATCATAACTTTTTATATATAACGTTTGGTAAAAATATAAATATATATTCGGATCCGTCATATTTTTATCTACGTTTCGATATAAAATTTATAACATTCCGAAGAGTTTTGACTTTTACCGTTTACTATTCACGTCGGATACTATTCATGCCGGATCACTATTCACGTCGGACACTATTCACGACGTAAAAAATAATTTTTATTTTATTTTATTTTAAAAATATCTAACTTAATAGCGTTTGTTCGTATTAGCGTACATATTATTATAATATCCAATAATAAATTATAGAGGTTATGGAATTTACATTTCATCGTCTGTTTTGGTTGACTTGAATTGACTTTCGTTGACCTAATTTGATAGTTGTCACATTATCTACCCGTTAGAAGGAATTTCGTCCCGAAATTTAGCACTTTGAGTAAATTCTTAAGGGTATGGGAAGAGATGTGGGTTTTTCTGTTTCATCTAGTCCTCACGTTCCTAGGTAGATTTAGGTCCACACTTGGTGTTTCCTAGTTTTCAATTGCTTTGATTTTGGAGTGTAATGTCGTGATATTTTCGGTAACTAAACATGAGTTAATCCTAGTATAAATAAGAGTTACTAGGTTGTTATGTGAGTTAGGAGGATTAGAAACTCATTTAGAAGGAGTTTAAACCTTAAAAATGGTATAAAGGAGTTACATGGGTCGTGTAGGAGTCACTCGGCTCGTGTAGTACACTTTTTCGAAACTGTTTAGCCTTACAGGAGTTAACGGGTCGTGTTCTAGTTACTGTAGCATCCAGTAGTATACAGTAGAATTACACGGGTTGGGTTTCAGAGTACGGGTCTGATTTTTTATTTTATTTATTTATTTTTTAAGTTAACGATGCTAACTTTAAAAGTTAATGTCGCTAACCTGCTTCAGTGCGGTTATTTAGGCAGCTTTCCTTATTTACCCTATTTACGAACCAAAAATCTTCCTAGGTTATTTCTAGAGCAAAAAGGTGCCAAATTTGGTTATTTTGATCAAGGGTTTTGTGTAGGAAAGTTTGAGGAGGTTGGATTTAACAACCGAAATACGTTCTCGAGTCCTTAATTCACAAGGTTAAAAATTTTGAGTGTTACGGTTTCAAACCCTAGATGTCTAGATCTGAAAGTATGCATTGGTTCAACTCATATGTTGGTTGCTAATATTTGTTGTACTGAGTTCGAATATTGTGATGTTTTAACGGTTGACTTAGTAAAATCGTGAAATCTGGAGTTTCGGTTTGATAACATATGATATTCTCTAATTGTTATTTGTATTAGCTATTGATTTCTTAATCATTTGAGTTAAGTATTATGGAGATGCCTAAGCATGTTTAAGATATGATATGTGATGTCATTTTACAGTTGATACTTGTAGGATGGAAGGAAACATGTATGATACAGGTGAACCACAAGCTCTACAGATGCTAGATGAGTAGGTTCTAATTCATTATTTATGATTAGATTACTATATAATTGAATTAACTATTCTTTGAACTATTTCCGTTATCAGAAGATTATATATATATATATATATATATATATATATATATATATATATATATATATATATATATATATATATAAATGTCTTTTTGTTATCCCGTCCTCATCGGAGTCAAGCCGCCAATTTGGAAAAGATATCACTTAGGGTGGTGAAAAGATTGCATCTACTGTAGATATTTTGAATTTCGGTATTAAGAACGTGAGTTTTCCTTTCAGTTCCTGCTGTAAGATGCTATATAAATGGGTATGTATCATCATTTGTATCTAAGATCTTTTCCATCTCATTCTTTCCTACTTCTAGTTTATTCTTATATAATCTCAGATTTCCAATCGAGGCATGGAAAACAGATCTCATATGGAAAACTTGTCAAACGCTGAGCGGAATTTCCTAAGGGAAGAGGGTACCTCCCTATCGTTTAATCAGGTACCTCTACTGGAGTCTGGTAATTATAATATCATTAACTCCTTTTATTTCTTATTCATTTCTCTAGCGTTTTGATTTTGTTTTAAACTATGTGAGGTATAGATTTTCCAGATATATTACCGCTGGATCAACTTCAAGATGATCCTGAAGTTTTTCCTCTGATGGGTATTCTCCCTGAAGATCCACTGCCTTTAAATCAAGACATCACTGTTGGGCAATCTCAATATATACTTCCAGGTTAAGTCATTTTGTTAAGCTTTATGTTTATTTTTTTCTTAATTATCTAACATACGTTATACACAGATCCATTTGTAGATTATCTTACTAATGATAATCTAAGCATGAACGTGCCCATACTGCATAGTGGAGTAGTTCTAACGAATCAGGGGTTTCAAACTGACATTCAAAATCAGGATCAAATACAGCCGATCCATGATGACACTATCGGGCTCGCTTCAGCGAATCCTGAGTCCGTGGGTGGTTTTCAATATCAGGATCATTTTCAATTGATCCAAAGTAACTTAGAAAGTTTCAAGAATGGGAATTCTGGGTTTATGGTTGATTTTGGAAATCAAGAACTATTACCCATAATAGGTAACAATGAAAGTGTTAGTGATCAGGATCATACACAATTGATCCAAAACAAAAACGTTTCAGCCTCTGTTGAAAATAAAAAGATCTGATCACCACAAATAAAGGTTCGCACCGTTTACTGTGTGACAGAAATATATATTAAAGATAATATGCGGAATAAATAATAAGAGTTGCGGAATATAAATAAACTTGAAAGCTATAAATAATATAAATATCTGTATTTAAATGACATAAAACGATAAATAATATAAATTACAGTAATTAAACGACTTAAAGCGATAAATAATGTAAATGACTATAATTAAAAGACATAGAACGATGAATAATATAAATAACTATAATTATATAAATATGTATATCAAGTAGGTTCGTCAAATGAATTGACTGAACTGGTTTGTAACTGGACTGATGGAACGACTGGTCTATCAAGTAGGTTCGTCAAATAAATTGACTGAACTGGCTTAGGGTTGGACTGGATCTTAATAGACTGTGTTCTAGGTGTTCTTGGTGTTCTTGGTGATCTTGGTGTTCTTGGTGTTCTTCGTGTTCTCGGTGTTCTTGGTGTTGATCTTGGTGTTCTTGGTGTTATTGGTGTTGATCTTGGTGTTCTTGGTGTTATTGGTGTTTTTGGAGAGTGTTTGGAAGTTGGAAATAAGATGCTGGAAGTTGGAGAAGTTTTTGGTGGATTTTTGGTGTTATAAATGTGTCGTTTTGAATAAATGGTGTAAAAAATGGTTATAAAGGGTATAAAATAGGTTTTGGGTGGTTTTTGGATGATTTTCGGAAGTTTAGGGACCAAAACTGTAATATTTTGGGCTGAAACTCGCGGTTTTTTCGCCGGTTCGGGTCGGAAACTGGGTCGGGAACGGGTTAATGCGTGGGTTTTATGTGAGGTAAAACGGATTAGCAGTGGGCCGGATATGGGTCGCCGGGTTGCGAGAGTTTGTGAGGTGACCGGGTTGACGCGCGGGTCACTGGGTCGGACTGTGGGTCGCGTTCCGGGTTTATGCGCGGATCTTCTGTGAGACGAAACGGTTCCGGAGCAGGGACGGGTCGGAGCAGGTGGGTTGTCGGATCTGGATGCTGAAGCTTGGGCCGGTGGCTTGGGCTGGATCAGTTGGGCTGGGCCGGAACAGTTGGCCTGTTTCACTTTTGTTTTTCTTTTTAAATTTAATTCATTTAAAATCTGAAATAAATTCAAATAAATTAGGAAAATTTATTTTTAATTTATAAAATTAATTAAGTCTAATAAAATAAATTATTTAGAAAATATATTTCCAAAAATTCATTTTAAATAGATTTAATTTAATTTTCTTTTATATTTTTCTTTGTTTTTGCTTTAAAACTCATTTTCTTTTATTTTCTCGTTTTCTCGTTCAATCTCGAATCCACGCTACCTGAAATAGACTTATAATATTTGTCAGATAATATAAAAACAGTCCATCTTATTTCAATGATGGTCACATACAAAAACATTTTTCAACAATTTCCTCCTATGTAATCATTGATGAAATAAGGACAGATATAATCACATTAACGATTTTGACATTGAATATTTGGTATAAAAGTTTTGTCAATGATAAGATATTTATAAAACCATTGTAATTATTTTGAAAGTTTTTGACTTGGTTTTACATATCTTATGTTTTAAAAAAGATTTTGAAGAATGTTTGTTTCCGAATCAAAGTCTCGGGTTCGGTTATCAAAGGGTAGCCATATATGTATCTAAAGATATTTCTTAAGATTTTATAGCATTATTAATGATGACAAGTGGTCTAACAGGTCGATTCAGATGAACGCTCATAGATATAGCTCACACTTCACTTGGGTGTTTGGTTGTTCTGGCAGCAGAACAAGTTAATGATCACTAAAAATGAGTGATATCTCTCTTTGACGACTCACACTCATATTGGAGGTGTTCATCTATGCTTTTCTTGTAAAGTCACTTAGTCTCATTATTAGATAATCAATCACATAAGACTGGTTTCGGCATTAATCAGTGGGTTTCTTCATTCATGCCATTAACGTTCACTCTCTCTCCGTCGGGAAATACATGTAGAGGGGTTTAGCAATTTTCATAGTGCAGTTTGCAACTAAGAATCTTCAGTGATGAAGGCTACAGTATCCCGGGAAATCCATTATTGTTGCAGCTTCTTCTTTGATGGTATCCTGTTTGTTGATCAATATCGATTTATTGTAAAAAGATATTTTGTTTTATCATTGAGAAGTTGCTACAATTGAGAATAATTTTTTTTTGTTTTTGTTTTGTTTTTTTTTTTGTTTTTGAAATAACCATTTGGTTGAAAGTTTTGTTTTGTTGGGTATTTCTTCGGTGAGTGATTTGACTTTCTTGTTAATTCGTCTTTGAGGATTGGATGTTGATAGATCTTTGTTTCTCATTTGGTTTTCTTGTAAGAATATGTCGTTGTTTGGAGTCTTTCCATTTTGATGTTGTCTTCATTTTTGGTTGGCTTTTATCTAGGTAGGGATAGGTGGCATAAAAGACAATTTGTCTAGTATGTAAGAAATGAAAGTATCGTCCCTGGTCATTTTGATATCTAAGCAAAAATGAGACCGTGACAATGTATAATCGGGTATACCTTATTAGCAATAGTGACACACCTAAGCTCACAAGAATTGAATTCCACAATGATTTAGATCGACAAGGCACAAATTCTTACATGGGTTTTTGTTTTCATCTGAACCTCCTAACCTTATGTCCCTTGATTGTTTAAAATCATCAATAATGAAATAAAATCGAAGGAAATAAAGTTATATACATTATGAAAAGTAGGAGATTTGAACCTTCACTCCAATTGAGAATCAATATGACTTAAAATCTTCATCGAGCATAAGCATCTGAAAAATTAAGTCAAGAGACGATTAATCACAAGGTTCTATAAAAGCTTATTATGGCAAGTCTTTTATTGTATTTTTGAAAATTTGTTTTTCTGAATGTTTTTGGAAATTTTGGTTATTTAAATGTTTTTGGAAATTTTGGTTTTTAATGAAAGATATGAAAGTTATAAAAATCTAAAATCTTTTTGTCTTTTGAAGTTTTGTAATTTGTTTATTTGTTTTTCTTTTTGAATTAAAGTAAACACACGTTTGTACAAACAAAAAGTAAAAGTTTAAGGATGGATGATATCTGGATTTAACATTCCTAGACGGCTTAGGAAGTATAGAAACTTTGTTTCATCGAGAGCCTTAGTGAAGACATCGGCAATTTGATCTTCGGTGTTGATGAAGTGCAATTCGACATGACCCTTTTGAATGTTGTCTTTGATGAAATGATATCGAATGTCGATGTGCTTTGTCATGGAATGGTGAACGGGATTGTGAGAAATGGCAATAGCACTGGTTGAGTCACAAAATATGGGAATTTGTGAGATTTTGAAGCCATAGTCACGCAGTTGAGTTTGCATCCATATGACTTGTGAACAACAGCTGGCGGCAGCGACGTATTCAGCTTCTGCTGTTGATGTAGATACACAAGTCTGTTTCTTTGAAGTCCAACTCACTAGTCTACCTCCTAGGAATTGACAGCTACCAGATGTACTCTTCCTATCTAGATTGCATCCTCCGTAGTCTGAGTCGGTGAAAGCGTTCAGCAGAAAATCGGATTTAGCTGGATACCAAAGGCCAAGTTTGGGAGTGCCTTTAAGGTATTTGAAGATGCGTTTCACAGCAATTACGTGAGATTCCATAGGATTTGCTTGGTATCTGGCACAGACACAAGTAGAAAACATAATGTCAGGTCTGCTGGCAGTGAGGTATAATAGTGATCCGATCATTCCAAGATATCTTTTCTGGTCAACGGGTTTGCCATTTAAGTCTGCATCGATTTTGTATCCAAAAGCCATTGGGGTTTTTGCGGTATTGGACTTGTCCATTGAAAATCGAGTGAGTAAGTTTTTTACATAATTCTCTTGGTTGATGAAAATTCCATCAGTTGACTGTTTGATTTGAAGTCCAAGAAAAGTAGTCATCTCCCCAATCATGCTCATTTCAAATTTGCTTTTCATTAAATCTGCAAACTTAACACTCAAAGATTCATCAGTAGAACCGAAAATAATGTCATCAACATATATTTGTACGATTAAGAGATGTTTATTATAGATTTTTCGAAAGAGGGTTTGATCGATTGAACCCCTTTTGAAACTTGATTCTTTGAGGAATGTTGACAAGGTGGCATACCAGGCACGGGGTGCTTGTTTTAAGACATAGACAGCTTTCTGCAATTTGAAGCTGTGATGAGGAAAGTTGGGATCTTCAAAGCCTGGTGGTTGTTGGATATAAACATCTCGATCTAACTCTCCATGTAGGAATGCACATTTAACGTCCATTTGAAAAACTTTAAAGTTCTTATGTGCAGCATATGCGAGAAAGATGCAGATAGCTTCTATTCTGGCGACTGGAGCACTTGCTTGAGTGACTTGATTTGTAGCAAGAGTAGTCATATTTTCTGGATCAGTATATGTGCCTTCAACACATTTCCAAACATCTTCATTTATTGTGTTAAGATGTAGATTCATCGTAGTCTATTCCTTCTTGTTGTGAATAGCCTTTGACTACGAGACGTGCCTTGTTTCGACACACGACTCCTTGATCGTCAGTCTTGTTTCTGAATACCCATCTTGAACCTATGATAGTAACATCGGGTGGTGTAGGAACAAGATTCCATACGTCATTTCTTTCGAATTCAGCTAGCTCTTCTTGCATAGCTTTTACCCAGTCTGGGTCTTTGAGAGCAGTATGTATGGTTTTGGGTTCAGTCATGGATAGGAAGGCTCCAAATAAGCAATCATTGGCAGTTGCGGCTCTAGTTTGGATGCCTGAATTGGGATCTCCGATGATTAGGTCAGTGGGATGGTTTCTGGTCCATTTTATTAAACGATTTTCTTCCGTTGTAATAATAGGATTTTTAGTATCCCATTGTTCTTCTCCAGTAGTTTCTTCTTGGAAGAGGTTTGAAGGTTCCCCCATAAATGTTGCATCAGGATTGTTTTGGATATTTGGGGATGGAGTGGTAAAATCTGGGGTGGTTAAATTTGGAGTGGTTAAAGGAGGATTTGGTGTTTGTTCTAATGATGAAGTATGTGTTTGTGGTTCCCCCTCAACTTGATCTGCAACATTTCTGTTTCTTTGTGGAGTTCCTTCAGTGGGTGTTCCTGTAGGATCAATTTGAGTAGTTAGAATTTCAGAATTATAAGCAGTTTTAGGTTGTTCAAAAAGTAAATCAATATCAACTTCAATGTCTATGTCAGGAGATGGTGTTTGTGGAATTGAATTTTGAAAAATATTATCTATCATTTGTGAACCAAAATGTTCACGATCCAATTTTCTGACATAAAATTCATCAAAGTGGACATCGGTACTTTCTTCAATTACTCTTGTACGTTTGTTCAGTACTCGATAAGCAGCTGAAGAAAATGAGTAACCAAGGAAAATTCCTTCGTCTGACCTTGATTCAAAATTTGAAAGGTGATCTTTATTATTCTTTATGAAGCATCGACAACCAAAAATATGGAAAAATATGATGTTTGGTTTTCGGTTGTTAATAACTTCATAGGGTGTTTTATGAAGTTGTTTATGGATTAAGGAACGATTTTGTGTGTAGCAAGATGTGGCTATTGCTTCTGCCCAGGATTGTGGCAGATCAGCGAAGATAAGCATTGATCTTGCAGCTTCACATAGAGTTCTGTTCCTTCTTTCGACAATGCCATTCTGTTGTGGAGTGTATGGGGATTGGGGCTGAGAAGTTATGTTTAATTCCTTTGTCTTTCAGAAATGAATCTAGAGTCTTGTTTTTGAACTCTAAACCATTATCACTTCGGATTCTTCGAACAGGTCTTTTGAGCTTCAGTTCGATTTGTTTGATGAAGTTGATCATCTCTTCAGGTGCCTCTGATTTTAGTCTTAAGAAAAAGACCCATGTAAATCGAGAGAAGTCATCAACTATGACAAGGACATACTTCTTCCCTTGTATTGTTTGGATTTTGGAGGGGCCACAGAGGTCTATGTGCAGCAATTCTAGTGGTTCGGATATACTAGATTCTGTAATGCTTTTGTGAGAGGATTTGGAAAGTTTTCCCTTTTCACAAGCGGAACAAAGAGTTTCATTGTCGAGCTTCAGAAGTGGCAGTCCTCGAACTAGATCATCGCCGATCAATTTGTTGATGTACCCGAAATTTAGATGGGAAAGGCGGCGGTGCCATAACCAACTAATATCTGCTGGGGCTTTGGATAGCAGACAAATATCGGGTTTACCATAAATAAGATCCATGTCTAGTGGATACATATTTCCGGCACGGTGTGAATCAACAATGATTTCTTTGGTGTTGGCGTCCATGATCAAGCTTCTTTGTTTGGTAAATAGGACTTCAAGATCGTTATCGCAGAGTTGAGAAACACTGATGAGGTTGTGTTTCAGGTCATCAGCATAAGAAACTTTCTTTATGGTGAAGTTACCATTAGTTATGTTTCCATAACCTTTGATTTTTGCCATCATGTTGTTGCCAAAGGTAACGTCTTGATTGGTTTGGGTGGGTCTGAAGTCACGAAGGTAGTTTCTGTTTCCTGTCATATGCTTGGAGCAGCCACTATCAATGTACCATGTATCATCCTTGGGTTCTCCAGCATTAGATCCCTGCAATTAGACAGAAATTTTAGGTACCCAGATCTGAATGGGTCCTGGTTTGTTAGCTTTTGCTATTTTGGGTTTGTTGTTCAATGACTTTGGTTTATTGGGATAGAATGGTTGAGGTTTTATTTGATTTATCAAGTTTTACCAAAATGATATTTGTTTTTGAAAACCAGTGGGTTGATAAAATCTGTGATTTGGTGAACGATATCCTAGATGTGAAAATTGATTTGAAAAGTTTTCTTCATATCTGGGGTATGATGAACGGTATTGAAAAGGTTTTTGAAGAGGTTTTGGTTTTTGTTTGGAAACCTGTTTATGAGGTATGACGTAGGGTTTAACTGGTTTCTTTGGTTGGTTTTAAAAAACTTTTGGCTTGACAATTGGGGTTTTGGTGACTTGAATGGGTTTTTTGCTTATTTGTTGTTTCTTGGAGTATTTTTGTCCCGGACTAGTTTTTCCAACAATTGATGAACTCATTGTAGGAAAAGCAGTTGGTACAGAAGTACTACCAACCTCATAAAAGGAATTTTCTCCATTCAAAAAGTTTTTAGATTTGGTGGTTTCGATGGTATGTTTGATTTGGTGAGTTAAAGAACTAGCTGAGTCTGTTTCAGAATTTAAGACTCTTTTGAAAGACTTTTTGGAAACAGTGAAAGCAGTATCATCTGGGCTACAGTTGATAACTGTTTCGTCATCTGAATCTTCCTCATTAACAGATGTGAAAAGATCTGGTAGAGTGGATTCAGAATTTTCACAATTAGTCATGTTTTCCTGTTTTGCTTGTTCAATTTCAAACGATTCTCTTCCAATTCCTGGTCTATAATTCATATCAATTTTGCCAGTTCCTAAGGTGTTTGCCTTGGTAAAGACATCATCACTTAGTTTTCTAGCAACTTTGATAGAATCCATACTCCATTTTAGTCTTTTATTCTCGGTTTCAAGAGAATTGATTTGTTTTAAAGAATCAGTCAGTTTTTCATTTAAAAGATTGTATTTTTCAGTTGATTCTTGAACGTCTTGTTTCAACCGAAGGATTTCCATTTCTAAAGCGTCTTTTATTTCAGAAGAAATGACTGACTGATTTTTTTGTTCCAAATCTCTTTTCTGAATTAAGGCCTGATTTAATTGTTCAAAGACGTGATTATAATCTTCCGATTTTCTTTCAACGTCTCTTTCCAATTTGGTTTTAATTCTTGTTGATTCTCCAAATTTGAGTTGCAAGGTTTGTAACTCAGATTTGCAAATATCAGAATTAACCATTGTGTCATGGTATGTTTTGAGATCAGCTTCCAGACTTTTCTCAATTTTGGTTATGTGGGACTCAAAAATTGTTTTAGAAAAACCAAGTTCAGATATCATAGACCATACCTGTTCTATGACATTTGGAGCTCTTGAAGTTGTACCAACTACGAAGCAGAAGTTGGATTGTGTCGGTTCATTGTCGGCTTCGTCTTCAGAGGTTGGCCAGTATTCCACATTTGGTTCGTGGATTGCCATCAAAGCTCTTTGGTTTTCTTGGTTTTCTTTTTTCTTTAACTCATCGGCTTTTTGAGCGTAGTATGCCGAGTCTTTGATTTTTGTCTTGTTTTTGGCTCGGCACTCTCTTGCGTAGTGATTAGTTCCTTTGCAATTGTGACAGATAATCACTTCTTCATCACTTTCTTCCTTTTGACTTTTGATTGGAAGTCGTTCCGGTGCTTGAGTTTGGATTTGTTGGGAAGATTGGGAGGAGTTTTGTTGGAATCCAAAATTTTGGTTGTTTGAAAAACCATTATTTTAATTATTGTATCCTTGATTTTGGAATCCCCGGTTTTGGTTTTGAAGACCGTTGTTTTGGTTATTGTTTTGATGATTTGAGTTGGGATTGTTTTGAAATCCCTGGTTTGAGTTATTTTGGAAAGAGGGTCTTTGCGAATTTTGTCCAAAATAAGTTCTTGGTTGAAAACCTTGGTTGTTTTGACCAAATTGTGGTCTTGGTTGAAATCCAGAATTATTTTGTCCAAATTGTGGTCGGTTTTGAAAATTTGGTTTAAAATTCGATTGACCGTGATTTGGAATAAATCTTTGGAGATTTGTATTTGCAACCAAAGCACACAATTGTTGGTAGTCTGCTTCATCATTTAAATCAGTTTGATCAAAAGAATTGTTCAAAAATGGTTGATTTTGAAAAGATGTTTGATTAAAATGATTGGAGTTTTGTTCATGAAAAAGTGTTTGGTTTTGGTTTGATGTGGAAACGAGAGCAAGTGGTCCTCCAAAAGCTGTAGAGGTTGGTGGGTCAATCGAGGATTCATACGATTGAAGTTCTCCGTACAAATTGTATAGAGTTTCCGTATGAATGGCAGGATTTCCCTGAATGATGAGTTTAACCATCTTCCAGCTTTCGTAAAGATTGTTTAGAAATTTGAGATTGATCTCGTGTTGTGTCTTTTTGATGCCCAAGTTATTCAATTTTACCATGATAAAATTGAACCTATCATGTGCATCATGGATGGTTTCTGATGAAAGCATCTTGAAATCATCGAATTCATTTAAAACGGGTGTTCTTTTATTTCCAATAATTCTTTGATTTCCACAAAAACGGTTTTTTAAGTTTTCCCAAATTTGATTCGCAGTCAACAGTATTATGTCATCCATTTGACTTAGAATACTGTGAGGTATGCCAGACACCAGTTCCTTTTTTACTTGTAGTTCCAATTTTCTTCTGTTTTCAGCTTGAGTGACTTGATTTGTAGCAAGAGTAGTCATATTTTCTGGATCAGTATATGTGCCTTCAACACGTTTCCAAACATCTTCATTTATTGTGTTAAGATGTAGATTCATTCGGCCAACCCACGAGTTATACTCTTCAGGTATAAGTATGGGTGCCCGTGAACCAAATCCTAAGCTGTTGGCAATAGAAACTGAATTCATGTTTGAGTAATTACCAGAAGACATGTTTTTAAGATTTTTAATTTTAATTTAAAAAAAAAGGATTTTTAACAAGTGATATTAAAATGAAATATTCAAAGAAACGCTTATGGAAGGTTTATATAAACGCTAACCAAAAGTTTTTCAACGAAAATTTCAATATAAATCACACAAGCTCGGATACCAATTGTTGAAAATAAAAAGATCTGATCACCACAAATAAAGGTTCACACCGTTTACTGTGTGACAGAAATATATATAAAAGATAATATGTGGAATAAATAATAAGAGTTGCGGAATATAAATAAACATGAAAGCTATAATTAATATAAATAACTGTATTTAAATGACATAAAACGATAAATAATATAAATTACAGTAATTAAATGACTTAAAGCGATAAATAATGTAAATGACTATAATTAAAAGACATAGAACGATGAATAATATAAATAACTATAATTATATAAATATGTATATCAAGTAGGTTCGTCAAATGAATTGACTGAACTGGTTTGTAACTGGACTGATGGAACGACTGGTCTATCAAGTAGGTTCGTCAAATAAATTGACTGAACTGGCTTAGGGTTGGACTGGATCTTAATAGACTGTGTTCTAGGTGTTCTTGGTGATCTTGGTATTCTTGGTGTTCTTGGTGTTCTTCGTGTTCTTGGTGTTCTTGGTGTTCTTGGTGTTGATCTTGGTGTTCTTGGTGTTATTGGTGTTGATCTTGGTGTTATTGGTGTTATTGGTGTTTTTGGAGAGTGTTTGGAAGTTGGAAATAAGATGGTGGAAGTTGGAGAAGTTTTTGGTGGATTTTTGGTGTTATAAATGTGTCGTTTTGAAAAAATGGTGTAAAAAATGGTTATAAAGGGTGTAAAATAGGTTTTGGGTGGTTTTTGGATGATTTTCGGAAGTTTAGGGACCAAAACTGTAATATTTTGGGCTGAAACTCGCGGTTTTGTCGCCGGTTCGGGTTCGGGTCGGAAACTGGGTTGGGAACGGATTTATGCGCGGGTTTTATGTGAGGTAAAACGAATCAGCAGTGGGCCGGATATGGGTCGCCGGGTTGCGAGAGTTTGTGAGGTGACCGGGTTGACGCGCGGGTCACCGGGTCGGACTGTGGGTCGCGTTCCGGGTTTATGCGCGGATCTTCTGTGAGACGAAACGGTTCCGGAGCAGGGGCGGGTCGCAGCAGGTGGGTTGTCGGATCTGGATGCTGAAGCTTGGGCTGGTGGCTTGGGCTGGATCAGTTGGGTTGGGCCGGAACAGTTGGCCTGTTTCACTTTTGTTTTTCTTTTTAAATTTAATTCATTTAAAATCTGAAATAAATTCAAATAAATTAGGAAAATTTATTTTTAATTTATAAAATTAATTAAGTCTAATAAAATAAATTATTTAGAAAATATATTTCCAAAAATTCATTTTAAATAGATTTAATTTAATTTTCTTTTATATTTTTCTTTGTTTTTGCTTTAAAACTCATTTTCTTTTATTTTCTCGTTTTCTCGTTCAATCTCGAATCCACGCTACCTGAAATAGACTTATAATATTTGTCAGATAATATAAAAACAGTCCGTCTTATTTCAATGATGGTCACATACAAAAACATTTTTCAACAGCCTCGATTCCAAGAGCCTTTGAAGTTCGTAGAAAATGGGGTTCTAGACCTGCGTTGGGTAAGGAAACAATATCCAAGCATTTTGATAAGCCCATTTTGGAAGCTGCAAGGGAACTCAACGTTGGATCAACACAGTTGAAGCAACGCTGTAGGAAGTTAGGCATCAAAAGTTGGCCTCGACGACAGATTAAGAGTCTACAAACTCTTATTAACCATACTCAGGTTAAGAATTGTATTTCTTTCTCCACAATCTTAATGCCATGAGATTGTAATGACTGAAAGTATTTATGCAACAGGAATTTGATAAAAATCCTAGTAGAGCAGACATAATACTTGGTCTAGAGAACGAGAAAAGAGCAATAGTCGAGGGTAGTCCTACTCGTAGTGTTCAACTCATCTTATTACTCTTGTATTGATCTAGTTATGACATTGTTCTAGTATGTATGTACTTGTACGTATACTTTATCAAAATATCATTGTATTTTAAAGTATACTTTGTATAGATTGTTTTAGAGAGTTTTAGTCCCATTGTATTTATAGTTGTATATCATAAATGGATTGATATACTTAGTTCACTATAAACAATGCTCTGATACCAATCTGTCACACCCCCAAACCACGATGGCGGAAACGTCTGAGGGTGGATGACTTCATGAACAGTATCACCACAATGTTTGTACAATAGTGATCAAAGCAAACACATCCATCATATACATAATTGTAAATGTTACAATAGTTCAAAAGATTGTATGTTTTGAATACAATTACAATATGATATCAAAATACATAGTATGACGCCATAGCGACCCATCGTCAAAGGTTGTAGTTACCCTATCAATTTCCTGAGAATACAAGTAGTTTGAAAGAGTGTCAACATTATGTTGGTGAGTTCATAAGATTTTTGTATGAGAAAATCCATAATCCTTTTTCCTTGTAGAAAGATAGTGTTTGAAACCAGAAAATCCAATATTTTCTTATAAATGAGTAGTAGTCTTAAAACCCAAAGACCGAAAATGTATAGGTATTTGTATACTTGAAAATAGTATTACGTAATTTTATTCTTGTATAAAACCGTGTAAATAGGTGTTTACTGGTAGTCGAATCGTAGATTTAATTCCACAAAAGTCGTATGTATAAGTAAACCGTACTTATATTTATATCTTTGATAAAACATAGTTTTAATTCCCATAGAATCAGTGTGTATAAGTAAAACCATACTTATATTTGTAACTTGTTAAAATGTAGTTTTAATACCATAAAACTTGTATGAGGAATCTCTTTCATTGTAAAATGTAGTATTGTAATCCAAGAAAATCCAATATTTTCTTATGAATGTATCCAAGTCCTTAAAACCCAAGGACTAAAATGTATAGCATAGTTTGTAGTATAAAGCCATTGAAAATGTATATTTCCACATAACAATTTAATAAAGTTGATATCCCATGCGAGACGCCCTATAACCATACTGTGACCATGTAGGCCTGCTTCGACGTTCTTCAGGCGTCGGACTGTTATGGCATTTGTCACCTCAGACCCGTCGGTCTAGCTGTAGCTAGCAGCTCAGGTGCGGGGTTGTCAATCCCGTATAGATCTATACACAAATATCACGCTCTCTTACCGAGACTCTGGTTATAAATTTCAGGACTTATAGTATGTACTTAAATAAGCACTGTGAAGACCCGTCTCACAAAAATGTATGTATCAATCAACTTGTTAAAGTTTGTATATGAAAAACCTTTGTATTTGTCCATTATCATTTTTCCTATGATAATATAGTAATGTATAATAGTTATATATTTTATATAATTATTTGTCTTCTTTAAAACGTCATAGTAACATTTGTATCAACAAACTATTCCTATAATAGTTTATTTTTAGTATTCCGTTGTGAAAAGCATATATTTACAAATATATGTGAAATAACGTATTTAGATGGTTATAAAGAACTTCTTTTAAGATATATTCTCCACAATAGTGGTATAATAAATTGGTTATACCCTTTATTAATTCCAATATAATATTTCATGACTATCAAATAAAGAACGGCCATGTAGAAGATCAAATGGGGAGGCAGGACCCTTTCAGCGTATAAGCCTTTCGGAAATCCAGCAACCTAGCCCAAATGATCGGCCTAGACACCGCTCTCGTAAGTAGATCATTCGATATTATATTTTGGAAGTATAATTGAATTGTTGTCATAATGATGTTTACAAAATTTACATTTTGTTTACTACTGTTACAAATGAGTATAAATAGCTATTTTTATTGTATAACTTGTATTCTCCCCCTTAAAAACTTGAATAAATATAAAAAGAAGGGGTATGAACTCACCTCAATGTCGACTAGGATCTTATCGCCAATTGTTGTTAGATCGCCCGACTCTTCGTGCTTCTAACTCGAACTCACTATATTTATAACTGAAATATCTACTTCTAACGCTCATTCTTCGTATATCTATCTATACGTATCGAAGAACTTGTTTGTGTGATTTGAATGGCTAGAACGAGGCTATATTTATAGTAGATTTATTTTCGTATTGCGGCCCTCAAGATACAGATATATGACTTTTATGGATTTTAGAATTTGTTTATGACAAAACATACCCTTAAAATACTCTTTAAATAGATTTAATAGTTTTTATATAAAATAAATGATTTTTGTTTATAAAAATATAATCTACGAAAATCGTAGTTTAATAATATCAACTTTTTAACTAACAGTCCTTAACGAATTAACGAAAGGGTATGAATTGTAAGTTTAATAAAAATATATGGTTTAAATGTAAATACAATTTCATTTTAAAGAAAAAGAAAATATTAAATATAAAACTAATATCAATAATATTAAATTTTGACGTCAGATTATTCGTATCGACGACACCGTTTTGACGGTAAATTTTTCCATTTTATAAAACGACATAATATTATTGATAAACTTAAAAATACGTATTGAATACGTAGTGTTCGAAATGAAAATACGAATTCTTTGAGGATAAAATGTGTAAAATTGATTAAATAATGAAATAGGGCCCGCTTTATATATATAATATTACTAAACTTACACTTCTTCAAATCTCCACATACCCGTGGAGACTAACTTTTCAAATAATTTTTTTTAATAATAATTAATATAAATATTTTAATAATCAAACGTCGCTTTCAAGCTAAATTAAACGTTTTTCTGTCATAACTTTTAATATATAACGTTTGGTAAAAATATAAATATATATTTGGAATCGTCGTAATTTTATCTACGTTTCGATATAAAATTTGTAATATTCCGAATAGTTTTACATTTTTACCGTTTTTCTATCATAACTTTTTATATATAACGTTTGGTAAAAATATAAATACATATTCGGATCCGTCATATTTTTATCTACGTTTCGATATAAAATTTATAACATTCCGAAGAGTTTTGACTTTTACCGTTTACTATTCACGTCGGATATTATTCATGCCGGATCACTATTCACGTCGGACACTATTCACGACGTAAAAAAATAATTTTTATTTTATTTTATTTTAAAAATATCTAACTTAATAGCGTTTGTTCGTATTAGCGTACATATTATTATAATATCCAATAATAAATTATAGAGGTTATGGAATTTACATTTCATCGTCTGTTTTGGTTGACTTGAGTTGACTTTCGTTGACCTAATTTGATAGTTGTCACAAAAAAGCATAAAGATCAAATTCACGGTTCTTTGGATACCAGAGACCTAACTTAGGTCTCCCTTTGAGATATCTAAAGATCCGTTTGATGGCAGTTAAATGAGAGAATTTAGGATTAGCCTGATGTCGAGCACATTGGCAGACTGCAAAAACGATATCCGGTCTGCTGGCCGTCAGATACATCAGAGATCCAATCATAGAACGGTAATACGTTTGATAAACAAATTGGACATCTGGGTCTGAAGTCAGTAGAGGTCGCACAGCCATTGGATTGTTAGCAACTTTAGCATCCTTGAGGTTGAACTTCACAAGAATATCCTCCACATACTTTCCTTGGTGAAGCAGAATACCCGTTGTGATGGAAATGCATGTTCATGTTATGAGTTTCAAAAACTTGAAGTTGCAACAGAAGCATAAAAGATGAACACGAATTCCATTCCAAGAGGATCATGCTACATGCATGTAGAGATAAGATGAAAAACAAACATAGTAGAAGATCAAGATTATAACCTTTCTTCTTGAGCTTGAGATCACGAGTTTATGAAGGCTAGGAATCAAGAAAGAATCCCTCTATATTTGATCCACCCACAAGTAAAACACCTTAGATGCTAGTCTCTTTTAAACTTGCAAATGAACACTCTCTTGATGTTGAAGCTTGAACGATTCTTGCATGCAACCTTGAGAGAGTTTCTTAAGCTTTCTTGGCTGATTTTAGACACAAGTATGTGGAGTCAAATTACCCTTAGATGGCCGGCCACTTTGGTCTACATATGGAGAGAATAAGCATGCATTATCCTTAAAGAAAGAGCATTGGTACTTTCCATGGTCAACCCTTGAATACCCCAAGCATCTTCCACTTCTTTTTGATATAATATTAATACACTTTTGAGGCATGACATGGGAAGTGTGGCCGGCCATATGGCGGCTTAAAATAATTAATATAAATCACCTCCGTATTATTTATAAACTCATATATAAAGTTTATAAATAATAACTCTTTATACTTATGTTTAATGGAATAACTTTTAAACCATATTCATGTACATAAACCTTTCAAACATGTATTATATATATGATGTAAATATATATATTTACAACATACATATTACATTTTATTCAATTTACCATTTAAATCAAATAAAAAGGTTTATATATAATTCAATTAAATCATTTAACAACTTAAACAATTTAATTATCATTCTTAATTAATTCATCACATATGAATTAGTAATCAACCTTTAATATTGGAGTTATTATTATTTACCTCAAATAATAATAACTTACAAGATTAAATTGCAAGTTTAGTATCATTTTATGTTAAATCAAATTTAACATTCTAAATGATCAATTGGTATCAAACTTGTTGTTGGTGTGACCCTATAGGATCATGTATTATTAGTAATATCATTTTATGATCATCCTTGGGCATATAGAACTAACAATCTCCCACTTGCACAAGGTTGCATCATAGAATGATACAGACAGTGATAGACGTCTAGCAACATTTCACTGCCCCAATAACTCATGACATAATGCCATTTAACAACATCCAATTCTTCATAAGCACGAGGCTCTAATTGATGCACAAGGTTATCTATCAATTATCCCTTTGTCACAGACATCATGTTGAACATGAGATAGGATAAAGATGGAACCCTTCCATGCCATATCTCATAAGGCGTTTTATCTACCTTCTTAGTAGGTGCCATGTTTAGGAGACGAGCAGCTGTTTGTAAAGCATAACCCCAAAATGATAAAGGTAGAGTACTTCTACTCATCATGGATCTAACCATATCCAATAGTGTTCGGTTCTGCCTCTCAGATACACCATTATGTTGTGGTGTTCCAGGTGGAGTAAGTTGTGAAACAATTCCACAAGTCTTAAGATGATCCATAAAGTTTGTAGTTAAGTACTCACCTCCTCTATCAGAACGTAGAACTTTAATTGTTTTGTTGAGTTGATTTTCCACTTCACTTTGAAACGTTTTGAACATTTCAAACGCCTCATGTTTATGTTTAATCAAATAAACATATCCAAAACGACTAAAGTCATCAGTGAAGGTGATGAAATATCTTTCACCATATCTAGTCATTGGCTTGAAAGGACCACATACATCCGTATGTATGATTCCTAGCAAGTCCTTTGCCCTCTCGTTGGTTCCCGAGAAAGGAGCTTTGGTCATCTTGCCATGTAAACAAGATTCGCATATATCAAATGAATCATTCTCATTTGCCTTCAAAAGTCCACTCTTTTGAAGTTGGGATATGCGTTTCTTGTTTATATGCCCAAGTCGACAATGCCATAGATAAATTTGACTCAAATCACATTTGGGTCTCTTGGTGAAGGTGTGGTATAAAGAGCCATGGTTAGTCTTTTCATCAAGGTTTACTTCATAAATTCCATTTAAAGGCCTAGCCTCGAAATAGAATACATAGTTTTTAGAAACACAAATGTCATCATTTATAAAGCAAAGATTAAAACCACATTGTCTCAACTTAGCAACCGAAATAATATTCCTAGTCAAGCTAGGAACATAATAAACATTCAACAATGTCAAATACAAGCCACTAGGTAGTAATAAATCAAAACTTCCAATTGAATCCACCGCAACCCTTGCACTGTTTCCAACCCGGAGTACTGCCTCGTTTGCCTTCAGTCACCTACTCCTTTTGAACCCCTGCAACATATTACAAATGTGAGTTCCACAACCAGTATCAAATACCCATGTGTTAGGAGATAAATTAAAATGTTCTAGGTCTATCACATAGATACCTGAAGTGCCCTCAACGGCCTTCTTCTTCTTCAACTCCGCAAGATAGGTAGGGCAATTTCTCTTCCAATGCCCAACTTTGCCACATTCGAAGCACGCGTCTTCTTTGGCAACCTTTGCCTTCTTCTTGGGTGGACGGGATGGTTGGACAACTTTCTTGCCCTTTCCTTTGACAACCTTTGCCTTCCCCTTGCCCTTGGAGTTTGCGGGGTGTTCGGGTCTAGTCCTCTTTGTACCACCTTCCTTGATCATGAGAACTTGAGTGGTTTTCTTAGGCAGATTCTTTTCCGCGGTAATTAGCATCCCATGCAATTCCGGGATAGTCTTGTTCAAACCATTCATGTTATAATTCATGACGAAAGGATCAAAAGACTTTGTCAAGGAGTTAAGGATCATATCCGTTGCTAGCTCTTCGGGCATCACAACTCCAAGACGTGCCAAATGATCAATGTGACTCTTCATTTTGAGCACATAAGAGCTAACCGTCTGTCCATCCTCCATCTTGCAAGCATGGAAAGCCCGAACAGTTTCGAACCTTTCCATTCTTGCAAGTTGTTGGAACATTTCCTTCAATTGATTGATCATGTCATAGGCTGAATGATTCTCTAAGTCCTTCTGAAGGTCAGGAATCATGGTTGCCAACATGAGGCATGATGCATCAATGGAATCATCCATCTTTTTAAGCCATGCATCGTGTGCAGGCTTAGGAATGGCAGGGGGCTCTTCAGGAAGTGGTTCATTGAGAACATATTCTTTCTTTTCTTGTTTGAGAACTATTCTCACACTACGGTACCAATCCAAAAAGTTGGTGTGGTTGAGTTTTTCTCCCTCAAGGAGAGACCGTAGTGATGTTTTGTTTGGAGTCGGGTTTGTTGCGTTTGGTGCCATCTACAAAATTTTAACAAGGTTCAATTTAGTAATTTATGATATTAAGTCCTTAATAATTAATACCCTTTCTTGTTTCATAAACTTTAATTGATTAAGGTCTAGAATCCTAGTTGCAATACGAATAAGTGGTTACGTATCCTTTATCCCGCCTATTCGAATCAACAAGGTAGGTAACGGTTTACCAATTATATCCAAATATAATTTCTAGAGTTATGGGATCCCATTATAACATTTATAAGTTTGGCATGTTTGATCCCATCTATGCCTTGGATTTCTAATGCTTAGGTGACCTTTATCACAAAAGATTTCCAAACAAATAATCCCACTTAAACGGACGTGTAGTTTTGACAACTATTAATGGTTAGGTGTCCTTTATCCCATCAATATTGCAAAACTACCTCTTGTATCACAAGAAGACTCCAAGTGGTTAGGTAACCTTTATCCCACAAGGATATACAAGTGATACATGAGTGTCTTTAAGAGGGACGACATTGATTTGTATTTCGAAAGGGATTTGTATGATTTATAATTCTAATTTTGAAAAACATATGGTATCATGTAGATTGCATGCATCCAATGAACATGGTACCATTAAATCTTATTTTGTTAATTGGTTCCTTTAATTATAAAATCTCCATTTTATTAATTCTTTGTTTGTGGTCAAGATTACAAATAATATCCAATATTATGTTTGAGTTTGATCACATACATTAGAACCAATTTTAATCCTAAATAATTACCATTATTACTTAGGGTTGGAGTTTGTAAGAATTCATAAAATCTCCATTTTATTTGTTTCATTCATTTTCAAATCTTGACTTTTAAAGTTTTATTATAAAACCCATTTTAATAAAACCAATTGTATCACATCTTATGTTTTAAGTGTCAATTTGAAAATTACAAACTCCTTGATGATTATGTTTAATTATCTAGGTTGTCTAGCATGCAAAATCTTATTTTCATCCACAACATAAAATAACAAAACATTCAATCATCACATGCATGCATGGGTGCATAAACACAAGCCAACTAATTTGATATTTCATGTGAGCCATACATGAAATATCAAGTCCAAACCTAGGGACAAAAAGGTGACAAAAACTCAACCAAATGATCTTCGATTTGGCTACAATTTTGCCAAGCTTCTTATATCATCAAATGACACTTGAACCACCATTTCTTGACACCATGGAAGAGCTTGTGATTTTTCTTTAGCATGCTCAAAACTTGCAACAGGAACAAGGCAGCAGGAAGGAATTTTTGTGATTTTGTTGCTTTCTTCACTTCATTGTTGGTTATATTCATGCTTATACTTGTCAAAACTTAATGTATATACTAGATATCAAAGTTACTAACAAGTATAGCATCAAAATACCAAGAAATGAATTTAATTTGTGCCTCAAAACATGTCCGAAATGCACAGCAGGAAAGCAAGAAAATCGAGTTGCTTGTTGCAATCTTTCTTTGGCTTTATCTCCTTCACTTGTTACATTTTATAAAAGATACAAAAGAATATAACTATTCCAATATTTACAAAATGAATAAAAGAAGGAAATAACTAATTATTATTACAAACCATTTGAATAAAAGAATAGATTACAACCATATCGAATTTAAACACAAAACATGCAACACATGGTCCTTGGCTTGTTTATGCACCATTTTATCACATAAAATCATAAGAAAATCAACACTTTGTTTTTATAAGGCAACAAATATGTAACCAAATGCATGCAAACATAAATTTTAGTTGGTTACATAAAATCATAGATTATATATATGCATGTTGCCAAAGAAGCCATGCATGAACATTGCATTCAAGAAGATGAACATTCATGGCTTCCAAAAACCAAGTTTATCCAAATAAACTTATTATCTAGACATGCAATATAGCCATGGCTCTGATACCAATTGATGGAAATGCATGTTCATGTTATGAGTTTCAAAAACTTGAAGTTGCAACGGAAGCATAAAAGATGAACATGAATTCCATTCCAAGAGGATCATGCTACATGCATGTAGAGATAAGATGAAAAACAAACATAGTAGAAGATCAAGATTATAACCTTTCTTCTTGAGCTTGAGATCACGAGTTTATGAAGGCTAGGAATCAAGAAAGAATCCCTCTATAGTTGATCCACCCACAAGTAAAACACCTTAGATGCTAGTCTCTTTTAAACTTGCAAATGAACACTCTCTTGATGTTGAAGCTTGAACGATTCTTGCATGCAACCTTGAGAGAGTTTCTTAAGCTTTCTTGGCTGATTTTAGACACAAGTATGTGGAGTCAAATTACCCTTAGATGGCCGGCCACTTTGGTCTACATATGGAGAGAATAAGCATGCATTATCCTTAAAGAAAGAGCATTGGTACTTTCCATGGTCAACCCTTGAATACCCCAAGCATCTTCCACTTCTTTTTGATATAATATTAATACACTTTTGAGGCATGGCATGGGAAGTGTGGTCGGCCATATGGAGGCTTAAAATAATTAATATAAATCACCTCCATATTATTTATAAACTCATATATAAAGTTTATAAATAATAACTCTTTATACTTATGTTTAATGGAATAACTTTTAAACCATACTCATGTACATAAACCTTTCAAACATGTCTTATATGTATGATGTAAATATATATATTTACAACATACATATTACATTTTATTCAATTTACCATTTAAATCAAATAAAAAGGTTTATATATAATTCAATTAAATCATTTAACAACTTAAACAATTTAATTATCATTCTTAATTAATTCATCACATATGAATTAGTAATCAACCTTTAATATTGGAGTTATTATTATTTACCTCAAATAATAATAACTTACAAGATTAAATTGCAAGTTTAGTATCATTTGATGTTAAATCAAATTTAACATTCTAAATGATCAATTGGTGTCAAACTTGTTGTTGGTGTGACCCTATAGGATCATGTATTATTAGTAATATCATTTTATGATCATCCTTGGGCATATAGAACTAACACGTTGAACTTTGCTTTACTTGCAACCCAAGGAACATTGTAATTTCACCCAGTGAACTCATCTCGAATCGCTTCTTCATCACTTGCTTAAATTCTTTACACAAGGCCCCACTAGTCGAACCAAAGATGATATCATCCACGTAGATCTGGATGACAATTTGGTCGAACTTTTCACGCTTGATGGACAGCGTCTGGTCAATGGTGCCTTGAGTGTAACCATGCTGCAACAGATGATCCGTCAATGTTGCATACCAGGCACCGGGAGCTTGATGAAGACCATAAAGAGCCTTATCCATCTTGTAGACGTGATTCGGAAACTTGGAGTTAACGAAACCGGGAGGTTGATCAACATAAATCTCTTCTTTCACCTCACCGTACAAGAAAGCAGTCTTAACGTCCATTTGGTATACAGTAAAGTTCATGTAGGAGGCATAGGCGAGGAAAATCCGAATCGCTTCTAATCGTGCAACCGGGGCATACACTTTGGTATAATTAAGACCTTCAATCTGACGGAAACCACGTACAATCAGGCGTGCCTTGTTTCACACAATAACTCCTGAATCATCTAGCTTGTTGAGAAAACCCATCTCGTGTCAAGAGACTTTTTTCCCTCAGGTAATTCCACCAACTGCCAAACATTTAGATTCTCGAACTGGTTAAGCTCTTCATGCATTGCGTCCACCCAGCTAGGTTCATTAAGTGCCATCTCCACATTCTTCGGCTCGATTTGCGAGATAAAGCAAGAATAGAGGCACTCATTGACATGGCCGCTCTGGCTTCTGGTTTGAACCCCATCGTCAAGAGAGTCAATGACATTATCAATCGGGTGATCGCGTTGAACTCTTGAAGAAATGGCATGCTCGAGCAAAGCAGAAGAGACTTGAAGGTTTGTTATGTTTTCAATTCTGCCTGAGCCTGAAGTACCTCTGTCGGAGTCTCTGAAATCATTAGAGGTACTGGCTACATACTCATCGGGAATTCTCTCGGGAAAGAGGGAGTCCATGAGTGTGGAGTTGAAAAGATCAGTAGGTGCAGAATTTATAACGCCTTCAGGAGTGGCAGATGCTTCAGCAACTGGTGGTTCAATAACAACAATCTAGGTTGAGTCAGCAGCTTCAGTTGAAATCGAAGTGGAAACAGGAGATGCACCATCGTTAAGAATAGGATCTTCAAAAATCAAGGGTGGTATGATGGGATCAGCAATGATTTCCTCATCTTCATCTATGTTGACTCCACTTGGACCTGGCTGTGTGCCTGAGACAACATCAAAAAACACATTAAAATATTTAAACAATTCGGCATAGTTGAATATCCAGTCGGGACCAACTCGAGCATCCATTTGATTCTCCTCTAGTCACCGTACATCAAACGATTCCACGATCTATTTGGTAACCTTGTCATACACCTGATAAGTAGTTTTACCTGCATATCTAACAAAGTAACAGTCATCTGCTTTAGAGTTGAACTTTGGTGTAGTTTCAAGATGAAGAAGGGTGCAACGACAACCAAAAGAACGGAAATGTGGAACAGATGGTTTATGACTATAGAGGATCTCATACGAAGTCTTCATTTGGCGCTTGTTGATGATGACCCGGTTCTGAACATAACAAGCCGTGTTGATTGCTTCAACCCAAAAGAACACCGGTAATTTAGAATCGTAGAGCATGGTGCGAGCAGCTTTAATTAAAGTTCTGTTTTGACGCTCAGCAACACCATTTTGTTGAGGTGTACGAGCAGCACTGTACTGACGCTGCACTCCTTTATCTGCACAAAATTTATCCAGAACCGCGTTCTTGAATTCAGTCCCATTGTCGCACCGAATTTCCTTTACTTTCTGATTCGTTTGATTCTCTATTAAGGTGACGAATCTCTTGACCAGCTCAGTAGTTTCACTCTTTTGCTTCAAAAAGAAAACCCAAGTAAAATGTGATTAATCATCAGTTATAACTAAACAATAAGAGCTTTTATTAATACTGAGAACGTTGACTGGGCCGAAGAGATCCATGTGAATTAGTTGAAGGAGCGAGTCAATGGAGTTGACCAATTTGGGCTGTTGTGGCTTCCGATGATGTTTTCCTTAAGCACAGGAAACACAATTTTGAAATGTGATGAAGTCTTTGATGTGAAGCCCCCGGACAAGTTCATTTTTCACAAGACGATTCAAATTCTTCGCGTTGGCGTGACCAAGACGTCGATG
The DNA here is from genome assembly GCA_023525715.1 of Cichorium intybus. Lineage (NCBI taxonomy): Eukaryota > Viridiplantae > Streptophyta > Magnoliopsida > Asterales > Asteraceae > Cichorium > Cichorium intybus. The sequence goes on along the minus strand of CM042014.1, from coordinate 83,745,021 downwards.
CCATAGCATGGCATTCTGTTCAGAAGCTTTTGAGAATAAGCAAGTGACGTTTTCAGGAGTGTTGTAATTCATGTCGATGATATAGCCATTGCTTTGACGTTCTGATCGAACAAGAATCCACTCCTCTGGAATGACGATACCAGGTTTCATTATCAGACATTCCTTCTTCGTGAAGTGGTTGAAAAACCTCTGTTAAGATTTGAGAAACGCTCAGAAGACTGTCCTTGAGCTCAGGAACAAAGTTTACGATCTCAAATTTCAACACTCCATTGGAAACAATCCCTTTCTGTGTGATCTTTCCCTTTTCACCACCCGTAAATCAAACATATCCACCATTAAAATTTTCAACGTCGTGTAATTGGGACATGTCGTCTGTCATGTGCCTGGAACAACTGCTATCAACATACCAGGGTCTGCTGATATTCCTCCACAGCTGTTCCTGCAGAAGTTGCAGGATTAATTAGATTTAGGAACCCAGTGCATTCGGAAACTGGGTTGACCCAAACTATCGATACATTTTACAAATTCTAAACTCATATCACGATTGTCAGATAATGGGGAATTCACAATAGATTTTGGAATGCTGCCTTTAGGAACCCATCTATAATTTGATTTAAATCTCTTATCCTTGGACCAGATGGAAACTTTAGCATTTGATTTGGAATCACAAATGCTATTTGACGTTGATTCTTGAGATGACTTTGACTTGGCTTTCACATCATTCCAATTCTTTTTCCGAGAACGTGACCTCTAGGATTTTATTTTATAAGATCTCCCCCTTGGCACGTTCTGCCAAATCTGTTCATATTGATGCGCATACAAATATTTGGGACAATTTCTGGCAATGTGACCAGCGATTCTATAGTTAAAACAAGTTTATCTTTTAATAGAGGCAGTGGATGCTTGTCCAGGTCCAGATATATTCAAAGCATTTCCACACACACACACAAGCATGCAACATAACATTTATTAGAATTTTTAAACCTAAAATTTTGAAAGTTCACATCATTACAAATTTTTAAAGGTCTAACAGATTTGGCAGTTTGTTTAACAGACGAATTCAAAGCAGGCGAATTAGAATAATTAGTCTTAGAACAAGTTTTAACAGAATCAAAAGTACTCTTGTCTTCCTTCTTCTCATCTTTCTATTTCAAATTATCTGCACATGAGGTAGAAGCATCAGTAGAGTTCGGTTTATTACTCTCAGCGGTGCCAGACTGATTCTTTTTGTTGAAATTCGAGAGATAACATTCCTCATACTCTTCAATTTCAAGAGGCGGAGTAAAATTATTGTTAAAAGGAGGTGGGACAGATCTATACCCAAGTCCTTCACCCTGTTTACTGGCCCATTTAGTTTGATGTTCAATTATAGACTCAACTACTTCGCTTGACACATCGAATTTTTTGAAATTAAATTCAGCATCATTGAATTTTGCTTTCAGTGTGTCAAGCTGGGCAGTTAATTTAGCAATTGATTCTTTTGCATAACGATATCGAGTGCTTACAGTACTCCATTCCTCTGGAACTTTCTTAAAATCAGACGTTTTAGCATCAGGTTTTTCTTGTAGAGGTTTTAGTTTCTTTTTAGCATTATAAACATCATTTGTAAGGTCAAACACTTCTTTAATAAGACGATCATTATGTTCACGATACTTTTCAATTATATCAATACAAGATTGAGAAGAGCAAGAAACTTCACTAACCTCAGTTTCGGCAGTGGTAGAAGCAGGAGTAGTAGAAACCATGAATGAAAATTGCAGATCCATCATTTGTTCTTCTGCAGCATCAACATCTATGTTTCCTTCGATCTGCGCCAAGTGTGCTCCACCACCTTCAGTTAGGTTCAAGGCTTGCATCTGGTCATCCCAAGAAAACTGTTGTGCCACCATTGCTCTTTCATTGTTCTGGGGAGTAGCATCGCGATTGTTTCCGACAGGCACTAGATTTCTCTCAGCATTCTCAATTCTGGTCTTAGTACATTCACGAGCAAAGTGACGTGGCTCGTTACAGTTGAAACATCGGAGATTTGCTTTGCTGAAACCCACCTTCCTATCAGCATTGTTGTTGACCCAGTTGTTCCTGCCTGTCCTTTGAGTGAATCTCTTGGCCCTGTGAACCACCATAGCAATGTGCCAAGAAATATCCGTTTCTTCTAGATCATCGGGGTTGATTTGATCTAGATCTCCCACTGTCATAGGTTAAACCAGCTCACCAGCAACAAGAACATTATAATAGTTTAGGAGACCAGCCATCCAACCTAAATTTTCTTCAGTTCCTTTAGGAAGAGTTGGAGCTGGAGTAACAGGAACAAAGGGGCCTGGAGATACCATCGGCATGCTGGATGAGGAAGAAACTAGATGAACTGGAGCTTGAGCAGGCAAAGCAGAAAAGGCACTGTTTGTAGAAACACCTAGGTTGGCAGATTGATAAGAATTGACGTGGTTTATCTCTCGTTGTTTGTCATCCATATCACATGCTTTGATGATAGCCAAAATTTCAGAGAGGGACAAACTATTCAGATCCTTCGTCTTCTTGATCACGACCACATGCATATCCCAATTTCTTGGAAGGGAGTTCAGCAGCTTCTTGTTGATTTCAGATTTCGACAACACTATTCCAGCGGTACTCAACTCAGTGTTGAGAGTGATAAAGCGTTGTAACTGAATTTCAAGTGTCTCCCCGAGAACATGATTAAACATATTAAATCTTTATCTAAGCAGATCCTGTCTGCTTTGTCTCATGTCCTCCTTGCCTTCATAAACCTTAATCAGTGCTTCCCATAAAGCCTTGGCAGATTTGTATTCCCTGAGTCCTTGAGCGATATCAGGAGACAGAGCCATCATGAGAGTAGCGAGGGCACGATCATCATTTTCAGTTAATTCCAAATCTGCATCCGAGTATTTTTCCTGAGTCTTTATAACCACCGTACCATCTTCAAGTGTATTTTTTATTATAACCTGACCTCTTACAATGCTTCTCCATATATTGTTGTCCTTCATTTTTACATATTTCACAAATCTAAATTTCGATTAATCAAAGCCTTCTGCATTTAACAGTCTGGGAATACGGGTAACAGTACCCATCATGGTATCGAGATCGGAATGCAAATTGGTAGTAGTTAAATCCATTGAAAATGAAATGAAAAACGCCAAAAGTCAACTAACAAGTCAAACTAAAAAACACTAAGTCAAGAGCACAAGGACCGAAAACGAGACCGATAAGCCTTCAAATGCAAAAATATTGGTCGAAAACCCCAAAAAAATGTCGCCGAAATCACTGTAGATCGAGAACCAGGACCGAAATCCCCTGACCAAACAGTAGAACCGAAATCCAACACCGAAAACCCAGAAACTCAGCCGAAAACCTCAATCCCAGTCGGAAACCTCACAAACCCTAAGGTTACACCGAAATCCACTAATGGGCTGACCGAAATCCACCTTAATGGACCGAAATCCTGTGAACAGTAGCGCCGCCACCGAAATCCTCAGGAGCAGACCGAAATCCTCCTTCAGATCTGAAAAATCACACAAACACTTCTCAAAACGGTGTTTTTGGATGATTTTTACTTGAAGATGCCAAGAACAACAAGAACATAAGCACCCAAACAGCACAAAAACTCGTCCAAAACAGATCAAAACACCCAAAATCTTCAAAAATCTCCAAGATCCAAGCAAAGGAAATGATAATATTGATACCAAAACACCCAAAAACACAAGGTTTTGAGGCTCTGATACCAATTGTAGGTCCTAAACAATCCTAGATCTATGAATGGTATCAATCAATCAATAAGAACACAAGGAGATCCAATCTTCAATGCACACTTTGATTAACAAAGTCGGGTACACAAGATCCCGTGGTTGCTTGAACAAAGGAATAATTCTTTAGCTTAGCACAAGTTCCCAAAACAACCAACATGAATAATGAGGCTATAATGACTATTTATAATCTACGCCTAAACCCTAAGCCCACCCAAGAGAGACCACTGAAATCCTAGGCCTGGCCCAACCGAAATCCTATGGATTTCGGCCAACACCACCGAAAACCCACTGGATTTTGGTCCAAACCGAAATCGCCCAGCAAGGCCCGATTAAACTTTGTTTTAGCCCATAAATATGGCCCAACGAAAATGACTGAAATTAGCCTCAACCATGTCCATAATTGCCTTAGATCAAAGTGGGATACACTTGTCCTCTTAAAATTGAGTTTAGTGTCCAAAACAGAGTTGATTTGGCACTTACACGCGCCCACAAGTGCCTAAAAACGTGTACAATGCAAGCTGTGCACTTAAAAAATGATATGTTAGCACAAAACACACAGCCTGTGCGAGAAACACACGGCCGGTGTCAGAATGTTTGGGTAAACTTCCCAAACTTGGAAAATTTTCTAACTTTTTCTCAGCCCAACATGATTTTTCTTCAAACTGCCAACATTCATGATTTCCTCATACGAACTCCAATTTTTACAAACTTTATATATATAGGATGCTTGGAAGATGAACTACAATTTACCTTTACTGAATTTTTTGTAATTCGTGCTGTATTACTGGTATTCATCCATGAACTTGGCCCTTTCTTCGATTTTGGCTGTTTTTACTGAACTTCAAAATCCCATAACATTGTCATCATAACTCCAAATGCCTACATTCTTTTTCTTGTGTTTTATACTTCTCTAGGACTACAGTTTTAATCATGATGATATTTTACCAATTCCTTATCAATCTGGAGATATTCATCTACACAAGAGTACAAAAATCATAATCTTTCTAACAACAACCACAATTGGAGTTTTATCTTCATTCTTATCTATTTATTCCTACAAGACACAAAATACCATAAAGAACTTAATAAAATAACTTAATTCACATATTTTCTTGTTATCACATATTTGGACGATTTTATCCTTTTCATTAAGCATTTAATAGGAAACTTACTATCAACCTTTCATTACTCACAATTAAAGTTGTTTTAGCATAATCACAAAAAATTACCTTGGATTGGCTCATGAATTGTTATCGATAAACAAAACTTGAACGTTTGTGTCTAAAAAAATTCTCATGTCTCACGTTCATATCTATAATTAGAACAAAAGGAGTTGGATCACTTACTTTGGATTGGATGATACCCTAGGGTTTAGATCTACTTGTCATGTAAGACATCACCTATGCATTTTATGATTTGAGATATATAACTATTGTGATGTGTTAAGTGGGAGCCATTGGAGATAAGCGTACGGACACAACAAGTTAGTGACACAATTGATAAATACATAGGCCTATTGGTCTATACACTTGGCTTAGTCTAAATAGCAAGAATAAATAAATAATGGTATTGATTTGTTATTCATTACTTTCATGTTTAGTTATTAATTTAAATTCTCATGAATCATATAATAGAAAATTGGTCTTTACTTCATACACCATTCTAACATGTAAAATAATTTCAATTTTCAACATAGATTAATACTATTTAATACAAGCTATAGAAAACATTTGTCAAAACATTTTAACATAAAAAAACTTGTTGCTATGTACCATGTAAAAACTCCTCATGTAGTCACCTCAAGATTAGGGAGGAATTGGCTATGCCTCCAAGGTCCCCTTGTCCTTCCCTTGGTTTCCACCAACTTCATCACCACCTATTCAATTAGTATATAATATGTGTTCGTTAATACTTATAACACATTTCGTTCCTTTATCAAAATTCCCTAATTCACATAATCCATTAAGTCACTTTAAAATGATCATGTGATACAATAATTGAATTCAAAGTAATAGCTCATCTACTCTTTCCTACAAGCATATTCAATACTTCACTACTAACCTATGCCAATAACATACTTGAACACTTTATCATTACAATGCTAACATGTGGTTATTCATAAAATAATCCTCATTCCATCATAAAATATCCATAGCTTGCTCAATTTGATTAACACAAACCTTCATTCATATGGATTAACTCACACTAAGCATTTCATGATGTTTAAAGTAAAACTTTTGTTAACTATACATTATCCAACCAATGCCAACATAACACCATCATCAATTTCATGAAATCTTCAACTTCCCAAAAATTAGGGTTCATGCTATAATCAAATTTCCATAGATTAAACTTAAACAGAAGCTAAGGAAATGATTCTTACGTTGTAAGGAATAATTTTCACTAGAAAGCCCTTTGATTAACTTGAATTTTGATGCTTGATTGAAATCGCACACACTATTACACCAAGAACACACCTAGTACTGTTCTTGGAGAGGAAATACGGAAGAGAGGGTGTAAAATGACTGAAATTAGCCTCAAACATGTCCATAATGGCCTTAGATCAAAGTGGAATACACTTTTCCTCTTAAAATTAAGTTTAGTGTCTAAAATTACGCTGATTTGGCACTTACACGCGCCCCCACGTGCCCTAAAACATGTACAGCGCAAGCTGTGCACTTAAAAACTGATCTGTTAGCACGAAACACACGACACATGTGAAAAACACACAGCCCATTAGAATTTTCTTGAAACTTGAAACATTCATGATTTCCTCATACGAACTCCAATTTTTACAACCTTCATATGTATAGGAAGCTTGGAAGATGAACTACCATTTAATTCTCCTAAATTTTACATAATTCTTGTTGTATATACCGATATTCATCCATGAACTTGGCCCTTCCTTCGATTTTGGTTGTTTATACCAAATTTCACAATCCCATAACTTTTTCATCTTAACTCCATATGCCTCCATTCTTTTTCTTCTGTTTTATGCTTCTCAAGGACTACATTTTTAATAATGATGATATTTTACCAATTCTTTATCTATCTTGAGACAATTATCTACACAAGAGTACAAAAATCATAATCTTTCTAACAACAACCATAATTGGAATTCTATCTTCATTCTTATCTATTTATTCCTACATAAATACCATAAGGAACTTAACAAAATGACTTAATTCACATATTTTCATGTTATCAAATATTTGGACGATTTTACCCTTTTCATTAAGTATTTAATAGGAAATTTAGTATCAACCTTTCATTACTCACAATTAAAAATATTTTAGCATAATCACAAAAAATTTCATGTCTCACGTTCATATGTATAATTCGAACAAAAGGAGTTGGATCACTTACCTTGGAATTGATCATACCGCAGGGTTTAGATCTACTTTTCATGTAAGACATAACATATGCATTTTGTGACTTAAGATATATAAATATTGTGATGTGTGTAAGTGGGAGACCATTGGAGATAAGCCTACAGAGACAAGAAGTTAGTGACACAATTAGTAAATGCATAGGCATGCCTATTAGGCCACACACTTAGCTTAGTCTGAAAAGCAAGAATAAGTAAATGATCGTATTGATTTGTTATTCATTAGGAATTAATGGTTAAACTAGTAATATTAAAAAGAAGGATTATTTATGTAATAAAGGTCCACATTTTGAGTTATGATATTATTATCGTAATTGAGGAAACTTGGAGGAAGGAAAACCCTAGGATTTATGCAAGTATGTAAGGCACATAAATAAAGTATAATTCTAAATATTTAAACTAATTCATCCTCCTCTCTTTACGGCCTCTCTCTCCTTTTGACAGCGTAAAAGAACCCTTTCTGAAGGGTTCTTTAATTTTTTAAGTGGTTCATCAAAGAAGGAGAACTTGTAGAATTATCTTGATTGAATTCAAGGGGTGTGATATTGTTAAAGGAAATCTAGTTTGGGTTATTGTGATTCTTCTTGACTTCATAAATTTATACTTGTTAAAAATGTGTGTAGATAAGTTAGTTACATAAAGTTAAATAAACATGGATCCTGTATGTTTCATAATGCTTTGTTTAATTTGCTCCCATTGTTTAAGTCTTGATTTAATCTTCTTATAAGGATCATAAAACAATGATGGTTTGATATCGAATCCCACTTTTATTATAATGGTAGAATAAAAATAGGTACATAAGATCAAATATAATTTAAATGGTTTAATTTGTCATTATATATTTATTATTTATTTCTAAGGGTTTTATTTAAACGTAGGGTCGATTATACAAATACAATACATTTACTCTTGTTATAAAACGTACAGCCATTAATCTTATAAATTTTGTTGCATACTCTTGTGGTTGAATTTCAATTGGTTGACCTTAATAATTCTATCTTCAAAAATATATAGAATATAAAGTGTATATGATGCAACTTTCAAAATTTATTGAATATGCTTGATCTAGTAATATTTGTTACTTAAGAAGTCTCTCTATGAACATAAACATGCTCCCCCAACTTGGTTTTCTAAAGACCTCGAGGATTTTGACATTACTTTGATTTGTTTAGTACGCCCTCCACACATAATTGTTTTTTATTTTACTTCCATGAACATCACCTATGTTTGGTTTATGTTTAGTACATCATCAGGACTATGAGTTCTTTCCTAGTTTCTTACTAAGTTGATTCAACGACATCATTCAGTTTACACTAAAATGCATGGGTAAATGTAGTTGTTTTAATGTAGGCTACATTTAGCCGAGTTAGTGTCTATATGACTCAACAACGATATTTACAAGACTTATGACCTCATATTTGTACAAGATAGTCCACACCTCTTTCCTCATTAGTTTGTTTTGGACATAAGTTATCTTAATATTTTGGCATACCTATGGATCATGTGTTTTTATATCAACATATTATTGGAGCATTCATAGACTTGTGATTTCTCAACTAGGAGCATAAGATTTCTTAGATTCTTATAAAACTATTGACTGCATGTAACGCCCCATTTTTGCATTTGAAATTATAATTAACGACAACTATTTAGTTTCACATTTTAAAAGAAAATGGAATAATTTCAATTGATGAAACGATTGAAGATTAAATCCCAATTATTGTTAATAATAATAATAATAATAATAATAATAATAATAATAATAATAGTAATAATAATTCTAGAAATTTAAATTATTAGTTGGAGGTGGTTAGTTGTCATTATAGAAAACTTGAAATGAGGATTTATGTAGTTTGGGTTGAAAAGAAAATAAAAGAGCAAATTTTGGGGACTAAAAGTGTAATAAGGCCAAAAGGCATGAATCTTACCTTTTGGGCTTGAAATTGATGGGAATAAGAATGAAGGGAGTCGGCCTCTCGTTGACAGCCCATAAGACTCCATGTGCAGCCCTTATAAGCTCAATTTCTACCATTAAGCCCTAGTCGATTCAAGATAAACCGATTGCCACTGGCCGAGAATCCTTTTTGCCGTGAACCAAGAAGAAAACGAGAAAAATGGTGTGGGACCTGGAGCTGTGAAGAACAACTGAGAAAAAGAAAGCTCAAGTGAGGAGGAAAAAAGAATAAGAAAAGATAAGAGAAGAAAGTTTGGAGCTTGGTTGGTGATTTCTAGTTCTCAAGTAAGTTATGTCTCTTTTCTTCTTGAAGTTCATTATCATCACCATTCGTCACCACCTTCGACCACCATGAACCATCGCCTCGGTGGTGGTTGGAGGCCGACTAAGCATGGCCTAAGGGCTGAGTTTGGATTGGTGATCCATTGATGCTAAAACACTTTGAATTAAGTCTTGAACTTGCTACATGAAATCACGAATTGTAAAACCCTACTGTTCTAAGCAGTGTTTTGGATTGTGGGCTTAATCCATTAAGTGATGTTATAAGCTATTAAAACCACTGTTAGGTACACTCTTTTAGCCACTTGAGCATGATGTTTGGGTGTGCCTTTAAGGGTTTAATGGTTAAGGACTTCTAATGCTTACATCTTAACACAATTCGCATGCCAGCTATTTGCCTTAATCTTGTAAACATCGTACTAAATCATCTGAGTGTCCATTTGGAGTGATATTTATATCCCTATAATTGGCATTGTGTGTAGTTTCTTTTTTCAAAAGGCCATGGTCTAAATCGAGCCCTAAGTTAGGTGGAAGTTGCAATCTTCACTGACTAGTCCAGGGGTGTACTGTTCAGTGATTTCTGTTTTGAAAAATACATAAATAATTGAAGAAGAATCATGGAGGGGCAAGGCCTATGGAAAAAGTTCAGTGTAAGTGTCTAGTTTACTCACACAAAAATTTACAACATAAGTCTTTATAATTTGCATTCCTTACTTATATATTTGGAGGGAGGTCCTGTGATTGAACTGATGAACTTTGGTAACTTTGTAGATTTTTCATTTGTTAATGGAGAATGAAAATGACTTGAGGTCAGGCCCCGTGGTCTCTTTGGGTCTAGTACTTGCATGATGTTTCTTAGATTTTATGTTGGACGTCTCTTTGGTTAAATTTTGCGAGTATTGCAAGTGGGTCAAAACCCAGCCTTGCTGGCAAATACTCTTTTTGTGGGTTTTGGTATTGGTTGTGGGTTAAGAGGTTGTAGTGGATGTATGGACCTATGTAAGCTTAATAAAGACATGTAATAACCTCAAAGATGAATATGAGATTAAGGGGGTATGGTAGCTACAGTGCATGTCGGGAATCAGGGGAAAACATATATATATATATATATATATATATATATATATATATATATATATATATATATATATATATATATATATATATATATATATATATATATATACTAGCTGCGTACCCGCGCAATGCGGCGGACAGCAAATACTTTCAATTCGGTTACGTAAGAACGTTTTTAAGAACGTTTTCTGCGACGGGGGGGGGGGGGGGGGAGGGGGGGATGAATAGTTTCTTTAATGTGAATGATTTTCTTTCGACAATTATTTATTTGACAGGCGTCAATTAGATTTATTTCTTAATTGTTTCCTGGGCGTCGATTAGTTTCTGTCGTCAGACGTCAAATAGTGACTTTCAAAAAATAGTTTCCTGCATATAGTTTCTTTTACGCGATTAATATCAATAGTTTAATGTCGGCATATTGTTTTGTTTCATCGATTAGCAATTAGGGGCGAGCAACGGGCGGTTTTGCGGTTTCGCGGGTTAAACGGTTCGGGTTATACGGTTTGGAGATGAAGATCAAACCAACCGTAAACCGAACCGCTCAAAAGCGGGTTATTCGGTTTGCGGTTTGGGCGGGTACGGTTTGGTTTAAACCATTTAAGCAAAGCCCACTTTAACTATGACTCGAGACCAAAATCAGATTCACAGGATCAAAAAATCAGATTCACGGCCTAAAGACTCAAAATCAAAATGAGATTAGAAGTAACATTGCTGATACAGTTCACTGATAAGGAAATCATATTCACAGGATCGATAAGGACAATATCAGAAAATCATATTCACAAAATCATATTCATATGATCGATAATGAACACAATAACAAATTAAACTTAAAATCAGATTCAGGAAATTCACAGGATCGATAATGAACACAGTAACACATTAAACTCAAAATCAACAATCAGATTCAGGAAATCAGATGAACACAGTAACACATTAAACTCAAAATCAACCGTCCAAGTTAAAAAAAAGAATTAGAGACCAAACGTGCAAGTTACCCCATACCACAGGGACCATTCATGTAATTTTCTAGTTTGAAAACTTTTTGAGTGTATTATTATAAATAGGATAATTTATCGAAGGTATTAAAAAACCATTATTATACATATTAATTGCAAGGGGTTCTAGAAGGTTTGGGGTGGGGTGGGGGGGTTTGGGGAGTTTTTAGCGGGGTGCGATTTCTTTGCCAATAGTATTCCTCCAGCTTTCCTTCCACCTCTCCCTGCGCTTCGTCCACCTCATGCTTCCTCCCATTCTTCCCCATCCGCCACACCTCCTGTCTGCTTCACCATGCGATCCGCCATCTGTTTCTTTACACTATCCATCGCTTCCGCTTCCACCAAAAAACCCACGAACTTCAGAGACAAATACTCTCACAAGTTGTGTAAAAACCCGCGAAGCCGCACTTGATTCACTACCCGGACTCATCACAAACAACCGCGAATTCGTAAATTTGTCCGTCGGCGACAACATGAACGTTGCTGCGGTACCTGATTTCCAGCAATGGATGGGGCCACGATCGATCCACTCGAATCTTCGATCCAGGTTTCTCACGATTTTGGGAGTTTCTATTTTATTTTTTTTTCTAATTCTCCAGATGTCTGTGAAGTTGCTGTATGATGATGTTATTGAAGAGAACCATCACGGATCGACGATGAGCTTGAATGAGGTCGGATCAGTGGTGGAGTCACCGGTGGAGTTGGTCGGTGATGAAAATACTCAGTTTGAAGATGATAATAAGCCAATGGTACAGTCCGTGAACCCTAATGTTGTCGGTTTCATTCAACCCAAAGAGGGAAAAACAGAATTCGTTGATCAGAAATCAAACCAAGGTACAACGATTCCTGAACAAAATGCAGCTATTGATAACAAGCATCAGATATTTATGAAATTGCTGTGCGATGATGGAATTGATGAATCTGAGAAAGAGAAAGAAGGTCTGATTTCCGAGGAAGATGATTCCTATGACGATTGGGAGGGAGTTGAACGGAGTGATTTGGAGAAAATGTTCGCCATGGCTGCAGATTATGGTAAGGAAGATGCTTACTTACAGAATTTAGGAAATGAAACCCAGATGCAATTATACGGCCTTCATAAGGTCGACACTGAAGGCCCCTGTCATGAAGCTCAGCACATGGCTTTAAAGCTATCAGCACGATCTAAATGCTAATAAAATGTAGTCATACTTTCTTTTTGAAATTAAAAATCACAAAAAAATTTCTTGCTTTCCTTCGTGTAAAAAATAGTGTTTCCTTTCTACAATCAAACAATATTTCATGTTACGGTTTTTTTATAGTCTACTTATCAACATCTATCCATCAGATTGCATTAATCAAATGCAGTGAAACTTTCTCTTTTGCTTACTTTTGATTTTTTGTGGTTTTTGATCCTTCAATGAGAAGTACAGTACCAGATTCCTGCTTGCTTTACCTTCTATGTGCAATTTGCTGGGGTTACTTAGGATTCAGATGAAGTAACCATCCAAGCAAAAAAAAGAGATGGTGAAGATGAAATCTTGCACATCAACTTTAGAACCAATTTGATTTGGAAGATATTCATGTAAGCATATATATTCCATCATTTATAAGGTGTTTAATATTTTGTATTTTATTAAATGTTGAGATTATTGAGGTATGATTGGTTCTGGAACATATGGATGGTCATGTGACGAAAGCAGATGATATTAGTCTATTAGACAAGCATGTCCAGTTTTGAAAAAGAGTAAGCCTATTTTTTCCTCTTTTTACCTCTGTCAAAATGCCTATTGACAATGCTCTAACCCTTTACAGTGACATTTTGCGATTTTTGCACCTTCGGCCCTTCACCAATTTTACGTTTTTAAAATTTGGCCATTTGGAAAATTTTCAAATCAAGCCCGAAAAATGGCCATTCTCGTCATTTTTACATTTAGATACGTTTACTACTTTTTCCGGTTTCACCTTTTTACTCCTTTGAAAACAATCCTGGAAAATGATCTTGAAAAAAAACTTGCAAAATAGCATTTTGTGAAGATTTTGTTAGACAATTTTGATTATTTATTCTAAAAAGATGCCCTTTTTGACCATTTTGAAGTTATGCCAAAAGTGTCATATTTCATCAGTTTGACATTTTATAGTGACATTTTGATATTTTTACCATTTTGACATTTTTACATTAGGACATTTTTAACGTTTGATATTTTCAAAATAATAATAGAAAATTACTATTTTGACTATTTTACATTTTAGAAAAAAATTAATTTATTATTTTGATGTATGGTTCTTCATCTTCATGATTGTCTTCTTCAGGTACATGGATCCTTATTGCATTGATGGAGGTTTATGAGATACTAAATGTGATGAGGTAAAAGAGTAAACGGGTCATATGCTCTGATGATTGAAGTTTCAATTTGGTTTTAATGAAAATCAATAAAAAAATTATTCTGACGGAGAATATTTAAATATTTGTGTCTGTTTGTATTAAGTCAACATTTTGGTCTTAATGCATTAAGGCATTTTGTATATAGATTAAGTAAAAAACAAACAACCTTATAAATAGTTTCTTAATGCATTAAGGAATTTTATATTAAGTCATTTCTTCATGTCTGAAATTATAAATTTTCAGGTTATGAATAAAATAGTATATGAACTTCCTGCTGAACATCCCTTACCTGATAGCAAACCACTTCGTGAACTTATTGGTCACACCCCACCTCAGGTCTGTCAAATTTTCAGTTCACGGGTGTTTTTTGAACATTTTAAATAGTTTGTTACCTATTTTAAAAACTCAACTCATGTAAAGTTGACTCTTGATTGATCATTTTATATGTCAGGTTGCAGCTGGTGTAGTGCTGGGCTTCTTTACAGCAGCAATTGTTCATTTAATCTCTGAAGCTGCTAATATGCCTTAACACTTACCTATTTGTGTCATGGTTGTCTATCATAACATGCATACATGCATCCATGACAATACATACATTCTATGATGTTTGAAATTCCACCACTAATTCTAAATTACCAAAAAGACAAACGTACTTTCAGTCATTCGTCAATTCTACAATAACTTTATCATAGTTTACCGGTTTGACAAATATATGTGAATCAAAAAATGATTATTATGTTTGTCGGTCAATAATAGACTGTTAAAGTGGCGAATGTTGTACAATACGTTGTATTTTTGTGAATTTAACCTAATGCCTTGATTCTCAAGTGATTTTGGTTTGAAAGAGGATTTTCAGGTAAAAAATGTTGCGGGTGCTAGCTTACAATGTTCAAGGATGGTCAAGTGAGTTTTGGCTTTTGTTTATGCTTGTATACAACGTGCTTTTTAGTTTCTTTTATATTTTATCATTCAAGAATGTTGGCCTCTTATTACGAGTTTTAGTTCTAGATGATACAAGAAATCCAAATCAGATTACTGTAAATAAGCATCAGCAATTTTTGTTTTCTGTTTTCTGATTCAGAGTGCAGAGCATAAAAGAACAAAAACCTAAATTATGTAGGAGTTGGATTTGTTGAAGCAAAAGTAGGAGTAAAGAAGCCAGAATTACTTCCCAAAGACTTCACAACAGTTATTGATGTTGCAGGTTACCTCTCAGATGGCTATCTGTTATCAAACTAAGTTTTTCACATTTTGCGTATGCAGGTTTGGCTGGTTTATCAACTGCAAAGTTTTTGGATGATGCGGGTCACAAACCAATTTTGTTAGAAGCAAGAGACGTTCTTGGTGGAAAAGTTTATAAAGTATAAAGTTTCTATCTTTATTTTCATTTTTATCTCAAATACATTTCTTTTATGGGCCTTCTAAATTCTTGCATAGGTGGCAGCTTGGAAAGATGATGATGGAAATTGGTACGAGACAGGTTTACACATATTCTGTAAGTTTTAACCTTTTTATTATCCTTCAAGCTTCTAAAAATATAGCCTTTTTTGGATACCTAATGTTGAATGAACTTTTTTATTTTCTTGAAGTTGGAGCTTACCCAAATATACAGAATTTGTTTGGAGAATTAGGGATTAATGATAGATTGCAATGGAAGGAACATTCTATGATATTTCCAATGCCAAATAAGCCTGGAGAATTTAATCGGTTTCACTTTCCAGATGTTTTGCCAAAGAGTCATCCATGAACATGCTTCTAATTCCCTTCTTCTCAAGGTATCCATAATTGATTGGATTTTTCAAAGTACAATGTTGTAATAGAAAGAGAAGAAAGTAGGATGCTATAATACACAACTGAATAAAAGTATGTTGGTATTTTTTGCAGGTGAACCAAATTGGAACAGTGACAGAAGCAATTGAAGTGGTAAAGATGGCTAAGGATGCTGAATGGGGAGTTGTAATATCGCAAGGAAGTGGTAAAACGGATGATTGTTTCATTGCTGACTTGGTGGTTGATCTTCCCACTGGTCAGATTAAAACAGTTGCGCCTTCTCGTGGATCCAAAGTCAAAGAAAAACAAACTCAGATCCAAACAATACCCGTGCGGAGCACGGGTCGAACCTAGTTTTTATTATAGAAGAGCCCTTTTGCTTTTAACTCTATGCCAATTCTGACAATAGACGTATTTATACCGTCATCTATGCAATTACCTAACCCTAATTTTCTTTTAACCCTACCGCTGCTACCTTCCTTACGCCTCCATAGATGTCGGCTCCTTGAGCTCCCATTCATCCGACCTCCAGTGGCTCCCGATTCATCCGATTCAGCTGGCGATGACCTCCGGTTCATCCGAGTGTAAGCTCCCGATCCAGCAAAGTTGCACATCTCCTCCACTTCCTCCCGATCGCCACCACCGCTTCTCCTCTTATCCTTCCTTCCGGATCCGTTTCTACCATTGATGTCGGATCATTGCTACATCTTAGCGATCAACATCCTACTGATCCCGTGAGGACCACCGGCCCCGCTTCCGGCAGAACACGGCCAATGGTGGTGATTAGCTGACACCTCCTGTGCTCCCGGTTCCATCACATCCCTCCCAACCTACGCCTCTCCTCCGACCAGGTGAAGTCCCGGATCTGATACCTGCAACATCGATCCATTTCAAACAAAGAAATCGGCTCCTATTTATCTTTCTCTCTCTAATACACCACCAACACCAAACGTTGGTCTGGTAAGATCTTTTTGATATGTGCATGTTTCTGATTTGTGAGTGTCTATTGTTGATTTAAGTGTGGTAAGATCTTTTTGATCTGTGCGTGTTTCTGATTTGTGAGTGTCTATTTCTGATTTTGGTTATATGTTTTCAAGATGCTTCATACGTGATCTGCATCAAGGTTTTGTTCTTTTTGGTTTGTAGGAAAAATTCGTCAACATGCAACAATGATTCAAACCGTCCACGGTTCAGTTTTGTTCCTTTAACAATTAAGAGTTTTATGAAATTGATTTTGAAATTTTATAGGTCTCTACAAATCTATGAAGCTAGGTTAATCGGTTTCTGATATTCTTTTGAAATTGTTTCTAGTTTTGGTTATCAGTGAAGCGTATTCGGGCATCTTGAATTTTACTTACCGGTTTTCTGATTTTGCTATTTATTTTAAAGTATATTTATCATCAAATTTATTAAGAGATTTTCTGCTTTTGCTACTGAAATTCTTCTACATTAATTTTGTCTGACATTTCTTTTCAATTTGTTTTAGTTTTGATATGTGCTAAGAGTTATAAATCAGAAATCTGTTCTTTGCTTATGAAAAAGTTTCATAGCCGCACCGAGGAATTGTTCTGAGACCTACAAACTCCCATCTGTTTTGCTGATATTGTTAAAGTTAAATAAATTTTGATTTCGTGTTAGTTAAATATGTGCTTCTCGAAAATAATTATGTTCTCTAGATTTCTTGATATCAGACTCCATATCCCTAGATTATCAAAATTTAATGTAAAGACCAAATATATAAATAATTACAAAAACCAAAACTTTTTACATATTTCAAACTCATATTTGTTGATGCTTAAGACTTCTTGTGTAAAAATCAACTATGTTTTTTCAAAAACAGCAAAGTAGAAAGGTTTATCTTTTCATTTTTTTGTTGAAGGCACCTATTTTCTTCCTGTAAATGAGAAAGGATATCAATAAATCACAGAAATCAATTTTGAAATACTGTGTAACATAGACTTTTGTTTTTGTGCAGAAACAGGTCACAACCTTGCAAATAAAAAGACAAATCAGTGTAGCATAAACTTTTGTTCGCAAGTAGAAACAAGTTAGATCTCTGTGAAAGAAAAGACCAATACCTTGGTGTTGTGCAGAAACTTGTTACAGGCCTGCAAAAATACAACTATTATAATACGTGTGTTTGTGTGCACAAATTAATTTAGCAACAAAACCCAGGATCTACAAAATATAACAATTACAATAGCCTGCAAAAAAGATATTTATATACATCTATTATATAAATATATATGTGTATGTGCAGAAATTAAGTTGATATTATTGAAAAAGTTGGTTAGGAGAAATTACTAAGTTGATAATGTTGTGCAGAATCAAAGAGACGTGCAGAATCATAAATTATTATGATAATGTTCTGCAGAATCAGGGAGACAGTTCACAATTTTTTGGAGAAAGAGAAGAATGGAGTGAAGAATTCTGTTTAGGAATTCTTGATTTTATAGTGTAATTTTAGAGGGAATGAAAATTTTAAATTGGTGATCCATGTCAAAATTTCAGATTCATTTTCAGCCATTGATTACTTAGAAGCAATCTATGGTTATTAATTTTTACATTATTTATTTTTATTAATTATAGAAAAATGTAATTGCTTGCATAAAGTTGTTGTACTATCTTAATTTTAAGATATGTGTGCATTAAGATACTTGTAATTTATCCATGCTTTATAATATATATATAATATATATATATATATATATATATATATATATATATATA
Source organism: Cichorium intybus (assembly GCA_023525715.1). NCBI lineage: Eukaryota > Viridiplantae > Streptophyta > Magnoliopsida > Asterales > Asteraceae > Cichorium > Cichorium intybus. The sequence continues at coordinate 83,726,705 of CM042014.1, read as the reverse complement.
TATATATATATATATATATATATATATATATATATATATATATAACTATAAGTAGTAATTATAAACGTAAAAATCCGTTCTAAGTAGTACCATGTGGAATGTAGGGAATTAAGGGAAAACATATAGATAACTATAAGTAGTAATTATAAACGTAAAAATCCGTTGTAAGTAGTACCATGTGGAATGTAGGTCCGGGGAAGAATGGGGGTTCTTGAGTACCACCTTGCTTGCGTGTGCTACCTACTACTACTTATCAGGTGAGTTTCTCACTGCATTACATTGATGCCATTTATCATTCGATGTGTTGTGTTGTGAATATGAGCTTGATATTATATTTGTTTATAGTGATATGTGTTATATATGTGGATATATGAATGTGTGGCATTTGGCTAGGGTGTGCCTTGAGTATATAGGTTGTTTTTATTTAGAGAAAGATTGTCCGGCAACATGCATAGAGCAGGATTATATGCACGGTTGAGAGTGTTGAGCAGTTACCAAGATGCACTAGCAAGATTGCATGCACGGCTCAAGGTGCTGAGCAAGATGGCATGACTCCTACCACTGCTAGGTGCATTATGTGGTGTTCTATGTTTTGTAGTAAAGCATGATTGGTTGATGTATGATGTGTGTGTTGAAATTCACTAAGCTGTGTGCTTACCCTTTCCCCATTAAATCATTGTTTCAGGTTCTACAGGTGTGGGTGACGGCAAGGCATGACGTGTACACACTGATGCTGCTTCTTTTGGACATTTATTTTACTGATGATTATATTTAGGTTGACTTCTACTGGTGGATTGATTTGATATTAAATGTTTTTGAATAAATAAAGATGTTGAGTTTTGAATGTTTACAATAGCATGATATGTTTTGTTTATTGAAAATATTTTATCAAAAATTTTAAATTTGCTATAAAATCTAGGATGTTACTAGTTGGTATCAGAGCACAGCTTGAGAGAATCAGGCTTACTTTAGTGAGTTCTGAACTCAAGTTGAGGCTTAAAAGTTTTCTTAAAAATATTTTTACAAAAGGAATGAAGTTTGGCAAACGGTGAACCGAAGACACAGTGTGTACTGCCAGCAAACACCAGTAGGGGAAAGGTTTGAGCATTTATTGTTGTTAATGCTTTCAAGGACATTAGATGTATGTATTCTAGATTGCCTGCTAGAACATCACATGTTGCTGTACTGTTTACTTGCTGTCTACTATTAGGAATGAATGCTAGTGCTGATAGGTTGTTTAGGGAATGTCATTAAGTTGTATACAGTAGGAACTGAATAGACTTAGAATACTTGATTTGGCCTTATTGCATGTTCCTTGTTTGTTTGTTGTCTTAGCGTAGGATCTGCTATTCGAAATTATATTTAATTTTATATTGTATACGACTACGCGTTCACGAGACAACTCTTCATCACTGGAGGAAATATCGTCTTAGTTAGAGTAGCAAGGTGGGGGATGGGGTTCCTAGTATTCTAGGAATGTTTTGGCATATGCCTTATGGGGGCATATATGTTAGAATTCTCGGTGATAAGTGAATTGGTGATTTCGAGATGGGTCTCGGAACGGACATGGACAGGTGTGGAAGGTAGTAGTCGAGCTCCTACTACTGAAAGCACAGGATCCGCATTCGAGTTGGGAACTGGTCATGTGAAATCCAAGGAGCTGAGTGTGTAGGCTCTAACATGGTTAGATTTTAAATGCTAGTGCTATATTGTAATCCTTGTCCATTCTATTGTTGAATGGTGATCATGAGGTTAGGTGAGAGTGGTTAGGGTGCGGGTCTGAGTGCCCAACAAATTTGAGATTTGAGGATGACTGAGGAGGCTTGGATGATTGGGGAGGAACCCTAGGCATGTTTGTTGGGATTGGGAATAAGTTGAGGGACATGTCTGGGGAATGGATTGCTACCATTACAGTCGTCGGGGGGAGGCAGATCCCATCCTTAGCATGTGCTGGATTTATGATGTCGACGTCATATTTCTTATTAGCGGTTGCCTAGATGGTCGAAGGATTAACTCCGCCATCCATCTTTTGCGGAAGGCGGTAAAGGATTGGTGGAGAGCTGAGGTCATAGTTATGACTGCGAAGCAGGTCGAGGCGTTGGCCTGGGAGGACTTTGAGACATGCTCTTGAAAGCAGTATGTGTCTGGAGGGGAGACTGAATGGAGTTCCTGCAAGTTTTGGCATTGGAGCAGACGGCTGAGACCGTGACCGAGATGACACGACAGTTCGTGGAAAGGTTCTCTTCTATTCTTAGTAAGCAGCCTCAGACAACATGAAGACGATTGGGCATGCAGATATGTTACGTAGCGATATCTGGAGTTCATGAGTTCCAACTCAGATGCTGTTCTTATTGCAATGGTCAAGACAACTAGGAGGCACGAGCTTGAGCTTGAGACTCAGGCGCGGAAGTGGAAGGCTGCACAGGCCGTGGTACCGGTGTTGATGTTGGCTTGGAAGTCGAGGACTTTTGACTCGTGCTTGGTTTAGAAGGATATGGGACATCAGTTGAGGGATGACACGAGTAAGGGAACGGGCATGTGTTTCACATGCGGTCGATCAAGGTACTGCCTTCATGACTACAAGTCACCAATGAGAATTTGTTGCCAGTTCAGTCGGATGGGTTATGTGGGACCGGATTACCAAACTTGAAGACCGTTCGAAGGGGGAGCATTGAAAGCCCTTGTTGAGGCTCTATTTCATGTGAATGTTTGGTGCACAGCTCACTCAGGGACTCGGAGGATGCACGGGTGGGTTTTCTAGCTCACAGTAGAAGAGGTGCAAGTGATGCCTTAAGGATAGCGGTTATCTTCTGAGTCAAATATGTACCTGCGTTAAGGTTGTGTGATAGTGGGGTTACCCACTCTCTTGTTTATCTTTTTTTGGTGACCGATGGGGTCGTGTGGATCGAGAATCTAGACCGCCCACTTATTGCTGAGATAGTCGACGATAGGATGATATTTTTGTTGGATTAGGTGTCTAAGCCATGACTTATAATTTGTATTTGTCCTGTTAATAGAAGCAAAGTCGATTTAGGTTGCCCTCATAGCAGGAGGATTGATGTAGAAGTCAGTAAAGAGAAAGGTTGATTTATTAATTGTTTAATAAATCAATAGAAATAAATAAATAGTTTATTAATATATTAAAGTGATAATATATTAATTAGAAACTATACTAATTAATTGGAAATTAATCTAGAATTAATTGGATTTAATTTGTAGATTAAATTAATTAATTAAAGGTGCAGGGACTGGTTTGTATTTATTCAATAGTTAAATAACTGGCAACCCAAAAGCCAGGGACCAAAAGTGGCGCCAAATGAGGAGGTTCCCTCATAGATGGTGAAACCCTAATTAGGGTTTAAGAGATCTGGTCTAAGTGGTCAACAGGCTTGCCCACTAAGGAGGCTCCTCTAGGGTTTCAGCTGTAACCCTAGGAGGCTATAAAAGGAACCTCCTGGATCCTCCTTTTCAACGCCAACTCTCTCTATCAGAAGTTACTCTGCTATCTTCTCTCCTCCTTTGCTTGTGTGTGACTCCATTTGAGGCAGGACACTTGTGCTGCTAAGCTTCTGGATCAAGAATCAAAGGTTGGTTCTTCTGTTTTATACTTTAGAAATTATTGTTGGCCTTTAGGTTTTTTATTATATGTTCATTAGAAGAAAAACATAGATCTTTCTTAGGGTTGCATGTAAACTTAGGAAATTTATAGTTCATTGTTTGCTATAAAACCCCTCAGTGGTATCAGAGCTCGACTGTTTTTCTTATGAATTGATATAATTGTTTTGTTTGATCATTGGGTTTTCGAAAATAAACCCTTGAGGAGGCCTAATTTCTTTCATGGTGGCTAGGGTTTCAAAAACCCTAGCCTCCCTCCCATTTTTGGCGATTTCCGAGTTGCCTTGGATAGTAGATTGTTATTTTTGGTAATTATTGTTTAATTAAATAACCAGAATCTTTTATCCCATGCTTACAATTTTCGAAATCTAGGGGATAAAAATAGGTAATTAATATGATTAATTTATAATGCCTATATTTGATTAAATTAGTTTAATTAAATTGTTTAATTAAAAGACCAATTAAATCACTTAAAGATTTAATTAAAATTTTCAAAAATCCTTATAAATTTGCGAAAATTAGATTAAAATTAATATAAAATATTTTAAAAAGATTAAAATATATCTTATATATTTATGATTAAAAGTTAATATTTATATGTAAGATAAAATTGGTTAGTCTTACCGTTAGTAGGCCTCATTCACAAAACTGTCCTATAAAGAGGATATAAGGCAACTGCCTATAAAATGGTAGTCTAATGGGTGTCCACTCTCACCCACCGCTCTCCTGGTCAGTCTAGTGTTGTTAGCCGAATGGGTTTGATAGAACCGCTTAGCCTCTTAAAAGTATAGTGCTATAATTGAAAGTACTAGAACCTTGAACAAAATCCCAATCTAGTTACTTTAGGTCAAAAATGTGAATGAGTTGCTAATCCATGAGGTTGCACATTGCAATTTGTGAAACATTGGTGGAACGTGTGTGGTTAACCGACACACCAATAGGGGTTCATAAAGACTTGCAATGGGTTTCTCGATTTTACCATTATTGACGGAGCGTGTGTGGTTAACTGACACGTCAATTAGAGATGGTAATTGACTTCGAGAGTACCAAGCTAACTTGCATGGTTATTCACACCCGGTTGTGATCCTCGGCATCCCAGTCACAAACAGTGGGGCACATCCAGGACTAAACATGCCATTGAATATTTCAATGTGTCTCAACAGATCTAGGAATTTCATAAGATGAAATTGATAAATGTATTATCTACCTTAATGACCATATGTTGTGATTACAGCATCCCTCTTCACATCATAGTTGCGGTATTTTGGGTCCTAGCCTTAATAAATAATAAATTAGGTAATTATTTAAAAGGATTAATTAAACTAATAAATTCTGTTTATTGTAGATGTCTGAATCAAGTGTCTATTATCCTCCCTCTCCTCCTTCACCTATTTCTTAGAGCATCAGAATGCACCTGCCAAATATGGAAAGGCTGACTGGCCTTAACTGTAAGTAATGGCTTCGCAATTGGAGAATGGTTCTCGTTATTGCTGGCAAGCTACATCTCACCGAGTATCCGATCCCGGTTCCACCGGAACAAGTCATCATAAAGAGTTTTTATGATAAGCATGACTTCTTAGTTGATGAATCCGAAAAGATTCGTGACCTCATGCTATTGACCATTGACCCCGAGTTCCGCAAGGATTTTGAATCCTTGGGGCCATATGAGTTAATGCAATCGGTTGAGGAAAAGTTCCAAAAACCAGTTGAAGAGGAACGAGCTAGGATCTTCAAAAGACTTGCAGAGTGCAAGCTAAAAGAAGGAAGTAGCATCGATTCACATGTTCTTCAGATTGAAGCGTACATAGGCGAATTGTACAACCTTGGTTATTCTATGAGTCAGGAGATGAGTATAAACATTCTACTCGCTTCACTGACTAGTGAGTACGATCTGTTCATTCAGACTTATAGAAAGGAAGACCAGAAAAGGGCCTTTATGGAAATGCGTCCACTATTGAATTTATACGAGTCACTCTTGGATAGGCATAGCTCCAATGATTCAGCTACTTCTGGATTATGTCCAGTGAAAAGACACAGGAAGAAAAGATCCAGATCGTCTGGACATGTCTTAAACTGGGAATCTACAGAATCAGATACAGTCGCGGAAAGATTGAAAGACGCTCCAAGGTCAAAATCTTTTGAAAGCTCAGGTATATCTAAAAACCTCAAAACTCCAGTTCCATAATTCCTTGATACATAATGTGATAGTCACATTTTGGTTTGTATGCAGGGAATCAGTAGGGGACGGGACTCTGGCGCATAGGAGCACATTTGGATTGGATTTCCAGCTCATGTAGTTTTGAAGTTTAGTTAGATATTAAAATCTTGTTATTAGCTTATTAGATGCATTTGACATTGTCTATCATATATTACATTATTCAAGGATTTTTGTTTTAATAAAATTGTCAATTTTCTTTTAAAACCTGTTGTTTGAAATATCCTTGAAATGTTGTATGAATGTGTTGAATGCATGGTTAGTATAACTTGAATATAGATACATCCAAAGTGTTTGGATTCAGGAATTGTGTCCCCTATGATTGTTAATGTTATAAGAATCAATTCAACCAAAGGTCCAGTTGGATAGGACTTTGGAATCATTTGACTTAGAGTCTCATGATGAATTGAGTTCTTAATGTGTCAAGAAATGAATCAACCAAAGATCCAGTTGGACAGGATTTTGGAATCATTTGACTCAAAGTCAAATGATGATTAAGTTTTTTATAAAGCACATATGACAAGAAATGAATCACCCAAAGATCCGGAGGATAGGATTTTGGAATCAGTTAACTTAGAGTCAACTGAAGATTGCAAGTCTTGAACAGAATTAACAAAGTCATAAATTTACATAGAGATGTAAAAGAAATTGAGATTAGGAGCAACGTACACATCAGCTACTGTGTATTGCTCGAATCTTCAAAAAAAAAACACAATTGTTTGTACTTCGTGATATTTGTCGTTCGGTATGACGAATATGGCTTTGCTTATCAAAACAAGCGATTGAATTGAAACCTTGAACAGTTCAAGGACTTCAAAGGAAGTACAAGATCCACAGAACCTGAGTGATAACATAACCTGAGAAATGGGTTTCATAGTTCATTCTCTTCCAAGAACATTAATAGTTATAATGTGTCTTAGGGAAGATGATGGAGCATTGGTCGAGACAGTTCGATCCTCGATGTATGAGATACATCGTCAATTAGTTTCTGATGAATTAAACACTAAACCAGTCAGACCATAAAAACCGCATTCCGACCACATCCTAGACTAAGTAGGTTCTGCAGACATTGGCCTAAATGTGAAGCTGGGATCGTCCCACTTGCACATAGAAAGTCTAGGGTCGTGTAGTGTTTGTCCGAACCTCATGACTAGCCTGAACCTAATCAGCAATGTCGTTTCACTGGTCACCCCACTATACCTGAAATAGAAGAGCTCTTTTAGAAAGAACTCATGTTCTAAGGAAATAGTAGGAGTTGAGACAGCCTTGAATAAGTTCAGGATTAGCCAAGTGAAATAACCTTTAGTCATCACTAGGCTTAGAGCAGAAATCAGATTTCTGTTTTAAATATCGACATAATCTTCTTTTGACCAGTAGTACTGATCACCATCATAAGTATTTATGATCGGGGTGACACACCAATTGGTGGTAAAACACTGTGGTTGGTACGGATTTACAATATGACTACTTGGAAGCATTGGTGATCCCGGTTGCTGCCAATTAAGAGAACCTTAGAACGAGATATAGTCTATGTGGCAGTTTGATTGATTTTACACCTGGTCTAAAAACCAGTGGGAGTAATTGAATCATCAAAGGAAAGCAACATGGACAGAAACGTACATTCAGAACATCTGGTTGAGTGAGACGATACTCAGAGCCAAGTAATTGACTCCGAGAGAAGCAATCTCAATAGAAGATGAAATCCGAAAGGATTCTGCATGGCACATTGTAAGTCGTTAGTGGAGCGTGTGTGGATCACCGACACACTAATAGGGACTCACAAAGAGTATGCCAATACAAAGGTACAAGGGCCCGAGTTTACACCCCACGGGCATCTCGTAAGAAAGGATATTCAGATTCTCAAAAAATATGCCAAAGGATTGGATTTTGAGAAAGGGCTGAAAGATTTCCATTAAGAAAGGTTTAGTTTCTCAAAATGTGCCAAAAGTTCTGGATTTTGTGAATAGTCTATGTCCGTGTCAAAGCCAGTGGGAGTGTTGCTGTTATCTACTATCTCCATATGTGAGTTACATATTGTTTCTAGGAAACGTCTCTTTTCATTACAAAGTGTAATGACTTGGTGTTATGAGACGGATTGCTATGAAAGACTTAATAGAGATACGGCATACTCAGGTGGTTGTAAACATCTATGAGATAGATCGAAACTCTGCCAAAATGATCTTGATGAGACTCAAGATGCATTGCCCTAGGAAAAGGTTTTCTATCATTGCAAAGTGTGATGATTTGGCATGAGAGATATAAAGAAGGTGCAACATACTCACATAATCCATAGACATCTACCGGATATATGTTATCATCAGTATAGACCTAGCCACAGTAAGCATGATCATGATAAGATTCAAGATGCATGAGAAAAGTCTTCGAAAGGATATAGTTATTAAAAGTCGTGACACAAGGATTATAAGTAATACTAAGATTCCAAAAGGGTTTGGAATAAGATTAGATCGAATTCCACCAGCTTCTTGGATCGATCAGAAGTGTCATGAACATGTCCTGATGACTTAATACTTAGAGCATAGTGAGTCAGATTTAGGATATGTCCTGGCTGAGAATACTTAATGGATTCTATACATACGTGAGAAATCATTGAAAAATGATCGGGGTGAATGTTAATAGTAATTTGAAAAGTTTTTCAAATAAGTAAAAGGACTTAATGGTTAAATAATTTCATTGGTATTCCGATGGAGCGCGTGTGGGTCACCGACACATCGTAACACCTCGAAATAGTCTTAGGGTGCACTCATGTAGACTAAAGATCCCAACAACCATGAAAGTCACAGTACACAGAATGGAGAGGTAAGTGAGAATGACAGTATATGACTAAATTGAGATATCATCGGATGAATGTCCGATTGGATAAAGTGTATCAATATATGACATTTGGATACATAGAAAGAGTGAAAGGTCATATAGAAATAGATACATAACATGAATTAAAAGTTTAAAAGGAATCTAGAAACCGATAATAGTTTTATAAAGAATCCGACTTGGTGATTACCTCGTGGAGACTTGGTAATAAGCAAGAGTAGCTACCAGTCAGATTTTAAGTTTCAATTTTGCATGTTTCACTTCCTGAATAATTTGATTATTCAAAAGTCCACAGTTGCTCATACTTTTCGGGAGTAAGTATGAACGAAGATTGTCGTGAATTGGTTTGTAGATTGTCTAAGGAGTTAGACATTGCAGTAAGACTGCTACAACGTTCATGAGTACTCAGAAATAGAGATTTAAGTATTGGATAAACCCGCGCTCAATAGATTGCTTCATGGATTACATCACAAGCAATGTTGAGACGATAACATCTTATGACCTTGAGGCGGAGACATATGAGTTGAAATTTACGAGTCGGATGTACATTGATAATGCGTAAACGCATCGGTAACTTGATGTTATAAAACGTATTGTTGTGCTCAATTTTGATAAGTAAAAGACACAAGCATATGAGTCGAAGATTATGCGTTCCTTGACCCTAAGGGGAAACAGATATCTATAGGCCTCTCGATGATTTTGAAGTTGACTTAAAGTGCTGGCCAGCCTAGACTAAATTGATGTGTTCAATTAGAAGTCTTAAAGTCATAAGCAAAATCGGAAATCGGGAAACAGAGTATCGGACAGAGATTGATCTCAATCCATGCCTCGTGTCTGAAAATATCTTGTTGAACGAAGGATCATATGATCACTTATCTATGCACAGAACTGACTGGGTCAGCGTTCGGCAGAAGTTTCTAGGAAGCTGCAGGTTGTTTATTAATCAGAAGACAAATTAAAGTCACAGACTTATCCAAGTAGGAGACTGTTGGATTAGGTGTCTAAGCCATGACTTATAATTGTATTTGTCTTGTTAATAGAAGCAAAGTCTATTTGGGTTGCCCTCATAGCAGGAGGATTGATGTAGAAGTCAGTAGAGAGAAAGGTTGATTTATTAATTGTTTATTAAATAAATAGAAATAAATAAATAGTTTATTAATATATTAAAGTGATAATATATTAATTAGAAACTATAATAATTAATTGGAAATTAATCTAGAATTAAATGGATTTAATTTGGAGATTAAATTAATTAATTAAAGGTGCAGGGACTGGTTTTTATTTATTCAATAGTTAAATAATAGGCAAACCAAAAGCCAGGGACCAAAAGTGGCGCCAAATGAGGAGGTTCCCTCAAAGATGGCGAAACCCTAATTAGGGTTTAAGAGATCTGGTCAAAGTGGTCAATAGACTTTCCCACTAAGGAGGCTCCTCAAGGGTTTCAGCTGTAACCCTAGGAGGCTATAAAAGGAACCTCCTGGCTCCTCCTTTTCTGCATAACTCTCTCTATCAGAAGTTTACTCTGCTGTCTTCTCTCCTCCTTTGCTTGGGTGTGACTCCATTTGAGGCAGGACACTTGTGCTGCTAAGCTTCTGGATCAAGAATCAAAGATTGGTTCTTCTGTTTTATACTTTAGAAATTATTGTTGGCCTTTAGGTTTTTTATTATATGTTCATTAGAAGAAAAACATAGATCTTTCTTAGGGTTGCATGTGAACTTAGGAAATTTATAGTTCATTGTTTGCTATAAAACCCTTCAATTTTCTGGAGGGGTAAGTGGATGAATACATATTGTGGTTGATGTGAACGTGTTTACATAATCAAAACTAGTTCTTGAGATGGCATTTGGCCTCGATGCAAGTTGTTGGCTTAGCATGGGACGCTTGCTTTTCGTTTTTTAAAGAACTGAAGAAGTTGGTGACGGTGGTGAAGTCTGTTTGATTGGAAGTTGTTAAAGCTTCGAGGCAAGTAGCATGTTCAATATGAATAGGCGACTTGGTTAATTCGACGAGTGCGACTGCAAGAAATGGATAGAGCTTTTTGCACATCTAGAGTAGTTAGTAGAGAGAGTTGTAGTGTAACTGAAATTAGAAGAGCCTTGCACATTGTTGCAGGGGTATGTGGCATGTAGCTGAATAGATCAATAATAGGATTAAGTTCGAACCCAAGTGGGAGAGAACTAATCTTTTATGGCAAAATAAGATTCTTGATGATGAATTTGGTTCTTTTGTTGACCGAGAAGTGAGTTTTGACATGTATTAGTCATGCATGTCAAGAAGGAGTACATTGTTATGGATTTTGAATCGTATTGAGCAGTTATGGGTTGTTCGGGTTTCTAAGATATGCTTTCTGATAAGTTTAGAGATCGTGTGGCTTTGTGTGTGAGGATGCTGCTGCGAGCGGTTGGTGACAACAGATTCATCTGAGAGTCTCTAGGCGGAACAGGATACGACCCGGTGGACCCTAGTTGGTGGGAGGATAGGGATAGTCCGTTAGTGAATAGAATGGAAGGCGACCGAAGGTCGCTATTTGATGCGTATTATGTGATGAATCATGTTGTATGAGTATCAAGTGTTTTGCTTTTATGGTTAGATTAGATAGATGCGGTTGGTGCAGAGATTGGTTCTTCTGCAAAATTTACGAGTCTCAACTCAAGTTTTGTTGCGAAAGAGCGGAGGTGCTTTTAGCATAGTGGCATCCAGTTTTGAATTGGGTGGATGCGCCCGTTGATGGGGAGAAGTAAGTTGTTGAAGTCATTTAGAAAGGGAGAGGATGCTGAGAATAGCTCAACTTGGTGCCATCCAGTAGGATTATGAGGAGTTCTTTTAGGGTAGCTTGATGATCGTTGGATAATGCATAGTGTGATTAAATGTGTAAAAATATGTTGTAAGCAGGAGGTTGGATTCCAGAGGAGTTGGGGACTGTTGGGATATGTTTTAGTGGTTTATGCTTTGCATTTAATGAAGCTTATTTTGGTTTTAGAAGACAAATGGGAGTTTTCGGCCTAGCACCGAAAACTCTGAGTTCTCGACATGCCTGGACCGAAATTGCTTATTGATTTTGGTGGGCTTATGTGTTCTCGGTGGGCTTCTCTCGGTGGACTTAGATATAGGTGGGCTTTTTGTATTAGGTTAGTATATAATGTGTATTTTTAGCCAAAATTGGTGTTGGTCGACTGGACCATTGAACGTGTATAGAGAGAGTGATCGATCAAGAACCTTATGTACCTGTCAATTAATACAATTGAGTGCATTGAAGGTTAACTGTGATTGTGTTCTTATTAATTATTGTTTCAGATTCACAGCTTGATTCGTATTCTTACAAATCGTATCGGAGCTTTGGAAGGGTATCAATCGCTAAAAGAAAATTTTTTTGAACTCGTTTTGGCTGTTTTCGGATTTTTAATTTAATCGAAATTTTAATAAATTTCGATTTAATTGAAAATTTTCTGTTGTTCATCGTGATGTTCTTCGTGTTCCTCGCTAAATTTGGAATTTAACTTGATTAAAATTATTTCTAAAGTTATCGAGATTTTGGAATCGCGTTGAATAAGGAAATTCTGACCAATTTCGTCGTTTTCGGTTTTAGACTGGGAGATTTCGGTGGCTAGACTAGGTTTTCGGTGGTGAATAATCAGGGTTTTCGGTGAAACTGAGTTCTCGGTCAACTCTGTTGATTTCAGTCAACAAGTGTTGACTTTCAAGGATTTCGGTCAGCATATTCAGTCAGAAGAAATTTCGATCAAAGGGTTCTGATTTTAAGGGTTTCTGGTCAGCTCCTATTAGTCAATAATGAACTCTAACAACAGTTCATTCACCACTTCTAGTACCAATGAGGTAAGTGAAACCTCATGTTCTCAGTCCTGCAAAGATAATATAAATAAATACCGTGAGCAAAATGAGCGATTAATTAGAGAAGTGTTTTATCTCAAAAATGAAATTTATAATATTAAAAAGGTAAATAAACCGCTTAAAGAAAAACTAGAAGCTCAAACAAAATACTTTAAAAATTTGAAAGAAGAATACAGTGAAAAATGCTGTCACTATCAGTTTGCCAAAGAGAAAATAGCCAATCTGACTGCCGAACTCTACGCAATGAAAGCTAAATTTCAAGATGCTGAGTTTAGTTTTAAAAAATTCAATGTGTCAAGTGCGACAGTTGAATCAATGATTGAATCAATGATTGAACACCAGTTAAAATGGCAAAGTAAACAGGGTGAGGCTCTTAGGTATAAAAATGTTCCACCTCCTTTCAACAACAACTATACTCCGGCCTTTGAAATCAATGAGATAGAGAAACCCTGACAATGTGACCAACCAACTGCTTCAGCTAAGACTGAACAATCCAGCACGGCTGAGAAGGTTGATGTGAACGATACTAATGCTTCTGTCTTTTGTGCAGATAAAGTAGTGGAAGATGGAAACGAGTCTAGTTTTGAATTTTTTTTTCAAAGACTAACATTTCATTTACAGTTGCATCTAATGATTATGTGGACCAAGACACTAAAACTGCAGATTGTTCAAAAATTCGTGGTGATGCTACTTTAAATACAAATTCAAATGATCGTGTTCTGGAAAATTTAAGCTACGAAAATTTGTGAAACGATCGGCTATTTGTGTGTGTGCTTGTGGAAATTCTTTGAAACAATCCTCATCTAGACCAGGACCAATTTTCAATCATACTGTCTTGAAAAGACAACATGTTATAATTATGGGACTCCAGGTCACATAGCAAGAAATTATCCACACTACTCATATATTCCCTACCATGCACAAGGTTGGAAGAACGTGCCAAGAAGGAGATCTTCCAATAGAAATCCTTCGAGGTCACGCTCACGAAATGGTGATTGGAATGCTACCAAGGCCAAGAATCAGGCCCTCAATGACAAAAAGACTGATTCGAGAGACGGATTTGCCAAACCAAAATCGGTGAGGTCAAAGTCATTTCAAGGATCGTCTTTCAGCTCACACTTGCAATATAGGCCCAAATCAAAGGGCAGTTATGTTCCTAAGACAAGTGTTGTAACAGCTATCTGGTTAAACAAAAGTGACTCAAGCCTATTACCGATGGGTACTCAAAGGCCTTGCTTCCAAATTATCTAAGAGTTTTGATAATTCTTCATGTTCTTTATTTGATAAGCAAGATATGGTATGGAAAAGAGTATCACGTGCAGATAGTAATGGTCAACCCAGTTTCAAAATGGAATGGGTTCCTAAAACTAACTAATCCCACATCTTGTGTAGGAGCTACCATGGAGGAATATCATCAAACCTTGGTATGTTGATAATGGCTGTTCCAGGCACATGACAGGAGACATCTCTCAACTGCACGAGATTTAGAATTTTCATGGAGAGTATGTGTCCTTTGTGGGAAGGGAAAATGTAAAGTTCACACAAATGGGGACAGAAACGAATAAGGTTTTTCAACTCAATTGTTGGAATATGGTTTGAATTCTTTTGACACTCCTATCTTTTTCGTTTTGATGTGCTTATATGAATTTCTTGATGATTCATTTCAATGACTGAAAAATATATTTTTTTGTAAAAGTTGTTCATATATTTAGTTATCTCTTCTCTATGCACAAATTTAGGGGGAGAATTAAAATAAAAAATTGTAAATTTCAAAAATCCAAAAACATTTTTTATTCAAATTTTTTGGGGGAGAATTAAAACAAAAATAAAAAATAAATAAAAATTTATAAAATTCCAAATATATGTTTAACTCTACTTTATTTTTAAAGTTAGTCCCGATCTGGTGTAATGGTATTCATGACAATAAAAATAGCTTCTTTTTCAGGCCAAACTTGACTCACATATAATGCAAAATGAAATAATTGGAATTGAAGTGATATATAAGGCTTAATGTTTGTTTAAGGATTATGAATGGTTTTTCTGGTCGCCTATCTGGTTTGTGTTCGATCACCATGAGCTTAAAATGTTCGTTATACTTCAAGTTGAAAAGAAAACGGTATTTTTCTAAAAATTGGTGTCTACTCTTTTAGTGTTGAAATCGAGTCGTTGACCAACTCGGTGTTTGGATGTGTTTGGTGGCATTTGTAGTTGATTTATTTTGATGGAATGTTTGAACAATTATTCGTATGAATGTTTTAAGTACTGAACAATGGTTATGTTTTGAAGATAAATGCTCTGATTATATGTTTTGATTATCTTTAATGAATATGCTTATGGTTCTGAATGACTTGTGTAATGTTCTGTTTACATATGTCCGAAATCCAGTCTTGGATTTCGGAACTCTGATTAAGTCAACATCAATTCAGAAGACAAAGCTCGGAAGATGGAAAGATCAGAAGACACAGTTTGGAAGACCAAATTCCGAACTATCTTAGAAGAATGCTCAAGACCAAGAAGACCATGTTCTGAAGTTACTTGAATCAGAGATGCCCAGACTCCGAAATCCACTCAGGATTACAGACCATCATCATAAGAAACTTCTGAGAACTTTTATACGTAAACATTCTACAAAGAAGACTGAAGATCTAAAGACCAACCCAATGACAAGTCAAAGGGATAAGCACTTCAACTTATAGGGAATGATTAGACTAGATCAGACGTAGCCTTTTAGGAGCATGTCGGTTGTACTGGTTGTATTATTTTAATCTAGATAAGCCACCCTAGTCTGACATTGTATTATTATATTATATTTATCCATATTGTCTGACTGAAGAAAGACGTGTTGTCTGCTCTTCAGTCCATATGTTATTATCCGAAGGTCTTCCCTTAATCTATAAAAGGGAGACCAAGTCCTCTTTAGTCCTCATGAGTTTGAGAGACAATTTGTAACACTTTGATGAATATCAATATAAATTCTCTCATTGCATCAATTCTCTTGTTCATATATGCATTTCTCCTTGTCTTTACATTTCAAGAACTTTAATCTTTCCGTCTTTACTTTATAAGTTATTTAACTGTTTATGCACTTTATTGTTGAGTTATTTAAGATCTATTCTAAGTATTCTATCTTTATCATTCCGCATCCATCTCACGCTTCGGGCTTGTCCAAATTCCGAAAACTCCTAGTTTCGGAACTTATCTTTTCGCAACCTTTCATATTCCGCAATCTACTTAGGATATTTGGCGACAACAATTGGTATTAGAGCCGAATAGCTGTCTATAAGATTCTAAGTGCCCAGTTTGCTCAAAGCCTTGGCTGTAGCAACAACCTTAGAATCCTCTATGGACCTTGCATGCTACTATAGCTCAAATTCTTCAAATTTCTTCTTGTGTGTCAACCAGTTCAAATCTCTCTTTTCACTCAAAATACAGATAAACTACTCTCTAAATGTTGCAAATAGTGTTAGAAGTTCTAACCGAGCCCCTATACTTATACCTACTGAGTACAATGGCTGGGCTTCTAGAATCCGTAATTATCTCAGAAAAGATATCTGGCGTTCTGTCGAGGAGGGACCTTATGTCAAAATCTACACTCCCAGAGCCGACACAGCTGAAGAAGCTCTAGGTGGTGCTCCTCAGCGTAGATTGACTGCCCTAGATATTGAGAAACTAGAAAACAACCAAATTGCTTTTACTGAGATTCAATGCGGCATTCCTCCAGAATTATTCGATCTTATACAGAACTGCACGACAGCCCAACAAATTTAGGTTCTCCTGCAGAACATGTTCTTAAGAACGGATGAAGCCAAGGATCAAAAACTTGTGTCAAGTCTTTCAGAATACAATCAATTTGCAACTTTTCCTGGAGAAACATTACGACAAGCATTCACCCGGTTTTCCATAATTGTCACAAGACTACTGAGTTCAGGAACAGAGAGGTCTAATTAGGAAATCAACTTAAGATTTCTTGAAGGACTCGGAAGGGATTGGATGCTCCTCAAAATGATACTTTAGGACTCTAGCAAACTAAAAACTTACAACATGTACATACTTTATAATAATCTCGTAGGACAGGAACATGATGTGAAGGGCAACCAACAATACCTCGGAGGTCCATTGGCGTTAGTTGCTGAACATAACCTTCCCATACTAAGGAACAATCCTCAGCAACTCGTGCAATATCAGCAAGCTACTCAGCAACCTATCTATATTTTTCTTGCTAACAATCAGAACTCTCCGGCTCCTCAAATCGCTCCTAGTCAGAATCCTCAGACGGTTCAACAACCGACTCCTGTACCTTCATACCATCCTTCGCAACCGGAAATCTCATACCCTTCATACTACCAAACTCCGACCGTTCAGTTTCAGATACCACCAGCTCCTCAATCAACCATCCAATCACCAGCCCTAAACCTCGCTCTTCCATCTCTAACTCAACCTTCAGAATCGTATTATTCGGAATATGATGAGGCAGAAGAGGCTTCTTACCAACAAGATATTGCATTGATTAGTCAGAAGTTCAATCGAATCCCATCATATACAAGTCCTAAGAAAAACTTCAGATCTAACCAAAATGCAGGTTATCCATAAAAAAACAATAACAATTACCAGAGAGGACATCATCAATCAGGCCAAAATCAGAATCGATACTATCAGAAAACTGAAGAGCAACATCAAGAGAAATAAAAAATGACTCTAGCTGCTAGCACCAACCAAGTCCAAACTCAAGAAAAGAATGAAACTGAAGTAATCAAATGCCACAATTGTGGAGGACTTTGGCATTATGCCGCAGACTACAGAGCTCTGAGAAACTATCTGAAAGAGAAGGAAGAAGAGAAGGTCAAAGCGTTTGTTGCTACATCTCGAAACGTCAAGGTTTGGTCCTCCGGAGATGAAGATGAGCATTTTGAGAACAAACGCAAAGGAGGAAAAGGTATTGGCGAATGCATGCTTGTGCAAGGAACCTCAGGAACTCCAATCCCCGGCCTGGGAAGCGTCAAGCTTGTTAAAGACGCTGCTGAATCTACATCCTCCTACATGCCAAAGAACTATGCTTTCATGGTCAACCACCGAACTGGCAAAGGAGTGAGCATCATAGAACAGGTACGTCATATACTTCACTCTCATCATATTTACTCTAATGACATAGAACCGACTCTAGAAAGAATCTCTAACACATGCGCAGATGCCTTAGTAGCATATCAGCGAGTCCTGGAGGAAAGGGATGATGGGTATGATGAACTGTTAAAGTTGAAGAGTAGATTAGAATATAGAAAACTCTTTTGTGATAAACTTACCGCTGATTTGAAAATCGAACAAACTTCTAGAACTTTGTTAGAAAACTCAAATCAGCTTTTGACTTCGCAAAGGGATATAGCCCGAAGCGATAATGTAAGACTTAACAAATTAGTTGATCGGTTGTACCATACAACTGACGTTTTCAAATCTCCTGCGAACACTAACACTTCTGATAATACTTTTAACTGGGGTTGGGCAAGAAAAGCCAAAAATAAAAATTATCCCATTTACAATAAACAAAGTCCTTTCTTTGAATACCCATCAAATGAATATGATGATAAGCACGATGAGGACCTGACAAAGAACCTATCCGAAACTCTAATTGTTGAGTCAGAAAATGCCATTTCTGAACCAAGTAAGGGAGTTAAAATTCCTTTTTCATACTTTTCGGAAGTGGACACTGCCGAAAGCAGCAAATTGTCTATAACTTCTGTTGTCGCCAAATGTTCTAAGCAAGTGCGGAATAAAAGATTGCGGAAATCAAGAGTCCGAAATTATGAGTTTCGGAGATGGACAAGTCCGAAGACTTGAGATGCATGCGGAATTATAAATAGAAGTTAATACTTAGAATAGATCTTAATAGCTCAACAATAAATAGACATTTAAGTAACTTGGAAATATAAAGACTTAAAGTAAGAGTACTAGAAATGAGAGAGAGATAATAAATGCAGATGATAACATGAGAGTTGATGGAATGAGAGAATGTATTGATAAGAGAAAGTGTTACATAAAGTCTCTCAAAGCCATGAGGACTGAAGACGAACTTGGTCTCCCTTTTATAGACTTAGGGAGGACCTCCTGGTAATAACCTATGGACTAAAGAGGAGACAACACGTCTCTCTTTAGTCAGATAAGGAAATGAAAATCTATTATTATAATACAATGTCAGAATAGGGTGGCTTGTCTATAATTTAATAATGCTCTAAAGTACAATAGACATGCTTCTAGATGACGACGCCTGATCTAGTCTAATCATATCCTATAAGTTGACGTGCTTATCCTTTGCCTTATCTATTAGATATTGTTCGTTCTTCAGTCTTCTTTGTTGAATGCTTAAGTGTGATATTTCCAATGATGTATTTATATTGATAGTCCGAAATCCTGAGTGGATTTCGGAGTCCTGGCTGATGTTATCAGAGTGTATCTGGAAATAGTTATGTATGTTCTGACTTTCTGACTTGGATCTGAATGTGATCTTCTGAGTTCAATCTTCTGAGTGAGTTACGTTCTGATACTGAGTTTCTTTGAAGGATGGTGTCCGAAATTCAATACTGAATTTCGGATTAGACAAGTAATCAGAGTACAGATTATCAGAAGCAACATATATGATAAGATAAAGAGCATTCAAGTGAAAACGAATTCATTCCATCAATTATAGAAAGTTTGATAATACAATCCCAAAACTTATTAAACTACGAGTTGGTCAACGATAATTAGCTCTAACAATTCCCCCTTCGGTGACCAAACGAGGGCTTTGATTCAGTATCGTTGATCCAGTATTCCTTGTTTTGCAGCATATCTCTAGAATTTTCTGACTTCCAAAAGCCACTTCATTTTGATAAGGAGTTCTTTCTTGGCTTCTGGTTCTGAGGATTTTGATCTTTCCACAGCTATGATGTACTTGTCTAGCATACTATTGGTAACTCTTTTGAGTTGATCAGCACGAAGAAAAAGAAATTCTTTTTCATTCTTGTACACTAGGCCAAGTTCTGGATTGAAGGTGGCACCTTTCTTCTAGTTAGATCTGTTGTCTAGCATAGACAAGTCTGGTTTTGGTATGATCTGTGGTTCTGGATGATCTTTGATAATTTTATACATTTCTGCATCATTGTAGCAGAATTCTTCTACTAAACGATGTAGAAATCTTCTCGCTGCAACGTAAGCTTCTCTGGCGACTTGATCTTCTTTGTGAGACAGCTTCATGGTTATCGAAAAGATGTCAGCTGGGTTCATATTTCTGAAGTCGGCTTCTGTTATCCGAGATGTGTTCTTGTAGTCACCGTTTCTGACAAGCTCAAATTCAAAGAATTCTGCTTTCTGAAAATGTTTCCTTTTGATACTTCGGACTGCAGTTACGACTTCATTTGACCAAGTTTCTTCTTGAGGTTTGGTCCATTTCTTGAAGAATTGCAAGTTTCTATCATGGGCAGCTAGGTCTTTGAAAGGTCCTGAAACTGCCGAGAGGTTCAGAGTATATTTGTATTTTTGTCCGTTGGGGGCCAGAGGAAGATCCCAGTTGTATTCTTTTGATGGGGGAGGATTGTATGTTTTGAAGGGTTGGAAGTCTGAGTCGGTTATTAGTCGGTAATTGGTGTTTGAGTAGATGGATTTGCTGGGACCAGTAGGGTCAGCTTGATATTGATCATGTTCCGACTCGTTGCTGAATTCTTTAGCATGTTCATTGGCTTGATCGTCAAAGAATTTTGATTTTCTTTCCTTGATCTCTAGTGGATCAGAATCCTTGATTGGCGAGTATACAAAAATCTCGTCGTCTGAATGATTGGATTTCTGATGAAGAGATTTCGGAGAGGAGGGGATTGGAGTTGGAGATTTCGGAGTTGGAGATTTCAGAGGAGGAGATTTCGGAGAAGGAGATTTCGGAGTTGGAGATTTCGGAGTTGGAGATTGAACATTTGCTGATTCCTTGTTCTGATTTTCGTCTTCATTGGTTCCTGTATCAGTAAATGTTTCATTTGTTTCTTTTTGTTGAATGTTTCCTTGGTCTTTTGTTCCACTTGGACCAGCAGCAGAATCTATTAACATGGCAGTCGGTTGGTCAGATTCTGTTTGGTCATTCGCCTTTCCCCCTCCTGGGGCTCCTGTAGGAACGGAAGGGGTCACAGGTAGGCGAGCTAAAATGGAGTCAATCTTGGCGGAGACTTTGGTGACTTCGTTTTTAATACAATCTGGAAGAGGTGTATCGTACATGGTTTGGAGGGCCTCCATTACCTCCATATTTAATTTGATGCAGAGTTTGATTTGTTCGATGGGACCGGACATAGTACCGGTGATGTTCTGCATGGTTTGAGTAACCATCTGAAGAAGAACAGTGTTGGTTCTTCGAAGAGAGAAGTTTTCAGCCAGAACGCCATTTAGGTACTTGGCAAAATGATCCATGGCTTCTTTAAGTTTGAGTTCCACATTTGTCAGGAGCTCAGGGACTTGTTGTTGGCATTTTTCCACGTCGGCCAGCATCTTCTGAGCGGTCTTCATCATGTTTGCTGCATCGGTCTCGCGTTGAGCATCTAGGTTTGCGAGGCCATCATTGATGATCCTTTCAGCATTTGTGTCGCAAGTGAGAAGAATTTCAGTGTCTTTCTTTTCTAAAGCAGCAATTCGTTCCTTGAGTTCAGCGATTTCTTTGATCAAGGGCTCCTGAGTTTGCGAGGACTTGAAGTCAGTCAGGAGTGATGTCAGAGCATCAACCTTCTGATGAAGAGAATCATCCTTAAGTAAGGAGTTGACTGATTGAGGTTGGGGCTCTTTGGTAGCTTTGTCTGAGGAGGAATTGGTGTCGCTTCGATCGATCTGATGCATTTGCGACGAGGATGGCTTATCGACCTCTTCATCGGCACCAAAGTTGGGGGTGCTGATTGGAACAGATTGAGTTTCAGAGATAAGGACGCGTGAGTCTGACTCAGTAGGTTGTTCCAATGTTTGCTTTCGTAGTTGCTCTTTCTGAATTTCTTGAGCACAGAATTTGTCCCAGGTGAGAGGGACTATTGCGGATTCAATTTTGGACCAGTCAGTTTCAGTGGTGTCAAAGAGGTAGAATGAAGAGTCTACCAGTGGTTCAAGTGATGAGTGAAGAAGAGAATCAAGTTGTTGAACTAGAGCATGGATGCGAATTCTTTCTGACTTGAAATATTCGGAGTCTTTGTTAGACGGGGGACCAAAGATGAAGAGAGTTTGAAGTTCCTTTTGTTTATATTGGAACTGATCTCGAAGACGTTCAACCAATACTACTTGGTCTCGTACTGCTTGTTGGAATTTCCATTTAGAAAATTCAGATGCATCAGGAGGAGGTTGAGTGAGGTTTGGAATGAGATCAATGCGAGGAGTCTGTGTGGGGTTTGGTGAAGTATCTTTAGGTGGGGAAGGTGGGGGTTGAATTTGGTTTACCTCCATGAATGTGTCATCCGGAGTATCTTCCGAGTCTGGAGAGTTCTGTCTTTCCTCCAAATGTTCTGACTCGGAATCTTTTGAAGATGGTTCTGAAGTCTAACAACAAAGAATGTAAGTTAGATATTGAACATGGATACTGAATGGAATTCATACCTGATATAGTCACAAATATTTCCAGTGTACAGAATGATGCATAGATGAGATGCTTAAATCATGAAGTGAGATTTAAATGATCAAGTTGTGATACTAGTTGTTGGTTTTATCATATGATTAGAGAAAGAAATTAAGAGAGATGTATGTCAGAAAATAGGTATAATTATGAAACTGCTGAATGATGATAGAAGACTGAATTGGGGGAGATAATATATCAAAAAAATGTAGAGGGATAAGGTGGGTATCAGAATTAGAAAGGTTCGGAGAAGTGAAAAGAAGAAGGGAGGAGTCAGAAACAAGAGTGTTCTGAGAAGGGAAAGAAAGAATACTGTATGTCAGAAGTTAGAGACTTCTGAGGAGAAGGGAAGTTTAGAAAGGGAAAAAGAAAAGGGAGGGTCAGTAATATGTGTCTGATTCAAAGATAGAGAAGGAGATACCGTTTTGATTTTACGTTGCTTCTTTTTCGGTGGTTGCTTGGATGGAGAAGATTCAGAAGCTTTCTTCTTGAGTTTCTTAGGAGCCTCATATTGTTTAAGAGAGTGAGGAGGATAAGCATCGACTCCTTCTGTGGAAGTAATGTGAGAAAGGACGGCAGGGTGTGCTGGATCCGCCAAATTCAGGAGTGCGTTGGGCAGTCTTCGTATTTCTCCGAATATGGGGTCCGTTTTGGCAGTGTAGGGTTTAGCTTTAATCATGACGAGTTTGTCGTCTGCTGATCTTGGATCAGGAAAGGCAAGGTCAAGACTCTGATATATGTGCTCGATGCATATAGCCCAAAAACGTGCAGAGTGAATTTGACCTGTGGGTTTTAATGAGGAAGGTACATAATTCATGTAGTCATCAAATAGAATTCCGGCGTAATCGACTTTTCGACCGGAGTAGAGGCTCCAAAGAAGTGTCATAAAACGTTTGTTCAATTGGTCTGTACCACCCATTTTGCCGGTTAAGCACTTAATGATGTAGTGTATGAGACATTTCCATAAAGGGGAGATGTGTCCTTTAGACATATGAAAGAGTTTTGGCAAGTCATACATGTAACCCATGTTGTAGATCATAGACTTAATATCATCATCGGTTGGTTGGTCAAAGGTGGAGGTATTGTAAGGAAGGTTTAGGGCTTTTGCGAAGGTTTTCTTGTCGATGACGACACGGTGATCGTTGTGAAGACAGATGGCATAACCGCTGGCACATTTTGTGGCGGAGGAGACTACTTCCTGTAAAAGGGAGAGTGGAATGGAGGGAGGGGGATGAAAGAAGGCTTTTGCCAGTGTGTGCCTCGAAAGTATATGAATGAGAACTTGCAGGTGTGGTTTGTAGGCTTTGAGATCGTCTGAAAGTTGAAGATTGGATACGGCGATATTGACAGTGTCGGTATCGCTTCTGGAGTGTGAAGCCATTGAAGAGATTTGGGGATTGACCTGAGAAAGAATTTTTGAGATTTTTAGGGTTAAAGGATTTTAGACGGTGGTGAGAGAGGATTAATGAGAAAGGGGGTTTATATGAGAGATCAAAAAGAAGGGAACGGTTATAATATTTCGAAAAAGTGAAATGATCCGCCGGTTTGCGAAAAAGAAGGGACGTGTGAACAGTTGTGTCAGAAAATGGTATGCTTGATATTAAATGCAAGGAAATGATGAAAGAGGATGGTCCATTAAAGGACGGACATGTGTGACAGAAAGAATATCCGTTGGAGAAAAATGGATCGTGTGGATTTTAATAATTGGGAAGTAAATGTATTTCGTATTTAATTCTTATTCCATTATTAAATGTGTCGTGACGAGGTGTCTTGAGTACGGATGAAAGTTCTGACTTGTTCATAAATGAGGAAGAATTCTGATAGATTAGATTGATGGAATCAGAAAAAAAATGAATGCAGAGTTCTGAGTTGAATCATTTTTCGGAGAAGTTGGTAGTTCGGATAAAAGTATCAGAAGAGGTGTGGACAGAAGGGTTCTGATTATGTTTTGGAGAGTGAGAGTCAGAGGATGATTGAGTATCCGAACATGGAGTTCTGAGAAGACGTTGAAAAGATAACTGTAGAGTTGTCACATCAGTGCTGTAAGGAGGGGTAATGGCGCCGTTTGTGTGTAACAAATAGTCAAATCATGTATCAATCTCTATGTTGTTGATCTCGAAGTGATGATGTGTCGTGAGATGAGGAAGTTTGATTGATTATAAAAAGGGGGGTTTGAGATGAATATGTAAGTCATTCGAAAAGGAGGGGGTTAAATGTTAAGTATGGCAGGGAGGCGTCCATTTAGTCGAGATGAGAAGGTTGAAGTGAGGATACAAGATGGGGAGTTTGCGGGTGCTGTTTATGGTGGTGTGATCAAGTCTGTATGGAACAATCGATATGAAGTAAAGATGACGACTTTGACTGACGGATCTACTGGTGGTCCGTTGTGTGTACATGTGGATTTTGTGTATCTTCAACCAGTGCCTCCAAGGGTTTTGGTGGATTTCAAGCAATATGACTTTGTGGAGGTGTGGTATCGTCGTGGATGGTGGCCAGCTGCTATTTCGAGGAAGACACCATTCAATCAGTTCCATGTGGTGTTGGTGGATGGAACTAGGTTGTTTGTGGATGAGTCCGAACTAAGGATTCATCAGAGGTACCATCTCGGAGAGACTCCGATGTGGCAGTACTATAAACTCTGATGAAGAGAGGTAGAAAGGGGGGGGGGGAGATTAGTTATTTTGTGGGTAGAATGTCTTTTGTGTTTGAAGGTTAGATTTGTGTTGTTCTTAGATTTGTGTGGATGTTTTCTTTGAGCAAGATATGCAAGCCTTACTATGTATGAATGAAAATGAACTTTGTTATGGGTTGATATTTTGTTGGACTGAATTATCAGAATATTTGTTTGATCAGAAGAAAATTATCAGAGAGAGAGAATGGATTTCTGTCGTTTTATGAAGAAGTAAGGGTATAAATGTGTAGAAAGAGGGTTAGGTGAGTGTGTGTCAATTCTCGAAAATCGAGGAAAATCAGCTTGGGGTGAAGGATTGTTTATCCGTTACGCGGCTTAAGTCGCCAAACGGTCTTATCAACCGTTTTGGCCATGATGCTGATTTGATGGGTGCATTAACTGCCCACTAGGGTCATTATGACCTCTAAGTAAATGAATTAGGGTAAGCGAATGGGCATGTTGGGTGGTTATAAAAAGGGGTTTTCGTCTAATTGTTTAACCACTCAATCTTCACACGTGAACTAGCTTATCTTTTCTTGCTTTCAACCATGGCTCGTTTCTTCTTCAAATGTTTCAATGAGGTAGAAGTGATGTTGGCCACTGGAGATTTTGCTGGTGGTTTTTATGAGGGGGTAATCACAAGGACATGGAAACGGCGGTGTGAAGTGCAGCTAAGATGCTTGTCGGATAAGACTACGGGGAAGATGATGATTGTGAGAGTGAAGTATGGTCTGCTTCGTCCTATTCCTCCGACTGTGATAGTTGATTACAAGGTGGGAGATTATGTCGATGCGTGGGATCGACAGGGTTGGTGGAGTGGTGTGGTTGACGATGTGGTTGGTGATGATGTATATGATGTGGTGTTATTGAATGGGGAAAGTGTGAGAGTTTGTGAATTGTCTATTCGAATCTCACAGAATTTCACTTATGGCAATCCTCCCAAATGGCAACACTGCAAACATTGAGGGGGAGAAGGAAGAAGATGGAGGTGGAAAGCTTGTGGTTTTAGATGTTTTTTTTTTGTGATAGTACTAGATCTTAAGTCGTGTATTTTGGTGGTATTTGTTTGTTTGTATAACGACTTAATGGATCTAATCTATGTAATCTCTTTTTATGAATGAATGTGTATTTTGTGTTTTATAATTTCTTGTTATTGATGAGACAAAATGTCTAGGTTTGTTTTGTGAGAGAAAGCAAAGTGAAAATTGCTGAGAGTTTAATCAGAAATTGCTAAGGTAGGTCAGAACCCACTGATTTGCTGAGTGAATAATCAGAGATTGATGATCATTCTCGGAATAAGTCAGAATCATGGTTCATCATACCTAACTTATCCAGAAAGTTGTTGAATTTGGTAGAGTCTAAGGCTTTTGTGAAGACATCAGCTACTTGATCATCGGTAGGAATAAAGTATAATTCGATGTTACCTTCTAAGATTTGATCCTTAATGAAGTGATATCTTAGATCAATGTGCTTTGTCATAGAGTGCTGAATGGGATTATGAGAGATAGCAAT
The DNA here is from genome assembly GCA_023525715.1 of Cichorium intybus. Classification (NCBI taxonomy): domain Eukaryota; kingdom Viridiplantae; phylum Streptophyta; class Magnoliopsida; order Asterales; family Asteraceae; genus Cichorium; species Cichorium intybus. Next base: position 83,700,421 of record CM042014.1, on the reverse strand, counting down.
GACACTCTTGGAGTCATAATAAATCGGAACTTGAAGGAATCGGTAGCCGTAATCTAATAGCTGAGTTTTCATCCAGAGGACCTGTGAGCAACAGGTGGATGCAGCGACATATTCGGCTTCTGCTGATGAATGAGCAACACAGTTTTGTTTTTTTAGAGGACCAGCTGACTAACCTTCCACCAAGGAATTGACAGCCTCCGGATGTGCTTTTCCGATCTAATTTACATCCAGCATGGTCTGAATCAGTGAATGCTTGAAGTTTGAAGTTATCTCCGATTGGATACCATAATCCCATGGCTTTAGTTCCTTTTAGGTATTTGAAAATTTGTTTAACTGCCGACAAATGGGATGCTTTCGGAGCAGCTTGATATCTCGCACATAAGCAAGTTGAAAACATAATATCGGGTCTACTGGCAGTTAAGTAAAGTAGAGAACCTATCATTCCTCGATATAATTTGTGATCTACTGGCTCGCCTTCGGGGTCTGCAGAGAGTTTGTGATTTATGGAGATTGGAATTTTGGAAGTCGAGCAATTTTCAAAAGAAAAATTCTTCAGAAGTTCATTTGTGTATTTTTCTTGATGTATGAAAATTCCTCGTGTTGTTTGTTAGATTTGAAGGCCTAAACAGAAGTTTATTTCTCGATTCATGCTCATGTGGAATTTGTCTGTCATTACTTTTTCAAATTCATCGACCATTGCTTGATTAGTTGATCCGAAGATAATATCATCTACATATACTTGCACGATCATGATGTGATTTTGATGGGATCGGACAAAGAATGTCGGATCAATGACTCCTCTTCTGTATCCTTATGAAACTAGAAAAGTTGATAGAGTTTCATACCAAGCTTTGGGTGATTGTTTTAAACCATATACTGCTTTATTCAGGCGATACACATGGTTGGGTCGTGATAGATCTTCAAAGCCAGGAGGTTGTTGAAGATAGACTGTTTCTTGGAGATCACCTTGAAGAAATGCACTTTTAACATCCATCTGATGCACAATGATGTTTTTATGTGCGGCATAGGCTAGGAAGATCCGAATGGCTTCTAGTCTTGCTACTGGTGCATACGTTTCGTCGTATTCAAGTCCTTCGATCTGACTGTAACCTTTGGCTACTAATCTGGCTTTGTTTCTGACTACGGTGCCCATGTCATCGAGTTTGTTTTGGAAGACCCATCTGGTACCTATGACTCTGTGATTGGGGGGTCTTGGAACAAGATCCCAAACTTTATTTCTCTTAAATTCTGATAGTTCTTCTTGCATGGCTTTGATCCAATCGTCATCGTCTAAGGCATCAAGGACTGTCTTGGGTTCGATTTTGCTGATATAAGCGGCATAGTGACATTCATCCTAAATTGATTTCTTTGATCTTGTTTGAACTTTGGATGAAGGATTTCGAATGATTTGGTTCGGAGGATGACTTCGAGTCCATTTGTGTAAGCATGGAAGAAGAGCTGGGTCAGAGATATGAGGAGAGATATCTTGGATGAAGTTAGTGTCATCAGTAGATGTGTTTTGAATTTGTGATTCTTCAACTGGTGAATATGTGGCGTCAGAGGATTGGGTTATTACATTTTCTGACGGGATGTCTGATGATGAAGTGTCTTCTTAAGGTTGATGGTCCCCCTGGGATTGAGGAATCCCATCAACATGTGTATGGAGTCTCGACTCCCCCTTAGAAGTTGCTAAGTGGAAAGGTTCCTTCTGATTCTGATGACTAGGAGATGGGTACTAAGGCTCCCCCTCGATTGTTAAAGAGTTTATCGGAGGGTCTGCTTGATTTTCGGATGCGGAAGGTTCTGAGAAGGTGGTTGGTCCTGATGCTGAGATAATTTGCTGAATGGCATCAGGAGAATGGACAACTTCGGCTTCTTTTGCTGTTTCTAATGGATCAAAGAGTAAGTCGTAATCAATTTCAACTGTATGAATGGGTCGATGTCCCACTGGAACATCATTTTCCATTACATATAGAATATCTTGATTCTTCTTTCTCCATTGGTATTGATCGTCGAATTCTATGTCAAAACTTTCTTCTATAGCTTGTGTTCTTTTGTTTAGGACTCGATAGGCTACTGATTTTGATGAATATCCCATGAATATTGCTTCATCACTTTTGTGTGCAAATTTTCCCAAGTGATCTTTGTTGTTTTTAATGAAGCATCGGCAGCCAAATATATGAAAGAATTTAACATTGGGTTTTATTTTGTTTAGAACTTCATAGGGAGTCATCTGTAGCCTCTTGTTGATGATGGATCGATTTTGAACAAAGCAAGCAGTTGATATTGCTTCAGCCCAGAAGCTGAGAGGAAGATTTGCAAAGTTTAGCATTGATCGGGCTGCTTCTACTAGAGTTCTGTTTCTTCTTTCGACTACGCCGTTTTGTTGTGGTGTGTATGGTGCTGAGAAATTATGCTCTATTCCTTTGGATGTCAGAAATTCTTTGATTTGCTTGTTATTGAACTCAGTTCCATTGTCACTTCGTATTCTTCTTACAGGAAGTTGAATCTTAAGCTCGATCGAGGTGATAAAGTTTTTGAGTTCTGAGTTGGTGTCTGATTTTAATCTTAAGAAGAACACCCAGGTGAATCGGGAGTAGTCGTCCACGATGACCAGGATGTATTTCTTGTGATTTATGCTAGCAACTGTTGATGGACCACAGAGATCCATATGAAGAAGTTCAAGTGGACGAGTAATGCTTGAGTCGGAGATTGTTTTGTGAGGTTTCTTCTTTTGTTTCCCAAATGCGCATGCTGCACATAAGTTTTCGTTGTCAAACCTCAGAAGTGGCAATCCTCTGACCATTTCTCCAGTTACCAACTGATTCATGTATCGGAAGTTGAGATGAGCTAGTTTCTGATGCCATAACCAACTGATTTCGGAGTGAGCTTTTGTTAGTAAGCATAGTCTTGGTTTTCCAGGAAACATAGTGATGTCTAGAGGGAACATATTGATTTGTCTTGGTGATCGGATTAAACATCTGTCTCTAGTACCGGTCATAATATAGCTGAATTCATTGTCAAATTCAACTCGAAGACCAGTACTGACTAGTTGACCTACACTTATTAAATTGTGTTTTAGTCCGAGGACGTAGGCCACTTTCTAAATGGTAAAGTTGCTGTTTGTCAGTACACCATAGCCTTTGATGATGCCGTTTGCATCGTTTCCGAATGTAACATATCCTCCAAAATTAACTTCTCTATAATCCCTTAGAAACTCCAATCTTCCGGTCATATGCATTGAGCAGGCACTATTAATTAGCCATTCGGCAACCTGCTCTTCCGTGCTGAAGGCCTGAAAAGTTAAACAGTTAGTTTGGGCATCCAAACTTGTTTTGTCCCATTTGTTTTAGTAGGCATGGAAGATTTGGTGAGAGTTTCTGTTTTAGAGGAAGAATTTGATTCTGAGGCAGAAGTTTTTACAATCCATTTTTGAACAAATCTTTTTAGAGGTTTTGAGGTGCTAGCCATAGTTGGTTTAGAATAGTGTTTGCAACAATGGCAACAAGTATTATTTTGTTGTCGTTTTAAAATTTTCGGAGTGATATCAGAATGATGATAGTTCTGAGATCTAGTTCCGATGACAATTTGTTTGTTGCTTTTGAAGATTTTTGAAAAAGATATTTTTGGTTTCAAAATTTCATTAACAGGCTGCTTAGAATTGGATGGATTTTGTTGAGTTATTTTTGAGTTTCTTGTTAGTTTTGGAAATTCTGAGTTGTAATCCCCTTTTCTGATGGTTTGAAATTGTTGAATGGGTTTGATTTTTGGAGTAGGAAGTAATCCCTTGTGGATATACTTTCGGAATGAGGAAGAAGTAGATCTCTGAGTATGACTTGGAATGTTGAGAGTTGGATCAGCTTCCGATAGCTTCTTGGTGTAGAAGCATTTCTTCTGTTCAAGTCGAGCATGTGATCGAGGTGATCGTAGATCTTTTCTGTTTAGAGTTGGTTTTACTCCTTGTCTGGTTAGATTTTTTTCTTTTCTTTTTTGAAAAATTTCTCTTGGGGAAGAGTCAGATAAAGAATCATTTAAAGAGTCTATCTCTTCATGATTAACTTTAAGATTTTTGAGCGAAGTATGTTGAGATGTATCTTCGGATGACTTGGATTCGGAACACCAAGGTTCAAAAGTCATCTTGGAGATGTCACCAGCATTAGGGTTTTTGATTTTTATTTTTTCAAAATTTTTATTTATAATGATATTGCTTGGGGACTTCTCTATCTCAATTTTCTCATCAGCTTTCTCTTGGTCTGAGTTTTCCAAGATTTTGGAAGTGTCTTCTAAAAGACAGAGTTGCTGAGAGTTTGATGATGAGCTATTTGTGACCGTGGTCATTTGTCTAGGCATGAATGGGACTGAAGATATAGACAATTTACTGATTTCGGCAGTGTCTGCTTCTGAAAAGTATGAGAAAGGAATGTTGACTCCTATTTTTGACTCAAAAGTGGCATTTTCTGATTCAAAATCTAGAGTTTCAGAAGAGTTCATGGTTGTGTCTTTATCGTGTTTATCATCATAATCATTTGATGGATATTGAAAGAATGGACTTTTTTGTTATATATATATGATAATTTTTATTTGTGGTTTTTCTTGCCCATCCCCAATTAAAAGTATTTTCTGAAGAATTAATGTTAGCAGGAGATTTGAAAATTTTAGTTGCATGATACAACTGATCTATTAATTTGTTTAACCTTACATTATCACTTCGGGCTAAATCCCTTTGTGATGTCAAAAGCTGATTTGAGTTTTCTATCAAAGTTCTAGAGGTTTGTTCGATCTTCAAATCAGCAGTAAGCTTGTCACAAAATAGCTTTTTATCTTCTAGTCTACTTTTCAACTTTAACACCTCGTCATACCCATCATCTCTTTCTTCCAACACCCGCAGATATGCAGCTAAGGCATCTGCACAAGTGTTAGATATATTTTCTAGAGCAGGTTCTAGATTGTTAGAGTAAATTTGATGTGTATGGAGCATATTACGTACCTGTTCTATGATGCTGACACCTTTGCCTGTCTTGTGGTTAACCATGAAGGCATAGTTCTTTGGTGTGTAAGATGATGAGGATTCTGCGATGTTCTTGGAGTGTTTGGAACTTGTCAGACCTGGGATTGGAGTTTCTCGATTTGCCTGTACCATCATGCATTCTCCAAATCCTTGTCCTCGTTTTCTTTTGTTTTCAAACTGCTCATCATCATCTCCTGAAGACCATATTTCCACATTTCCAGATGCTACAAATGCTTTGACTTTTTCTTCTTCTCTTGCCTTTGGATAATTTCTTGGTGCTCGGCAGTCAGCAGCGTGCCATAGACCTCCGCAGTTGTGACACTTGATTACCTCTGATTCTTTTGTTTCAGCTGTTGGAATAGTGTTCGAGCTTATAGTGGGATCTGGCTTTGTTTTTTTCTTGGTGCTGAACTTCCGGTTTCTGGTAAGAACGATTGGGATTCTGATGTCCTCTTTGATAGTTGTTTCTGGATTGAAATCCTCTATTTTGATTGGTAGGACGATAGTTCTTTTTGGTGTTAGAGTAGGATGGTATTCTGTTAAAGTTTTGGCTAATCAATGCGATTTCATGTTGGTATGCTGCTTCTTCGGCTTCGTCGTATTCTGAGTAGTGAGAGTCAGAAGCTTGTACTGGTGCTGGTAGTGCAAGGGTAGGAGAATTGGATTGGATGGATGGTTGGGAGATTGAGGATGATTTGTGTTGCTTTGTTGGAGTTTGGTAATTTGATGGGTAAGAGATTTGTGGTTGAGATGGATGGTATGAAGGTATGGAGTTTGTTTGTTGTGACTCAGCATTTTGGGCTAGAATGATCTGAGGGTTAGTGATGTTTGAACTAGCTTGTTGCTGAGGGATGATCTTTGTCTGATGGTTACGCTCAGCAATTAAGGCTAGAGGACCTCCAAGTTGAAGTTGCTGATTACCTTTGATATCGCGTTCTTGACCGATAAGATTGTTGTATAGTCGGTACATGTTGAACGTTTTTAATTTGCCAGAATCTAGAAGAATCATCTTGACAAGTACCCAGTCTTTTCCTAACCCTTCAAGAAATCGGAGATTGATTTCTTGATTGGTTCTTTCTGCTCTTGAACTTAGTAGTTTTGTGACGATTATGGAGAACCGGGTGAATGCTTGGCTTAGAGATTCTCCGGCAAATATTGAAAAGTGCGTGTAGTCTGACACACTTGACACCAACTTTTGATCTTTTGCTTCTTCTGTTCCTAGGAACATGTTTTGAAGAAGAACCCAGATCTGCTGAGCTGTAGTACAATTTTGTATGAGATCGAAGAGTTCTGGTGGTATTCCACATTGAATTTCAGTGAAGGCGATTTGGTTATTGTCCATTTTCTCAATGTCCAATGGGGTTAGCCTTGGTTGAGAAGTGCCACCTAGTGCTTCTTCAGCTGTGTTTGGTCTGGGAGTGAAGGTTGGAAGATGAGGACCTTCGTCAACTGAACGCCAAACGTCTTTGCCTTTGGTTTTGAGATAGTTGCGCATACGAGATGCCCAGCCATTGTACTCAGTAGGAATGAGTATGGGAGCTCGATTAGAGCTTCCAACGCTGTTAGCAACGTTCAAAGAGTAGTTCATCTGCATTGTGAGAAAAGAGAGTTTCGAAATGTTTTTATGAGAATTGTAAGTGAGCTACAATAGCATGCAAAGATCCACAGAGGATTCTAAGGTTGTTGCTTCAGCCAGGGTTTTGAGCAAACTGGATACTTAGAACCTTATAGACAGCTATTCAGGCTCTGATACCAATTGTTGTCGCCAAATGTTCTAAGCAAGAGCGGAATAAAAGATTGCGGAAATTAAGAGTCCGAAATTATGAGTTTCGGAGATGGACAAGTCCGAAGACTTGAGATGGATGCAGAATTATAAATAGAAGTTAATACTTAGAACAAATCTTAATAGCTCAACAATAAATAGACATTTAAGTAACTTGGAAATATAAAGACTTAAAGTAAGAGTAGTAGAAATGAGAGAGATAAGAAATGCAGATGATAACATGAGAGTTGATGGAATGAGAGAATGTATTGATAAGAGAAAGTGTTACATAAAGTCTCTCAAAGCCATGAGGACTGAAGACGAACTTGGTCTCCCTTTTATAGACTAAGGAAGGACCTCCTGGTAATAACCTATGGACTAAAGAGGAGACAACACGTCTCTCTTTAGTGAGATAAGGAAAGGAAAATCTATTATTATAATACAATGTCAGACTAGGGTGGCTTGTCTATAATTTAATAATGCTCTAAAGTACAATAGACATGCTTCTAGATGACCACGCCTGATCTAGTCTAATCATATCCTATAAGTTGACGTGCTTATCCTTTGCCTTATCTCTTAGATATTTTTCGTTCTTCAGTCTTCTTTGTTGAATGCTTAAGTGTGATATTTCCAATGATGTATTTATATTGATAGTCCAAAATCCTGAGTGGATTTCGGAGTCTTGGCTGATGTTATCAGAGTGTATCTGGAAATAGTTATGTATGTTCTGAATTTCTGACTTGGATCTGAATGTGATCTTCTGAGTTCAATCTTCTGAGTGAGTTACGTTCTGATACTGAGTTTCTTTGAAGGACGGTGTCCGAAATTCAATACTGAATTTCAGATTAGACAAGTAATCAGAGTTCAGATTATCAGAAGCAACATATATGATAAGATAAAGAGCATTCAAGTGAAAACGAATTCATTCCATCAATTATAGAAAGTTTGATAATACAATCCCAAAACTTATCAAACTACGAGTTGGTCAACGATAATTAGCTCTAGCAACTTTGGTCCCATTCATGCCAAGACACATGACCACGGTCCCAGATAACTCCCCATTAACATCTCACCAACATTCATTCTTCAAAAATCTTCAATGTAACCTTGTTACTGAAGAATTCAATCCTTGTCTTAACGACTTGGAAAATTCAAAAGAAGAAAGTGTTGATGAAGAAATTGAAATGGAAGAACGTCCAAATAAGATTATCATCATAAACGATTTCAACAAAATCACAATCAAAAGTCCCAATGTTGACAATACATCTAAAATGACCACTGAATCATCCGGATCAGGAACCAAATCATATGTAGATGCATTGCAACATAATCATCCAAAAATTTCAAACCCGGACAAAATTTTGCTCGAAAAACTTAAAGTTAATCAGGAAGAGTAAACTCTTTAAATGATTCTTTATCTGACTCTTCTCCTAGAGAAATTTTTCAAAAAGGAAAAGGACGAAATTTAACAAAAAAGGGGGTAAAACCAACATTAAATCGAAAAGACATCCGATCACCTCGATCTCATGCTAGATTTGAATAGAAAAAACATTTTTACACTCATAGAAAATCAAAAATCAACCCAACTCTCAACACTCAGAATCATACTCGGTAACCCGCTCCTTCAGCACCACAACAGTACATCCACAAGGGATTAATTCCCTCTCCAAACATCAAACAAATTCATTATCGTCAATATACCAACTGTGTAGATTATCATTCGGAATTTCCCAAAATTGCATACGTTGTGAAAACAGCAAAGTCTATTTCCTTAACAAGACGTAATTATAAGTCCACAAAATTAAAGATCAATTTTTCAGAAACTTCAAAAAGGAATGTTCAACAGCAAAACACTTTCGAAACCAAAGACCAGAATCTTCAAAAAGGGAAATCCATCTTAAACCTTCCGATGAAAGAAATCTCCAAAAAATTTCAACAGGTTCCGAAAATTTTGGAAACAAAGTAACACCTGTTGTCACTGTTGCAATCATATCTCAAAAACACCTCTTGCTAGATTCTAAACCAAAGATTTTCAATCATCATAACAAAAATGTCTTTCAGAAACCTCAAAAAAGAATTGTCCAAAAATGAGTTGTGAAAACATCAATCTCGTAACTCAAACCTTTCGACTCAGTCATTAATGTCTCAGAAGTTGAAACTTCTCAGAATAGGACAATTAAAAGCAAGTCTTCCATGTCTGGAAAAACAAATGGGTCCAAACATGTTTGGGTGCCCAAACTAACTATCTAATTTTCAGGCATTTAGTACGGAAGAGCAGGATGACGAATGGCTCACTGATAGTGCCTACTCAATGCACATGACCGAGAGATTGGAGTTTCTGAGGGACTATCGAGAAGTCAATCATGGTGGATATGTAACATTCAGAAATGATGCAAATGGAATCATCAAAGGATACGATGTATTAACAAATGGGAACTTCACCATTCAAAGAGTTGCTTACGTCCTCGGACTCAAACACAACCTTGTGAGCGTAGGACAACTGGTTAGCACCGGTCTCCGAGTGGAATTCGATAATGAGTTCAGCTATATCATGATTGGCACTCGAGACAGATGCTTAGTGAAGTCACCAAGACATGTCAACATGTTTCCTCTAGAAATCTCCATGTTTCTCGGAAAGCCTAGACTATGTATATTGTAAAAGGGTCATTCCGAAGTCAGTTGGCTATGGCATTGGAAGCTGGCTCACTTAAACTTCCGATACATGAACCAACTAGTAACTGGAGAAATGGTCAGAGGAATGCCTCTTCTGAAATTCGACAATCAAAACTTGTGTGCTGCATGTGCACTAGGCAAACAGAAGAAGAAACCACACAAGACAATCACAGATTCAAACATCACTCATCCACTAGAACTTCTCCATATTGATCTCTGTGGTCCATCAACAGTTGCGAGTCTGAATCACAAGAAGTATATTTTACTTATTGTGGATGATTTCACCCGCTTTACCTGGGTATTCTTCTTAAGATTGAAATCAAACACCTTCTTAGAGCTCCGAAACTTCATTGTATCTATCGAGCTCAAAGTGCAACTGCCAGTAAGAAGAATCTGAAGCGATAATGGAATTGAGTTCAACAATCGACAGATCGAAGAATTTCTAGCATCAAAAGGAATCGAGCATAACTTCTCAGCACCTTATACACCTCAACAAAACGGTGTGGTAGAAAGGAGAAACTGAACTCTAGTTGAAGCAGCTCGATCAATGCTGAACTTTGCAAATCTTCCTCTATCCTTCTGGGCAGAAGCTATCGCAACAACATGTTTCGTTCAGAACCGATCAATCATCAACAAACGACTCCAGATGACTCCCTACAAAATTTTAAATGGGAGAAAACCCAATGTTAAATTTTTCCATATTTTCGGTTGTCGTTGCTTCATTAAAAATAACAAAGACCACTTGGAAAAATTCATACCCAAAAGTGATGAAGCAATCTTTATGGGTTACTCATCCAAATCCATTGCCTACCGAGTTCTGAACCAGAGAATGCGAGTCATTGAAGAAATCTTTGATATAGAGTTTGACGATCAATATCTATGGAGAAAACAAGCTCAAGGCATTTTATATGTCATGGAGGCTGACATTCCTAAAGGACATCAGCAAATTCAAACAATTGAGATTGATTATGATCTACTCTTTGATCCTCGGGAGGCAGCCACACATGTGGAATTCATTCACTCTCCCGAAGCAATTCATCTACTCACTTCTGCCCCCGGACCATCCATCTCCAACACTTCTGAATATACCCTTCGCTCCCTTCTCGTATTGAACAGGTTCAGGGGGAGCCTTCGCTCCCAACACAAGTTGAGGGGGAGCTCCCGCTTCCAACTCATGTTCATGGATTCCCACAATCCGAGGGAGACCATCAACACTCAGGAGATGATGTAAACAATTCCTCAGCATATGCATCCAATGATGCACCTATCTTCGCATTTGAAGCTGATGAAGACATATATGCTGAAGAATCACATATTCAAGATGTAACTCCTGAGAACCCCGACTTCATTCAAGACATCTCACCTTCCGAATCTGATCCTGCACTGATTCCGAGGCTCCACAAGTGGACTCGGAAACACCCTCCGAACCAGATTATCGGAAACCCCTCTTCATGAGTTCAAACTAGATCAAAGAAATCAATTCAGGATGAATGCCACTTTGCTGCCTATATCAGCAAATTTGAGCCCAAGACCATCGTTGACACACTGGATGATGATGACTGGATAAAAGCCATGCAAGAAGAGTTAGTAGAATTTGAGAGAAACAAAGTATGGGATCTTGTGCCACGACCAGCAAACCACACTATAATTGGCACAAGATGGGTATTCCAAAACAAATTAGACGACATGGGTACAGTGGTCAGAAATAAAGCCAGACTTGTCGCAAAGGGCTATAGTCAAATTGAAGGACTTGACTATGATGAGACATATGCACCAGTGGCAAGGCTAGAAGCAATCAGAATCTTCTTAGCCTATGCTGCTCACAAAAACATCATTGTTCATCAAATGGACGTGAAAAGTGCATTTCTGCAAGGTGACCTTCAGGATGTTGTCTATCTTCAACAACCTCCTGGCTTTGAAGATCCGTCTCGCCCTAACCACGTGTATCGTTTGAATAAAGCTATTTATGGGTTGAAGCAATCGCCAAGAGCTTGGTATGAACTTTGTCAAAATTCCTAGTATCATCAGGTTACAAAAGAGGAACCATTGATCCTACATTCTTTGTACGATCCCATCAGAAACATATCATGATTGTACAGGTTTATGTGGATGATATCATCGTCGGATCCATGGATCAAACTATGGTTGATGAATTCGCAAAAGTTATGATTGACAAATTTCATATGAGCATGAACAAGGAAATAAATTTCTTTTAAGGACTTCAAATCAAGCAGACAAGCAGAGGAATATTCATTCACCAAGAGAAATACACAAATGAATTACTGAAGAAGTTCTCCCTTGAAAACTGTTCCACTGCAAAAGTTCCGATATCCATCAATCACAAAATTTTTACAGATCCAGAAGGCGAACCAGTAGATCACAAAATCTATCTTGGAATGATTGGTTCACTCCTGTACTTAACTGCCAGCAGACGTGACATCATGTTCTCTATTTATATTTGTGTAAGATATCAAGCAGCTCTGAAGCAAGCACATCTGACTGTTGTGAAACAAATTTTCCGATATCTTAAAGGCACAAAAGCAATGGGTCTATGGTATCCAATCGGAGACAACTTCAAACTCCAAGAATTCACCGATTCGGATCATGAAGGATGTAAGCTAGACAGAAAAAGCACATCTGGAGGATGTCAATTTCTGGGTGGAAGGCTTGTGAGCTGGTCACCAAAGAAGCAAAATTGGGTTGCTCTATCCTCAACAGAAGCAGAGTACGTTGCTGCATCTACTTGTTGCTCACAAGTACTTTGGATGAAGACCCAACTACTGGACTATGGATACAGATTTCTTCAAGTCCATATCTACTGTGACTCCAAGAGTGCTATGGCCATCTCCCACAATCCAATTCAGCACTCCATGACTAAGCATATTGACCTTAGGTACCACTACATAAAAGATCAAATCTTAGAAGGTAATATTGAACTATACTTTATCCCTACTGAGGAACAGGTAGCTGATGTTTTCACTAAAGCTTTAGATTCTACTAAATTTCAAAATTTTCTAGAAATGTTGGGCATGCTAAATCCAGACTCAGATTTCTTCAGAGAATGATTTTACCTTCCTAACTCTCAGTCTCATCCTTTCTCTCTTTTTTAATAACATTTATTTATGAACTCTTCAATCTCTTCCGAAAAATTTTCTGTCTTTGAAACCCTTTCTCCGAATTCAAAAACGAATCTACGACAAGGACTTCTGAAATCACAACTTTTGAATAAATTCTGAAATTACTTTCACAACTGGAAGTCATTTATGTTGTTATTATTATTTCTTTTATTTTTCTCATCCTCTAATATTACCAAAAGAATCCAAAGGTTTTATTTTTATCTACTTCATTTTACTTAGCACTTATCGTTTATGTATTACTTAATGATTGTGTGTTCATCACATTTAACAAAATTCTAAAACGAAAACCAAACTAACTTCCATTAATCACAAGAAAATGATACAATAAACCATCAACAAAAACAGCAAAAATCTTCACAAAACACCAACAAAATCATCAAAACACCATCTAAAAACATCAAAAACCACAAAACCTAAAACATCATCCCCTAGAGCTTGTAGTACTGCCACTTCGGAGGATCACCATGGAGGAACGTCTGTTTGATTCGTAGATCAGATTCATCAACAAACAACCGCGTTCCATCCTCCAGCATCATATGATACTAGTGGTGGGCAGTTACACTGGAGATTGCCGCTCTCCACCAGCCTCGGCGATACCAAACGTCTACGAGATCAAACTGCTTATACTCCACCAACACTGTTGGTGGAACCAGTCGAAGCACAGCAAATACCACAAACACCACCAAAGGTCCGCCTGTAGCTCCGTCAGTAAGAGTGGTGAGTCGAACCTCGTATCGCCTTGACCAGATCCAAGCGATCACACCGCCATAAACTCCCCCTGCAAACTCTCCTTCTGAGAGTTTCACCTCGACCTTGTCTTGATGATGGAAAAATCAAAGAACCATGTGTGTGATATAAGTTGAGTGGTAGTTGTTTTTGGTGTAACTTTTCCACTAAGCCAACTCCCCTTTTATATGCAAATATTTGGCCGATTAGTCTTCCATAGATAGCCATAATCACTGCCTTAGAGGTAATTATGAGTTTAACAGGTATTTAATGCGCATCAAATCGAAATTGTGTGCAAGGCAGTCGATTAGACGGTGTTTCACTACCGCCGACGTAATCAATGAGATCTGCAAATCTTACGGTGCTCTAACCTCCTTCTGGAATAGACACGTGTATTCCATCTTTTCTCTCTCCCTCTATTACAAAAATGCCAAAAGTAATGTCTCGATCTCTGAACATTCAATATCTGAGTTCTTCTTCTGGTAATATTTTTCACTTCCACTTCTGAACTCTCCATTTCGGACTCCCTATTTCCAAACTTTCTGTAAGACAACTTCTTTAAGTCTCAGACCTCCGAATCTCTCTTTCTTCAAAAACTCATTTCGGAAAGGTCTTTTTCAGAATAAGGCTTTTCTAGGAAGATCTTCTAAGGAAAACTAATTTCAAGTTCTATCTCTGAATTTTAAGTTTTCGAATCTTCAAAATCAATTTCCGAACTTTCATTTCTGGAACCAGAAATTCTTCTGAACTTCTTCTTCCTAATCTCATCACAAGTCACAACCTTCCGAATTAAATATATTTCGAGGTCACTTAGTCAGCAATCAAGGTACGTACTTTCTGACCTCAACTTTTTCTGAACTCAAATGATATATCTAACGAAAATCCCAAACCAGACCAATTTAATGAAGGAAAAGTAAATTAAATATTGTTACATTAAATATCCAATAATTAGAAATAAACAATCAGAATTTCCTCAATCGGATCTATACCTTCTCAGACATGTTCGTCCTTTAGTAGACCATCTCTTTTCATCATTGTTGGCATTAAATACTAAGCACACACTTTTTCTGACACGTCCCCTCACACGTCTCCCCACTTTTCAATCCGACGGTTCTTCCCCAATATTCAAACCTTTTAACCGTTCCCTCCTTCCTTTCTCTCCCCTCTTCATCTTCTTCAACCCTCTCGTCTTCTTCACTCTCTCTCTCAATCTGAAAGCCCTAGACGCTCCCTCTTCTCTCCTCCAGACAAAGTCGTCATCTCTTTTCTCTCGTTTACTTCATCTTCTACTACCGATCATCTTCTTCACCAGGTAAGAACTCAACACTCCTTCACCATAGATGTTCTTCGAAAAAGGTACTCATTCTCAAAATTTTAAATATTCACTCAAAAAAACCCTAAGAACACCGCATCTGTTCTTGGTAAATCTGAGAAAATGTGACCATACATTCGACATATGGTGTTAGTTTATATGATTAATAAACCCGAATAATTTCAAAATCCAAAACTTTCAAATCAATATATGACGTTTGATCATGTCTCCAGAACAAATCACCATTTTTTCTTAACTGTTCTTCATTGAAGACTAAAATAGTGGTCTATTTTGCTCTTTGATCTTATTAGCTCTATATTAACATGGCTACTTCATCCAAAAGTGGCAGATCTGCTCTGGGTGGCAATGTTACAATTGCTAATTGCAACATTATAGTCCCCAGTGACCCCTTGGCATTCAAAGACTATCTGCAAGTAGTCATTCACGTCTTGAGCAGACACCCTCTTTCACGAGCATTCTTCGATGCTCCTCCAGCCATTCCAGTACCCCTGATTGAGAAAACAATTCTCAATGCAAAGAAGCAAGAAGACCACATCCTAGTCTCTCTCTCTAACGACAAACAGGTAAAACTGGACAAAAATTCCTTCGGTACAGCCCTACGCCTAAGAGTTCGACAGGAACAATATGATGAACCAACACATGAGAAACTCATCACCATGGTGTATCAAATGGGATACAAATACATCCTTCAAAATCTCTCTTCTTTAAATAAAAGTTGTCTATCTCCCCGTTGGTAATGCTTTATGCACTACTGTGTGCGTAGCTTGCAGGAAAAACTCGTGGTACAGACCAGATGAGCAGACGGATACTTGAGCTACTCTGGAGTCTGTACACAGGCAGACCAGTAGATTACGGGAGAATTCTCTTTGAAGACTTCATGTCTTATGACTCTGACTCGCAAAAACCCCCTTTTCGCCAGCACTCTGTTCGATATTGGGCTATGTGTATAGATTTTTTACACAAAGTCAACTAGGTTCCGATAATAGGAGAAGAGGATGACAAACTACTTACACTAGAGCCAGTAAACCCCTATACTCTGAAAGCAGATGACGTTTTCGGTTCTGTACGAAGACTTCCTGAAGGATTCTATAATCTTGGTGATCTAGAAAATCCAATTCTTACTAAACATCTGGAGGACACAGCGAATGTTGATCCTTACCCCGCTGAACCCCTGATACCAGAATATCCTCCCAAAGGTCAAGGAAAGAAGAAGGCATCAGAAGCCTCCCCATCCAAACAGCCTAAAAAGAAGATGAAAAAACAACTCAAAAAGGTACATTCTTTCAGAATCCCCCTTTCCGAATCTTTCTTTCTGAATCCCCCTTTCTGAATCTTTCTTTCTGAATCCCCCATTCTGAATCTTTCTTTCTGAATTTTCCCCCTTAATGAAAATCTCTTTTCTGAATTTCTCCCTTCTGAATATATTTTTCTGCATACTCTTCTAAACACATTTTGGGAACTTATCTCTCACTAAATCTTTTTTTGACATACTGAATTGCAAATATCTTAACAACACTTAGAATTTTTCAGAACACCAACGACCTGTATTAAGAATATGACTTTACTTATTCTATATAAGTCAAAACTGAATGCCTTGTTAGCAATTTATTGTTTATCGTTATTGGCATTCGGGAAATCCTAATATATATTCAGTATTATTAGGTCTAATTGTTTTAGCAAAACAATTTGTATAAAGAAAATCCAAGATTTTTGGGAATCCAATCTAAGATGTTTGGTCATGAATTTTATATCTGCGTGATAACTCAAAATTTTGTTCCCCTAATCAGATGATACTGGTATGTGTTACCTTGTTTTTACACTCTTAACATCAAAATCATTTTCAGACGTTTACTGAGTTGACGCTAGACGACTCAGAAGAAAATAGAGAGAAAATGAAAAGGATTAAATCTGAAAAGTCTTCTGAGAAACAGAACAAGGAGCACGATAAAGATGCGGAAAAAGATAAAGAGGCACAATCTGTTAAACTCCCTGCACCAGGTACTCTCATGGAAGTTCGTTTCTGAAACGCTCTTGGCGACAGAAAACATCTGCTTGTCAAAATGGAACAACGGTTCAATGTTCGGAATACCAGACTCCTTCAACTCATAGCCCTGGGAGAACCATCTGATTTTGACTTAGAAGAAGTTCAAGTAAAGAGAGCCCAACTTCAAACTGAAGCTGATGAGATCGATAAATGGATAGAGTTCGAGCTGTCTCGAATGTCATCCTCTCAATTTGTTTTTAACTCAAACGAGAAAAACTGGCAAAACCACATTCAGCATGTTATTCCGATCACTTTTGAAAGCTTTCTGAAGGCTCTCAACGAGAAAAACAATCCGAAGAAAACAGCAACCACCAAGAAATCCCCACCAAAGTCTCTAACTCACTGAGCCGAATCTGGCTCCCGAGTAGTATTTTGAGAGACTAGTTCCAAAACCATCCCATTCTTCAGACCAGATGATGTGGTTGATCATCCTCATACAAAATTTGACATTAATGTGGAAGAATCCTCATCCTCTCCCGATAAAGGAGGTCACCACAATGAAACATAAATTCCTCACCCTCCCCCGAAAGCTAATACTTCAGATGTCAACTCTAAGCTTGACTCCCTTCTGACCATGGTCTCTGCACTCAATACTTCCCAGTCCAATGAGACCATCCTCAAAGAACTCTCTGAGTTATGTCAGAAGGTCGAGGTCCTTGAAAAGAAGGAATTGACACTTGACGCTTCCATTCAGAAGGCCATAACTGTGTATCTTCAGAAAATAGATGAAGAGCGTCGATCAGATGCAAAGGCAAGCATCGAGGAAGCTGCCAAAGTGAAAATTGCATCGGTGAAGTTATTCAATGAAGTCCAAGACTACAACTCTTCCATTGAAGCTAAAGTTCTTTCCTTGTTTGATGATGTCAAGGAGTACATTTAGAGCACCTTCGACGATCATAAATCTCTCAGGAAAAACAACATCCTCCTAACCCAACTTCTGTCGGTCACTCTCAAAGATATTTTGGAATCAGTTCGTGCACCCATCAAAAATCTCCATCTTGCCTCTAATCATTTGGAGGAATTAGTCTCCCAAGTTGAACAAATTCAATCCCCTTCTTCTGACTCTTTTTCTAAAGCATTAAAAGAATTTTCTGACAAAGTTTTTCTCAAACTTTCTGAAATCTCCAGGCACTTGCCTGTGACTCCTACTTTCGAAGGCGCCCCAGGAGGGGGAATAGTGCCTCCTCCTCCACCACCCCCGTTTGGTACAGGTTTCTTCAGATCTGGTCCCTTCTCTGGTCCTTTCTTCACAAGTGGTCACTCAGGAGCAGGACCTTCAGGAGCCGGTCCTTCAGCCACAGGACCATTCGGCGATGACAATGAAAATGATGGCAATGATGGTGGTGACAACAATGCTGATGGTGATGGCAATGACGAAGCCGTTGGCAATGATGACGGTAATGATGAAAATAATGACGATGACAAAATGTCAGAGTCGGAAGAAGAAGAAGAAGAAAATGAAGACAACAACGATCAGAAAGCTCCATTTCCAGTCTCTCTGAAAAAAGAACTCCCCTGCCCTAACTCCTCTAAAACACAACACTCCACCAAGCCCCCCAAAACTCAATCCTTTTAAACCCAGATATTCTCCGATCAAAGACTCGGATCCCCCTCAGCTAAAAGCATTGAAAAATGCTCACTACAATGAACTTATGGCACTCTTTGCTGATCAAGTGGACGAAGAGCTGAAAGTAGAAGAGGTAGCCAATGCTGCAAATCAACCATTTCATAACCACTTCTTTGCTTCCCGCTCCTTGAATGACACAGATTTCCGTCTATTCTGTTCATATGAACCGCCTGAACCACTCACTCATAACTGGGATGTGCCATTATCCCCAAATGGCGAGAAATTTTGTTATACTTTTTCACGTATCGCCTCAGCGCACCTAAATCCTACTATTCGAAAGAAAGTTCAGATATTTCTCAACAAGCACTCCCAAACTCTGACTGCTGTCTGGTCAAGAGTGCCAATCACATCTATTTCCGGCTTAAAAAGAAGAAGGTTTGAAAAGTCTGACTATTAAAAATATCAAATAGTCAGAGGCAATGAGAAATTCACCATAACTGATGCCAACTTCCGGAAATTAAATCCAAATGACCTTTACTCAATTGTGATGTGGCTGTCTCTAAGAATCGAACAAAACAATGATACAGACAAGCTTAAGTGACAGCAAGGAAATTCTTAGAACAACTCCTTCTTGAGTTTGTGTTCTATGATAATGAATTATACAGGCTTGTTCGCACTAATATCAATGATGTATTTTCTGAAGAATTAGATCTATCAATGCCTGGATCGATCTGAATGGGTCCTTGGCGCCACAAAAGATCCAGAACATGGCATCATCTACCGTTCTGAAGACAAATCCCACATGCTGTTCTTCAGAGCTTCTCAAATCAGACGAGCTTCCAACTCCTTCCTTCGGAACTTCATAAAAGAAATTAAGAATTCAAGGAAGTCAGACCCAGAAGCCAAGAAGGAGATGATCATGTAGATAGAATTGATGATAAGTGTAAGACACTTCTGGTCATGTGCATGGAGGCAAGCCATCGTGGAAAGAGCATGAAGTTAAGAAGAATCAAACCCCTCGATTGGTCACCGAAGGGGGAATTATTAGTGTTGAAATCGAGTCATTGACCAACTCGGTGTTTGGATGTGTTTGGTGGCATTTGTAGTTGATTTATTTTGATGGAATGTTTGAACAATTATTCGTATGAATGTTTTAAGTACTGAAAAATGGTTATGTTTTGAATATGAATGCTTTAATTATATGTTCTGATTATCTTTAATGAATATGCTTATGGTTCTGAATGACTTGTGTAATGTTCTGTTTACATATGTCTGAAATCCAGTCTTGGATTTCGGAACTCTGATTAAGTCAACATCAATTTAGAAGACAAAGCTCGGAAGATGGCAAGATCACAAGATACAGTTCGGAAGACCAAATTCCGAACTTACTTAGAAGAATGCTCAAGACCAAGAAGACTATGTTCTGAAGTTACTTGAATTAGAGATGCCTAGACTCCGAAATCTACTCAGGATTTCGGACCAACATCATATGCAACTTCTGAGAACATTTATACTTAAACATTCTACAAATAAGACTTAAGATCTGAAGACCAACCCAAGGATAAGACAAAGGGATAAGCACTTCAACTTATAGGGAATGATTAGACTAGATCAGGCGTGGCCTTTTAGGAGCATGTCGGTTGTACTGGTTGTATTATTTTAATCTAGATAAGCCACCCTAGTCTGACATTGTATTATTATATTAGATTTATCCATCTTGTCTGACTGAAGAGAGACGTGTTGTCTGCTCTTCAGTCCATAGGTTATTATCCGAAGGTCTTCCCTTAATCTATAAAAGGGAGACCAAGACCTCTTCAGTCTTCATGAGTTTGAGAGACAATTTGTAACACTTTGACGAATATCAATACAAATTCTCTCATTGCATCAATTCTCTTGTTCATATATGCATTTCTCCTTGTCTTTACATTTCAAGAACTTTAATCTTTCCGTCTTTACTTTATAAGTTATTTAACTGTTTATGCACTTTATTGTTGAGCTATTTAAGATCTATTCTAAGTATTCTATCTTTATCATTCCGCATCTACCTCAAGTCTTTGGACTTGTCCACATTCCGACAACTCCCATTTTCAGAACTTATCTTTCTGCAACCTTTCATATTCCGCAATCTACTTAGGATATTTGGCGACAACATACTCAATTTACTCTACATACATGGTTTATTGAACTTGGCTTCCCCAAATGTTTGGGATTAAGAGAGACTTTTAGTATACTATCTTGGTCTGTTGAGTGAGTCACCAGTGTCACAACCCACACTGTAAAGAGTGTTGAGGTTTAGGCTAAAAGATGTCAATAAGCACACATGTCAAAAGGTCACTAGGTTTAAATGAAAAGATGCACAAGATTAGCCCAAATTAGAGACCTTAAAGAGGCCAATATGCCTACATGAGTAAGCCTAAGGAGCATCAATGCAAATTGTGTAAGAACTTATCAAAAGATGCTAATGTTGCAAAAAGGAGCATCAATGTAAATTATGTAAAAACTCCTCAAAAGATGCCAATGATGCACATGTCAAAAGAGGGAGGAAAACATGTGAGAGTGTAGACTCAAAAAGAACATAGGCTTAGGGAAAAGAGACAATTAACCAAAGAGTTTTTTGATTAGAAAGGGGAGATAGCCTGTGTATGTTATGAAAATTCTGTTGAGAGATCAATTTTTGAGAAAAAGCTTTTTCATGTTTCAAAGTGAAGAAATTGGAAAAGGTGTTTCGAACGAAACTGTTAAAATATTATCCGGGTTGGCGATTTTTCGACACAACAAATATTCATGTCTTTCTATGAATTCTAAGTTGAATATGTATTGCTTTAAGAAAAAAAAATTTTGAACCGTAACTGTGTTGAGTCTTGCTTGTGATGAAAAATGTGAGTCTATTTTGATAATATCAACCAAACTTGGGCCGAGATTGGAAATTTGGTAGGTTTGATTGGTCTATTGTACACAATTGGTTCATTGTTTGAATTTGGTTTTAAGTTAATTCCTTAATTTTAATTTTATTTTTCTAAGTGATTTTATTTTAATCTTAATTTTTTTAATGTTAATTTTTAAATGTTTGAAAATCTCTTTTCAAATTCTTTATCAGTCTTGAATCTAAAAATCAAAAGAATTCTTGGGCATTGGACCGAAATCAGCTGGCCCCATTGTTTCTCGGTGCACCTCATGGGCCGAAAAATCATGCGGGCCCATGGTGTCGTTAAGGTTGTATTTAAACCCTTTTCAGCCGGAAAGGAGGAGTTCTCGCGGATATTTCAAACCCTAAATCGCCGTCTCTTTCTCTTTATCTCTAAAACCTTTCTCTGTCAATCGTGTTTGAATTTTCATCCGTTGAATCAGGTTAAAAAGTATTTTCGATTGTTGCTAATGGCTTGAATATGTGTTTCGTATAATTGGATTCTCGAATTTGCAGTTTTTTCGGTGGATTTGCGAAGCTTTTCAGTGTACTGTAGCGAAGACGCTCCTGATGATGTCACCGGGTTATTGATTGAACTCGGTTTTGACCGAGATCCGATTGAATCTGACCCGACCCGACCGAAAACCATTGATTCTGACCGAAATCGACCAAAGTTGACCGAAGTCGTCCAATATTGACCAAAACCGATCAAGCTTGACGAAATCGTTAAAGTTTGACCGAAATCGTCCCTCGTTGACTGAAATCCCTCAATTTTGACCGAATTCGATAGAAATTAACTATTTGGACTTTCCCTCTGACCGAAATCAAACTTCTAAACAAAATTATTTGAGAAAATTAATTTATTGAGAAAATTAATTTAAATTAATTCTCACTTGGTTAGTTTGTTGCCGATAAAATGGCTGCTGAATCTTCATCTCTGAAATTTGTGGACTCTCACAATATTACTAGTTACTTGCTGGATCCTCCTGCTGCCCACAAGGAGTTTCAGTCAATGATCACGGGGCTTAATTCATGCCGTATCTCACAAGCCCTTCGTGCTAATCCAGTTATTCATAAAGACAGGATCACTGACTTTTGGAAAAATGCTTCGATCAACAAGCAAGGAGTAGATGGAGCTGGTTCTGTGGAGTGAACAGTAAACGGAATTCAAGTGATTATTTTTTATCAAAAAATTCGGGAGGTGCTTGAATGTGGTGATGCACCTGAATTCCCAACTGAATTTTCTGTTGATCGTGTCAAGGAAGCCTTGGAGAAAATGTGTTATGAAGGTTCCTATCCTCCCACTATCAAGAAGCTGCTGCCACCTTACTAGAGATTCCTATCCTCCCACTATCAATCAGACTGCAACTTCAGCCGTTGTTGCTTTTGCTATGGATTGGGATTACAACTTCTCAAAGTTTGTCTTTGAAGAAATGCATAGCAACCTCTAATAAAAGAAGAAGAAGGATCTATTCTTGATGTATCCCAGGTTTCTTTAAATGATCTTGAATGAAAGGTATCCTTCAATCAAAAGGACGCCTAATACTATGGATATTAAAGCTTTGGGTCCCAACACCTTTGTACTCATGAAGCAATCAAGGAAAGCTACGAAAGTTGCTTACAAAGGGTTAAAAGAGTAAGTGAGTTTGGAAAATTTTCCGAGAAAGAAGCAGCTCAAGAAGCACCTGTGTCAAATACAAACTTGGAAAGTTCTCGACCCAAGTTTCAATTTTCCATTGAAGAGATTGAAATACCTGATCACAAAGAGGATCAGGCAACGGAAGAGAATCAGCTAACGGGGCAAGAGTTTGAAAACCTTATTCAACAAAGTATTTCTACCCCTGAGCAGGGTGAAGCCACTACTGAAATACTACAACAAACTGCATTGAATCCTCCTCAATCAGATGTGGCTGTTATAAATGACCCTGTTGAAAGTGATCTTGAAGAATCAGCCTCCGCCTTAATTCAAAGGAATCGCAAACGAAAAGATCCAAGGCCGGGAGTGTTTATCCCAAACTAAGTTCAAGAAACATCTACACCGGCAGAGCCTAGTCCTGTCACTCAAAATGTACAAAGCCCGATCACTGAATCCATTCCCATGGATCAGGATGATCAAAGTCCAATTTTTGAAGGAAGCAAAGGTGTTGAAGAAGAAGTGACACCTACAGATGTATTTCAAGCTGCTGTAAGCTCATCCATTCCACCCATGGTGGACATCTCCAAGGGTAAAAGCAAACTGCCTGAATCTGAACTCGTTGATGTTGCCCAGCTTCATAACAGAGTCTTTCAACTGGAACAAGACTCTACCAAAAAAGATTTGATGATTGGAAAGCTGGACATATGAGTGAGTGAGCTTGAGAAAGACAACTCTGAGAAAGATGCAAAGATTTCCGAGCTTCAAGCAAATCTTGGTGGTTTGACTGCATTGTATTTTGATCTAAAGCAACGCGTGTTTCAAAAATTTGGTGATGAATTCCAATCCTTGGGAGATGAAGGTAACAAGGGTGCTACTTCTAGCTCAAGTCCTACTGATCCATCTCCACATCCCTCAAGCGAAAGAGTTGCTCGACCTGCCCTGGCAAAAATATTGATCAATACTTGTCTTCTGGCCCCAGTACTGCTGAAGAAAGATGAGAGAAGCAGAGGAGGACTGATCAACACAGACTACCAAAGACTGACTTGCTGATCATGAAGAATTCTTATCAAAACGTTGTCTCGTCCGACTGACGAGAAATGTTTGTTCAGGATATGAGAAAACGTTTTTCTGACACGTATGGAGATCGCACTGGCATAAGAGTGTGGGGGTTTGACGTTGAAAAAGAGATGTGGTTCGTAAGAGAATAAGTGGAAAAGTGGAGTTACAAGAAGAAAGTTGATTTTATGTCCTGGACAAAGATTGATCTTTCTGAAATGCTTCAAGCTCCTTTTCACAATCCTGAAGGGTTTCTATACAATCAATGAACACAAAAATACCTATGGTTCACATGCAACCCTAATATTGATCTATGTTTTCTTCTATGAAGATTAGAACTAAAACCTAAAGGATACAATTCAATTCTAAAGATGAATTAGGAAAACCAACCTTTAATCTTATGATCCTTTCAAGCAGCAGCAAAAGTATCCTGCCTCAAATGCAAGTCACACCCAAGTGATGGAAGAATCACTCCAGTAGAGTAACACAGAGAAAAAGATGGCGTGAATAATGAGGTGCCAGGGGGTTCCTTTTATAGCCTCCTAGGGTTACACCTGAAACCCTAAGGAGCCTCTAACTAGACAAGGCTTTAGACCACTTGGACCAGGTTTACCAAAACCCTAATTAGGGTTTTGCCAAACCCTAGAGGAGCCTCCAAGGTGGCGCCATTTTGGCCCCTGGTTTTACCTGGCCAGTTATTCAACTATTGAATAAATGTCAAACTAGTCCCTGCACCTTTTAATTAATTAATTTAATCTCTAAAGTAAATCAAATTAATTCTAGATTAAATCTCAATTAATTAATATAGTTTCTAATTAATATATTAACACTTAAATATATTAATAAACCATATATATATTTTCTATTGATTTATTATACAATTAATAAATCAACTATTCTCTCTACTGAACTATATATCTATCCTCCATCTATGAGGGCAACCCAAATGGACTTTGCTTTTATTCATAAGATAAATACAATTATAAGTCATGGCTTAGACACCTAATCCAACAGTCTCCCACTTGGATAATTCTATGACTTTAATTGTTTGAACTCTGACCCAGTCAGTTCTGTCCAAAGATAAGTGATCTGATGATCCTCCGTCCAACAGGATATTTTCAGACTCAAGACATGGACTAACATCAATCTTGGTCTGACACTCTGTTTCTCAATTTCTGATTTGCATATGACTTTAGAGACAACTAATTGAACACATCAATTAAGTCCCGGTTGGCCAACACTTTCAGTCAACTTCTAAATCATCGAGAGGCCTACAGATATCTGTTTCCCATCGGGTCATGGGATGAATAAGTTTCGACTCATATGTCCATAACTTTTGAGGGTCCAAATACATACAACAATGCGTTTTATAGCACCGAGTTACTGGCGCGATTTCGTATTGTCGATAAGCACTTGTATCGCAAATAACAGATCATATCTGTAAGAACCCGCAAAATTTGTAAAACGATAAAATGGTCTTTCGATACATTATAAGACCCTTATGTAAAATAATATGACGTTTGTGAGATAATAATATAAGAAATACAAGCTTATGAAAATTTGGAATTTTACCGCGTGAATAGTGAAATTTGGCCAAAAAGGGTAAAATGGTCATTTGACATGGAAATGACCAAAATCACAAGAAATTGTTAAGTTGGTAGCTAATAGAACTTGGTTTGCAAGATTATGGGTCATAGGACCATTTTTGAAAAAGAAATGGAATCTAAGGGGTTAATATGAAAATATTTTATAA
This sequence comes from Cichorium intybus, assembly GCA_023525715.1. Classification (NCBI taxonomy): domain Eukaryota; kingdom Viridiplantae; phylum Streptophyta; class Magnoliopsida; order Asterales; family Asteraceae; genus Cichorium; species Cichorium intybus. Next base: position 83,674,821 of record CM042014.1, on the reverse strand, counting down.
AAACTAAATATATATAAAATGAGAAGATATACCACTTCTCATTTTTTGGAAGTTGAGAGCAGTTTCTAGAGGCTTGGAGAAAAGTCACGATCGATCAAGAAGGATTGCAAGATCAAAGTTTAAAGATTGAAGATAACACATGGAATTTGGTGATTTCTAGGTAAGAACTTCTTAATTCTTCAAGTTTGTTGGATGATCTTCAAATCCAACTTCTGATTTTATGGATGAAGTTAATCCAACGAATCCATATACTTTATCTAGCTCGAAACATCATAGAAAACAAGTTCTAACCATTGAATATGGTGGAATTCAAAGAAATGATGATTTGAGTCAAGAACCCTAGAAATTAGGGTTAATGATCAAAGTATTAATTGAATGCAATTAACTAGTTACAATGAGTCATAAATGTTGTTTATGGATGAAGAAACCATTAGAAGTGGTTTCCTAATTATTCCAATTAATTATAATGAAATTATGAATGAAATTGGAAATTGAGAAAATGGAATGGAATTGATGATTCCATGGTTGAAATTTTATTAGAAATGGTTAGATAAGGAATTGGAATGATTCCTTTGGGGATGACCAATGAATTAAGTGCTTAATGGATTAAAAAAAATGACCTTAAGTATATGAAATTGCAATTTCATAAGTTATATAATAATAAGAATGAAAGTAAAAAAAAAAGTATTCTGACAGAATTTTTATGCCAACTTAAACTGTAAAACTGTACAAATCTACAAGGCCAAAAATTATGTTTCATACATGAAAAGAAACCTACAGATGTCTAGTTTCTAAATCAAAAAGCGGTGAGTCGTTTCGATTCTTCTAGAGTGAGTTATGCCGTTTTTCGTACAGGGTATCCTGTTTCGGCAGATTCTGTCCCACTTAGGAATATGAATGTATATGTTAATATAACGATCAAAGAATTGAAAGAAAACCATTCTTAGCATATATGGACGTTTTATGAGTAATTAAAAGTGTTAAATAACAGGATAGAAGTCTAAATGGCTTAATGAAAGAAGTTTAGAAATGTTATAATATGTATGCTTGAATTGGTTCTTGAATGGAATTGAAACTGCAATTTCAGTTAGGAATCATGTGGGTTAAGTAGCTAATGCTTCCAATAAGTCATTAGTTAAGAATTTAACTCTAAAACATAGAAGTAGATTGCTATTCTTGAGAAATTTCAAGTTTGGTCAAGAACTTCAGTTATTGCATTTGATTGATTCAAACGATTTTAATAGCTTAAAACCTTGTACTAATGGAGGGTTTTAGTCAAGGAACAAACCCCATATGATTAAGACATAGATTAAGGACTTAATGGGTGAAAACTGCGTGCTACAGTGCACTATGTGCTACAGTGCCCTTCAGACAGGGACCAAAAATGTTAAAAATGTTAGAAATCCAAACGCTAGAAACCATAGCTAGACATGTCCGATTGATCTGAAATTTTAGCCATAACCCTAAAATGGTATAAGAACATGTCGGGAATGGTCAAATCCGTAATCCGACCTTGCGGAGAAGTCACTGTAGCGGCAGTGGCTAAAATCACTATTCACGTCAAAACTTGATTTTTAGAATTTGAGCTAGACTTGTCCAATGAACTCCAAATTTGAAACACAAGTCTAATATGGCCTAAGATTTCATGGAAAAGAGTCGGAACTGAAATACGACCCCTCGGGGGTACTATAGCAATATACGCGTATTTCGGAGAAAACCATTAAACGAGTTTATTAATGGCTATACATTTATTATAACCTAGAGTTATGTTATATGAGACTTTAGCATTATAGAGTTAATTATATTGGGTATTTATATATACTACTTGTATAGGTGGTGCTTCAAACGTTATTGAGCACGGGAAAGGAAAAGACGTACGTGAAGCCTAGTGAACCGTAGTAAAACCAAGGTGAGTTTTATGAGGATTTCTATAGTACATAGCAATATGTTATTTTCAGAAAAGTAAGATTTCAAAATGTTTATAAATACTAAAGTTTGGAAAATAGTTTTGAATGAAGCTCTATACAAGGGCTTAGTGTTTAAAACAGATTTTTAAAGTATGGTTTGCAAGGTATTTTGAAAGAAGTTCCTTATGGGAACTAAGTTGTCAAAATCAGTTTTTTTTAAAGTATTTTCAGTAAAGAGTTATAAAATGTTTGAGTAAGAGTTGTTTACAAATTGTGTCCCATTTTGACCAATTTGAGATGAAATGAAGTAAGAATTAAAGAAAGAAAGAAGTATGAGCCAGTTGTACGGACTAGGATCACCCACATAATCGGGGGATCAGAAGACACTACTGGGATGGTACCTCCCGTCGCGAAGTAGTTGTCTAGCTTAGTATACCCTTGTGCTTGAATCCGTTCCAAGTCACAAAGGGGAGACAGAATGAGCATAACCTAGCGGGCGGATCTGTTCTGTCCCGCGAGGTGAGCTAGTAGAATGAATTAAACTAAATTAATTCATGAGTTTCAGTTGATCACTAGAAAACGAGAAAGAAAGCAGTTTTTAAAGAAAGAGATCAGTTTTGAGAAAGAATACAGTTTTGGTAAAAGAAAGTAGTTTTGAGAAAGAATACAGTTTTGATAAAAGAAAGAAATTTTGAGAAAGAAAGTATTTTTGAGTTTTGAAGATAGAAAAGAAAAGAGATTTGAGATTTATTATGTAATAAGTTCTAGTAGTTTACTTGTTTATATTTCAAGTCTTAAAGCAGAAAAGTTTTGGGTCTAAAACCCATATTACTCACGAGACTTTATGTCTCACGTATTATTTTTAAATGCTATGTACTTAGGTGAGATGAGCAGGAGCTGGAGTGGGACCAGTGTGTATACAGTAAGTTTAAATTATGGTGTTCTGTATTGAGTCTGTAATACCCTTTCAGAATAAAGTTTATAAAAAAAATTTTGGTGACTTTTCATGGTCACGTTTTGTAATATAAACTATATTAAATTATGGTTTTGAGAAAGGGGTGTTACAGTTTTGGTATCAGAGCCATAGTTTAAGCGAACTAGGTGTCAGTACTTGAACCTAGACTTAAACTATGTAGGAGTTAAGTAGAGTACATACTTGAGTATGATGTTGAGAGTAAGTAGAACTGGGAGTAAATCCACAACAGTGGAACATGAGTCCTGGTGGTAAAACGGTAAGCAAATGCGTATAGGTGGTTATAATAATATGGGCCCGTACTATTCTAATCACAGGATATACATTTGAGTCTGGTGGAACCACACAGGAATTATGTGAAGCTGTAAGAGATAAGTGTAAGAGGTTTAAGGGGTATAAATTCAGTATACCTATCGAAGAAAATCCAGTATGACTGGAAATATTGAAGTATAAAAGAAAAAGTGTTAAAGATGAAGTAGCAAATATGAGATTTATAGGGAAAAACCCCATATCCTATATGAACCAGTATAAAGTATATGTAATAAAACATAAGAAAGTATGAGTAAAAAGCACTGAAAATAAGATGACAAGAATGCCAAAGTAATGAAGGAGAAAAGTTTAATTTTGTGGTTAAGATAACCACCGTATAATGTATTGAAAGTGTTAATAGAAGTCATGGAGTATATAGTACAATTATAAAAGAAAGAGTATAACTAAAAATTTCTGTTGTTTAACGGAAACGAATTATGATTATGGAATAAAAATAAGAGTAATGTCACTACAATGACCAAAGAAAGAAATATTGGAAAAGAAAGTGAATACAGATATATGAATGAAATTCATATAAGGAAGAAGAATGAAAACATTTAAGCAAAAAAGAGTAAAAGGAGGTGAGTAGGGTGTACTTATAGGCACACCCAATGGAAGTATATATAAAAAAAATAATAATAACAAAGAATAGATATTAAAAGGTAGTATGATGTGTTGTTCATGGACAACCAAGAGATTGAAGTATGTATATAAAAGTTATGAGTAAATAAGATAGTATAAAACGAAAGCAAAATACTTAATCAAGTATTAGAAGAGGAATCAAAGACAGAAATGAAAATGTAAGAAATGGGAAGTTGTGACTTCCAATCTTGAAAGTAATATGACAAATAAAGATATCTAATCGTTGAAGCAAATAACTAAGTTTGAAATGTATTATAGTGAGCAATATAACAAGGTAAGTTATTTGAATGAGAAAGTAATAAAATTTGTTAAAGACCATAAATATGCTGCATTCTATAATGCAAGAGAATGAATTGAGAAATAGAGATTAAACGTCTAATCAAGTGTTGGGCGAAAAGCTAAAAAATAAGACAGACAATGATGATAATGAGAAGAATATAAAGACAGTTATCAAAGAAATGGTCACTTAAAATCAGATTTAGTGACTATATAGAGTATAAATAAGAAGAACTGTGAATGATAAAAAGGATAACCGAAAGAATGTGAGAAAAATGACTGAGAGTCATAAAAATTATGAAATAAAGAGATAGGAAGTTACTACCTCTAAGCGGAAGTAACGGGTAAAAGTAGCCAAAGATTAGGGAAATAGTCGGTACATGAGTAGTAGTTATGGAACATAAGAAAATAGCGTATATCGCTCTAAGATACATATAAGTAAAGAGGGTAAAGAAATGAAGCTTAAAGGAAAGAACAATGCAATGTGTTGGGCATATAGCCTTATGACACATAGAGAGAAATGGTAAAAAGAATAATAAAAGAAATTTTGGGTATTAAACCTAGAAAGTTTATAAGTAAAATATGTGAGATAAAGAGACTAAATATTTATGAAAAATGGTAGTAATCTATATGATTATGAAAGTAGTGTATACTTAATAAGTATAATAAAGATAAAACAAGAAATTGTTGAGTCAGAAATGCCAATCTTTATTGAAATATGGGTATAATGCAGTTAGGATAAAAGAGAAGTAAACGTTATTTTTGGCATTAGCCATAGCAAGTAAAGAGTAAGCAAGAGATAGAATGCTAAACTAAGCATTAGTGTGAGAAATAAGAACTACAAGAAAATACTAAACATAAGTAACAAAATGAGAATGGTACATGGGGGTACCTAAGGAGATAGGAGGTGTACTCATAGGAATACTGTAAGAAAGCTATGAAATAAAAAAAATAATAAGTAAAAGCTTTTATTACATTAAAAGAAAAGTCGAGTAATGTGTCTGTCCTTATATTACCAAATGGGACAGAAGATTTTGAAGTATACAGCAATGCCTCACATAGAGCGCTTAGCTATGTAGAGATGCAGAGGAGTAAGAGTATAGCATATGTTCCCAAATAGTTGAAAGCCTAGAAACGGAGTATATTACCTATGATATAGAGCTTATAGCGATAGTATTTGCCTTGAAAATTTGGAGGCATTACCTGTATGGAACAAAGCGCAAGCTATTCACTGATCACAAGAGTTTACAGTATGTGTTCACTCAAATAGAGTTGAACATAAGACAGAAAAGATAGTTAGAGTTGATCAGAGACTATGTTTGCAATATTGTATACCATTCAGGCAAGCAAGTGTAGCAGCAGATGCATTGAGTAGACAAGTTCCAAAGACAAGAGATTTGAAAAAGTTGATTCTAGAAGAGTCATATAAGTCTAAGTTTAAAGTTGAGCAAATTGCATTATCCAAGTGAGTTAATTGTGCGCAAGTTAAGGCGAAACATCAAAGTTCCGCATTGAGATGCTCAGACCTTGCGTATTCCAGCAGGAAATGAGAAGATGTTACCATGAACTTATCTATAGGGTTACCAAGAAGGAGAAGAAGATATGATTGGATATGGGTCATAGTGAATCGATTGATCAAGAGTGCACTGTTTTTAGTCATCAAAAGAAACTACTCCATTGGAGAAGTTAGCTCAGTTATTCCTAGATGGAATATTAAGAAGATATGGTGCACCGTTGTCTATCGTATCAGACAGAGACCTATAAGAGAAAATAGGGACGAGAACTCAGCTAAGTACAGCATATCATCCGCAAACGGATGGTCATAGTGAGCGAATGATTCAGATAGTAGAAGACATCTATTGATCAAGTGTGATAGTTATAGGAGGTTGTTGAGGAGAACCTACCTTTAGTAAAGTTTGTGTATGACCACAGCTACCATTCTAGCATTAAAATGCCACCCCTTTGAGGCATAGTATGGTAGGAAGTGTAGAACTCCTTGATGATGGTTGGAGACGAATGAGACAAAGCCTACAAGACCAGAGATTGTTAGAATGACTTATGAGAGGATTGGAGGGATTCAAGATAACATGAAAGTAACACAAGCCAGACAGAATAGTTACTCCAATCTAAAGAAACGACCGTATGATTTACAAGAAGATGATTTAGTAATGATAGAAGTTTCGCCATAGGAGGGCGTAGTCAAATTTGGTAAAAGAGGAAAACTGAGTCTAATAAATATTGGACCTTTTTGAATCCTGAAGAGAGTTGGATTGCAGATGTTCAAGCTGGAATTATCATCAGAACGCAGTGGAATACATGATACTTTTCATGTATGCTATCTGAAGAAATATTTTGGGAAAAGAAGAATTAGTGACACGTATTCAGACTTGAGGGTAGAGACTCCTAGCAAACTAGTTGAAGAACTTGAAAAGATTCCAGAAATGCATACTAAAGAGTTAAGGAACAAAGAGATTGACTTAGTACTAGTCAAGCGGAAGCACCCATTTGGGTCGAACCTAGCTCGAGAGACATTAGAAGAAATGAAGAGAAGATACTCAGGGTTCACAGATTTCGAAAAGATTCCGAGGACGGAATCCGTATAAGGAGGGGTGACTGTAAGAACCCGCAAAATTTGTAAAAGGATAAAATGGTCTTTCGATACATTATAAGACCCTTATGTAAAATAATATGACGTTTGTGAGATAATAATATAAGAAATACAAGCTTATGAAAATTTGGAATTTTACCGCGTGAATAGTGAAATTTGGCCAAAAAGGGTAAAATGGTCATTTGACATGGAGATGACCAAAATGACAAGAAATTGTTAAGTTGGTAGCTAATAGAACTTGGTTTGCAAGATTATGGGTCATAGGACCATTTTTGAAAAAGAAATGGAATCTAAGGGGTTAATATGAAAATATTTTATAAAAACTAAATATATATACAATGAGAAGATATACCACTTCTCATTTTCTGGAAGTTGAGAGCAGATTCTAGAGGCTTGGAGAAAAGTTACGATCGATCAAGAAGGATTGCAAGATCAAAGTTTAAAGATTGAAGATAACACATGGAATTTGGTGATTTCTAGGTAAGAACTTCTTAATTCTTCAAGTTTTGTTGGATGATCTTCAAATCCAACTTCTGATTTTATGGATGAAGTTAATCCAACGAATCCATATACTTTATCTAGCTCGAAACATCATAGAAAACAAGTTCTAACCATTGAATATGGTGGAATTCAAAGAAATGATGATTTGAGTCAAGAACCCTAGAAATTAGGGTTAATGATCAAAGTCTTAATTGAATGCAATTAACTAGTTACAATGAGTCATAAATGTTGTTTATGGATGAAGAAACCATTAGAAGTGGTTTCCTAATTATTCCAATTAATTATAATGAAATTATGAATGAAATTGGAAATTGAGAAAATGGAATGGAATTGATGATTCCATGGTTGAAATTTCATTAGAAATGGTTAGATAAGGAATTGGAATGATTCCTTTGGGGATGACCAATGAATTAAGTGCTTAATGGATTAAAAAAAATGACCTTAAGTATATGAAATTGCAATTTCATAAGTTATATAATAATAAGAATGAAAGTAAAAAAAAAAGTATTCTGACAGAATTTTTACGCCAACTTAAACCGTAAAACTCTACAAATCTACAAGGCCAAAAATTATGTTTCATACATGAAAAGAAACCTACAGATGTCTAGTTTCTAAATCAAAAAGCGGTGAGTCGTTTCGATTCTTCTAGACTGAGTTATGCCGTTTTTCGTACAGGGTATCCTGTTTCGGCAGATTCTGTCCCACTTAGGAATATGAATGTATATGTTAATATAACGATCAAAGAATTGAAAGAAAACCATTCTTAGCATATATGGATGTTTTATGAGTAATTAAAAGTGTTAAATAACAGGATAGAAGTCTAAATGGCTTAATGAAAGAAGTTTAGAAATGTTATAATAAGTATGCTTGAATTGGTTCTTGAATGGAATTGAAACTGTAATTTCAGTTAGGAATCATGTGGGTTAAGTAGCTAATGTTTCCAATAAGTCATTAGTTAAGAATTTAACTATAAAACATAGAAGTAGATTGCTATTCTTGAGAAATTTCAAGTTTGGTCAAGAACTTCAGTTATTGCATTTGATTGATTCAAACGATTTTAATAGCTTAAAACCTTGTACTAATGGAGGGTTTTAGTCAAGGAACAAACCCCATATGATTAAGACATAGATTAAGGACTTAATGGGTGAAAACTGCGTGCTACAGTGCCCTTCAGACAGGGACCAAAAATGTTAAAAATGTTAGAAATCCAAACGCTAGAAACCATAGCTAGACATGTCCGATTGATCTGAAATTTTAGCCATAACCCTAAAATGGTATAAGAACATGTCGGGAATGGTCAAATCCGTAATCCGACCTTGCGGAAAAGTCACTGTAGCGGCAGTGGCTAAAATCACTATTCACGTCAAAACTTGATTTTTAGAATTTGAGCTAGACTTGTCCAATGAACTCCAAATTTGAAACACAAGTCTAATATGGCCTAAGATTTCATGGAAAAGAGTCGGAACTGAAATACGACCCCTCGGGGGTACTATAGCAATATACGCGTATTTCGGAGAAAACCATTAAACGAGTTTATTAATGGCTATACATTTATTATAACCTAGAGTTATGTTATATGAGACTTTAGCATTATAGAGTTAATTATATTGGGTATTTATATATACTACTTGTATAGGTGGTGCTTCAAACGTTATTGAGCACGGGAAAGGAAAAGACGTACGTGAAGCCTAGTGAACCGTAGTAAAACCAATGTGAGTTTTATGAGGATTTCTATAGTACATAGCAATATGTTATTTTCAGAAAAGTAAGATTTCCAAATGTTTATAAATACTAAAGTTTGGAAAATAGTTTTGAATGAAGCTCTATACAAGGGCTTAGTGTTTAAAACAGATTTTTAAAGTATGGTTTGCAAGGTATTTTGAAAGAAGTTCCTTATGGGAACTAAGTTGTCAAAATCAGTTTTTTTTAAAGTATTTTCAGTAAAGAGTTATAAAATGTTTGAGTAAGAGTTGTTTACAAATTGTGTCCCATTTTGACCAATTTGAGATGAAATGAAGTAAGAATTAAAGAAAGAAAGAAGTATGAGCCAGTTGTCCGGACTAGGATCACCCACATAATCGGGGGATCAGAAGACACTACTGGGATGGTACCTCCCGTCGCGAAGTAGTTGTCTAGCTTAGTATACCCTTGTGCTTGAATCCGTTCCAAGTCACAAAGGGGAGACAGAATGAGCATAACCTAGCGGGTGGATCTGTTCTGTCCCGCGAGGTGAGCTAGTAGAATGAATTAAACTAAATTAATTCATGAGTTTCAGTTGATCACTAGAAAACGAGAAAGAAAGCAGTTTTTAAAGAAAGAGATCAGTTTTGAGAAAGAATACAATTTTGGTAAAAGAAAATAGTTTTGAGAAAGAATACAGTTTTGATAAAAGAAAGAAATTTTGAGAAAGAAAGTATTTTTGAGTTTTGAAGATAGAAAAGAAAAGAGATTTGAGATTTATTATGTAATAAGTTCTAGTAGTTTACTTGTTTATATTTCAAGTCTTAAAGCAGAAAAGTTTTGGGTCTAAAACCCATATTACTCACGAGACTTTATGTCTCACGTATTATTGTAAATGCTATGTACTTAGGTGAGATGAGTAGGAGCTGGAGTGGGACCAGTGTGTATACAGTAAGTTTAAATTATGGTTTTCTGTATTGAGTCTGTAATACCCTTTCAGAATAAAGTTTATAAAAAAAACATTTTGGTGACTTTTCATGGTCACGTTTTGTAAAATGTTTTGTAATATAAACTATATTAAATTATGGTTTTGAGAAAGGGGTGTTACAATATCTCTCCACTTAAAGATCACCGGATATTATCGTCTTAACATTGCTCGTGATATAATCCATGAAGCAATTTGTTAAGCGCGGGTTTATCCAATACTCAAATCTCTATTTTCTAAGTACTCATGAACGTTGCAGCAGTCTCACTACAATATCTAACTCTTTAGACAGTCTGCAACCAATTCATGACAGTCTTAGTTCATACTTACTTCCTAACAGTATGACCGACTGTGGAGTTTTAAATAATCTAATTATTAAGGAAGTTAAACATGCAAATATAGAAACACAGAAATAAACAATTGACAAAGGCAGTAACAATACTCATTTATAAATCTCTATTATAAAATCACCGAGTCAATTATATTTATACTGTTACAAGTTTCTAATCTATCTAATTACTAAAACTAATATCATCCTTCAATCCAATGCTCCGAGCATGCTGATTGTGCTTGATCCTATTCAGAGCCTTAGTCAAAGGATCTGCAGGATTGTCCTCGGATGATACTCGCTTAACCAGTAAGTGCCCTTCTTCTACTTGATGTCGAATGTAGTGGTACTTTCTTTCGATATACCTAGACTTTCCATGGTCTCGCGGTTCCTTTGCCAAGGCGACCGCTCTTTCATTATCGCAGAAAAGTTCCACCGGCTCCTGAATGCTCGGGACAACTCCAAGGTCCCCGATGAAATTCTTCAGCCAAGCTGCCTCCTTAGACGCTTCACTTGCTGCGATGTACTATGATTCGCACGTTGAATCAGCCACCGTTTCCTGCTTGGAACTTTTCCAAGTGACCGCTCCACCGTTCAAAAGAAATACCCAGCCCGACTGGGACCGTCCACTGTCCCTATCTGTCTGGAAACTGGCATCTGTATATCCACTCACCTTTAACTCATCACTGCCACCAAGGACTAATACCATATTCTTTGTCCTTCACAGATACTTGAGTATGTTCTTGAGTGCAATCCAATGTGCTTTTCCAGGATTACCCTGGAACCGACTAACCATGCTTAGTGCATAGGATACGTCGGGACGAGTACATGTCATAGCATACATGATCGACCCTACTGCCGAAGCATAAGGTACCCGACTCATTTCAGCTATTTCCTCATCGGTACTTGGACATTGAGTCTTACTCAATTTAACACCACTTAGGATTGGTAACTCTCCCCTTTTGGAATTTTCCATGTTAAATCTCTTTAACACCTTTTCCAAATATGTACACTGGCTTAAACCTATCAATTTTCTCTTTTTATCTCTAAGTATTCTTATCCCGAGAATATAAGCAGCTTCCCCTAGGTCTTTCATGGCGAAACACTTCCCGAGCCAAGCCTTAACATTATGCAAGGTCGGAATGTCGTTTCCTATGAGCAGTATGTCATCAACATATAGCACCAGGAAAGTAACTATACTCCCACTAGCCTTGACATATACACATGACTCATCTTCACTCCTAGAGAAGCCAAACTCTTTGACTTTCTCATGGAAGCAAAGATTCCAACTGCGAGATGCTTGCTTCAACCCGTAGATTGATCTTTCAAGCTTACATACTTTATCAGGGTGCTTTGTGTCTACAAAACCTTCTGGCTGACGCATGTAAACATCTTCAGTCAGTTTCCCGTTAAGGAAAGCGTTTTGACATCCATCTGCCAGATTTCATAATCATGGAACGCATGTATGGCAAGCATTATCCTGATTGACTTAATCTTGGCTACTGGTGAGAAAGTTTCATCATAGTCAACCCCCGGGGTTTGAGTGAATCCCTTCGCAACCAGCCGAGCTTTATAAGTATGCACTTTTCCATCCATGTCAGTCTTCTTTTTGAAGATCCACTTGCATCCGACTGTCTTTCGACCCGGTACATTGTCAACCAAGTTCCAAACTTGATTGTCATACATGGACTTTATCTCGCTGTCCATTGCCTCTTTCCATTTTGCAGACTCGGGGCCTGCCACTGCTTCACGGTAGTTAGCTGGCTCATCCAAATTAGTCAATGTACGATTACTGACTAACGTGTCTCCGTCCGAAGTAATATGGAAACCATAGAACTCGGGCGGCATGCTAACTCTACCTGAACGTCTAAGGGGCAACGAAATGTCGGTGGGTCCAACAGGAACTTCTTCCTCATGTTGGTTGCTAGTTTCTTCTAAGGTTGTTTCATCGGGCGTCTCCTGAATTTCTTCGAGATCGATCGTACTCCCACTGTCCTCTTTGGATATGAGTTCTCTCTCTCGAAAGAACCCCTGTCTTGCTACAAAGACCACGTCCTCGCTCGGTCTGTAGAACAAGTATCCAAAAGACTGTTTCAGGTATCCGATGAAGTAACACCTATCACTTCTTTCTGCGAGCTTATCTGAAGTATCTCGTCTCACGAATGCTTCACAGCCCTAGACTTTGATGTGTGCCAACGAGGGAACTTTCCCCGTCCACATCTCGTGCGGTGTTTTCGCAACCTTCTTGGTTTGGACAAGATTTAGGATATGGGCGGCAGTCTCTAAGGCATACCCCCAGAAATGGATTGGAAGTGAGGCTCGACTCATCATGGAACGAACCATGTCCAACATGGTTCGATTTCGTCTCTCTGCAACACCATTTAGCTGAGGTGTTCTTGGAGGCGACAACTGTGAAACAATTCCACATTCCTTGAGGTAATCGAGAAACTCGATACTAAGATACTCACCGCCTCTGTCGGATCTAAGCATCTTTATCTTTCTGCCTAATTGATTTTCCGCTTCATTCTTAAACTATTTGAACTTTTCAAAGGTGTCCGACTTATTCTTGATTAAGTAGATATACCCATATCTACTAAAATCGTCAGTAAAGGTCACATAGAACTGCGTGCCATCTTTAGTGGTTGTTCTGAAGGGACCACACACATCTGTGTGTATGATATCCAACAGGCCTTCACCTCTTTCAAAGGAACCTTTGAATGATGATTTTGTCATCTTGCCAAGTAAGCAAGATTAGCATACACCATCCGACCCGAGGTCAAATGATTCCAACACTCCATCCTTTTGGAGTTGGGCGATGTGTTTCTTGTTTATATGGTCAAGGCGACAATGCCACAGACATGCCTTTTCTACACCGCTTGAAGCATCAATAGTTAAAACATTTTTACCACATCCTAAAAACATTGTCAACACACATAATAGATTCATACACTCCATCACAAGGCATAGCATTAAATATAAAAACATCATTTTTGAAAACCGAAATTGAACTATTCAATTTATTAAACTCGTAATAAAAACCTTGTTTAAACAATGCATGAAACGAAATTATGTTCTTTGCCATATCAGGCGCATAGCAACAATTATGTAATTCTAATCTAAATCCACTACTCAGCATCAGTCCATAAACACCGATCTTGGTAACAGGTGACGTTCGCCTATTCCCCATGACCAGGTTCAGTCTGCCATGCTCTAGCTCCCTACTTTCCTCTAGGCCCTGCAAATCAGAATAGATATGAAAACCACATCCTATATCAAGGACCCATGAACGGGAAAAAGATGAGTTATTAGATATAGAATACGTACCTGCCTGTGACGGTTTCACTTTACCGTCCTTGACATCCTGCAGATACGTTGGGCAGCTCCTCTTCCAATGACCCTTCTGCTTGCAGTAAAAGCAGTCGGCCTCTTTGGGGTTCCGAACATGTGGAATTCCGGAAGACTTACCTTTCGGGGCACCGCTGGATGACCCGACATGAGTCTTTTCCCTCCAGTTTTTCTTAGGAGGGCCTTTCCATTTCTTTCCCTTTCCGGAGCCAATAGCTAGGACAGGCAGGTTGATAGGGAGCACAGCCTTTCCCTTCATCCCGTCCTCAGCCGTACGAAGCATGCGGTGTAACTCAGCTAGATTTGCCTGGTTGTTGTTCAAATGATACGCCAGTGTGAACTGGTCATAAGAACTGGGCAAGGAGTTTAGCACTATGTCAACTGCTAAATCCTCATGGACAGGCATCTCCAGCTTTCTAAGCCTTTCCACATAACCATGCATCCTCTGCACATGTGCACAGATGGACTCGCCCTCCTTGGGCTTGCTGTTAGTGAAAGATTTTACAACCTCACGCCTTTCGATGCGCTCTTCCTTGCGAAACCTTTCCGCGAGCTCTTTGTGCATCTCGTAAGGCCAATAGTCCTCATAGATACGCTGCAGTTCAGGGTTCATAGTAGCGATCATGATGCAAGCCACTTTGGTTGCATCATCAGAGTGTTTAGTGTACTCAGCGATTTCCTCGGGAGTAGCGGTTTCAGTGTCCACATCAACAAGCTCGGTTTCTAGAACATACTCTTTATGTTCAAACCTTAGAGCCATTTTGATGTTGCGGATCCAGTCATTATAGTTAGTGCTGTCCAACGTTACTTTTGAGCATAACGACATAATCGAGGTGACATTACCGGGATTTGAGTGGGGAACGGATTGGTCAGAAGACATCTGCACAAGAAGAAGGTAGTTTTAAGTAGATAGAATAATAATAATAATCCTCATATTCACCCAAGAATCAATACAAGGCTAGGATCCTACAATAACAATCTACAATACCAAAAAGGGATGCCGTAATCAATATTGCAAATTTTATAAGGTAGGCGAATGACGATTCAGCCAATTCCACCGCGGAAACATAATCATATTATAATGGAATTCCTAGTTTCTTTGAGATTTACCGAACTGTTCGATAGCATGTTTTAATCTCGGGAATGCCCCGCTGTTTGTGACTGGGATACCGAGGATCACAAACCGGGTGAGAATAACCATGCAAATTGCTTGGTACTCTTGAAGTCAATTGTCATCTCTAATTAACGTGCCGGTAAACCACACACGCTCCGTTAATAATGACAAAATCAAGAAACCCATTGCGACTCTTTGCGGACCCAGTTGGCGTGCCGGTAAACCACACACGCTCCACCAACGTTCCACAAAGTGCAATGTGCAATTTCATGGATTAGCACCAATTCACATTTTTAACCTAAAGTAACTAGATTGGGATTTGTTTAGGGTTCTAGTACTTTCAATTATAGCATTATACTTTTAAGAGGCTTAGCGGTTCTATCATACCCGTTCGGCTAACGACACTCGACTGACCAGGAGAGCGGTGGGTAAGAGTAGATACCCATTAGACTAACATTTTATAGTCAGTCGCCTTATACCCTCTTTATAGGACAGTTTTGTGAATGAGGCTTACTAGCGGTAGACTAACCAATTTTCTTATATATATTAAATTAACTTTTAATTATAAATATATATAAGATATATTTTAATCTCATTAAAATATTTTAGAATTAATTTAATTCTAATTTTCGCAAATTATACTAATTTTTTGAAAATTTTAATTAATTCTTTAAACTGATTTAATTGGTCTTTTAATTAATCAATTAATTAAACTAATTAAATCTAGGTTACAGATTACCAAATTAATCAAATTAATTTATCTCTATTGGTCCCATGAATCTCGAAAAGTACAAGCCAAAACAAAAGAGTTCAAGTTATTTTAATTGATCTTGTTACCAAAAATAACAACACATAATTATGGCAAGCAAATCAAGCAATCAAGGGGGACCAAAGGAGGGTGGCGGCTAGGGTTAGGAAACCCTAGCCTTGGTATCGATTTTAGGCCATCTCCATGGGATGATTTTCGCAAAACACCCAAGGCACAAAACAGTTCAAATCAATTCACAAGAAAACAAGCTAGCTCTGATACCACTGAAGGGTTTCTATGCAATTAATGAACACAAAAATACCTATGGTTCACATGCAACCCTAATATTGATCTATGTTTTCTTCTATGAAGATTAGAAATAAAACCTAAAGGATACAATTCAATTCTAAAGATGAATTAGGAAAACCAACCTTTAATCTTATGATCCTTTTAAGCAGCAGCAAAAGTATCCTGCCTCAAATGCAAGTCACACCCAAGTGATGGAAGAATTAGTCCAGCAGAGTAACACAGAAAGAAAGATGGCGTGAATAATGAGGTGCCAGGGGGTTCCTTTTATAGCCTCCTAGGGTTACACCTGAAACCCTAAGGAGCCTCCAACAGGACAAAGCTTTTGACCACTTGGACCAGGCTTAACAAAACCCTAATTAGGGTTTCGCCAAACCCTGGAGGAGCCTCCAGGGTGGCGCCATTTTGGCCCCTGGTTTTACCTGGTCAGTTATTCAACTATTGAATAAATGCCAAACCAGTCCCTGCACCTTTTAATTAATTAATTTAATCTCTAAATTAAATCCAATTAATTCTAGATTAAATCTCAATTAATTAATATAGTTTGTAATTAATATATTAACACTTAAATATATTAATAAACCATATATATTTTTTCTATTGATTTATTATACAATTAATAAATCAATTATTCTCTCTACTGAACTATATATCTATCCTCCATCTATGAGGGCAACCCAAATGGACTTTGCTTTTATTCATAAGATAAATACAATTATAAGTCATGGCTTAGACACCTAATCCAACAAATCCATCCAATTATCCCATGGCCTGGTCGTTCAAGAGATTTCTAGAAGATCAAGCTAAGAAGAACTTTGCAGGGATGCAGACTACTTCTTCTTCTTTCATAAAGAAAGCCAAGGGTGTCATTAACCCTCATACAAATAAGACCATTATAAATGTTATGTGTCCCCCTACTGCTAAAGTCAAGTCAGTTCCTATATCCAAGCGTTTACCA
This sequence comes from Cichorium intybus, assembly GCA_023525715.1. Classification (NCBI taxonomy): domain Eukaryota; kingdom Viridiplantae; phylum Streptophyta; class Magnoliopsida; order Asterales; family Asteraceae; genus Cichorium; species Cichorium intybus. Next base: position 83,658,141 of record CM042014.1, on the reverse strand, counting down.
GATGGTACTCTTGATACCATGGAGTTTTGGGCATACGATGCAGCGACCTCTACTGCTGTGATTCGTCTGAAGAATAATAAATTTTTTCTGGTTGATCCAAGAGATCTTTTGAAGTTTGGAGAACCAGATATTCACAGATTAGCGAATACGCAGATTATGACAGAGAATCCACTTTTTGAGTCGGCTGCTAAGGAATTTACTGGAATGGCTGCAAAAATTTTCGAGAAGAAGCTTTGGGGTGGGGCATTGGAGAATGCAGACAGAAAGCAATAAACCAAGGGGATAGTTTTGTGCTTTGGGCTTGATGTATAGTTGATGTATAGTTGGGCTTGTGTTGGGTCTAGTATAGTTGGGCTTGTGTTGGGTCTAGTATATTAGTGATGATTGTAGCCATGTTCTAGGTTAGACATGGGTGAATGCGAGATTGGTTGTGTCTAGAGAGAACACACGATAGTTTTCTGCAACATCTTATGTACTCGACAATTACTCAATAGAATTGTGTGCATTTGAAGATCTATTCATTTCTTGATTCTTGTTCTTAATTGAATCTGATTTATTGCTTGATTGAGATTCCGCATTAATCAAGCTTTTGGATTGATACCGTGTTAAAGATAGTTTTTGGGACTTACAATGAAAGAGTTGAGAAAATCACAAATCTTCTAGTGTCTTTCGAAGTTCTCGAACATGTTATTCCTTCCAGGGTTCAACGCGATCATCTAGTAGAAAATGTCATTAGCTCATTGACGGATGGGGTCCAGACCAGAAGTCAGAGCGGATACGTCAACGAATGTCTGTATTCATGTTTCATATCCTAATTCAAGCCGAAGAATGTTGAGATGGCACTTAATGAACCAAGCTGGGTTGATGCGATGCATGAAGAGCTGAACCAGTTTGAAAAACTAAAGGTCTGGCTATTGGTAGAGCTCCCCGATGGAAAGAAGTCTCTGGATACAAGATGGGTGTTTTGAAACAAGCAAGATCATAGTGGGGTGATTGTGCAAAACAAGGCACGCTTGCTTGTTCGTGGTTTCAGATAGTCAAAGGTCTTAATTACACTGAGGTATATGCTCCCGTGGCGCGCTTGGAGGCAATTCGCATTTTCTTGGCATATGCTTCCTTCATGGGTTTCACCGTGTATCAGATGGATATCAAAACTGCCTTCTTGTATGGGGATGTCAAAGAGGAAATCTACGTTGATCCACCACCGGGGTTTGTCAATTCAAAATTTCCAAATCATGTGTATAAACTGGATAAGGCACTCTACGGTCTTCATCAGGCTCCTCGAGCTTGGTATGCTACTTTGACCGAGCATTTGTTGAATCATGGGTACACGAGAGGCACAATTGATCAGATGCTATTCATCAAACGAGAAAAGATGGATCTAATTGTCGTTCAGATTTACATGGACGATATCATCTTTGGATCTACGTGTGAGACTTTGTGCATAGATATTGAACAAGTAATGATGAAGCGGTTTGAGATGAGCTCTCTGGGAGAGATGACGATGTTTCTCGGGTTTCAAGTTCGTCAAAGCTCCTCGGGTATATTGCTGCATCAATGGAAGTACGTCAATGACATTCTCGAGAAGTTCGGGTTTCGAGATGGAAAAGGTGCTGCTACTCCAATGGCTGAAAGACCCCTGCTGACATTACATCCGGATGGAGAATCCGTTGATCAAACTCTGTAGTGATCAATGATTGGTTCTCTGATGTATCTGACTACCAGCAGACCTGACATAGTTTTTGCTATCTGCCAATGTACACATCATCAGGCTAATCCTAAACTCTCTCACTTAATTGCTGTTAATCAAATTTTTAGGTACCTTAAAGGGAGATCGAAATTAGGTCTCTGGTATCCTAAGAATCGTGAATTTGATTTGTATGTTTTTTCTGACAGCAATTATGGAGGTTGTTACATTGACAGGAAATCTACTAGCGCTGGATGTCAATTTTTTGGAGATAGACTGATTTCATGGCAGTGCAAGAAACAACAGACCGTGTTGCTGCATCGGCTTGCTGTTCTCAGGTCATCTGGATGCAACATCAACGGCTAGACTATCGTTTGAACTTTCTTGATACTCCTATCTTTTGTGATAATGATGCTACAATTCAAATCGTTAAAAACCATGTTCAACATTCTAAAACCAAGCACATTGACACTCAAAGTTCATTTTATTCGAGACTGTTTTGAGCATAAACTAATTCATTTGGAACAGATCCACACAGATAACAATGTGGCGGATTTGTTTACAAAACCTTTTGAAAATGCTCGGTTTGATGTGCTTGTTGGTTTTCTCAAGATAATTCGTTTCGATGACTAAAAGATAATGTTTGTAAAGTTTGTACTATATTTTTGTTTTCTAGTTAAATTTGTTCATTTTCGTTTCTTTCTGTGGACAAATTTAGGGGGAGAATTAAAACAACCAAAAATTATAAATTCAAAAATATGTTTTTTTCCTTATAAAATTAAGAAAAATGCAAAAATATGTCATTTTAATATGTTTTTCCTTATAAAATTAAGAAAAATCCAAAATATGTTATTTTAATTCCTTTAGTTAGTTTCTTTTAAATTTGCACAAATTTGCACGATCGTCAATGTTCTTGATTTATACCAATCAGGAATACAGATCCATCCCTTATGTCAATGATGTGTCTCACTATCACCGTGATTTACTAAGACATTGCCTTACCCTATCAATCAACGACGCACTGAGCTATACCACTCACTGCTGAGATAAAACATCATGTGCTGATGATTCTCATTGGTACACCACAATGAGTATGAAGCACTAACAACCTCTCTTAACCCAACCTTAAGTCTTCTAAAACATAACTTCTAGACACTTTGAGTTAAGGCACTCACTGTCGAGAGTTAAAAACTCTGTGCCGATGGTTAGATTGCGTACCGTAGTCTATCACACGCACCAATCCATTCTTACCCACTCTATCTTCTGATGCAAGAAATAGACGATTCATCATTTAAAACCAAATGTTGATGATATTTCGAAACTCTATGCCTATGATCTTTGCTATAACACCAATATTAAAATTGAGGCATCAGCCACCTTTCTTACCTACAACTCTTCTAATTTAGGATTGTATGATTCATTGTACTATACCATACAATGATGACAATTCACAACTCTAGCTGATGGGTATGTCTCGTACCAAGATGTTTTACACGCTCATACCGTTCTTAAACAAATATTCTTCTAATAAAGATGTACATGATTCAATGTGCTTTTACCTCGCATTGATGAAACATCGAAACTCTAGGTCAGTGATCGCTATTGACTACAACAATAGCTGTGAGACCCCAACACTTCACCAAAACCCTAACTGGCACCAGGATGGTACACTCCGCAGAGATCTAGATACCATTGAACGTCTCGCCAAGAGCTAGTTAACTTGTTATCTACATTGAGATCTTTGATCAAGGATGTGTAGGGACCAAAATCAAAACGGCCTCGAGTAGTCCTCCGATAGTTAATCAATCATAGTGCGTTCCTCCGTGTTCACACAGATACTGCGAGTACTCTCCTCTTGAGCCAAGGCTGGGTTCTTGAACAACTGTGGCGAGAAGGGTCTTTATGACTATGTGATCCACAGGATTTTTGGTCATAGTTATGTTTCAAGAAGCACCAGTAATAGAAGAAGTAAATCAAATAAAGATAGTCAAGTGATGGAACGAGAAGTGAAATTTAATTTTTCAACACAACATTTCAACCCCGAAGCAAGGTGAAGCTATAATTTTTGTGACGAATTGCGTTGAAGCCTCCTCAATCAATTTTGTCGCTGTCTATGAACCTGCTGAAGTGATCAAGAAGAATCAGACTCTACGTTTTGTCAAAGTGAAAATTCAAAAGTCGGATATGCTGATTTCAGAACCTATGCAAGAAGCCTTTACACCATATGTGTGTTAAAAGTCAAATTTTGAAGAAATTCCAACTGCATCTCGTAGTCAAGTCATGAAGAGATCAAGGAAAGAGCCGAAAGTCAATGTCAAGGGAAGTTTGAAAAGAAAAGAAAGCATTAGACCAAGGGGGAGATTATAGGATATATTTTAGTGGTTTATGCTTTTCATTTAATGAGGCTTATTTTGGTTTTAGAAGACAAATGGGAGTTTTTGGCCTAGCACCGATAACTCTGAGTTCTCGGCATGCCTGGACAGAAATCGCTTATTGATTTCGGTGGGCTTATATGTTCTCGGTGGGCTTCTCTCGGTGGACTTAGATATATGTGGGCTTTTTGTATTAGGTTAGTATATAATGTGTATTTTCAGCCATAATTGGTGTTGGTCGACAGGAGCTTTGAACGTTTATAGAGAGAGTGATGGATCAAGAACCTTATGTACATGTCAGTTAATACAATTGAATGCATTGAAGGTTAACCATGATTGTGTTCTTATTGATAATTGTTTCGGATTCATAGCTTGATTAGTATTCCGCAATTAATCGAGTTATTGATTGATACCGTGTTAGATCTAGGAATCGGGACTTACAGGGACAGTATTTTCCTTGTTAGGGGAAAGAAGCGCAGAATTTTGTTGGTAGAGGTTAACCAAGTGGAGTATGCTAGCGCTGTTAGGTTTTTTGCAAATCAATAAACTTAAACCCTAAGTTCACATGCAACCTACATTGGATCTATGTCTTGACTATTTGAACATGTAATATAAATCCTAAGGCCAATCGACATTTACTAAAAAGAATTAAAGAAGAAAAACTAACCTTTAGTTGATTTCTTGAAAACTAAGCACCACAAGTGTCGTGCCTCAAATGGAATCACATCCAAAGCAAGGAAGTCGAACAACAGAAATCCAAAGACACTAGAGAGGAAGTGGCACAGAAAACAGGTGGCCAGGAGCCCCTATTTATAGGCTACAAGTGATTACCAGATAACCCTTAGAGATAAACCTCATTTGACTTCAAACTGAGATAAACCCTATCTCTAAGCTCTTTTCCGGCTGATTGATATGCGCGTCGCGGCCATATACACGCGCACCGCGCGTGTCCAATTCAACTATTGAATAGTCACAAATTTACAAATTTAGCCCCTGTACTCTTGATTAATCTAATTAATGCCCAAAATTAATCCAATTAATTTCTGATTAATTATTAATCAAATAATACTATTTCTAATTAATATATTATCTTCATAATATATCAACAAGTTATTTGTATTGATTTATTAATCACATAATAAATCAATCTCTCTCTCTCTCTATCTCTCTCTCTCTTTATGTCATTCTGTCAAACTACCTACTATGAGGGCAACCCAAATGGACTTCGCTACTATCAATCAGGTAAATACAAATTATTAGTCATGACTTAGACACCTAATCCAACAGTCTCCCACTTGGATAAGTCTATGACTATAATTGCTAGATTATCTTCTAATTGATTAGCAAATTGTAGCTTCCAAAAAGCCGCTGCCGAACTCTAACCCAGTCAGTTCTGTCCAAAGATAAGTGAGCATATGATCCTCCGTCCAACAAGATATTTTCCGGACTTGAGACATGGATTAAGATCAATCTCAGTCCGATACTCTGTTTCCCGATTTCTGATTTGCATATGACATTAATACTACTAATTGAACACATCAATTTAGTCCTGGTTGGCCAACACTTTCAGTCAACTTCAAAATCATCGAGAGGCCTACATATATCTGTTTCCCATTAGGGTCAAGGAACGAATAAGCTTTGACTCATATGCTTATATCTTTTACCAATCAAATTGCTCACAACAACACGTTTTATAACATCGAGTTACCGATGCGTTTTTGCATTATCAATGAACAAATGCCTTGCAAATTATAAGTCATATGTCTCTGCTTCAAGATCACAATATGTTATCATCTCAAAATTGCTTGTGGTATAATCCATGAAGCAATACTTTGAGCATGGGTTTATCCAATACTTAAATCTCTATTTTCTAAGTACTCATGAATGTTGTAGCAATGTCGTTGGTATGTCTAACACCTTAGACAGTCTACAAACCAATTCATGATAGTCTTGATTCACTACTCACTTCCTAAAGTATGAGCGACTGTAGATATTTGAATAATCATATTATTCAGGAAGTAAAACATGCAAAGTTGAAACACAATGATAAACAATTGACAAATAGTAGTAAACAATACTAATCAATAATTCTTATTATTAAATCACCAAAGTCAATTACATTTACATTGTTACAAGTTTCAAAACTATCTAATTAAAAAAAATAATATCATCTCGCAATCCAATACTCCTAGCATGCTGATTGTGCTTGACCCTACTCAGAGCCTTTGTCAAGGGATCTGCAGGATTCTCTTTAGATGATACCCTCTTCACAAGGAGGTGACCTTCTTCTACCCTATGCCTAAGGTAGTGGTACTTTCTGTCTATATGTCTGGACTTTCCATGATCTCTCGGTTCCTTTGTCAAAGTAACCGCTCCTTCGTTATCGCAGAAAAGTTCCATAGGCTCCTGAATCGTCGGGACTACTCCAAGGTAAATGAAGAAGTTCTTCAGCCAAGCCGCTTCCTTTGACGCTTCACTTGCTGCTATGTACTCTGATTCGCATGTAGAATTAGCCACCGTCTCTTGCTTGGAACTCTTACAAGTAACCGCTCCACCATTTAAAAGAAATACCCAGCCCGACTGAGACCGACCATTGTCTCTATCTGTCTAAAAGCTGGCATCAGTGTACCCAGTAACTCTCAATGTATCACTGCCACCAAGGACTAAAACCATGTTCTTCGTCCTCCGCAGATACTTGAGAATGTTCTTAACAGCTATCCAATGAGCCCTACTAGGGTTTCCCTGATAACGACTTACCATGCTTAAAGCAAAGGACATATCAGGGCGAGTATATGTCATAGCGTACATGATTGACCCTACTGCCGAAGCATAAGGTACCCGACTCATGTCAGCTATCTCCTCATATGTACTCGGACTTTGAGTCTTACTCAATTTTGCATTGCTCTGGATAGGTAGCTCTCCCTTCTTGTAATTTTCCATACTGAACCACTTTGGTACCTTATCCAAATATGTACTTTGACTAAGTCCTATTAGTCTCTTCTTCCTATCCCTCAATATTCTTATCCTGAGAATATAGGTAGCTTCTCCTAGGTCTTTCATGGCGAAACACTTCACAAGCCAAGACTTAACATCTTGCAAGGTTGGAATGTCATTTCCTATGAGCAATATGTCATCGACATACAGCACCAGAAAAGTGACTATACTCCCACTAGTCGTGACATACACGCAGGGCTCATCTTCGCTCCTAGAGAAACCAAACTCTTTGACTTTCTCAGGGAAGCAGAGATTCCAGCTGCAAGAAGCTTGTTTCAATCCGTAGATTGATTTCTCAAGCTTACACACCTTATTAGGATAGTTTGCGTCTACAAAACCCTCTAGCTGATTCATGTAAACATCCTTCGCCAACTTTCCGTTAAGGAAATCGTTTTGACGTCCATCTGCCAAATTTCATAGTCATGAAACGCAGCTATGGCTAGCATTATCCTAATAGACTTAATCTTGGCCACTGGTGAGAAGGTCTCGTCATAGTCAACCCTCGGGGTTTGAGTGAAGCCCTTCGCAACCAGTCGAGCCTTAAAGGTGTGTACCTTTCCATCCATGTCGGTCTTCTACTTGAAGATCCATTTGCACCTAACTGTCTTTCGACCTAGTACATTGTCAACCAAATTCCAAACTTGGTTGTCATACATGGACTTGATCTCACTTTCCATTGCCTCTTTTCACTTGGCAGACTCAGGGCCTGCCACTTCTTCCTTGTAGCTAACTGGCTCATCCAAATTTACCAGTGTCCTATAACTAACAAATGTGTCACCATCCGTAGTTATATGGAAGCCATAAAACTCGGGTGGCATGCTAACTCTACTGGAGTGTCTAAGAGGTAATGATATGTCTGCCGGACCAACAGGAACTTCTTCCTCTTGTTGGGTGCTAGTTTCTCCTAAGGTTGCATCATCGGATGATTCCTGAATTTCTTCAAGGTCAATGGTACTCCCACTGTCCTCTTTGAATATGAGCTCTCTCTCTCGAAAGACTCCTCGTCTAGCTACAAATACCACGTCCTCGCTTGGTCTATAGAACAAGTATCTAAAAGACTGTTTCAGGTATCCAATGAATAAACACCTCTCACTTCTTTCTGTGAGTTTGTCATGTGTCTCTCATCTTACGAACGCTTCACAACCCCAAACTTTGATATGTGCTATCGAGGAAACTTTCCCTGTCCACATCTCGTGAGGTGTTTTGGCAACCTTTTTAGTTGGGACAAGATTGAGGATGTGGGCGGCAGTCTCTAAGGCACACCCCAAGAAGTGGATAGGAAAAGAAGCTCGACTCATCATGGAACGAACCAGGTCCAACAGGGTTCAGTTACGCCTCTCATCAACACCGTAACTGTGGTGTTCCAGGAGGTGTCAACTATGAAACGATTCCACATTCCTTAAGATAGTCAAGGAACTCGATACTAAGATACTCAACGCCTCTGTCGGATCGAAGCATCTTTATCTTCCTGCCCAATTGATTCTCAACTTCATTCTTAAACTCTTTGAACTTTTCAAAGGTTTCTGACTTATTCTTGATCAAGTAGATATATCCATATCTGCTATAATCATTAGTAAAAGTTACATAGAACCGACTGGCATCCCTTGTGGTTGATCTGAAGGGTCCACACACATCTGTGTGTATGATTTCAACAGACGTTCACCTCTTTCACAAGTCCCTGTGAAAGGTGACTTTGTCATCTTGCCCAACGGACAAGATTCGCGTACATCATCCGACTTGAGATCGAATGATTCCAACAGTACTCCATCCTTTTGGAGTTGGGCGATGCGTTTCTTGTTGATGTGCCCAAGAAGACAATGCCACAAGCATGCCTTTTCTAAACCATTAGAAGAATCAATTTGTAACACACTATTACATAAATTGTCTACACAAGTCATTGTTTTATACACACCATCACAAGGTAAAGCTTCAAAAATAAAGGTACCATTCTTATAAACATAAATTAAACCATTTAAATTATTAAAAGAATATTGAAAACCATGTTTGAACAATGCATGAAATGAAATAATGTTTATTGTCATATCTGGAGAATTACAACAATTTAATAATTCTAAACTAACAACACTATTAAGCACTAAGCTATAAACTCTGATCTTTGTTACAGGTGACGATCGCATATTGGCCATGATCAAGTTTAATCTCACATGCTCCACCTTCCTACTTTCCTTTAGGCCCTGCAAATCAGAACAAATGTGAAAACCACATCCTGTGTCAAGGACCCAAGAACTAGAAGATGATGAGTTTTTAGAGATAGTGTATATACTTGCTGATGATGGCTTCACTTTGCCATCCTTGATGTCTTGCAAGTATCTGGAGTAGCTTCTTTTCTAATGACCCATTTCTTTGCAATAAAAGCAGTGGGCATCTTTGGGGTTTGAGACATGAGGAATGCTAGAAGGTCTGGATCTCGGGCCATTACTGGATGACCTGACTTGAACCTTGTCCTTCTAATTCTGTTTGGGAGGACCCTTCCTTTTCTTTCCTTTTCCTTGTCCAATTGCAAAGACAGGAGTGTCCACTGAAGGTACACCTTTACCCTTTAGCCCGTCTTCTGTAGGCTGCAGCATGTTATACAGCTCAGCCAATGAGGTCTGGTGTTGTTCAAATGATATGCCAGTACAAACTGGTCATAACAACTCGGCAAGGAGTTAAGGACCATGTCAATGGCCAGCTCCTCATCGATCTGCATATTCAGCTTCTGTAGCCTCTCCACATAACTTTGCATTCTTTGCACAATAGTGCAGACAGACTCTCCGTCTTTAAGCGTACAAGTCATGAGGGCTCGGACTACTTCACATTTCTCCATACGAGCTCTCTTGCGGAACTTTTATGCAAGGTCCTTATGCATCTCATATGGCCACTAGTCTTTGTATAATATTTGCAATTCAAGAGTCATTGTCGCAACCATGATGCAGTCCACTTTGGTCACATCATCATAGTGTTTCTTGTACGAGACATATTCCTTCGGAGTGGCTGTGTCGGGGTCAACTTCAATAAGCTCTTTGTCAAGAAGATACTCTTTGTTCTCAAACCTTAAATCCATTTTCATGTTCCTCATCCAGTTATTGTAGTTCGTGCCATCCAATGTCACTTTGGAGCACAATGAGAGGATTGAAGTAACGTTACTGTTTTTGGAGTGGAGTGCGGGTTGGGGAGCAGAAGCATCAACAGAAGACATCTATAAAAGAAGGTAGTTTTAATTAGATATTAATTCCTTAATATTGACCCAAGAATAATAATTAAGGCTAGGACCCAACTATATAATTCACAACTTAGAAGAGGGATGTCGTAATCTAATTGTAAATTTTATAAAGGTAGGTGAATGACGATTCACCAATTCCACCGTGGAATTTAATCATATTAAGTGAAATTCCTAGATCTTTGAGATTTATTAGACTGTTCAATAGCATGTTTTATCTCAGACTATTGCTCTTCCGTTTGTGACTGGGATGCCGAGGATCACAAACAAGATGTGAATAACCATGCAAATTAGCTTGGTAACCTCAATGTCAATTATCATCTCAAATTGATGTGCCGGTAAACCACATATGCTCCATCAACAATGATAAATTTGAGATACCCATTACAACTCTTTATGAGCCCCTATTAGTGTGTCGGTAAACCACACACACTCCACTAATGTCTCATAAAGTGTAATGTGCAATTTCATGGATTAGCATATCTTTCACATTTTTCCTAAAGTAACTAGATATGTGATATATATAAAATTGGTTCTAGTACTTTGATTAATAACATTGTACTTTTAATGAGATTAAGCGGTCCTATCAAACTCGTTCGGCTAACGACCCTCCACTGATCAAGAGAGCGGTGGGTGACATCGCAGCGGTCGTCGTGCGGTCAAAAATAAGAGAAATACCTAACATACACTAGCACAGTGGTAGTCAGGGTCGATCCGCAGGAGTTATGTGGTCAAGACAGGTGACAGATTACCAACTATAGTGTCACGCTATAGTCAGAGGACCTAGTTCCTAACTTTTGACAACTTATCCCAAAAATCATAAATTAAAACAATTCCAAACAAACATAGACTAAACTAAACTATCAACCAAACCTAGTCACTTACTGAAATCAGAAGTACATCTCAAATTCAGAAGCAAGCAAAGGCAATCAACATCAATCACAAACCAAGCACAAACTAAACCAATAACTAAAGTCCAAAAGACAGTCACTGGCTAAGTTCAAAACCAAAAAGCTAACCCTAGTTGGTCACTGAAATCAGCAAGGGAAATCAGTCCAATCAAGGTCACACATGCATCCAAACACAAACAAACATCCACAATCCAATAACAAGCATAAATACCGAAAAATCAACACTTAACATAAACTGAATGATTATTATTAACCAAAACAGATTCCAAGTGTTCAAAAACAGTAACCAAACATCCAAAACAGAAGCTAGAACTAGATATCAATGGTTGTCACTCCCAAAGATACAAGCCTATGATTTCTAACTATTAAACGAAATGAAAATTAAAGCTAAAAACATAGAAATACCAATTAATGGTTCTTGAAGCTGAATCTCGGAGTCAAAGAGCCTTGGGGGTCGATTTTACACCAGGTCTTCGCTAATTTTTTCGACCTAAATGGCTCTATTTATAGTTGCAAAAATCTCGAGGCCGCGCCGTGCATTTATGGATCCCGCGTCGCGCGTAGGGGTTTATCCCCGTTTTCTCGGAATTTTAATTCTCTACACCGCCTAAGACCCACGTCGCGCATTGGTAATTTCCGCGGCGCGCGTACGTCTTTTCCTGATTTTTCCTTGATCTTCAAACTTCTTCCAAATTGCACGCTTTTAGTCCTTGTTTTCATTATTTCTTTCCAAACAAGTATTGGCACGAAAAGTGAGAATACCATGATATATATGATATAATTTCACTAAGAATAGGGCTCAACAACGACTAAAATATGTGATATTACTAGGCGTTGTCAAACACCCCACACTTGTGCCTTTCTTGTCCCCAAGCAAGAGTGTTTTTAATATATTCTAACTAAGACTCAAACAATTTTTGACTGTGTTTAGTTTCAAAGCTTATTGCCTTATGAGTTAGAGTGAAATAGTTTATGAAAACATAATTAGAATGTTCTTTGGAATTCATGGCTTCCTAGAGAACCCTTGATTACAAATTTTCTGTCCACAACGAAGTGTACTTACTCATTCAGATTCTAAAGGCCATTACGGAACTATCCATGACTTTCGATGTTGTCCGTGTAGCGAGCTTTCAGAAATACCATCCCAGACCAGACGATCTTAGGTGGTAAGGTGCATAAATGCCTCTTCGAGGCCACCCTTTTCGGACCTGCAGGCTCGAACAACAAAGGCCACTGATTGATAATTCCTTCCTAAATTCCAATCCTAAAACAGTCCAATCGTCTAACTCCTAAAACTCAACTTGTTTGACTTAACTAATAGCATGATCACAACTACATAGTATTTCTCGAAAAATACTAGTTCTATAAACAATCACAAACTATCCGTTTCAAAATTACAATCTAGTAAAAATTTTGAAAAAGTTGCTAAAATTTTGAAAATTGTCATTTCTGCAAAAATTTCAAAAACAAACTCTTTCGACCGTCCACACCCCACACTTAAAATCGTACAACGTCCCCGTTGTACAAAAATTATTTAGAACAAGGGAGAAAGAGTTATCCCTTTGGACGGTAGATCGCTTGGTTGGTACTCGGTATCACAGGTACAAATTACGAACAAAAAGGTCCTCGATTTCGTGTTCTGGAGTTGTAGCGCAACAGTGACCACGCCGGTGATCAAGACAAGTGGAGGGGGTACGGTGACCCCACACTTGCTTGAAGCAACTCCTCCCATTTTGGTATAACATGCATGACTCAACAAAACATTAAATGCAAACAAAACAAACAAATAAAATATAAACAAACAAAAGATAGTGATGTCATAAGTACAGTACAAATATCCAAAAGAAAATAAGAAAATACATCAATCGCCACCTGGCGGCCTAGAAGAACCAGCCTCATGATCATGGGCTCGGGCTGGGAATGGTCGGGGGCGGTGTCCCTACTGTGTGGCCAACTCCAAAAGTACTCCCCCGATCCACTCCAGCTGCTCCTCCATCCTGGCGACTTGCTCCTCCAGTCGCCTCATCTCTGTCACCTCCGGCTGTGGCTGCGGTGCTGGATCTGCTAGTGCCGCCGCTCTCTGGCGTCTCCTGCCCGGCTGGGCGTAAGTTGGCTGGGGGTCCTGGGGTGCCTCAGTCGCCACCCTCACAAACTGGCCCGGGCGCTGCTGCTCAATGAGCCCCATCTTCTCCAGGGCTCGCGATGTAGTGCGAACTGGAGGTAACGCGGTCAAAGATGCAACAACCGGAGCAGTAAGAATCCGGTATGAACGGGCCAAGCGGGTGATGAAATATCCATGGCCCAGAGGACTGCTGGCGGATGCACCTGTCGCACGGGTGGACAGGGCGACGGCTAGGGCGAATGGGAGGTGAAGGAACCTGAAGGGGTCAAGGAGAACCCTGAGATAAGTCATGTCATCGCCGGACACCTTCTCACCCCCTCCCTATGCATGATGGAGGTGGAGACAAAGTGGTGCATGAGTCTGTGAAGCGGATCAAGAAGATGGCTCTCTCTGGATGTCCCTGCCTCGTAAAATACATTGGACAATGGTGCCCAAACCTCCATATTGGCAGCCCTCTCGGGCTGCCTCTATGCACGCACCCATGAACTGCGTGAGGTGGCGATGCTGCAGGTCTGCCTCGGTGTATATGTCGGTGCGCCTCCCAAACTCTCGGAGACTGCACTCCCTCTGTGCTCCCTCCAATCTAAACCGTATCAACCTGGAATGAGGATCTGTCGAGCCCGGTGCAAACTAGACGGTGGATAAGAACTCCAAGAGAAGCTCTGTGTAGACTGTGTCCTCCTTAGTGGCCATCAGCCTGTCCCAGCCTCGACATGTGAATGAGGCATCCCCGTGGGTCCATGTGTGGTGGAGGAATGGCTCAATCTCTCCCCAAAGCCCTGCGTCCCTGAGGATGTCCCGGTCAATGACTGTCGCCTCAAGAACCCGGCGACCTGCTAGTGCGTCCCTCCTCGAACTGTACTCCACGGAGCTGGCTGGCCCCTCGGGAAACTGGAGGAACTGGTGATCTAATCTGAACGACATCTACACAAAAGGAAAAATTTTTGCAAATTCAGTCCTTTTCTTCTCTACCGCACCGCGGCGCGGCGCGGTGAGCGGCTGTTTCAAAATCCAAACTCTATCTCGCGATTTAACCTGTTTAAACTCAATCCAAATACACTACAAGGTAGCCTATGTGCCGACTAACTCATCTAGGGTCTTTATTTGGCAAAATAAACACACTACGAGTCAGCATTTGCGATTTCTAAGTTTTGAAGTTTTTGGAGAAAGCGTCCAAATTAACCACCTAATCACTAGTTTTAACAAGTAAAAGCTAGTTAGAATGACGTACCTTGGTAGTAGGAATGAAATGAGTAAGAAAAAACACGAGAAATTTTTGAGTGATCAGAGCTCCGAGGCGTGGTGTGTGTGAATAGTGTCGCTGTTTACCTTAATATCAAAGAAATCCGACCGATCAATTCCCACGGCGTGGAAATGAACAACCCGCGACGCACGTGTCCCCAAATCAACCCCTGCGCATCGGGTTGGTTTACGATCCCGCGGCGCGCGAATGAACAAACCGCGGTGCGGTCATCAAAATTTCAAATTCTTCAAACAACCCCACACTTGCCTTGGACCAATAATACCTTCAAATGACGATGATATAATTCCCTAATTATTCCTAAGAATACAGTACCTAACCTATGAAAAGATGGGTTGCCTCCCAACAAGCACTAAGTTTAACGTCTTCAGCCAGACGTATTACTCCTCTACAGCTACGATGGATCGTATGCCTTCTTCCTTCGCTGATTTTCAGTCACCACTGTCCCTTTGTTGATCCACTGCTCTGCAAACTTTCCTGGGTCGAATGGCTTGCCGGTCCTTCTGCTGTTGCCCGGTTGTCATTTTCTGATTAATTCGCGTGAATGCTTGGAGGTAGCTTTGAACCTCCAAGCTCGATCCTTCCTTCTATATCTCTTCAAAGTCAAAGGCTTGACATGAAGCGTGCCCAGAGCCGCTCCCAGTAGTTGTTTTGCAGATCTCATTTTTCGAGTGTCCCACATGCTATCTTTAGTTTGCAATTTTGGCTTGCAATGCCAATAAATATTTTCCAATCGAATGGGATCGGAAGGCAACATATCGGGATGCTTCCATATGTCCTCATCGATGGTATTGATTACATCTAATTCTCCATTCATGAATGGATCATGAGTGGCGATAAAATCATGTTTATTATTTTCAAAAACCAACTCGTCAACATCATCCTCTTGATCATCGTCCAACAGGTGGGTCGGGACCAAAAGTGGGCGACTGGTTTCATCTGGTGGTGGTATAACGTCACCCATCACCAGATCCTTATTTTTAAAATGCGCAAAATTCTCAAAAATTGTAGGTTCGGGGGTAGTATTGTCATCTACACACCCTTCCCCAATAATATCAACAACTTCAACAATTTCGGGAGTTGTTGGGTTGGGGTCTATACTGTCACTTACAGACTCCTCCTCAACATCCCCATTAACCAAATTGTCTGGTGATGGTATGGATTCACTCATCACCAGATCAACATTTTCAAAAACATCAAAAACATTAAAAGCTGTTGAGTCAGGGGAAGTATTGTCACCTACAACCTCTTCCTCAACAACCGTTTCGACCATCTCAGTGATCTCTTGACTTTCCCAAGGCGTATGCCCTTCCATCACATATTCAGATGATGCAGGTGAAGGGTTTTCTAGCAAACAATGAACACAAAAACTCTTATGGTTCACATGCACCCTAGAAAGATCTATGTTTTCTTCTATGAAGATAATAAACTAAAACCTAAAGGCCAACAATAATTTCTAAAGATCAAAACAAGAATTACCAACCTTTGAATCTTGTTCTTGAAGCTAGCAGCACAAGTGTCCTGCCTCAAATGCAAGTCACACCCAAAGCAATGGAGAAGACAGTTCAGCAGAGTTCTCTTGATGAAAAGTGGCGTCAATAATGGGGAGCCAGAGGGTTCCTTTTATAGCCTCCTAGGGTTACACCTGAAACCCCAAGGAGCCTCCAAGTGGGCAAGCCTGTTGACCACTTGGACCAGATCCCCAAACCCTAATTAGGGTTTTCGCCAACCATAGAGAAGCCTCCAAGGGTGGCGCCACTTTTGGCCCCTGGACTTCTCTTTGCCAGTTATTCAACTATTGAATAAATACAAACTAGTCCTCACACTTTTAATTAATTAATTTAATCACTAAATTAAATCCAATTAATTCTAGATTAAATCTCAATTAATTATTATAGTTTCTAATTAATATATTAACACTTAAATATATTAATAAACCATTTAATTAATTCTATTGATTTATTACACAATTAATAAATCAACCTTTTACTCTACTGAACTCTATCCTGACCTCCAGCTATGAGGGCAACCCAAATGGACTTTGCTTCAATTAACAAGATAAATATAAATATAAAATCATGGCTTAGACACATAATCCAACACTCTCCCACTTGGATAAGTCTATGACTTTAATTTATCTTCTGATTAATAAACAACCTGCAGCTTCCTAGAAACTACTGCCGAACTCTGACCTAGTCAGTTCTGTCCATAGATAAGTGATCATATGATCCTTCGTCCAACAAGATATTTCCAGACACGAGACATGGATTGAGATCAATCTCTGTCCGATACTCTGTTTCCCGATTTCCGATTCTGCTTATGATTTTCGGACTTCTAATTGAACACATCAATTTAGTCCAGGCTGGCCAGCACTTTAGTCAACTTCAAAATCATCGAGAGGCCTACAGATATCTGTTTCCCATCAGGGTCAAGGAACGAATAAGCTTCGACTCATATGGTTGTGTCTTTTACTTACCAAATCGTACACAACAATGCGTTTGTAACATCGAGTTACCGATGCGTTTTCGCATTGTCAATGCACAACCGATTCGTAAATTTCAACTCATATGTCTCCGCTTCAAGATCATACGATATTATCGTCTCAACATTGCTCGTGATGTAATCCATGAAGCAATCTGTTGAGCGTGGGTTTATCCAATACTCAAATCTCTATTTCTAAGTACTCATGAACGTTGTAGCAGTCTTACTGCAATGTCTAACTCCTTAGACAATCTACAAACCAATTCATGATAGTCTTCGTTCATACTTACTCCCGAAAAGTATGAGCGACTGTGGACCTTTTGAATAATCAAATTATTCGGGAAGTGAAACATGCAAAGACGAAACTTAAAATCTGACTGGTAGCTTACTCTTGCTAATTACCAAGTCTCCACGAGGTAATCACCAAGTCGGATTTTGCATAAAACTATTATCGGTTTCTAGATTCCTTTTAAACTATTTAATTCGTGTTATGCATCTATGTCTACTTGAACTTTCACTCTTTCTATGTATTCAAATGTCTATCCGATCGGATATCCTACCGATGATATTTCAATTTTGGTCATACCGTCATTCTCACTAACAACTCCATTCTATGTACTGTGACTTTCCATGGTTCTCGGGTTTATTAGTCCACATGACTGCACCCTAAGACTATTTCGAGGTGTTACGATGTGCCGGTGAGCCACACGCGCTCCATCGGAATGCCAACGAAATTCCTTAACCATTAAGTCCTTATTTGAAAACTCTTTTCAAATTGTTATCAACATTCACCCCAAATCATTTTCCAATGATTTCTCATGTATGTACAAAATCCATTAAGTATTCCCAGCCAGGTCATATCCTGAATCTGACTCAGTATGCGCTAAGCATTAAGTCATCAAGACATGTTCATGACACTTCTGATCGATCCAAGAAACTTGTTGGATTCGATCCAGTCCTATTCCAAACCCTTTTGGAATCTTAGGATTACTCATAATCCTTGTGTCACGACCTTTAATAACTATATCCTTTCGGAGACTTTTTCTCATGCATCTTGAATCTTATCAAGATCATGCTTATTAAGGCCAGGTCTATACTGATGACAACATCTATCTGATAGATGTCTATGGATTATGTGAGTATGCTGCACCTTCTTTGTATGCCAAATCATTACACTTTGTAATGACAGGAAACTCTTTTCCTGAGCTATGCATCTTGAGTCTCATCAAGATCATCTTGGCAGAGTTTCGATCTATCTCATAGACGTTTATAACCACCCGAGCATGCCGTATCTTTATTAAGTCTTTCATAGCGATCCATCTCTTAACACCAAGTCATTACACTTTGTAATGAAAAGAGACGTTTCCTAGAAGCATTGTGTAACACACATATAGAGATAGATAACAGCAACACTCCCACTGGCTTCGACACGGTTATGGACTATTCACAAAATCCAGAGCTTATGGCACATATTTTGAGAATCCAAACCTTTCTGACATCTTAATGGATATCCTTCAGCCCTTTCTCAAAATCCAATCCTTTGGCATATTTTGAGAATCTGAATATCCTTTCTTGCGAGATGCCCACGGGGAAATCCCGGGCCCATATACCTTTATACAGGCATATTCTTTGTGAGTCCCTATTAGTGTGCCGGTGATCCACACATGCTCCACTAACGACTTACAATATGCAGTATCCTTTCGGATTTCATCTTCTATTGAGAGTGCTTCTCTTGGAGTCAATTACTTGACTCTGAGTATCGTCTCACTCAACCAGATGTTCTGAAGGTACGTTTCTGTCCATGTTGGTTTCTTTTGATGATTACTCCCACTGGTTTTAAGACCAGGTGTAGAATCAATCAAACTGTCACATAGACTGTATCTCGTTCTAAGGTTCTCTTAATTGGCAGCAACCGGGCTCACCAATGCTTCCAAGTAGTCGGATTGTAAATCCGTACCAACTACAGTGTTTCACCACTATTCGGTATGTCACCCCGATCATAACTACTTATGACGGTGATCAATACTACTGGTCAAGAGAAGATTATGTCAGTATTAAAACAGAAATCTGATTTCTGCTCTAAGCCTAGTGATGACTAAGGGTTCTTTCACTTGGCTAATCCTGAACTCATTCAGGACTGTCCCAACTCCCACTGTTTCCTTAGAACATGAGTTCTTTCTAAAAGAGCTCTTCTTTTACAGGTACAGCGGGATAGCCAGTGAAACGACATTTCTGATTAGGTTCGGGCTGGTCATGAGGTTCGGACGAACACTACAAGACCCTGGACCTTTAATGTACAGGTGGGACAATCCCAGCTTTACATTTCAGACAATGTCTGCAAAACCTACTTAGTCGAAGGATGGGGTTGGAATATGGTCTGACTGGTTTAGTATTCTATGTATCGGAAAGTAATTGGCAATGTATCTCATACATTGAGGATCGAACCATTTCGACCAACGCTCCATCATCTTCCCTAAGACACATTATAACTATTAATGTTCTTGGAAGGGAATAAAATGTGAAACATTTTCCCAGTTTATGTTGTCACTCATGTTCTGTGGGTCTTGTACTTCCTTTGAAGTCCTTGAACTGTTCAAGGTTTCAATTCAATCACTTCTTCTGATAAGCGAAGCCATATTTGTCATACCGAATAACAAATATTGCAAAGTATAAACAATTGTGTTCTATTTGAAGATTCGAGCAATACACAGCAACTGATGTGTCCGTTGCTCCTAATCTCAAACTCTTTTACAACTCTATGTAAACTTATGACTTTGTTAATTTTGTTCAAGACTTGCAATCTTCAGTTGACTCTAAGTCAACTGATTCCAAAATCCTATCCTTTGGATCTTTGGGTGATTCATTTCTTGCCACATGTGCTTTATAAAGAACTTAATCATCATATGACTCTAAGTCAAATGATTCCAAAGTCCTGTCCAACTGGATCTTTGGTTGATTCATTTCCTAACACATTAAGAACTCAATTCATCATGTGACTCTAAGTCAAATGATTCCAAAGTCCTGTCCAACTGGACCTTTGGTTGAATTGATTCTTATAATATTCACTTTAACAATCATAAGGAGCACAATTCCTAAAATCCAAACACTTTGGATGTATCAATATTCAAGTTATTACTAATCATGCATTCAACACAATCATACAACATTTCAAGGATATTTCAAACAACATGTGTTAAAATAAAATTGACAATTTTATTAAAACAAAATCCTTGAACAATGTATTATATGATAGGCAATGTCATACGCATCTGATAAGTTAATAACATGATTTCAACATCTGACTAAACTCTAAAACTGCATGAGCTTCAGATCCAATCTGAATATGCTCTTATGAAACAACATCCCACATCCTACAGAGTCCATGCATACAGAGCAAATGTGAGAAACACATCCTGTATCAAAGAACTAAGGATCAGGTGTTCTGAGTTTTAAAATATTCCTGAGTTGCCAAACTGTTCGGCTTCGGAGCATTTTCCAATCTTTCCGTAACTGTGTCCCACCCTGTGGATTCCCAGTTTGAACCATCGAGGAACCGGTCCAGACGATCTGGATCATTTCTTGATGTGTCCTATTACTGGACTCAATCCCGAAGCAGCTGAATCAATGGAACTATGCTTCTCTATGAACGACTCATACAAAGTCAATATTGAATGCATATCCACGATTGTCTTATCTGGTTTCCCTTCCTGTATATCAGGATGAACGGATCAGTGAGTTGAGCTAATGCTTTAACTCCCGATCAAAAGGGGACCAAATTTATACAGTTCACCTATGTGTCTCTCAGTCTTGAGAACATGTGAACTGGTGCTACTTCCTGCACACTTCAAACTCTTTGAAGATCTTAGCTCGTCCTTTCTCAACCAGTTCATGGAACTTTTCCACAACTAGTTGTGTTAACTTATCTGACCCTAGGAATTCTAAATTCCTGCGGAAATCGGGGTCAATGATCAATAGTATTAGGTAACGAACTTTCCTTGATTTAACAATCAAGGAGTCATGCTCATCACAAGCTACTGTGTGACGTCATGCTCTGGGGAGCGGACACTCAGTCAGATATGGCTTGCTAGCAAAACAGAGAACTATTCTCTATTTATGAAGCCATTAAGGCCAGTTAGCCTTTCCATATTTAGCAGGTGCTTTCTGATGCTATTAGAAATAGGTGAAGGAGGAGAGGGAGGAGAATAGACACTTGATTCAGACATCTACAATACACAGAATTTATTAGTTTAATTTTTCCTTTTAAATAATTACCCAATTTATTATTTATTAAGGCTAGGACCCAAAATGCCCCAACTATGGTGTGAAGAGGGATGCCGTAATCACAACATAATGGTCATTAAGGTAGATAATACACTTATCAAATTCATCTTATGAAATTCCTAGATCTGTTGAGACACATTGAACTGTTCAATGGCATGATTAGTCTCGGATGTGCCCCACTGTTTGTGACTGGGATGCCGAGGATCACAAACCGGGTGTGAATAACCATGCAAATTTACTTGGTACTCTCGAAGTCAATTGTCATCTTTAATTAACGTGCCGGTTAACCACACACGCTGCGTTAATAATGACAAAATCGAGAAACCCATTGCAAGCCTTTGTGAACCCCTATTGTGTGCCGGTTAACCACACACGCTCCACCAATGTTTCACAAATTGCAATGTGCAATTTCATGGATTAGCACCAATTCACATTTTTAAACCTAAAGTAACTAGACTAGGATTTGTTTGAGGTTCTAGTATTTTCAATTATAGCATTATACTTTTAAGAGGCTTAGCGGTTCTATCAAACCCGTTCGGCTAACGACACTCGACTGACCAGGAGAGCGGTGGGTAAGAGTGGACACCCATTATACTAACATTTTATAGTCAGTCGCCTTATACCCTCTTTATACGATAGTTTTGTGAATGAGGCCTACTTGCGGTAAGAGTAACCAATTTTCTTATATATAAATAATTAACTTTTAATCATAAATATATAAGATATATTTTAATCTTATTAAAATATTTTAGAATTAATTTTCTGAGAATTTTCGCAAATTTATTTCTATTTTTCGAAAATTTTAATTAATTCTTTAAGCTGATTTAATTTATCTTTTAATTAACAATTAATTAAATTAATTAAATCTAAGATAGATATTATAAATTAATCAAATTAATTTTCTATCTAGAAACCTAGTAGGTCGAAATTTGCATGCAAGGCAATTAGGGTTCCAGTTATTCAATTTAGTAAACTACCAAAAATAACAACCAACTAAATTAGGCAAGCAAATCAAAGGGGAAACAAAGGGTGGCGGCTAGGGTTAGGAAACCCTAGTCATGATTTCGACCAAAAACCATTCCAAGAAGTGTTTTTCCCAAAAACACTCATGGCACAAACAATTTATGCAGTTTATATCAAACACAAGAAAACAAGTCAATGCTCTGATACCACTGTATCACTGAAGGGTTTTCTAGCAAACAATGAACACAAAAACTCTTATGGTTCACATGGACCCTAGAAAGATCTATGTTTTCTTCTATGAAGATAATAAACTAAAACCTAAAGGCCAACAATAATTTCTAAAGATCAAAACAAGAATTACCAACCTTTGAATCTTGTTCTTGAAGCTAGCAGCACAAGTGTCCTGCCTCAAATGCAAGTCACACCCAAAGCAATGGAGAAGACAGTTCAGCAGAGTTCTCTTGATGAAAAGTGGCGTCAATAATGGGGAGCCAGAGGGTTCCTTTTATAGCCTCCTAGGGTTACACCTAAAACCCTAAGGAGCCTCCAAGTGGGCAAGCCTGTTGACCACTTGGACCAGATCCCGAAACCCTAATTAGGGTTTTCGCCAACCCTAGAGAAGCCTCCAAGGGTGGCGCCACTTTTGGCCCCTAGACTTCTCTTTGCCAGTTATTCAACTATTGAATAAATACAAACTAGTCCTCACACTTTTAATTAATTAATTTAATCACTAAATTAAATCCAATTAATTCTAGATTAAATCTCAATTAATTATTATAGTTTCTAATTAATATATTAACACTTAAATATATTAATAAACCATTTAATTAATTCTATTGATTTATTACACAATTAATAAATCAACCTTTTACTCTACTGAACTCTATCCTGACCTCCAGCTATGAGGGCAACCCAAATGGACTTTGCTTCAATTAACAAGATAAATATAAATATAAAGTCATGGCTTAGACACCTAATCCAACAGCAGGTTCACAAACCATATCATTGGTAGAAAAGTTACTCACCTCAGGTTATGGCGAGGGTGATGAACATTTCCAACTTTCCTCTAACTGATCTAAAGAGGCTTGCAATCTTACTAGAGCATCAGCCTGGTCCTTTTGCACTTTTTGGGTGTTATACATGAGTACCCAAAGTCGGGCCCAAATTACAGGATTTTCAGGTTGAGATGACTCCTCGGTCCGCCATCCATTGTCATTGAATGATCCATTGTAGCAATCATCCTCGTAATAGTTGTCGGCCGGATTTTCATAATACTAATAATATTGATCTGGGTACATGTAATCTCCCATTATGAAGACCTACACGTACCAAAAACCAAAAAACTAAAATCAAACATCAAAAATCAGAAACTAAGTCCTACAGATCACCTATTCTCAATCTCACAACTCCCCGGAAACGGCGCCAAAATTTGACATCGCATCGGTCGTCGTGTGGTCAAAAATAAGAGAAATTCCTAACACACACTACCACAGTGGTAGTCAGGGTCGATCCGCAGGAGTTCCGTGGTCAAGACAGGTGATAGATTACCAACTATAGTGTCATGCTATAGTCAGAGGACCTAGTTCCTAACTTTTGACAACTAATCCCAAAATAAACTAAAACAATTCCAAACAAACATAGACTAAACTAAACTATCAACCAAAGGCAATCAACATCAATCACAAACCAAGCACAAACTAAACCAATAACTAAAGTCCAAACGACAGTCACTGGCAAAGTTCAAAACCAAAAAGCTAACCCTAGTTGATCACTGAAATCAGCAAGGGAAATCAGTCCAATCAAGGTCACACATGCATCCAAACACAAATAAACATCCACAATCTAATAACTAGCATAAATACCGAAAAATCAACACTTAACATAAACTGAATGATTATTATTAACCAAAACAGATTCCAAGTGTTCAAAAACAGTAACCAAACATCCAAAACAGAAGTTAGAACTAGATATCAATTGTTGTCACTCCCAAAGATACTAGCCTGTGATTTCTAACTATTAAACTAAATGAAAATTAAATCTAAAAACATAAAAATACCAATTAATGGTTCTTGAAGCTGAATCTCGGAGTCAAAGAGCCTTGGGGGTCGATTTTACACCAGGTCTTCGCTAATTTTTTCGACCTAAATGGCTCTATTTATAGTTGCAAAAATCTCGAGGCCGCGCCGTGCATTTATGGATCCCGCGTCGCGCGTAGGGGTTTATCCCCGTTTTCTCGGAATTTGAATTCTCTACACCGCCTTAGACCCGCGTCGCGCATTGGTAATTTCCGCGGCGCGCGTACGTGTTTTCCTGATTTTGCCTTGATCTTCAAACTTCTTCCAAATTGCACGCTTTTAGTCCTTGTTTTCATTATTTCTTTCCAAACAAGTACTGGCACGAAAAGTGAGAATACCACGATATATATGATATAATTTCACTAAGAATAGGGCTCAACAACGACTAAAATATGTGATATTACTAGGCGTTGTCAATGGGTGAGAGTGAACACCCATTCAACCGCCATTTTATAGTCAGTTTCCTTATACCCTCCTTATAGACCAGTTTTGTGAATGAGGCGTACTAGCGATTTGACTGACCAATATATTATACATATAATATCAACTACTTTTAAAATATTATTGGCTTAATCCTTTAAATTTTCGTAAATTAACTATTAATTTAAATTTAAATTTAAACCTTAATTGATTTAATATTAATCTTTTAATTAAATAACTAAATCAGATAGGCATCACAAATTAATCAAATTAATTTAATCCTATCCTTAACCCACTAGATTTCGAAAATAACACAGAAGGGTTTAACGTTATCCATTTATTAATTAATCACAATTACCAAAAATAGAAAACCTTCTAAAACTCTAGAGGCTAAAATCGCAAATAAGGGGGGAGGGGCTAGGGTTTCGAAAACCCTAACCCTAAAAATTGATTTGGCCTCTTTTAGGGTTTAGTTTCTATAAACCCTAAATTTAAGGAAAAACAATTCAAACAATTCAAACAGAAAACAAACAAATGCTCTGATACCACTGTTAGTTTTTTTGCAAATAAATAAACTCAAACCCTAAGTTCACATGCAACCTAGATTGGATCTATGTTTTCACTATTTGAACATGTAATATAAATCCTAAGGCCAATCGAAATTTACTAAAAAGAATTAAAGAAGAAATACTAACCTTTAGTTGATTTCTTTAAAACAAAGCACCACAAGTGTCGTGCCTCAAATAGAATCACACCCAAAGCAAGGAAGTCGAACAACAGAAATCCAGAGAGACTAGGGAGAAAGTGGCGCAGAAAACAGGTGGCCAGGAGCCCCTATTTATAGGCTACAAGTGATTACCAGATAAGCCTTAGAGATAAACCTCATTTGACTTCAAATTGAGATAAACCCTATCTCTAAGCTCTTTTCCGGATGATTGATACGCGCGTCGCGGCCATATATACGCGCGCCACGCGTGTCCAATTCAACTATTGAATAGTCACAAATTTAGCCCCTGTACTCTTGATTAATCTAATTAATGCCCAAAATTAATCCAATTAATTTCTGATTAATTATTAGTCAAATAATACTATTTCTAATTAATATATTATCTTCATAATATATCAAAAAATTATTTTTATTGATTTATTAATCTCATAATAAACCAATCTCCCTCTATTTATGTCATTCTGTCAAACTACCTACTATGAGGACAACCCAAATAGACTTCGCTACTATCAATCAGGTAAATACAAATTATTAGTCATGGCTTAGACACCTAATCCAACAAGAGCATGTGTGAAAATATGCAATCGGGGGATGTTGGACTATTACAAGGAAATTGCATCGATGTGGATTGTATATCATGCGATGCGCTACATCATGGTCTGGATGTCGTGCTGATGCAACACAAAAGGGTCATAACATATGCATCAAGTCTTTAGTTGACTGTTGATATGTTGGTGTGTAGTTAGTACTAGACGGGTCTAGGCTAGTATATAGATGTTGTGGGCTTGACGTACTGAGCAATATAGGGATGCCCGACAAGACGTACTAAGCGGATACTGTGACAACCATCAATTTCGGTCAACAAAAGTCAATAAAAGTCAGCGAAAGTCAACAGAAGTGTAAATTGGGTTAAAATGTGGAAATTTAATTTTCATAACCTTGATATTGTATTATTGGATATTATAATACTAAATACGCCAGTTTGAATCAATTATCGGGTAAACGCTATAAAATACATATAATAGACTACAGTAGCACAGAAATTCGATAAAAGACACGAATATTATTTTGGTAAGTAATATTCATAACACGATGTATTCATGCTTACGAATCTGTAGACGTATAGAACGTCGAAAGTGGAGTTCGCATGCAAAAGTTACAGCAGTTTAGTAGCTGGGAACAATAAATATACACCGGAATTGGGCATTTAATGCATTATATAGCATGTCTTAAACATTAAGTATGAAATATTGGAACACGTTTTATAGAGCATAATATGATCTAGTATTTAATGTTATAGTTCGACTATTTTTCCAGTAAAATGTCATATACCGCGTATTCGGAAGTTTACTGCGGTTAAACGCCCATATTTCTGCAAAACAAATTGGGAAAGGATTTAATTACGTAGTTATTGATATTATTTTCAATAATATTGATTTACATAATAGTTAGTAATTATATCTCCCAAATTTATAAAAATACACCACACATCTTACCACACTTTTATAAAAACCCAAGCTTTTATAAAAGAGGCTAATTAGTTTTTATAAAAACTAACTAGAGACAAACTTTATCTCTTTATAATCATCTGTTGGGCCCTATTTTGTGGTTTATGCTTTGTTTAATAGTCTTTAGGTGTTTTTTTGGCTTTGGGCTTAATGTACAATGGGCTTGTTTGTGGGTCTAGTATATATAGAGGAGTTTTAGGCGTTTTCTAAACCAATGAGTGGTTCACGAGTTTGGGAGGGTGGCAAGGTAGAACTCGAGTGTTTTGGTGTTAGATCTTATGTACTCGACATTTGATTAATACAAGTGTGTGCATTTGATGATCATTTGATTCTTACTTCATCTTATTTATTGTTTCTTGATTATCACACGATTAGTATTCCGCAATTAATGGTGTGTTTGGATTGATATCGTGTTGGATCTAAGTTTTAGGACTTACAAGTGGTATCAGAGCCTCAAAACTTGTGTTTTTGGCAGTTTTGGTATCAATTTTTTTTCGAAACCATTGCTTGGATGTTGGTGTTTTTGGCGTTTTTGGAGTTTTTGGACGTTTTGGGTATTTGGTGTTCTTCGTGTTCATCAATTATCCGGAAAAACTAAGTGTTTTGGTCCTTAAAATTCGAAAATTAAGAACAGAACGTGTTTTTCAGACATGATTTGGAGTTTTCGGCGGCTACAAAGCGTTTTCGGATTGGGCACCCTGTGATTTCGGCGGCTGCTTTTCGATTTCGGTTAGGGTTTTTGTGATTACGGCAGCAGTTAGTTGTTTTCGGTGCAGATTCGTTTTTTAGCAGTGTTTTTGGTCTGTCTGAGATTTCGGCCCTCGTTTTCGATCCTGTAAGATTTTCAGTTTAAGGTGTTTTCGGCCAGGTGTTTTCGACTTTCAAGGTTTTCGGTTGAGACAGAATTTTTGACTTGAACATTTTTCGATAAAAATTTCCTGGTTTTCGGTTCAGAAGATTTACTCAATGGAGATGACTACTACAATGCATTCGGATTTGGACTCCATCATGGGGACTACCACTCGAATTCCCGGCTGTTGTCTGCTGATGGGTTTCTGGGTGGAAGTTCATATTCGAACAATATGTTAAGATGAAATACATAAAAGTGTGGAGAAGCATCTAACGAGGCCCAGTTAAAATTACAATCACGTTGGAAGATGAGGCAAAGACAGTGATTGATAAGCCAATTGAAACTTACACGGATGAAGAGTTTGAAAAGGTTAAGGCAGATGAGAAAGCTCTCGCCACTCTTACCATGGCACTGTCTCCTGATATCGCCCAAGGCTTCAGGGAGTACAAATATGCTAAAGCTTTATAGGAAGCACTGATTGAAGTGTACGAAGGAAATGAGGACATGAAGCAAAGCAGGCAGGATTTGCTTCGTCAGAGATTTAACATGTTCAATCACGTCCTTGGGGAGGCATTAGAGGTTCAATTGCAGTGCTTCATCACTCTAAACACTGAAATGAGAACTGCTGGAATTGTGTTGTCCCGTTCTGAGATAACTAAAAAGCTGCTAAACTCTCTCCCGATGAACTGGGATATGAATGTCTCAGTGATTAAGAAGACCAAAGACCTGAACAAGCTCTCCCTGGCTAAAGTAATGGCTATCATCAAGGCTTGTGACATGGATGACAAGCAGCGCAAGATCAATCATGTCAACTCTTACTCATCTACCAAACTGGGTGCTTCCACCAACACTGCATTCTCTGCTCTTCCAGCACATCATGTTCCTCCACCTTCCAGTCTTCCTATGGCATCTCCAGCTCCTTCCGTTCCAAGCCCCGTCACACAATCAACTATTCCAGCTCCAGCTGCTGCCAAGGGAGCTGAGGAAAACATGGCTTTAATGACTAGATTTATGAACTGTTACAATACATTTGTTGTCGAAGAATTGGTTCCTCCAGTCATGATTGGAGAACTTGACCAAATCCATCCTGAAGATGTTGAAGAGATGGATATTTCTTGGAAAATAGCAATGGAAGTCTTTAGAGCCAAGAAGTTTACTCAGCGAACAGGGAGGAACAACTGGGGAATGAACGGGGACAAGAAAGTGGGCTTTAACAAGAGTAAGCCGAGGTGTTACAACTGTCACGAGCCAGGGCACTTTGGTCGTGAGTGCACCAAGCCAATAGTGGAGAATAATAATGCTGAGAGGACCCTGGTGCCAACTGGAGTCAATAGAGAAGCTGCTCAGAACACTGAACGTGCTATAGTGGCTCAACAATTTTTTTGGGAGGATCAAATGCAAGCACTGAACCTCACTAAAGATGGAGGAGATCACCTGGCACAAATTGAAGCTGATGAGAATGAACATCTGGCTGAAGAGAAGATGATGAAGCTGCAGTTCACGTTCATGGTCTCCACCACTCTGAGCACCAAAGAGGTTAGTGAAGTTTCTTCCTCTCAATCTTGCATAGATAAGGTTAATAAATATCGTGAACATAATGATAATTTAGTTAGAGAAGTGTTTGACCTTAAAAATGATATTTATAACCTTAAAAAGAAGCAGAAACCCCTCTTAGAAAATGTAGAAGCTCAAACAAAAGATCTAAAGAAACTTAAACAAGAATACAGTGAAAATGTTGTGACCATCTGTTTGCTAAAGAGAAAATTGCCAATTTAACTGCCGAACTTGATGCATTAAAAGAAAATTTTAAAGATGCTGATTTTACTTTTAAGAAATTTGATGTGTCAAGTATGACTGTTGAATCTATGATTGAACATCAGTTAAAGTGGCAAAACAAACATGGTGAGGGTTTAGGGTATAAAAGTGTTCCACCCCCTTTCAACGATAACTATACTCCTTCCCTAGAAACCCAAGAAACAGAGCAGCCCACTGTAACCAGGCCAGTTCATAATGATCCATCCACCACCACTGAGATTGTTAAGGTGAACAATATTGATGCTTCGACCTCATGTGCAGATAAAATGAAAGTGGAGGATGGGAACAAGGAGGACAAGCACGATTTTATTTTTGATTAAAATTGTTCAAAGACTAATATTTCAGTTTCTTCTGTTTTTAATAATTGTGTGAAACAAGACGTTAAAACTGTTAAACTTTCAAAAATTCGTGGTGATATTGTTGTTAAGAATTTTAAACCACAAAAATTTATTAAACAATCTATTGCATGTGTGTGTGCTTGTGGTAATTCTTTAAAACAATCTGGACCAGGACCAAGTCCCACTCAATCCCCTTTGAAAAGACAAACATGCTTTAACTGTGGGACTCCAGGTCACATTGCGTGAAGCTGTCCTCAACATTTTTCTCAGAACGTGCCAAGAAGGAGATCTTATAAAAGAAAACCCTTGAGGTCACGTTCAAGAAATGGTAATTGGAATGCCACAAAAGCCAAGAATCAGGGCCCCAAGAACAAAGGACTGATTCGGGAGATGGCTATACCGAGGCAAAATCTGTAAGGCCAAAGTCATCTCCAGGATCATCTTCTAGTTCTCATTTGCAAAATAGACTTAAATCAAAGGGTAGTCATGATTCTAAATCCAGTATTAATGTTCCCATATGGTCTAACGACAAAAGATTTAAATCTAATTACAGATGGGTTCCCAAAGGCAACATTCTGAAGATTTCTGTAAACTCATCATTATTTGACATGAAAGATATGAGTTTGGAACCAGTTAAATGTGTTGATAGTAAGGGTCAACCCAGTTTCCGAATGGACTGGTTCGCAAATCTAATTAATCTCGCATCTTGTGCAGGAGCAGATATGGAGGAATATCATCAGACCTTGGTATGTTGATAGTGGCTGTTCCAGGAACTTGACAGGAGACATCTCTTAATTGTACGACATTCAAAACATCAATGGAGGGTATGTGTCCTTTGTGGGAGGAGAGAAAGGGAAGATCACTCAAACGGGGACCATGTGAAACGGTGTGTTGAAATTCAAAAATGTAAACTTCGTTTCGGAACTGAAACACAGTCTGCTGAGCGTTTCACAGATTTGCGATAGAGGTTTTTCGACCCAATACACTAAGAAAGAATGTCTGATTCTGAATCCTGGTGTCGTGATACCAGAACATTGGATTCTAGTGCGGTCTGAACGCAGAAGCAACGCCTACATCATTGAGATGAACCACAACATCCCTGAGAACGTCACTTATCTGTTCTCCAAAGTTTTAGAACAGAATGCCATGCTCTGGAATTGTCGTCTCGGTCATGCTAATGCCAAGAATCTAAACCGTCTTGCCAAGAACGATCTTGCCCCGGGGCTACCTATCAAAGACTTCATCACGTTTGAGAAGTGTGTAGCCTGTGCTCAAGGAAAGCATCATTAAAAGCCGCACAAGCCCAAACTGGTCAACTCCATTGACTCGCTCCTTCAACTGTTTCACATGGATCTCTTTGGCCATGTCAATGTCCTGAGTATGAACAAAAACTCTTATTGTTTGGTTATTATAGATGATTACTCATGTTTTACTTGTGTTTTCTTTTTGAAGCATAAAAGTGAAACTGCAGAACTGGTCAAGAGGTTCATCATTCTTATTGAAAATCAAACAAATCAGAAGGTGAAGGGAATAAGATGCGACAATGGGACTGAGTTTAATAATGCCATCTTGGATCAATTCTATGCTAAAAAAGGATTGCAGCGTCAATACAGTGCTGCTCGTACACCTTAACAAAATGGTGTCGCTGAGCGTCGAAATCGAACGTTAATTTATGCTGCTCGAACCATGCTATGTGATTCCAAGTTGCCAGTGTTCTTTTGGGCTGAAGCCATCAATACGGTGTGCTATGTCCAGAATCGGGTTCTCATCAACAAGAATCACACGAAGACTCCGTATGAAATCCTCTACGGCCACAAGCCAACCATTGCACATTTCCGCACCTTTGGATGCCCATGCACCCTCCTTCATCTGGAAGCCACACCGAAGTTTAATTCTAAGGCTGATGATTGTTATTTTGTAGGGTATGTTGGTCGCACTGCTTAACGGGTGTACAATAAAGTCACGAAGCAGATTGTAGAATCCTTTGATGTGCGTTGGCTGGAGGAAAATGAAACGGATGCCCGGGTTGGACCTGACTGGCTGTTTAACTATGCTGACATGTTTAAACCTTTTCATGTGTTGTCTGATGATGATGAAGATATTCTCGCTGAGCCGATCAAACTGTCTGTGATGATCCTATAATCTCGATCAACGGTGCATTTTCTGATACTCCTACGGTGAATGACGACACTCCTACTGAATCTCCAAAGACTGTTGTCTAAACACTAGCTATTGAAGAAACTGTCATTCAAGAAGGAAATATCAACTCTAACTCTGCAGATCTGTTCAATTCCAGTCTTATGGTCCCTCTTTCCTGACAAAATTCTCGATGAGTATGTGGCAAGCACCTCGTACGATTTCAAAACATCTGACAGAGATGATTCGACCGCAGGTAGAGTTGAGAACATCACAAATCTTCCAGTTTCTTCATAAACTCTCGTGCATGCTATTCCCTCCTGAATTCAACGCGATCATCCAGTTGATAATGTCATCGGTTCACAGACGGATGGAGTCCAGACCAGAAGTCAGAGTGGTTATGTCAACGAGTGTCTCTACTCATGCTTCATATCATAAATCGAGCCAAAGAATGTAGAGATGGCACTAAATAAACCAAGTTGGGTCGACGCAATGCAGAGTTGAACCAATTTGAAAAATTGAAGGTTGGCAACTGGTGGAATTACCCGAAGGCAAGAAGTCTCTGGATACAAGATGGGTATTTCGCAACAAACAGGACGACAGCGGAGTGATTGTGCGAAATAAGGCACGCTTGGTTGTTTGGTGGTTCAGACAGATAGAAGGTCTCGATTATACTGAAGTGTATGTTCTCATGGCACGGTTGGAAGCGATTCGTATCTTCTTGGCATGTGCGTCTTATATGGGTTTTACCGTGCATCAGATGGACATCAAGATAGCCTTCCTGTACGGAGAAGTCAAGGAGGAAATCTACGTTGATCAACCTCCGGGTTTTGTCAACTCAAAGTTTCCCAACCATGTCTACAAGCTGGATAAGGCACTTTACGATCTTCATCAGGCTCCTCGAGCTTGGTATGCTACTCTGACCGAACGTCTGTTACCACACGGATATACAAGAGGGACGATCAATCAGACGCTGTTCATCAAGCGAGAAATTACATATCTAATTGTCGCTCCGATCTATGTGGACGATATTATCATTGGATCTACAAGCGAGACTTTGTGCAAAGACTTTGAGCAAGTGATGAAAAAAAAGATTCGAGATGAGTTCTCTGGGGGAGATGACGATGTTTTTAGGCTTGAAACTTCGTCAAAGCTCAGAGGGTATATTGCTGCATCAAGGAAAGTATGTGGATGACATTGTGAAGAATTTCGAGTTTAAAGATGCAAAAATTGCTACTACTCCGATGGCTGAGCGACCTACGCTGACATCGGATCCAGATGGCGAATCTGTTGATCAGACCATGTATCGATTAATGATTGGCTCTTTGATGTATCTGACGGCCAGTAGACCTGACATCATCTTTGCAGTCTGCCAATGTGCACGTCATCAGGCTAATCCTAAACTTTCTCACTTAATTGCTGTTAAATGAATCTTTCAGTACCTTAAAGGGAGACCACAACTGGGTCTCTGGTATCCTAAGAATCATGAATTCGAGTTATATGCATGTTCTGATAGCAACTATGGAGGATGTGATATTGACAGGAAATCCACAAGTGCCGGATGTCAATTTTTGGGTGACAGGCTGATTTCATGGCAATGCAAGAAATAGCAGACCGTGTCAACTTCCACAGTTGAGGCTGAATATGTCGCTGCATTGGCTTGCTTTTCTCTGGTCATCTGGATGCAACATCAACTGCTAGATTATGGTTTGAACTTTCTCGACACTCCCATATTTTGTGATAATGATGCAGCTATACAAATTGTTAAAAACCCTGTTCAGCATTCGAAAACCAAGCACATTGACATTAAAGTTCATTTTATTCGAGATTGCTACGAGCGTAAACTTAACCAATTGGAGAAAATCCACACAGATAACAATGTGGCGGATTTGTTTACAAAACCTTTTGCAAAATCTCGGTTCGATGTGCTTGTTGGATTTTTAAAGATGATTCGGTTTGATGACTGACAAAATCAGTTCTTGTACATTTCGTAATTTTTTTAGTTAAATTTGTTCATTTTCGTTCATTCTTCTCTATGCACAAATTTAGGGGGAGAATTAAAAGAACAAAAAATTATAAAATTCAAAAAATCCAAAAATTTGTTATAAAATTAAAAAATTAAGAAATATGTCATTTTAATTCCTTTACTTAATTTTCTTTTAAATTCACACAAATTTGCACGATCGCCAATGTTTCTGATCTATACCAATCAGAAATACAGATCCAAATCTATTGTGTCAATGATGCGTTTCACTATCACCGTGATTCACTAAGACATTTCCAATACCCCATCAATCGACGACGCACTGAGCTATGCCACTCACTGCTGAGATTAAACTTCATGTGCTGATGATTCTCATTGCTACACCACAATGAGTATGAAGCACTAACAACCTTTCTTAACCCAACATCAAATATTCTAAAACTTAACTTCTAGACACTTTGAGTTAAGCCACTCTGAGTCAAGAGTTACAAATTATGTGTCGATGGTTAGATTGCGTACCGTAGTCTATCACACGCACAATCCATTCTTACCCATTATATCTTCTAATTCAAGAAATAGACGATTCATCATTTTAAACCAAATGTTGATGATATTTCGAAACTCTATGCCTATGATCTTTGCTACAACACCAGTAGTAAAAGTGAGGCATCAACAACCTTTCTTACCTACAAGTCTTCTAATTTAGAGTTGGATGATTCAGTGTAATATACCATGCATTGATGACAATTCGCAAGTCTAGCCGATGGGTATATCTTGCACCAAGATATATTACACGTTCATACCATTCTTAACCTATACTTCTTCTAAAAAGATGTTTGTGATTCAATGTGGTTTTACCTCGCATTGATGGAACATCGAAACTCTGGGTCAGTTATCGCTGTTGACCACATAATAGCTGTGAGACCCCAACATTTCACATGAACCCTAATTGGCACCATGAGATTTTGATACCATTGAACGTCTTGCCAAGAGCCAAGTTAACATGTTAAGTTGTTAATTGCATTGAGATCTTTGATCAAGGATATGCAGGGGCCAAAATCAAAACAATCACGAGTAGTTCTCCGAATACTCAATCAATCGCAGTGCGTTCCTCCGTATTCACACGGATACTACGAGTAGTCTCCTTCTGAGCCAAGGTTGGGTCGTTGAACAATTGTGGCGAGAAGGGTTGTTATGACTCTGTGACCCACAGGATTTTTGGTCATCGTTCGTTTGATGAAGCGTCAGTTATTGTCAAAGACACTTCAATGAAGATTTTTCGAGTGATGGTTCGAGAAGTGAAGTCTAAATTTTCAACACAACTTTTATCCCCAAAGAAAAGATGAAGTGTAACTCTATGCGACAAGCTGCGTTGAATTCCTCCTCAAATAGTTTATGTTGCTACATTTTTACCTTAAGTGATCAAGAAGTGAAGAAGAAGTATCAGACTCCAAGTTCTAGTCAAAGTCAAACTCAAAGCTGGATGTGCTGATGTCAAGACCTATACAAGAAGCATTTACACCATCTGTGCATTTAAAGTCAAATCTAAAGATAGTCCAACTGTATCTTGCAGCAAAGTCATGATCGAGCAAAGAACTGAAAGTCCATTTCAAAAGGAAGCTTGAAGAACATTGAAAGCATTATACCAAGGGGGAGATTATTGGGACATAATTTTAGTGGTTTAATCTTTTCATTATTGAGCTTATTTCGCAATTTATTGGGCTGAATGGAGTTTTCAGTCAGGGACCGAAAATCCTTGGTTCTCGGTATGACTTGACCGAAATCACCGTGATTTCGGTGGGCTGATCTTGGTGTTCTCAATGGGCTGATCTTGGTGTTCTCAGTGGGCTTCAATCCGAATGGGCTTAGGTTTAAGCATAGGTATAAATTGTAATTTTAGCTGTCATTAGTATTGTTGGTCGATTAGGAGCATTCAAGTGATAGAGAATTATTGTGATTGATCTTCAAGAAACTTATGTACCAGTCGTTTGATCAATACAACGAGTGCATTGAAGTTTAACACCATGTTCTTATTGTTTCGGATTCATAATCATTAGGATTCCACACCAATTGAGTATTTGGATTGATATTGTGTTAGATCTAATAGTTTAGGACTTAAAATTGGTATCAGAGCCATAAAATTAATTTTTGGCAGTTTGGTACCAATCATTTTTCGAGAAAATCAATAATTTTTGAAGTTATTTTGGTGTTTTTGGTTGCTGTTCAATCGTGTGCTCTTGGTGGTGTTCTTCGGATCTTCTTCGAAAATTTAAGAGCTTATAATTGGAAGTTGATCAATTAAATTTGTATTTTCGATGGAAACTACCCAAAATTGTCATTTTCGATGGTGAACTGGGTGTTTTCGGTGGCTAGGGTGGTTCTCGTTCAACATTAGGTCAACTTTCAAAGGTTTTCGGTGCAAACAGTGGGTTTTCGGTCAAAACATTGGTCAAACAATACCTTTTGGTCAAAACCCTGATTTTTGGGGTTTTCGGTCAAACCGTTCTCGGTTAAAACCTTTGACTTTGGAGATTTCGGTCAACATCTTTGACCTTTGAAGACTTATCGGTCAACTTGAACTTTTCAAAAAAAATGGCTCCCACTTCAAAAGACGCTTGTGAAGCCTCATGCACCCTGGTTTGCGAAAATAAAATTAAGAAATACCGTGAACAAAATGAGTTATTAGTCAAAGAAGTGTTTGATTTAAAAAATGAAATCTACAATATTAAAAAGATTAACAAACCTTTTAAAGAAAAACTTGATGCTCAAACAAATGATTTTAAAAAATTAAAAGAAGAATACAGTATTAAGTGCTGTCATCATAAATTTGCCAAAGGAAAGATCGCCGATCTGACTGCCGAACTTGCTACATTGAAAGCAAAATTTCAGGATGCTGAATTTAATTTCAAAAAATTCGATGTATCAAGTGCGACAGTCGAATCAATGATTGAGCATTAATTAAAATGGAAGAATAAATAGGGTGAGGGTCTGGGGTAAAAAAATGTTCCACCTCCTTTCAATAACAATTATACTCCAGCCCTTGAAATAAATGAGATAGAGAAACCTGAGCAATGTGATTAGTTAACTGCTTCAGTTGAAACTGATAAATCCGGCCCGGCTGAGAAGGTTGAAGTGAATGATACTGATGTATTTGTCCCTTGTGCAGATAAAGTAGTGAAAGATGGCAACAAGTCCAGTTCTAAAAATACTTCTTCAAAAACTGAAGAATAGTCATATTCGTCTAGTGTATCCAAAGGACTTTTTGAAGTTTGGCGAAAGAGACATCCACCGACTGGCACGTACACAGATCATGACAGAGAATCCACTTTTTGAAGTTGCTGCCAAGGCATTTACAAGAATGGCTGCAAAGATTGTTGAGAAGAGGTATTGGGCAGGGGCACTGAAGGATGCAGATGTGCATCTAGTAGATTTATCCTGAAGACTAGAAAGCAATAAACCAAGGGGGAGATTGTTGGGCCCTATTTTGTGGTTTATGCTTTGTTTAATAGTCTTTAGGTGTTTTGGGCTTTGGGCTTAATGTAGGCTTGTTTGTGGGTCTAGTATATATAGATGAGTTTTAGGTGTTTTCTAGACCAATGAGTGGTTCACGAGTTTGGGAGGGTGGCAAGGTAGAATTCGAGTGTTTTGGTGTTAGGTGTTATGTACTCGACATTTGATTAATACAAGTGTGTGCATTTGAGATTATTTGATTCTTACTTCATCTTATTTATTGTTTCTTGATTATCACACAATTAGTATTCCGCAATTAATCGTGTGTTTGGATTGATGTCGTGTTGGATATAAGTTTTGGGACTTACATCATCACTAGCCACTCTAAGATGTCACACCTTGAAGTAAAATAATAAAAAGACCATAACTTAAATAAAATATTCATTAAACCTTACCTTACCAATTCCCCATGCAACCATCTCATCTCACCCCTCCTCTCCTTTTTATTCTGGCCAAGCCCTCCCCGCCCTCATTTCATCTTCAAACTCACCTCTCATACTCTCTCAAGGATCTTCAAGGATTTCCAAGTGGTTCCAAGCTTTTTCAAGTGTTTTGCAAGAGATCTTGGTAAGTTCATGTCCATTCCAAGCTTCCAATATCTTTCTACCATCATCCTTTGTTAATCTTTTATTCACATTTGTGATCTTGCACCATAGACAAGTCTTGAAGGTCAAGCTATTCTCAAGTTACCAAGATTTGGTCTCTTTCATCTAGTAATCTTCATCTTCTCGAGACAAGCTTCAACGGTGAGTTCATATCCCTCATTTTCTATCTTTTACACGTTTTAAGGGGGAGGATACAAGTCATTAAACTAGATGTTTTATTCTTGAAATATGTTATGTTCATATGTTTGGTCATTTTACTACAAAAGTGCTTGGCATGAAAATGTATTAAGATAAACTAATATACATGTTTAGTTCAAGAAAATAGCATATAAGACTTTTACACACCTTAAATCACCAATAAAATTTCGTATTTTACTTTGTTGGTAAAATGGTCATAAAATGGTACATTATATGATTTTTGGCAAAAAGACATGGAAACACCTTTTCACTAAAATAGTCATAAAAACTATTTTGTTATATATTGTTGGACAAAAATCAATTATAAAAGTTTACAACTAAAATGGTCTAAAATAAATATATTGTTACTATCTTAACATGAAAAATGACCATTCATAAGAAAAACGTTATTTTCGACGTA
Source organism: Cichorium intybus (assembly GCA_023525715.1). Classification (NCBI taxonomy): domain Eukaryota; kingdom Viridiplantae; phylum Streptophyta; class Magnoliopsida; order Asterales; family Asteraceae; genus Cichorium; species Cichorium intybus. Next base: position 83,619,283 of record CM042014.1, on the reverse strand, counting down.
GTAACGACTATTTGAACTTATAACGTCGTAATAAGTTTAGAAAATGATTGTTTCAAGGAAATTGGTACTTGACATAAAAAAATAACCATTTTTAAAGTATAGTGTATGAAAAATGATTATTTGGAAAGATTGCCTCATTTTGGTAAAAAGACAAGAACTATAAATGTTGTCATCACTTATGTAAAATGACCAAAACTAACAACTTGTCATCACTTATTTGATAAATTGTTAATTTATCTTATTAATTATATTTAGTGCCTTAGATGTAAGAAATTACTTATTTCAATTACCTAACATCTTTTAGGCATAAATACGTTAACACAACGAAAACATTTATATAAATTACAATGGGTGTAATTTATGGAACAAACGACAACTATACGACTAAAACACCAAAGATAATTATATAAATATATAATTATTGCATACTATAATTATCATGGATATTTTGATAATTACAAATGCAAAGGAGTTTTCAATGTATTTACATATGAGGTTTTACGCTATAATTATCATTGGTATATTTTGATAATTACAAATACAAATGATTTTGATACAGTTACAAACAAGGTTTTATGGTATAATTATCATTGGTATATTTTGATAATTACAAATACAAAGGATTTCGATACATTTACAAACAAGGTTTTATGCTATAATTATCATTGGTATATTTTTATAATTACAAATACAAAGGATTTCGATACAATTACAAACAAGGTTTTACGTTATAATTATCACATGTATATTTTGATAATTACGAATACAAAGGATTTCATTTCAGTTACAAACTAGGATAAAAGATCATGTTGAACGGTTATGTGAGACATTCTTCATCGTACTAAAAGAAGTACACAATAAGTCCTGGATTGTAACTTTAATCATTACGAGCGAGATAATTATGTATAGATCTATATGAGACTGACAATCCCCACTTATGGTTGTTAGCTCCAACTACGACCGACGAGTAGGGTGACAAATGTCTTAACATTGTGACATTCGAAGAGCGTCGTGCCGGGCCATCAGGTCATAGCGAGGTTATAATAACTCACATGTAACAACAAAGAATATCCTTGGTTTGGGAAAAACATATTCACTTGGTTTTATGTAAATATAAAACTACATTTTGTTTTACACGAAATATAAGTAAAGAATTACTTATACACTTTGGTTTATGATAACAAATTACATTTTATCAAGATACAAATATGTATGATTTTACTTATACACACGGGTTTTATGGATTTAAAACTACATTTACATTTAAGAAAATATTGTTTCTCTTGTTACAAACGCTACCGGTTTTTACAAAGGAAATACTAAGTTTTCTCACTACACAATCTTATGAACGCACCAACGTAATGTTGACACGTGTAAAACTACTTGTATTCTCAAGTAACCATTACTCAGGTACGACTACCCTTTTGGTATGGGACGCAAAGACATCTCTTTTGTTCATTTTGTTGTCATACTGTAATTGGGTTGAAACAATAACATTTTGAACATGTAACTTTCCAATTATAATGTATGATGATTGCTTACCTACTTATGTTTCAATGTATGCAATGGTTGTAACACTGCGTTCCGTTCCACCCTCAAACGATTCCGTCATCGTGGTTTGGGGGTGTGACAGTGAAACACCCTCACTTAAGGCTTTTAATAAAAACATCATTTTAACCCATGGTTTATCATCATTATTCAAAAATCATCCCTTAGTTAAAACTTTAATTTCAACATCTTCAAATAATCATATTCTTTCAAAACCGTCTTAAAACATAAGGGCCTTATTGGAAAATACTTCAGTGTTTAAGTTGCGGAAAATCATTTGGTCCCACTTAGATAAAACATTTCGGTTTTTAAAGTAGCAAGGTTGTTATAATTCAAATACCAATACATAGTTTAAAATGAAACCACACAACCTGTGGCCTTCTAAAACATCCAGCTCCTCTAAAGTCCTCTAAACTCCTCAACCTGAGTACACATCAAAATAAGTTAGGCAATTGAAATGCCTTGTGAGCTTACCCGAAGTTGACCCATTCAGAATGGGCAGTATAACCACCACACTCGGGACAAACCTCCAAAAATAGTTTCGACACACACTACAAAAGTTGTTTAAAACATCATAAGGATTTACTAAAAAATGGATAGTTATGAAATGCAATGCAATGCATGATGCAACTATCCCAACCCACGTCTATCTCATAAAAGTACAACTTACCACAATGGCACCTACCTAAGTTCACAAATGACATGCACAAAGCATATCACTCGATCCCCGTATAGGTTAAACTAGGACTAGTGGCCATCACACTAGCCGTATGAGGGTTAGCAACTCCCTCATGCGGTTTGCTATTGTCGGGAACGGTTTTCCTTAAATTCGGGACAAACATCTCATTTTGGACATTGTGCCCATGATTTCCCTTAATCCGGGACAATCATCTCATGTTCTCATAAGGTTCACTCGGTCAATCCCATCCTATATGCAATGCAATGCACAAATTGGATGCTCAAAACATCTTTCAAAACATCATCATAATCTTTATTTGAAAACATCTTTAGAAACTAATTTTCATGCAATGCACAAGTAGTAATCATATAACACATTGCACATAATAACAAGCATGAAAAGTAATTGATAACACACACAAAAGGTAGTGGGAAGGATGTGTACTCCCGGTAAACTCACCTAAGGTCAACTGAAGAGTCAACACTAACGTCCCACAAGGTTGAAGCATTTGAAGGCGCTCCTAGAAATCATCTCATCCATCACATCTTCTTAGTTAAGTGCTAGCTCAAGCCGTTAGTCTTACCTCCAAGTCATTACAACATATATTCTTCCTACAATACAAGAACGGAAGGTATCATACTCGATTCATCTAAAAGTCGTACAATACTTACTTCTTTATAACCAATAAGGAACTATCATTCACCATCCCAAAATGAAGTCCTTGACTCTCTAATATAAGGAAAATCTTAACTAAAACATTCCCAAATTTTGGCATCAAAACGAGAACCTAATGCCCAACCCATAAGGCTTAAAACTCCAAAAAGTGCCAAATCTGGACAGAAACTTACACGGGTCGTTTTCTGGAAACGCGGGTCGTTTAAATCCTTTTGACAGCACAGGTCGTGTTCTGCAACACGGGTCGTGTACGGCTCACTGTAGCTCCGTTTTTGCTCATTTTCTCTCCCTTATGACCCAATTCAAGTCCCAAATCAACCCAAGACTAAATATACATGAAAATACATGATTAAGAACTATTTTGAAATGATTTAACTTCCATTCAAAGTGTTCATGACTTAACCCAATGGAAATTCCTTATCCAAGTTCTTATCTCTTAGCAAGATGTAACTAATTCAAGCTCATAACGAATCATTACCCTTAACACCATTAAGTAACCTATTAAGTTCTTAACCAAGGTCATCCCTTATGGAAATCATTCCCACATAACTCTTAAGAAGATAGCCTCATGGAATTCTCCAATTCCAATCATTGGTTCAAAAGGTTAAACCCATGGAATACTCAATTCCATTCCATCAAATGGTGATTACAAGTGGAGATACCTTCTTCCATTCCATGGAATCATTAGAAAATGATCGTTACTCCATTATTTCTTCCAATTTGAAGCAATAAACTCATTGTTCCAATCATCATCTACATGAATAAAACTCTTTTCAACACCCAAATTCTCATTTCTAGTGATTCAAGGTTTAAGACTACAAATCAAAAGTTGGAATCCTTAGGGAATCATTAGAAATGAATCCCCCCCTCCAAAACTACTAAATCCAACCATCAATTTCTAGATTCCTCAACTATTCATCAAATCCCTAAATTCTAGGGTTCATAACACCCAAATCAAACAAGGAATTGAATCTAGAGCATCCATGGATTGAATGATGACTCCAACAACTTAGAAACATCAAATAATCTTGGGGAATCGTAGGAATAACCTCATCCCACCATAAATCTCGAATTGGATCCAAACCACAAACCCTAACTCGAAAATCTAAAGCTAGAAGGAAGGGTTTATACCTTAGATTGTTAGGAAACTTCAAGTATATGATCAATCTTCAAGAACAAACATCTATTCTTCTTGGAACCATGGAAAATCACCATCTCTCTACCTCTCCATCCTAAAAAACGTGATTGTGGCTGAAATGGGGGAAACCCCCATCAAAAACTTGATATCTTTCACAATTGGCAAAACTAGTCCCTATAGTTTGGTCCTTCTTCACCCAACACCCCAAAAGTCCATTTTTCTCATTAAAAGTCTCCATATTCATAGTTATTCCCGAAATATAAATATTTATTTCACTTGAGTTATTCTGTAGGTCAACACTAACCCTTAGTTTCCTAATTTGACACAAATGGTCCCTTTCACTAATTTCTTTACAATTTAGGTCCTTAGTATTAATTCAAGAAATTATTTGACCTAATTTAAACTCCACATCAATTCCTTCATAATATTTTCTAATCTTTCTAAATCCTTGACTAGTCAAAGTTCGCTGGTTAGGTTTGGCCAAATTAATAATTTTAGTCCTTATAACAAAATTTCTCATCCTTGGTGTAAAATAGATTTTAAAACTTCGTGTCATCCTTTTAAAATATATTTTCTCATTGATTCACAATATAAAAATATAATAAAACATTAAATTTATTTGTTTATTTTTTTTCTTTAATGCTCCTTTCCTGACCCTTTCTAAGCTCTTGGATCCTGCCCTGCGCCTTTCTAGGTATAAGTTTTTATTTTGTCGGTTTAAGCCCGAAACTCCTAGGCCCAAAACACGGATGTTACAATTATCTACCCCTTAAAAGGATTTCGTCTCCGGAATCACTAATAAGAAATAAAGTGGTAATTTTTCCAAAATCTCAAAAGTTACTAATATTTTTAGTTTTAAAATATTATAAATCGAAGTACCTTAAATTCCACTTTGTAAAACCCCGTTACTTCCAAAAATTGTTTATCAAAAATTTTCATTTTATAAACGTTTCTCTTAAATAGTAAATGTTAAATTTAAAATCTTTCTCATTTCAACTTGTTGTCCTTATAAAAACATAAACACTCCACTTTGTGGTTAATGTTTGGAAAAGACCGTTCTTTGAAAATTTAATTGAATTCATGAAAAAACATCCCTCAGATTTTGCATCCTTCATATAAAACAATAAATTTCCAAATCTATTTTGAAATGTGGTTCCATCAAAATACTAATAAAATTCCAAATAGATCATCAATCCCGCGTATTCCTACCGATTCATAATGGCCCCTTTGTCATTTATTTCTATAAAAGTCTTGCATTTGTAAGATATACCAGTTCAAAATTGTTTACAAAAATTTTCTCAAACTTTTAACAATACTTTTGAAAATATTGGTCGTACATCATTCTTATGTTCTTATTAGGGTAGGTTGTTCACTAACTCGCACACTTCAAGCCGATTAACGGTTTAAACTTATGACTTCTAGTTTCATCATGCGTCCATATCTCTTCATCCTAAACATAACTTAGTAAATCACTATTCCCTTAAAGGTTCTATTGTTCACTAAGCCATCGCTAACTACCGAAGAACCTAATGATCTAAGTCCTTTTTTTGTCTTACATTAAGGCTTCTCTAGCTCAGACATTAAGGGTGCAAACCACACTACTCTTACATACACATAGTCTTTTAGAGCTAAGGCAACATCACAAGCATGTACACTAAAAAGATGACGGTGGTCTTAAAAGAAGGTAAGGGTAAGGAAGAAAGGTTTAAGGGTCACGACAAATAATTTCTTCAACAGCTCCAAGTCTTCACCTACCATTCACTTCACTAACACCATGCTCATCATGCTCCTTCCTTGCCCAAGGTTGACACCACAATCCCACTAGTCTTCTAATACCCCTTCATCCCTTAATCGACTCCTCAAGGTCAACCACCTTGTAATTCTCACTACTCTTCGAGCTTCATCCAATATAAGTTGTCCCTTTCTTCGCCTTCTATCATCCTTAGCGGTTGCCATTCACACGAAGTCGTTCCTCATGATGCCATGCACTCCCGATCCCCCAAGGTTGCACTTCATTTCCACATAAGAATCCTCATGCATGAATCCTTTTGCCAAAAAAAAATATTCCTCATGCCAAACCGAATTCACTAATTAAATGGTTAGGAACTTACTCACAAGCAATCATTTAACACTACATTCTAAAGGCCAACTACTTAAAAGGTCAAACATCCTTAAGAACATCAGTTTAAGTCTAAGCATTACTCCTAGTATCTAGTTCACTTAAACTCATGCTCTAATGCCAAATTGAAACACCCTCGCTTAAGGCTTTTTAAAAAAATATTATTTTAACCCATGGTTTATCATCATTATTCAAAAAGCATCCCTTAGTTAACACATTAATATCAACATCTTCAAATAATCATATTCTTTCAAAACCGTCTTAAAACATATGGGGTTTATTGTAAAATACTTCAGTGTTTAAGTTGTGGAAAATCATTTGGTCCCACTTAGATAAAGCATTCTGGTTTTTAAAGTAGCGAGGTTGTTACAATTCAAATATCATTACATAGTTTAAAATGAAACCACACAACCTGTGGCCTTCTAAAACATCCAGCTCCTCTAAAGTCCTCTAAACTCCTCAACCTGAGTACACATCAAAATAAGTTAGGCAATTGAAATGCCAAGTGAGCTTACCTGAAGTTGACCCATTCAGAATGGGCAGTATAACCACCATACTTGGGACAAACCTCCGAAAATAGTTTTGACACACACTTCAAAAGTTGCTTAAAACATTATAAGGATTTACTCAAAAATGGATAGTTATGAAATGCAATGCAATGCATGACGCAACTATCCCAACCCACGTCCATCTCACCACAATGGCACCTACCTAACTTTAAAAATGACACACATAAAGTATATCACTCGATTCATGTATAGGTTAAACTAGGAGTAGTGGCCATCACACTAGCCCCATGAGGGTTAGCAACTCCCTCATGCGGTTCCCTATTGTCTGGAACGGTTTTCCCTAAATCCGGGACAAACATCTCATTTTGGGCATTTTGCCCATGATTTCCTTAAATCCGAGACAATCATCTCATCTTCGTCATAAGGTTCACTTGGTCAATCCCATCCTATATGCAATGCAATGCACAAATTAGATGCTCAAAACATCTTTCAAAACATAATCATAATCTTTATTTGAAAACATCTTTAGAAACTCATTTTCATGCAATGCATAAGTAGTAACATTATAACAAATTGCTCATAATAACATGAATGAAAAGTAATTGATAACACACATAAAAGGTAGTGGGAAGGATGTGTACTCCCGGTAAACTCACCCAAGGTGAAATGAAGAGTCAACACTAACGTCCTACAAGGTTGAAGCATTTGAAGGTGCTCCTAGACATCATCTCATCCATCACATCCTCTTAGTTGAGTGCTAGCTCAAGCCCTTAGTCTTACCTCCAAGTCATTACAACATATCTCCTTCCTACAATACAAGAACGGAAGGTATCATACTCGATTCATCTAAAAGTCGTACAATACTTACTTCTTTATAACCAAGAAGGAACTATCATTCACCATCCCAAAATGAAGTCCTTGACTCTCTAATATAAGGAAAATCTTAGCTAAAACATTCCCAAATTTTGGCATCAAAACGAGAACCTAATGCCCAACCCATAAGGCTTAAAACTCCAAAAAGTGCCAAATCTGGACAGAAACTTACACGGGTCGTTTTCTGGAAAGGCGGGTCGTGTAAATCCTTTTGACAGCACGGGTCGTGTTCTGCAACACGGGTCGTGTACGGCTCGCTGTAGCTCCGTTTTTGCTCATTTTAGCTCCCTTTTAACCCAATTCAAGTCCTAAATCAACCCAAGACTAAATATACATGAAAATACATGATTAAGAACTATTTTGAAATTATTTAACTTCCATTCAAAGTGTTCATGACCCAACCCAATGGAAATTCCTTATCCAATTTCTTATCTCTTAGCAAGACATAATTAATTCAAGCTCATAACCAATCATTACACTTAACACCATTAAGTACCCTATTAAGTTCTTAACCAAGGTCATCCCTTAAGGAAATCATTCCCACATAACTCTTAAGATGATAGCCTCATGGAATACTCCAATTCCAATCATTGATCAAAAGGTTAAACCCATGGAATACTCAACTCCATTCCATCAAATGGTGATTACAAGTGGAGATTCATTCTTCCATTCCATGGAATCATTAGAAAATGATCGTTACTCCATTATTACGTCCAATTTGATGCAATAAACTCATTCATCCATTAAACAAGAGATCCAATCATCATCTACATAAATAAAACCCATTTCAACACCCAAATTCTCATTTCTAGTTATTCAAGGTTTAAGACTACAAATTAAATGTTGGAATCCTTAGGGAATCATTAGAAATGAATCCCCTCATCCAAAACTACTAAATCCAACCATCAATTTCTGGATTCCTCAAATATTCATCAAATCCCCAAATTCTACGGTTCATAACACCCAAATCAAACAAGGAATTGAATCTAGAGTATCCATGGATTAAATGTAGACTCCAACAACTCAGAAACATCAAATAAATCTTGGGAATCATAGGAATAACCTCATCCCACCATAAATCTCGAATTGGATCCAAACCCCAAACCCTAACTCGAAAATCAAAGCTAGAAGGAAGGGTTTATGTGACAACCGAAATTTTTGACATACATAATATAAGGATTTCGTACGAAGAAGTTATGCCCCTGCAAAGTCGAAAAAAATAAATAAATAAAGAGAAAATATGGAAATTTCTAGACTAAGAGGACTCGTCTTAGTCTTATAAAATCAAGTAAAACTTAGACTAAGAGTACTCGTCTTAATCTTATAAAATCAAGTAAAACTTAGACTAAGAGGACTCGTCTTAGTCTTAAGTCTGGAATAAGGTGCAAATATGGAAATGGATGGGTTAAGACATTTTATTTAGTCAATATGAGATATTAGTTTGATTAGAATTTTAATTTTAAAGGCATAAGGGCAAAGTTTGAAATAAAGGACTAAAGGTGAAAAGTTTATTGTGTAAACTTTGGAAATTAATATCTCAAAATCTATAAAGAATTGGGAAAAAGTCATCAAGATGACTTACGTAATATTTGAGATAACAAAAATATTGGAAAAGGATTCGAGTTATTTGGAGTTATAACGAATAAGTTACGACGGGTCAAAGATGACCAAAAAGTGATAAAAATGACCAGCGGGCCATGTTTGAGGGTTTATAACGTAAAATCCTTTTAGAATTAGACTTAAGTCAGTAAGAAGAAATTGTAAAACACTTCAGGGGCATTTTTGGAAACATTTCGTTGACAAGTCAAAATCAGGAAATCAGAACCTGGTTTTGTGTGTATCTCGCTTCTTTGGATCCGTGAATTAGAAAGGGAAAAAGAAAAGAGAGAAATCGAGAATGAAATCCACCACACAACCCGACGGTGTGTGTGTTCGGCAGTACCATCAAGGAAGCAAAATCGAGAGAAGAAGACAGCGATTAGGGCTGATTTCAGTTGTGAGGATTCCGATTCTTAGCAAATACAGGCGGATGGGAAGTAACAACAGTAAGAACCTGCTGTAGGAAGGGTCGACGGCGACCTCTAGTCGCCGGAAATTGAGTTGTCGACGGCGGTAAGTGGTGGTGTGCGATGTGGAGCAACCGTGGGTGGTGAAGGAGTGCAGTAAAGGTCCGATTTGGACAAAAAATTACTCATCAGCTCTTGATTTCAGGTTTTTGAGCAAGAACTCAAAGGTACATGCTTGAATCTTTGGAACCCTAGCTATGCATGTTGAAAATTTGTGCTGATTTGTGGTTTTTAAACATAGATTGAAAGGGGATTCGTGAATAAATGCTAGAACACCCATGATTCAGATTTTGGACATCAATTAAAAGGTAATCTTGGAACCTCAAGTAACTCCTATTGGGAAACATGAAGTTTGTTGGATTATATACAATTGATGATTGAAATTTAGTTTGAATTCTTAAAAGATTGATTCATTTGTGATGAATTTGAAATATAGAAGTATGTCAAATGCATGTTGGAAACTAGTTAGCAATAATGAAACATCCTTTGTGTCAAATAAGGACCATGAGAGAATCAAACGCTTAATACTTGATAACGGAAAATTTTGACAGCTTTGACTTTTGGTCAAAGTCAAACTTCTAGTGTAAAAATGGAATTACTTGGGATATCCTTAATATATGTTGAAATTGATCTTGTAGCTATGAAATATCATTGCTAGTGAGTTAGAAACACCAAAGAATCAATTAAGTGGGATTACTTAGCTTAGTTATAACCAATTGGCAAAAGAGGGGCAAAATTGACTTTTGATAAAAGTCTAAATGGGACTAGAATTGGTGTTGATGTTTGTGACCAAGAAGCTAGTAAAATATGATTTTTGGAACATGCTTACACCACAATGTGGTAACATTGAATTGGAAATACAAGTACTTGATTAAACATCGGGTAAAACGTCGCTTTTGTTATGAAAAGACTAAAATTAGACTATTTTTGGTTAAATTGTCGTTTTAAGACTAATAAACGAAAATTTTGATAAAAGGACCCAAGACTTAAACATAATGATTCATTTTCATGTTATTATACTATATTAAAAGAGAGTTGAAGGTTTGGGTCAAGAAAAGTTAAGTTTTTGGTTAAGCCTAAAAATGACTTAATCGGAAACAGTTAGACTAAAAAGTTACCGTTTAAGCAAATACGAGCTCGTGAGGGCATGGAATGAATTTATATCAACATTTATGTGTTGTTGGGTGATTTTGGCCACAAAATATATAGAAAGTGTGATGCTTTAAAATAATTTGAGATGTTTAGAAAGTGGGTGATTTTAGCGGCAAAATTGCCAAAAATAGAATAAAATAGTGAAATGTGAGATGTTTTGACATCTAAGCATTTAGATTGCTTAATAAACTTGTTAAGATCAGAAAGTTACAAAAATTACATGTTAAAACCCAAGAAAACATATTTAGGCAAAGTAGGATGCCTAAATGAGGAAACGGTAAAAAAAATGGTCGAAATGATAAATAGCTAAAAAGGTTCCATGAAGCTTTGTACATGTTTTAAAGACAATTGGTACATTGTTGGGTTATATAACAATGACTTAAACAAGAGTTTACATGAATTTTGGACTAAGTTGTCAAAATGGGACAAAAAGGATAAAATTATCCAAAATGGTTATTATGCTTTAAAAATCATACTTAAGCATTAGATAATGACTAGTAGTAGTCAAGAATGATTAGACACATGATATACGTTTAGTTGTCTAATATGTTCTAATCTCCTATTAGATTAATAGAGATTGAAGGACGTTTGGAAGCAGCAAATGACTAGAGTTATGTGGATTAGTGTAGCTAGACGTACCTAGCTACTAAGGTGAGTACATGTGGCTTTTTCCCACTATGGGGTACATGCCAAAATGTTTTTATAGTTTATGTTACTTTCGAATATGAAATGATATGCAAGTTTATTACCTATGACATGATTATAAAAGTCTTATACTATGATTTGAAAGCGTGTTTTGGCAATTAAGCCATAACGATTTGAAAGCTATTTGAAAAGTATGTTTTGGCATCAAGCCACAACGATTTGAAAGCATGTTTTGGCATTTAGCCCTAACAATTTGAAAAGTATATTTTGACACAAAGTTATAACAATTTGAAAGCAAGTTTTGGCATTAAGACACAATGATTTGAAAGTATGTTTTGGCAACAAGCCATAATGTTATGAAAGAAAGTTTTGGCATCTAGCCTTACGAATGCTCAAGAAATATAGTTTTGGCATTTAGCCTTAATGTATTTGGGAATGAATGTTTTGATGATAAGCAATGACATGTTTATGAATGACTGGTATTTAAGATATGAACGAATGCAGCTATGCAAGACAGTATGAACAAAGAACATGATTCTTTGTGCCCGGGCCATGATGTTCCCATAACGGAACCTAGAGGAATCTACTGGGGTGGTACCAACCCCGTCGCGAAGTAGATGTCCTAAAGCTTATGATGCTAGGATGGACTGATTTCGTTCTTTCCATCTTAGCCTAGACTTGAGGTATCATTTTAAGTGATTAATGCCCTAAGTATAAAAACTTATTTATGATTGATTACCAGTCAAGTTTAAGTAATGAAAGTTTTATGATGATAAACTTATTATGAAAGGCTTTAAAAGCAAAATGATGATATGTTTCGGTTATTATGTTTTTAACAGCAAGTCTTTTGACATGATTTGATTACGAAGGTTTTGCAAATGACAAACTTCTTATGAAAGGTTTTAAAAGCAAAACGATGATACGTTTAAATTATAATGATTTTAAAAGCCAGTGTTATGAAATGATTTGATTACAATGGTTTTGAAAATGATATATGTTATGTTTATAATTGTTTTGTGTCCAAACCCATGTAGCTCACGAGACATTTTTGTCTTATGTATTTTATTTTATGTCATGTATCCCAGGTTCTAGATATGAGAGTTAGAAGCAAGTAGATGACCCGAAGAGACTGGGATCTTAGATGGAGTAAACATTGGCCGATGTACTGGTTTGTAATCCTAACTTGCTTTCTATGGTGTTGTATGATATGAAGTTGTAACCCCCGAAGTTGTATAAACATTTTTTACAACTAAATGGTTTATATTGGGACCAAAATTTTAAGACATGACACGAGGTCATGAGAAAAGCTTTTAAAGCTTGACAATTTGTTCTATAACGAAAAACGGTTTTCAAAATATGAGATTTTTCAATATCGAGTTTTATGAACAAACTACACCAGCTATTGTGCTTTTAGAGCTATTGCGCTTTTGGTGTTAATGCGTTTAAAAAAAAGGGACGATCTTTGGGGTGTTACAAGTTGGTATTAGAGCCATAGTTTAAGCAAATTAGGTATCGAGACTCGAACCTAGGCTTAAACTGTGTGAGGCTTAAGTGAGAATATGGACTTGAGATAAGACCATAAGCAAGAAAGTTAATGCTATGATAAGATACAACGTAAGATAGGTTGTTGAACTTAAAAACCTAAGATAGGTTGCAGACTTATAGGATGGTTAGACTCTTGAGTCTAAGATAAGGTTACTGTTAGGGAATTATTTGTTTAATTTCCATAATTACTTATAGTTATGCAAGTATTTGCTTATGAGCAATAAGATTCACTGATATATGTTAACAATACATATATTGTAATGTATCAAGCTAACTTGAACCAGTGAACCAGGAGACCTAGTGGTGATGCCAGAATCAAGTATGTATAGGTGGTTATGATAATATGGGCCCATATTATCATAATCACAGGATATGTATATGAGATTGGTGGAATCATGAAGGGATCTTGGAAATCTGGTAAGGGTTATATGTAGAAAGTTTGAATGTCATAGGAATGTTATACTTATGTAATAAGATCAAATTTACGTAAGTTATTAAAGATAATATAATGGGTATGTTCCATGTAGATGGAAACCCGAAATGGAAAAGTATGGTATCTACTATGCCTTATGTAGGTTAATTAGCACTATAAGTATGCTTATGAGAATAATATGAAGTATGAATGAGAACATTTAAAGAAGTATAATGAATATGTGCCACCCAAATGGGAATTATGAAGATGTTAGCCTGAAATGTAGATAAAGAGTTGGGTTTTGTCATCGGAAGACAAACCCTATAGTTATATGAAACAAGTAAAAAAGAAAGATCGAAGGTAACAACTTGGAGTGCCACTCAGGGACTACCATGGGTCCTAAGCATAACTATTAAAGGTCATGACTAAGTATGTTGGTTAGAAAAGGATGGTAGAATGCCTAATCAAGGCAAAGAACTAAGATGATAGTAAAGAATAAAGATAAGGAAGAGCAACTTAGTTAAGAAACGAAAGCTATGGCTTCCAGACATGAAGAAGTAGGTCGAGTAAAAGCATCTGAAGGCTGGGAAAAAGATTAAGTCATAAGTATGATGACTTAACATATAAGATGACAAGTGAAGTGCTCAAAGGGGGAAAGAAATGAAAATGCAAGAGTAACAAAGGTACGGAATTTTATGTACTATACTATATTATAGCTTTGTTCTCTATATGAGCCTAAGGTATGTGTAAAGGTATTGAAGGTTTCACGCATCGAATGACTAAGTATGACATGACACATGTTTAAAGCACATTGTCAAAGCTTGGCACCTTAAGTATCGCGGTTGAGAAGATAGAAGGTTTAAGCAAGACAAGGATTTTATGCCTTGTTCTACATGACGCAATCACATGGGGATCACTACGGGATGGTAAGTTGACTGCCATAGTAGTGTACGAAATTGAAGGCATATTTCCCAAGCTACTGCGCAGTGGAATTGCTAGCAAAATGAGTTCGTGAGTATCATGACACGCCTATGTGGAAGTCACAATGCTATGAATGAGCATAAGTCGATGATCAGGAGGATTCGCTACGAACAAGATGCTAAAACGAAGAAAGAGCTCGATGCTTAAGTGGACGCGATGTGACTTCGGAAGATAGTGACACTTTAGCTATACCGAGTTATAGCTGTGTGTGTGATGATTCCTGAAGCTTATTGATTGTTCCTAAGGGACTCTTCATTGCTAGAAGCTAGATTCAAGATGAAGTCGATGCATTAACAAGTCTAGATATGGATGGTAAGACATGTCTGCCTAGTGGTAAATTACAATAGTTTGAGATGTAAGTTGTTAATTCACAACTTAAAGAAGAACATTGTGATTGTATTTGGATAAGTAAGATCATCATGATAGTTGCGCTAGATTTAGAACATGAATGATGATATTTACGAAAGTGAATCAAGGACTATAGTGAGGCTAGTATTTCCTCTCTATAAGATGGTTATCACAAAGGTGATATTTTGACTGAAAAGTTAATCGATTCAAAAGACATGGTAGTTTCACATCATCACGTGTGGAGTTAGTTAATAACGAATGTAAATGGTTAAGAATGAAGGTTATCATGCGATTTTGAAAAGTAAGAATTGAGAAAAGGAAATAGAGTATTAATATGTAAGAATCATGTAGAGAATTGGACCTTAAACGAAAATGCCCTTCATTTTCGTTTAAGGGGTAGATGGGAAGACCTAGGATGGTTAGTTTTATGAATGATCATGTGATGGATTAGTGCAAGTGCAAACCCAAAGACTTGATTAATGGAATGCAGCAGGAGAGCAGGAGATGACGAAAGTCATGACATGATACATTAAGGTACACACTTATCAGCGGGGTGATGATGCAAAGGATTGTATCCTAACATTAAAACAGATTGTTGTGCGAGCCACGAGAGTAGTAAACGTTTAGGGGTCGACCCGATCGTAATCGTTGACTAAGAATTGATTGTCAATCGTTGTTGACTTTTGATGCTCGAAAAATCCAGGCCAGATTCTTGATCATCACAGATGCATCTAGAAGATGAAAGCTTAC
Source organism: Cichorium intybus (assembly GCA_023525715.1). Lineage (NCBI taxonomy): Eukaryota > Viridiplantae > Streptophyta > Magnoliopsida > Asterales > Asteraceae > Cichorium > Cichorium intybus. The sequence continues at coordinate 83,603,843 of CM042014.1, read as the reverse complement.
TAGTGAATGTTACTAGTCAAGTGGCTACAAATCCCTCAATTATGAAGGACGGTTTAGAATTTTAGAGGCAGGGATTGATGCAAGGATCATGGGTAGTGACTGAACTACTAATGCCCATGAAATAAAAGGAAACAGATGATTCTCTAATCATCTACAGTAACATTACTACTGTAACGCAAGAAACGTGATGACCAATTAGAATGGTCAAAGAAGATTTGGAACTTAGTAAAGTTTAAGGATTAAAGGGGTGATTGACGAAAGCATGTAAGTGACAAGCATCAGGATAAATTGCTATCATGGTATGGCTAATCTATTAGTCAAAGCCACTTAAGGTAAAATGATTTGAAGGAAAGAAAGACTTGCGGATATAAAAGCCTTATGATTGACGACCAAGTAGGAATGACAAAGTAGAATGCTACTTTAGGTGCAAGTGACAATAAAGAAATGAATGGAGTACAAGCTGACTTTTAGAAAGGTCAACCTAAATATGATAGTTAATGTAGGGAGTTGGCAAGGTCCTGATGGAAGTAAGTCATAGCGCTAATAAGCTATGCGAATGAAACATAATAAATGAAATTAGCTAACATCATAGGGATGACCAATTAAGTTACTTCAGAAGAGTAATGAGGAGTGGAAGCAAGATCTTTATTAAAGACTTAGTAATAAGTCATAACTTGCGTGAGGTGATGTAGTTGTAAGCTAAGTCCTCTTCCATATTAGTGATTCCGAGGATGGAATATATTTAAGGGGTAGATAATTGTGACAACCGAAATTTTTGACATAGATAATATAAGGATTTCGTACGAAGAAGTTAAGCCCCTGCAAAGTCGAAAAAAATAAATAAATAAAGAGAAAAGCTGGAAATTTCTAGACTAAGACGACTCGTCATAGACTTACAAAATCAAGTAAAACTTAGACTAAGAGGACTCGTCTTAGTCTTATAAAATCAAGTAAAACTTAAACTAAGAGGACTCGTCTTAGTCTTAAGTCTGGAATGAGGTGTAAATATGGAAATGGATGGGTTAAGACATTTTATGTAGTCAAATGAGATATTAGTTTGATTAGAATTTTAATTTTAAAGGCATAAGGGCAAAGTTTGAAATAAAGGACTAAAGGTGAAAAGTTTATTGTGCAAACTTTGGAAATTAATATCTCAAAATCTATAAAGAATTGGGAAAAAGTCATCAAGATGACTTAGGTAATATTTGAGATAACAAAAATATAGGAAAAGGATTCGAGTTATTTGGAGTGATAATGAATAAGTTACGACGGGTCAAAGATGACCAAAAAGTGATAAAAATAACCAGCGGGCCATGTTTAAGGGTTTATAACGTAAATTCTTTTTAGAATTAGACTTAAGTAAGAAGAAATTGTAAAGCTCATTCCCACCTTTCTAAAGGTATAAAGTTTGTGAATTTTGGATGTTGTATGAAAAAGTTATGCAAGTGTAAAGTTAGGGAAAAATATAGTGTATATGTTGAAATTTTTCTAAGGTAAAACACTTCAGGGGCATTTTTGGAAACTTTTCGTTGACAAGTCAAAATCAGGAAATCAGAACTTGGTTTTGTGCGTATCTCGCTTCTTTGGATGCATGAATTAGAAAGGGAAAAAGAAAAGAGAGAAATCGAGAATGAAATCCACCGGCTGATTTCAGTTGTGAGGATTCCGATTCTTAGCAAATAGAGGCGGATGGGAAGTAACAACAGTAAGAACCTGCTGTGGGAAGGGTCGACGGCGACCTCTAGTCGCCGGAAATTGAGTTGTCGACGGCGGGTAGTGGTGGTGTGCGATGTGGAGCAACCGTGGGTGGTGAAGGAGTGCAGTAAAGGTCCGATTTGGACAGAAAATTACTCATCAGCTCTTGATTTCAGGTTTTTGAGCAAGAACTCAAAGGTACATGCTTGAATCTTTGGAACCCTAGCTATGCATGTTGAAAATTTGTGCTGATTTGTGGTTTTTAAACATAGATTGAAAGGGGATTCGTGAATAAATGCTAAAACACCCATGATTCAGATTTTGGACATCAATTAAAAGGTAATCTTGGAACCTCAAGTAACTCCTATTGGGAAACATGAAGTTTGTTGGATTATATACAATTGATGATTGAAATTTAGTTTGAATTCTTAAAAGATTGATTCATTTGTGATGAATTTGAAATATAGAAGTATGTCAAATGCATGTTGGAAACTAGTTAGCAATAATGAAACATCCTTTGTGTCAAATAAGGACCATGAGAGAATCAAACGCTTAATACTTGATAACGGAAAATTTTGACAGCTTTGACTTTTGGTCAAAGTCAAACTTCTAGTGTAAAAATGGAATTACTTGGGATATCCTTAATATATGTTGAAATTGATCTTGTAGCTATGAAATATCATTGCTAGTGAGTTAGAAACACCAAAGAATCAATTAAGTGGGATTACTTAGCTTAGTTATAACCAATTGGCAAAAGAGGGGCAAAATTGACTTTTGATAAAAGTCTAAATGGGACTAGAATTGGTGTTGATGTTTGTGACCAAGAAGCTAGTAAAATATGATTTTTGGAACATGCTTACACCACAATGTGGTAACATTGAATTGGAAATACAAGTACTTGATTAAACATCGGGTAAAACGTCGCTTTTGTTATGAAAAGACTAAAATTAGACTATTTTTGGTTAAATTGTCGTTTTAAGACTAATAAACGAAAATTTTGATAAAAGGACCCAAGACTTAAACATAATGATTCATTTTCATGTTATTATACTATATTAAAAGAGAGTTGAAGGTTTGGGTCAAGAAAAGTTAAGTTTTTGGTTAAGCCTAAAAATGACTTAATCGGAAACGGTTAGACTAAAAAGTTACCGTTTAAGCAAATACGAGCTCGTGAGGGCATGGAATGAATTTATATCAACATTTATGTGTTGTTGGCTGATTTTGGCAACAAAATATGTAGAAAGTGTGATGTTTAAAAATAATTTTTATTTTTATAATCTTTAGTGGCAAAATTGCCAAAAATAGAATAAAAGAGTGAAATGTGAGATGTTTTGACATCTAAGCATTTAGATTGCTTAATAAACATGTTAAGATCAGAAAGTTACAAAAATTACATGTTAAAACCCAAGAAAACACATTTAGGCAAAGTAGGATGCCTAAATGAGGAAACGGTAAAAAAATGGTCGAAATGATAAATGGCTAAAAAGGTTCCATGAAGCTTTGTACATGTTTTAAAGACAATTGGTACATTGTTGGGTTATATAACAATGACTTAAACAAGAGTTTACATGAATTTTGGACTAAGTTGTCAAAATGGGACAAAATGGGTAAAATTGTCCAAAATGGTTATTATGCTTTAAAAATCATACTTAACCATTAGATAATGACTAGTAGTAGTAAAGAATCATTAGACACATGATATACGTTTAGTTGTCTAATATGTTCTAATCTCCTATTAGATTAATAGAAATTGAAGGACGTTTGGAAGCAACAATTGACTAGAGTTATGTGGATTAGTGTGGCTAGACGTACCTAGCTACTGAGGTGAATACATGTGGCTTTTTCACACTATAGGGTACATGCCAAAATGTTTTTATAGTTTATATTACTTTCGAATATGAAATGATATGCAAGTTTATTACCTATGACATGATTATAAAAGTCTTATACTATGATTTGAAAGCGTGTTTTGGCAATTAAGCCATAACGATTTGAAAGATATTTGAAAAGTATGTTTTGGCATCAAGCCACAATGATTTGAAAACATGCTTTGGCATTTAGCCCTAACGCTTTGAAAAGTATATTTTGACACAAAGCTATAACAATTTCAAAGCAAGTTTTGGCATTAAGCCACAATGATTTGAAAGTATGTTTTGGCAACAAGCCATAATGTTATGAAAGAAAGTTTTGGCATCTAGCCTTACGAATGCTCAAGAAATATAATTTTGGCATTTAGCCTTAATATATTTGGGAATGAATATTTTGATGATAAGCAATGACATTTTTATGAATGACTGGTATTTAAGATATGAACGAATGCAGCTACGCAAGACAACATGAACAAAGAACATGATTCTTTGTGCCCGGGCCATGATGTTCCCGTAACGGAACCTAGAGGAATCTACTGGGGTGGTACCAACCTCCGTCGCGAAGTAGATGTCCTAAAGCTTATGATGCTAGGATGGACTGATTTCGTTCTTTCCATCTTAGCCTAGACTTGGGGTATCATTTTAAGTGATTAATGCCCTAAGTATAAAAACCTATTTATGATTGATTACCAATCAAGTTTAAGTAATGAAAGTTTTATGATGATAAACTTATTATGAAAGGCTTTAAAAGCAAAATGATGATATGTTTCGGTTATTATGTTTTTAACAGCAAGTCTTTTGACATGATTTGATTACGTAGGTTTTGCAAATGACAAACTTCTTATGAAAGGTTTTAAAAGCAAAACGATGATACGTTTATGTTATAATGATTTTAAAAGCCAGTGTTATGAAATGATTTGATTACAATGGTTTTGAAAATGATATATGTTATGTTTATAATTGTTTTGTGTGCAAACCCATGTAGCTCACGAGACATTTTTGTCTTACGTATTTTATTTTATGCCATGTATCCCAGGTTCTAGATATGAGAGTTAGAAGCAAGTAGATGACCCGAAGAGACTGGTATCTTAGATGGAGTAAACATTGGCCGATGTACTGGTCTGTAATCCTAACTTGCTTTTTATGGTGTTGTATGATATGAAGTTGTAACCCCCGAAGTTGTATAAACATTTTTTACAACTAAATGGTTTATATTGGGACCAAAAGTTTAAAAGATGACACGAGGTCATGAGAAAAGCTTTTAAAGCTTGACAATTTGTTCTATAACGAAAAACGGTTTTCAAAATATGAGATTTTTCAATATCGAGTTTTATGAACAAACTACACCAGCTATTGTGCTTTTAGCGCTATTGCGCTTTTGGTGTTAATGCGTTTTAAAAAAAAAGGGACGATCTTTGGGGTGTTACAGTTTATACCTTAGATTGTTAGGAAACTTCAAGTATATGATCAATCTTAAGGAACAAACATCTATTCGTCTTGGAACCATGGAAAATCGCCATCTCTCTACCTCTCCATCCTCAAAAACGTGATTATGGCTGAAATGGGGGAAACCCCCATAAAAAATTTGATATCTTTCACAATTGGCAAAACTAGTCCCTATAGTTTGGTCCTTCTTCACCAAACACCCCAAAAGTCCATTTTTCTCATTGAAAGTCTCCATATTCATACTTATGCCCCAAATATAAATATTTATTTCACTTGAGTTATTCTCTAGGTCAGCACTAACCCTTAGTTTCCTAATTTGACACAAATGGTCCCTTTCACTAATTTCTTTACAATTTAGGTCCTTAGTATTAATTCAAGAAATTATTTGACCTAATTTAAACTCCACATCAATTCCTTCATAATATTTTATAATCTTTCTAAATCCTTGACTAGTCAAAGTTCACCGGTTAGGTTTAGCCAAATTGACAGTTTTAGTCCTTTATGACAAAATTTCTCATCCTTGGTTTAAAATAGATTTAAAACTTCATGACATCCTTTTAAAATCTATTTGCGCATTGATTCACAATATAAAAATATAATAAAACTTTAAATTTATTTATTTATTTGTTCTCTTTATTTACAAAATAAGTTTTTATTTTGTCAGTTTAAGCCCGAAACTCCTAGTCCCAAAACACGGTTGTTACAGACAGATATGCATGGCTCGACGTACTGAGTATGCACGGCTCCGAGTGCTGAGCGGTGGAGCATGGTTCCATGTTTATAGTGATGTAGGGTGTTCATTGCTACAAGGAATAAAGATATGATAGAAGATTACTATTGGTCAGGAATAAAGTTAGAATTGCGAGTTGCATAAAGGAGAGTTCTGGACTTTAGGGGAGGGGGCAGCTGGGATGGTTATCTCCATTAGTAGAGTTCGAATTCGCTGACAGTTACTATCTATAGCATCGATTTGCCGCTTCACTAGAGGTTGTATATGAGATGGCATGAGAAACCTATCCATTAGGTGAGGAGGAACCGATATAAATCAAAGAGTCGTATGATGATTTTGTGGTGTTATGACGTACAGATTTTATAGTGGAATTTCAGGGAAGAAATTCTCATAAGTGGGTGAGAGTTGTAACGCTACATTTTCTACATTTGAAATTATAATTAACGGCAATTATTTAGTTGCGTATTTTAAAAGAAAATGGAATAATTTCAATTAAGGAAGCATTTGAAGATTTAAATCCTGATTATTATGAATAATAATAATAATAATAATAATAATAATAAAGGTAAATTGCATAAAAGTCACTAACTTTTCCAATTTTCTCAATTTTAACACTGTATTTTTAGTTTTTGCAATTAAGTCATTATGTTTTCAGAAAATTGCAATTAAGTCATTATGTTTTCCAAAAAGTTGCGAAAATGACCATATGACAGCATGGCAACAGCTTACCAGGTCATATGGTCAAATTTGCAATTTTTCAGAAAACATAATGACTTAATAGCAAAAATAAAACATAGTGTCAAAATCGAAAAATTTGTAAAAGTTAGCGAATTTTATGCAATTTACCCTATGCAATTTATATAAGTTAATCACTTTACATGCCTCATACGTGTCCAAAAAATTAAATTTGTTGTTACCTTGTTTTTCCATTTAAAATACTCAAATTTATTATCCTAAAAGTGGAATTTCAAAAGATTTAGGATAAATGCATACGAAACCTTCTTTTACTTAAAAAAATTCTAGTTTAAACTCTTAATACTTTTTGTTTCATTGAAATTGAGTTTTTTTTATTGAATATGAGTATACATTTTTTGTTTTATTGAAAACAAGTACTTTAATTTCGAATAAGACGACGCCTTTCTTTATTTTGTATATTTTCACAATTTTTAGCGATTAAGTCTTTCAAAAAATCTAGTGATTAAAATTATACATTTTATGTCTTCGAGTATGCAAATGCTACTAGCTTGACAGGGTGTATTGCCAAATATTTTTTTCAATAAGAAAGTTGATGGACTCGATTGAAAAAATGGTAAAAGTATATTGAACTTTTTATCTACTTAGCTTAAACTATCTTTGTAAATGTTTAACCATTTATGTTTTATTTTTACCTAATTTTGTTGTATTAGGTAATTTATAATTGTATTCTGTTTTGGAACGATAACATGGCAATTCCACGGCCAATATTGTTGCTGAAAATTCACATGAAAACATTAAAATAATTTTATTAAATAATAACCAAGTTTTGCTTTTGTATCATTGTAAAGTTCTATTTTATTTTTGTACATTTATATAAATCAATGAACGAACATCAATATAGATTTTTATAACCCATCATATAAAGACATTGTTTACATAACCAATTACCCAATAGGATATCCACACTGAGGGCATGTAAGTTAGTTGTTATTCGTATGCATTTATCCTAAATCTTTTTGAAATTCCATTTTTAGGACAATAAATTTGATTACTTTAAATGGAAAAACAAGGTAACAACAAATTTATTTTTTTGGACACGTATGGGGCATGTAAAGTGATTAAGTTATAAAAATTGCATAGGTAAATTGCATAAAATTCGCTAACTTTTCCAGATTTTTCGATTTTGACACTATGTTTTATTTTTGCTATTAAGTCATTATGTTTTCTGAAAAATTGCAAATTTGACCATATGACCTGGTAACCTGTTGTCATCCTGTCATATGGTCATTTTCGCAACTTTTTGGAAAACATAATGACTTAATTGCAATTTTCAAAAAACATAATGACTTAATTTCAAAAACTAAAAATACAATGTCAAAATCGAGAAAATTGAAAAAGTTAGTGACTTTTATGCAATCTACCCTAATAATAATAATAATAATAATAATAATAATAATAATAATAATAATAATAATAATAATAATAATAATAATAATAATAGAAATTTCAATTATTAGTTGGAGGGGTTAGTTGTCATTATAAAAAACTTGAAATGAGGATTTATGTAGTTTGGGTTTAAAAGAAAATAAAAGAGCAATGTTTGGGGACTAAAAGTGTAATAAGGCCAAAGTGCATGAATCATACCTTTTGGGCTGGAATTTGACGGGAATATGAATGAAGGGAGTCGGCCTCTCGTTGACAGCCCATGCGACTCCATGTGCAGCCCTTATAAGCTCAATTTGTACCATTAAGCCCTAGTCGATCCAAGATAAACCGATTGCCACTTGTCGAGAATCCGTTTTGCCATGAACCAAAAAGAAACCGAGGAAACTGGTGTGAGACCTGGGGCTGTGAAGAACAACCGAGAAAAAGAAAGCTCAAGTGAGGAAGAGAGGAAAAAGAAAAAGAAAATATAAGAGAAGAAAGTTTGGAGCTTGGTTGGTGACTTCTAGTTCTCAAGTAAGTTATGTCTCTTTTCTTCTTGAAGTTCATTATCATCACCATTTGTCACCACCATCGACCACCGTAAACCACCACCTCGGTGGTGGTTGAAGGCCGACCAAGAATGGCCTAAGGGCTGAGTTTGGATTGGTTATCCATTGATGCTAGAACACTTTGAATTAAGTCTTCAACTTGCTACATGAAATCATGAATTGTAAAACCCTAGTGTTCTAAGCCTTGTTTTGGATTGTAGGCTTAATCCATTAAGTGATGTTATAATATATTAAAACCTCTGTTAGGTACACTCTTTTAGCCACTTGAGCATGATGTTTGGGTCTGGCTTTAAGGGTTTAATGGTTAAGGACTTCTAATGCTTACAACTTAACACAATTCACATGACAACTTTCTGCATTAATCTTGTAAACATCATACTAAATCGTGTGAGTGTCCATTTGGAGTGATATTTATATCCCTGGAATTTTCATTGTGTGTAGTTTATTTTTCCAGAAGGCCATGGTCTAAATCGAGCCCTAAGTCAGGTGGAATTTGCAATCTTCACTTACTGATCCAGGGGTGTACTGTTCAGTGATTTTTGTATTGAAAAATTCATAAATAATTGAAGAAGAATCATGTAGGGCCAAGGCCTATGGGAAAAGTTCAATATAAGTGCATAGTTTAAGCACACCAAAATTCAGAAACTAAGTCCTTATAATTTGCATTCCTTGCTTATATCTTTGGAGGGAGGTTTTGTGATTGAACTGATGAACTTTGGTAAGTTTCTATATTTTTCATTTGTTAATGGGGAATGCAAATGACTTGAGGTCAGGCCCTGTGGTCTTTTTCTTGGGTCTAGTACTTGCATGATGTTTCTTAGATTTTATGTTGGACTTCTCTTTGGTTAAATTCTGTGAGTATTGCAAGTGGGTCAAAACCCAGCCTTGCTGGAAAATACTTTTTTTGTGGTTTTTGGTATTGGTTGTGGGTTTAGAGGTTGTAGTGGATGTTTGGAACTATATAAGCTTAATAAAGACATGTAATAACCTCAAAGATGAATATAAGATTAAGGGGGTATGGTAGTATACGGTGCGTGTCGGGAATCGGGGGGAAACATATATATAACTATAAGTAGTAATTATAAACGTAAAAATCCGTTCTAACTAGTACGATGTGGAATGTACGTCTGAGGAAGAAGGATAGTTCTTGAGTTCCACCTTGCTTACGTGTGCTAGCTACTACTACTTATCAGGTGAGTTTCTCACTTTATTATATTGATTCCATTCATCATTTGTTGTGGTTGTGTTGTGAATATGAGCTTGATGTTATATTTGTTTATTATGATATGTGTGATATATGTGGATATATGAATGTGTGGCATTAGGCTAGGGTTTGCCTTGAGTATATAGGATGTTTGTATTTAGAGCAAGATTGTCCGGCAAGATTCACAGAGCAAGATTGTATGCATGGCTTAGAGTGCTGAGCAGTTAGCAAGATGCACTAGCAAGATTGCATGCACGACTCAAGGTGTTAAGAAAGATGGCACGACTCCTACCACTATTGGGTGCATTATGTGGTGTTCTATGTATGGTAGTAAAGCATGCTTGGTTGATTTATGATGTGTATGTTGAAATTCACTAAGTTGTGTGCTTACCCTTTCCCAATTAAATCACTATTTCAGGTTCTACAGGTGTGGGTGACAGCAAGGCATGACACGTACACACTGATGCTGCTTCTTTTGGACATTTATTTTACTGATAATTATATCTAGTTTAACTTCCGCTGTTGGATTGATTTGATATTAAATGTTTTTGAATAAATAAAGATGTTGTGTTTTGAATGTTTACAATAGTATGACGTGTTTTGTTTATTGAAAATATTTTATCAAAAAATTTTAAATTTGCTCTAAAATCTGGGATGTTACACAGCATTGTGTTGTAGCCTCTTCATTTGTATCTTAATGCTACTTCCTCCCATGAGCTAGTTATTCGATGTTATCTCTCTACAATTATTCAAATATATTCAAAGGTTGATGTGTATACTATGTTTACCTGAGATAGTTTCAATCTAACTCAAAAATGATATTTACTAGACTTATTATCTCATACTACTATGAGCTAGACCACACCTCTTTCCTCGTGTGTTGTTTTGGATGCCAGTTTTCTCAACATTCCAGCAAACCTATGGATATTGTGTTTGTTACATCAATGTATTGTTATATCATTAATAGACCCAATATTGCTTATGTGGTCTATGAGGTTTCACAGATTCTCAAGAACCTACTTAAGTTATTGTTTTGTAGTTAAACATATCATTCATTATCTTTGTGGTACTTGCCCTCACATTGATATATTCTCTCTACCATTATTCAAACATATTCAAATATTGATTGGATATGGTGTCTATATATAAGCACTCCGGTATTTGTTATTTTGTGTTCCTTAGAGCCAACTCTATCATTTATACTTCTAAGAAACAACAAACTGTTGTTGAGGTTGAGCACCATCTGTTGACTCATACTGCATATAAGATCTAGCAAATGGTTTCATTGGCACATAACATTTTCTTACATTATTTATATCCACCTCTGAGGTGATGTGACAATATTGGGGCTACCTACCATGCATCGCATCCTGTTTTTCATTAATATACAAAGCATGGTGATAGTAATTTGGCACATGACATGGTATTATCTCGAGCGCTACATATTGACTATGTTCGTACTATATCTTAGGTAGCCCATCATTTCACAAAGGGTTGTTTACTCATTATTTTTTTCAGGATCTACGTTCCATGTTTTTCATATTCTCTTACACTTCTCTTAGGGGAAATTTTAGAGTACAAATACATGGATAATAAAGTTAAGTAGTTAATATATAATGTAAATGAGGATGTAAAGACTGTAAAAGTCTCTACATAGTTCATTAAGGGGTGTTGGATTTGAGTTAGAAAACAAAAATGCACGTTTTAGTAAAAATGCTTATTATGTTATCTAGTACCAAAAGAAGTTTTTTAGAAAAAGGTGTTTGGAATAACTTATGTTGTAGCAAAACACAATAAGTTTGATAAACATTTTTGTAGTGTTTGGCAAAAACTGCTTATATATGTGAAATGACAAAAAATACATGCTTATATGTTTTGGTCTATTTGTTTTTTACATATAATAAAATCTCTTTGATCACTTTTAATAATCTTTTATTGACAAAAAGTTACATAGATAATATCATTTTTTTATAATTTCAATGATTATTTATAAAACTAAACCAATTTTCCCACCAAGATTTGAGATGGAATGTATAACATCGGTGTTTTACGCCTAGGAGTTTTGGGCTTAAACCGGCAAATAAAATTTATTTTGTAAATAAATAAAACAAAGACATAACTAAATTTAATATTTTGATATATTTTATATTGTGAATAAATGAGCCAAATATAGTTTAAAAGTCAGATTGTAACCAAATGTGAGAAATTTTGTCATAAGGAATAAAAGTGTCAATTTAGCCAAACTTACCCTAAGTAGATTGGACTAATCATGGATTTAGAAAATTAGAAGATATATTAAAGGAATTGAGGTGGAGTTTAAATTAGGTCTAATAATTCCTTGAATTTCATGAAGGACCTAAATTGTGAAGAAATTTAGTGTAAGGGACCATTTGTGTCAAATTGGGAAACTAAGGGTTAGTGTTGACCTAGAGAATGACACAAGTGAAATAAATATTTATATTTGGGCATGAGTGTGAACTTAGAGACTTTCAATGAGAAAGATGGGCTTTTGGGGTGTTGGTTGAAGAAGGATCAATCTATAGGGACTAGTTTTGCCAATTGTGAAAGATATCAAGTTTTTGATGGGGTTTCCCCCATTTCAGCCACAACCACGTTTTTTAGAGAAGGAGAGGGAGAGAGTGGCGATTTTGAGAGATCATGGAGGATAAGATGCTAGAGTTTGAAGATTGATCAAAGTACTTGAAGAATCCAAGCAATCTAAGGTATAAACCCACTTTTCTAGCCCTAGATTTCTAGTTTAGGTTTGGGGTTTGGACCCAATCCAATTTTTATGTTGGGATGAGGTTCTTCCTATGATTCCCCAATGTTTATTTGATGTTTTTAAGTTGATTGGAGTCTACATTCAATCCATGGATGCTTTAGATTCAATTGCTTGATGGGTTTGGGTGTTATGAACCCTAGATTTTGGGGATTTGATGAATAGTTGAGGAATCTAAAAATTTATGGTTTTATTTGGTAATTTTGGATGAGGGGATTCATTTTTAATGATTCCCTAAGGATTCCAACCTTTGATTTGTAGTATTAAACCTTGAATCACTAGAAAATGAGAATTGAGTGTTGAAATGGGTTTTATTCATGTAGATGATGGTTGGATCTCTTGTTTAATGGATAAATGAATTTTTTGCATCAATTTAGATGTATAAGTGGAGTGAGGATCATTTCCTAATGATTCCATTGAATGGAAGAAGGAATCTCCACTTGTAATCACCAATTGTAGGAATAGGATTGGGTATTCCATATGATTTAGGTTACAGAGTGAAGTTGTGATCATGGCATGTAATGGACTCATTTGAAATGATATTAGGTAGTTTAATTGAGTCTAATGATGTATAATTTGAGTTGGAATAATGTCCTTTTGATGTCCATTAGGTTGGGAAAGTGTTAGAGATTGATTCGGGTCAAAAGGGGGTGAAAATGACCAAAAAACGGAGCTACAGCAGGCTGTACACGACCCGTGTCAATTCTGCACGACGTATGTGAAGGTTTTTGGACTTTCTAGTCAAATCTGCACGCCGCTTGTCAATTCTACACGACCTCGTGCAGCTGGGTCTGGCCAGAATTTGCTGTTTTTGCATTTTGAGCCTTATGGTTTGGGCCTTGGGTCCTTGTTTTAATGCCAAACTTTGGGGTTGTTTTAACTAAGATTTTCCTTATATTAGAGGGTCAAGGACTTCATTTTAGATGTTGGATGATTGTTCGTTCTTGGTTCTAAAGAAGTAATTATAGTGTGACTTTTAGATGAAACGAGTATGATATCTTCCTTTCTTGTATTGTAGGACGGAGATATGTTGTAGTGACTTGGAGGTGAGACTAAGGACTTGAGCTAACACTCAACTAAGATGATTTGATGGATGGGATGATGTCTAGGAGCGCCTCCAAATGCATCAAACTGTGTGTGAAGTTAGTGTTGACTCGTCAGTTGACCTTGGATGAGTTTACAGGGAGTACACATCCTTTCCACTATCTTTTGTGTGTGTTATCAATTACTTTTCATGCATTTTATTATGAGTAATGTGTTATATGATTACTACTTGTGCATTCCATGAAAATGAGTTTCTAAATATGGTTTTTAAATAAAGATGATAATGATGTTTTGAAAGATGTTTTGAGCATCCTATTTGTGCATTGCATTGCATATAGGATGGGATTGACCGTGTGAACCCTTGAGACCTAGTTTTTCCCTTTTCTCATTTAAAGAGGGTGAGTATGAGTATGAGTTTGACCCTTTTCTCAATTAAAGAGGGCGAGTATGAGTTTTACCCTTCTCTAAAATATAGAGGGTGAGGAGAGTTTGTTCCCTACAATAGGGAACCGCATGAGGGAGTTGCTAACCCTCATGGGGCTAGTGTGATGGCCACTAGTTCTAGTTTAACCTATACGGGGATCGAGTGATATGCTTTGTGCGTGTCATTTGTGAACTTAGGTAGGTGTCATTGAGGTGAGTTCGACTTTCGTGAGATGGACGTGGGTTGGGATAGTTGCATCATGCATTGCATTTGCGTATCATAACTATCTATTTTGACTGAACCTTTATGATGTTTTAAATAACTTTTGAAGTGTGTCTTAAAACTATTTTTAGGGGGTTTGTCCCGAGTATGGTAATTCACTACTCACTTGAAATGGGTCAACCTCGAGTAAACTCACTAGGCATTTCAATTGCCTAACTTATTTTGATGTGTACTCAGGTTGAGGAGTTTAGATGACTTAGAAGGCCATGGTTTGTATGGTATCATTTGAGCTGTGTAATGGTATTTGAATTGTTACAACCTCGGTATTTTATAAACTAAAATGTTTTATCTAAAATGGGACCAAACGATGTTTTTCGCAACTTAAAGCTAAATTATTTCTCATTAAACCCCATGTGTTTTAAAATGGTTTTAAAAGAATATGACTTCTTTAAAGATGTTGAAACTAGAGTTTTCACTAAAGGATGATTTTATGGAATAATGATGATAAACGATGGGTTAAAATGATGTTTTATGAAAAGCCTTAAGCGAGGGTGTGTCAATTTGGTATCAGAGCATGAGTTTAAGTGAACTAGGTACTAGGAGTAGTGCTTAGACTTAAACTGTGATGTTCTTAAGGATGTTTAACCTCTTAAGTAGTTGGCCTTAGAACTTAGTAGTAAGTACTTGCTTGGGACTAAGGTTCTAACCATTAAATTAGTAATTTCGGGCTGGAATGAGGAATATCTTTGGCAAAAGGGTGCATGCATGAGGATTCTTAAGTAGATATGAATTGCAACCTTGAGGAATCAGGAGTACGTGGCATCATGAGGAACGTCGTCTTGTGAATGGAAATTATTGAGGATGATAGAAGGTGAATAGAGGGACAACCCATATTGGATGAAGTTCGAAGAGTAGTGAAATTTACGAGGTGGTTGACCTTGAGGAGTCGATTAGGGGATGAAGGGATGTTAGAAGACTAACGAAATTGTGGTGTCAACCTTGGGCAAGCAAGGAGCATGATGAGCATGGTCCTAGTGAAGTGGATGGTAGGTGAAGACTTGGAGCAGTTGAAGAAATTCTTTGTCGATACCCTTAAACCTTTCGTCCTTACCTTTACCTTCCTTTGAGACCCATCCGACATCTTTTGGTTTTCAAGTTGATGACCTTTCCTTAGCTCTAGAAGACTAAATATATGTAAGAGTAGCATGGTTTGCGCCTTAATGCTTGAACTAGAGAAACCTTAACGTAAGACACAAGGAGGATTTAGAGTGTTAGGTTCTTGGGTAGTTAACGATGGCTTAGTAACCAATGAAACCTTTTGGAAATAGTGATCTACCAATTCATGTTAGGGTGAAGAGACATGGATGTATGATGAGACTAGAGGCCATAGGACCAATCCGTTAATCACCTTGGGGTGTGTGAAGTAGTGAATAACCTACCCTAATAAGAACTTAAGAATGACGTAAGGCCAATCTTTTCAAAAGTGTTGTTAAAATTTGAGAAAATTTTTATAAACAAATTAGACGAGAATATCTCACAAAATGCAAGACTTTTATAAAGTGAATGACAAAGGGGTCATCATGAATCGGTAGTGAATACCCAGGAGTGAAGATCTCTTTGAGATTTTGTTAATAAATTCGATGAAAATATGTTTCTAAATAGGTTTGAAACTTTATTGTTTTATATAAAGTGTACGAATTCGAAAGCCTATTTTCTTTTCACAAAAGTTGATTAAAATTTACACATAAAGAATGACCTCTTCAAAACATTTATTGCAAGTTGAGTGTTCCAATCTTTTGTAGAACAAGGGGTCGAGTTGAAGAAGATTCAAGTTTGATAAATGCATGCTTTAAAGGAAACATTTTTGAAAAGAAACCCGAGATAAGTAAATTTTGAAGTAAAACAATTTATAATGTGAAATTTATAATACTCCGAGTTTTATAATATTTTAAAGCTAAAAACATGAATAACTTTGAGATTTTGTGGAAAATGGGTATTAAATTCTTTATCGGTGATTCCGGGGACGGAATCCTTTTAAGGGGTAGATAATTGTAACATCTGTGTTTTGGGCCTAGGAGTTTTGGGCTTAAACCGACAAATAAAATTTATTTTGTAAATAAATAAAACAAATGCATAACTAAATTTAATATTTTGTTATATTTTATATTGTGAATAAATGAGCGAAATATAGTTTAAAAGTCAGATTGTAACCAAATGTGAGAAATTTTGTCATAAGGACTAAAAGTGTCAATTTGGCCATACTTACCCTAAGTAGATTGGACTAGTCATGGATTTAGAAAATTAGAAGATATATTAAAGGAATTGAGGTGGAGTTTACATTAGGTCTAATAATTCCTTGAATTTCATTAAGGACCTAAATTGTGGAGAAATTTAGTGTAAGGGACCATTTGTGTCAAATTGGGAAACTAAGGGTTGGTGTTGACCTAGAGAATGACTCAAGTGAAATAAATATTTATATTTAGGGCATGAGTGTGAACTTAGAGACTTTCAATGAGAAAGATGGATCAATCTATAGGGACTTGTTTTGCCAATTGTGAAAGATATCAAGTTTTTGATGGGGGTTACCCCTATTTCAGCCACAACCACGTTTTTTAGAGACGGAGAGGGAGAGAGTGGCGATTTTGAGAGATCATGGAGGATAAGATGCTAGAGTTTGAAGATTAATCAAAGTTCTTGAAGAATCCAAGCAATCTAAGGTATAAACCCACTTTTCTAGGCCTAGATTTCGAGTTTAGGTTTGGGTTTGGACCCAATACGAGTTTTATGTTGGGATGAGGTTCTTCCTATGATTCCCCAATGTTTATTTGATGTTTTTAAGTTGATTGGAGTCTACATTCAATCCATGGATGCTTTAGATTCAATTGCTTGATTGGTTTGGGTGTTATGAACCCTAGATTTTGGGGATTTGATGAATAGTTGAGGAATCTACAAATTTATGGTTTTATTTGGTAATTTTGGATGAGGGGATTCATTTCTAATTATTCCCTAAGGATTCCAACCTTTGATTTGTAGGATTAAACATTGAATCACTAGAAAATGAGAATTGAGCGTTAAAATGGGTTTTATTCCTGTAGATGATGATTGGATCTCTTGTTTAATGGATGAATGAATTTGTTGCATCAATTTGGATGTATAAATGGAGTGAGGATCATTTCCTAATGATTCCATGGAATGGAAGAAGGAATCTCCACTTGTAATCACCAATTGTATGAATGGAATTGGGTATTCCATGATTTAAGTTTATAGAGTGAAGTTGTGATCATGGCATGTAATGGACTCATTTGAAATGATATTGGGTAGTTTAATTGAGTCTAATGATGTACAATTTGAGTTGGAATAATGTCCTTTTGATGTCCATATGGTTGGGAAAGTGTTAGAGCTTGATTCGGGTCAAAAAGGGGTGAAAAGGACCAAAAATCGGAGCTACAGCAGGATGTACACGACCCGTGTAAATTCTACACGACCCGTGTGAAGATTTTTGGAGTTTTTGGTCAAATCTGCACACCCCGTGTCAATTCTACACGACCCCGTGCAGCTGGGTCTGGCCAAAATTTGCAATTTTTGTGTTTGGGCCTTGGGTCCTTGTTTTAATGCCAAACTTTGGGGATGTTTTAACTAAGATTTTCCTTATATTAGAGGGTCAAGGACTTCATTTTGGATGTTGGATGATTTTTTCTTCTTGGTTCTAAAGAAGTAATTATAGTGTGACTTTTAGATGAAACGAGTATGATATCTTCCGTTCTTGTATTGTATGAAGGAGATATGTTGTAGTGACTTGGAGGTGAGACTAAGGACTTGAGCTAACACTCAACTAAGATGATTTGATGGATGGGATGATGTCTAGGAGCGCCTCCAAATGCATCAATCCGTGTGTGAAGTTCGTGTTGACTTGTCAGTTGACCTTGGGTGAGTTTACCGGGAGTACACATCCTTTCCACTATCTTTTGTGTGTGTTATCAATTACTTTTCATGCATGTTATTATGTGCAATATGTTATATGATTACTACTTGTGCATTGCATGAAAATGAGTTTCTAAAGATGGTTTTTAAATAAAGATGATAAATGATGTTTTGAAAGATGTTTTGAGCATCCTATTTGTGCATTGCATTGCATATAGGATGGGATTGACCATGTGAGCCCTTGAGACTGAGTTTTGCCCTTTTCTCATTTAAAGAGGGTGAGTATGAGTATGAGTTTGACCCTTTTCTAAATTAAATAGGGCGAGTATGAGTTTTACCATTCTCTAAAATAAAGAGGGTGAGAAGAGTTTGTTCCCGACAATAGGGAACTGCATGAGGGAGTTGCTAACCCTCATGGGGCTAGTGTGATGGCCACTAGTTCTAGTTTAACCTATACGGGGATCGAGTGATATGCTTTGTGTGTGTCATTTGTGAACTTAGGTAGGTGCCATTGAGGTGAGTTCGACTTTCATGAGATGGACGTGGGTTGGGATAGTTGCATCATGCATTGCTTTTGCATATCATAACTGTTAGTACTGAAAGTCAAATCGTTGACCAACTCGTAGTTTGATATGTTAGGATTGAATTATCAAACTTCTTATTTTGATGGAATGAATTTACTTTTGTATGAATGTTTTAAGTAATGAAGGAATACTTATGTCTTGTGTATGTTGTCAACTTATATCTCGGATAAGTCGTGTTCTGATAATATTGTAACTATCTGAAATCCAGTATTGGATTTCGGACCTTCAAAGGAACTCAAAATCAGAAAGTATCACATCCAGAAGAAAGAGTTCGGAAGACCATACTCCGAAGTAACTCAGAAGTTCAAGACATTCTCAACTATATTTCCAAAGATACTCTGATCAAACCAGCCAGGACTCCGAAATCCACTCAGGATTTCGGACTATCAATATCAACATAACTAAGGAAATATTACACTTAAACATTCAACAAAGAAGACTAAAGACCAAAGAACACCAAGAAGATAAGGCAAGGGATAAGCACTTCAACTTATAGGATATGATTAGACTAGATCAGGCGTGACCCTCTAGAAGTATGTCTGTTATACTTTAGAGTATTATTAAATTATAGACAAGCCACCCTAGTCTGACATTGTATTTTTATATTAGATTCACCCTTTCTTTTCTGACTGAAGAGAGACGTGTTGTCTCCTCTTCAGTCCATAGGTTATTATTCGAAGGTCCTCCCTTAGTCTATAAAAGGGAGACCAAGTTCATCTTCAGTCCTCATGGTTTTGAGAGACTTCATGTAACAATTTCTCTTATTAATACAATCTCTCATTCCATCAATTCTTACACTCTCGTCTGCATTTCTTATCGTCTTTACATTTCTAGCACTCTTTAATTCTAGTCTTTATATTTTCAAGTTATGTAACTGCTAATTCCTGTTATTTATTGTTGAGCTATTAAGATCTATTCTAAGTATCAATCCTTATAATTCCGCAACTACATCAAGTCTTCGGACTTGTTCATCTCAAGTCTCAGGACTTGTCCATCCGAAACTTCCAGTTTCGGATTTTTACTTTCCGCAATCTTCATTTCCGCACTTACTTAGAATATTTGGCGACAACAATTGGTATCAGAGCCTGAATAGCTGTTCATAAGATTCTAAGTGCCTAGTTTGCTCAAGACACTGGCTGTAGCAACAACCTTAGAATCCTCTGTAGATCATTGCATGCTATTATAGCTCTCAAAATCTTAATCTCTCTCTCTAGAAATTCTTTTCATCATGTAGATGAACTACTCTCTGAATGTTGCCAACAGCGTTGGAGGCTCTAATCGATCTCCTATACGCATTCCAACAGAGTATAATGGCTGGGCATCTCGTATGCGCAACTATCTCAAAACCAAAGGGAAAGATATTTGGCGTTCAGTCAAAGAAGGACCACATCTACCAACATACACCCCTAGGCCAGACACTACAGAAGAGGCTCTAGGTGGTACTTCTCATCCAAGGCTAACTCCCTTGGATATAGAGAAAATGGATAACGGCCAAGTCGCTTTCACCGAAATCTAGTGTGGAATTCCTCCAGAACTCTTCGATCTCATACAAAATTGTACTACAGCTCAACAGATCTGGGTTCTCTTGCAAAATATGTTCTTAGGAACAGAAGAAGCAAAAGATCAAAAGCTGGTCTCAAGTCTCTCAGAATACACCCACTTCTCAGCATTTCCCGGAGAATCACTAAGACAAGCATTCACCCGGTTCTCCATAATTGTGACAAGACTCCTAAGTTCAGGAGCAGAAAGAACCAATCAGGAAATCAATCATAGATTTCTTGAAGGACTTGGAAAGGACTGGATGCTCGTCAAAATGATACTCCAAGATTCAGGAAAGTTGAAAACTTTCAACATGTATCGACTGTACAACAACCTCATTGGACAAGAAAACGATATAAAAAAGAATCAACAACAGCAACAACTTGGTGGACCTCTGGCTTTAGTTGCTGGACATAACTATCCAATGATGGGCAACAACCCTCAGCAACTGGTACAATATCAGCAAGCATCTCATCAACAAACCAACCAGAACATTCCTCCACCACAACTTGCTCCTACTCAAAACTTGCCACAATCTCAGCAACCAAGTCCTATACCTTCATATCACCCTTCTCAGCCTCAAATCTCCTACCCTTAAAACTATCAAAACCCATCGGTTCAATACCAATCATCACAAGTCTCTCAACCATCCATTCAATCAAAATCTCCAACTCTTGCACTTCCAGCACCAGTACAAACTACTGAATCATACTACTCAGAATACGATGAAGCAGAAGAAGCAGCTTATCAACATGGGATTGCTATGATCAGTCAGAAGTTCAACAGAATACCATCACATTCTGGCCCGAAGAAGAACTACCGTCCTTCAAATCAAAATTCTGACTATCAACCCAGAAGCAATTATCAGAAAGGACATCAACAATCAGGTCAGAATCGTTACTATCAGAAACCAGAAAATCAACAGCAAGAAAAACCAAAGACAGCTCCAGCAAATAGCACCAATCAAGCCCCAACCTCTGAGAAGAAAGAATTAGAAGTAATCAAATGTCACAACTACGGAGGCCTATGGCACTATGCTACTTACTGCAGAGCACCAAGAAATTATCCGAAAGCAAAAGAAGAAGAAAAGGTCAAAGCATTTGTAGCTTCCGGAAACGTCGAGATCTGGTCATCAGGAGATGATGATGAGCAGTTTGAAAACAAGCGAAAACGAGGAAAAGGATTTGGAGAATGCATGATGGTACAGGCAAATCGAGAAACTCCAATCCCAGGGCTGGCAAGCTCCAAACATCTCGAAAACACTGCCGAATCGTCATCTTCTTACGTGCCAAAGAACTACGCCTTCATGGTCAACCACAAAACAGGAAAAGGTGTAAGTATCATCAAACAGGTACGTAACATGCTCCATACACATCAAATTTACTCTAATAATCTAGAACCTGCTCTAGAAAAAATATCTAACACTTGTGCAGATGCCTTAGCTGCGTATCATCGGGTTCTAGAAGAAAGGGACGATGGGTATGACGAGGTGATAAAGTTGAAGAATAGACTAAAAGATAAAAAGTTATTTTGTGATAAACTTACTGCTGATTTGAAGATCGAACAAACTTCAAGGACTTTGTTAGAAAACTCAAATCAGCTTTTGACATCACAAAGGGATTTTGCCCGAAGTGATAATGTAAGATTAAACAAATTAGTAGATCAGTTGTATCATGCAACTGAATTTTTCAAATCTCCTGCTAATACTAACTCTTCAGAAAACACTTTTAATTGGGGATGGGCAAGAAAAACCACAAATAAAAACTATCCTATTTACAATAGAAAAAGTCCATTCTTTCAGTACCCTTCAAATGAATATGATGATAAACACGATGAGGACACAACCAAGAATCTTTCTAAAAACCCTATCAATGAATCAGAAAATGTCATTTCTGAGTCAAAAATAGGAGTTAACATTCCCTTCTCATATTTCTCAGAAGCAAACACTGTCGAAATAAGCAAATTGTCTACAGCTTCAGTCCCATTCATGCCTAGACATATGACCACGGTCACAAACTATCCACCGTCAAATTCTCAGCAACACTCTTTAATAAAAAACCAACGAAGTAACTATGTTACTGAAGAATGCATTCCAAATTCTAAGAACTTGGAAGATTCAAATAAAGAGAAAATTGATGAGAAAATTGAAATGGAAAAGTCCCCAAGCAGTATCATCGTTAAAAATGATTTCAACAAAATTATAATCAGAAACCCTAATGTTGCTGATATGTCCTATGTGACTTCTAAACCTTCAAGTTCTGACTCTAAGTCATCTGAAGACAGATCAAAACATAACTTTTCAAACAATCCGATCAAATTTTCGCTCAAAAAACTTAAAGTCAATTATGAGGGGACAAGCTCCCTGAATGATTCTTTATCTGACTCTTCCCCAAGAGAAATTTTTCAAAGAGGAAAAGGAAAGAATCTAACCAAACAAGGAATAAAACCAATCCTTAACAAAAAAGATCTCAGATCTCCTTGATCTCACGCAAGATTTGAACAAAAAAATGCTTCTACACTCATTCAACTATTATCATTCCAAGTCATACTCAGAGATCAACTTCTTCAACACCACGAAAGTACATCCACAAGGGATTACTTCCGACTCCTAAAATCAAACCCATTCAGCAATTTCAAAATATCAGAAATTCAAACTACAACTCGGAATTTCCAAAACTAACAAGAAATTCAATAATAGCTCAAAACAGACCCTCAACTTCTAAGCAACACATAAACGAATTCATGAAACCAAAAATATCATTTTCAAGTATCATCAGAAGCAACAAGCCTACCTCAAATGTTATCGGAACCAAGACTCGGAACTACAATCGTTCTGAAACTACTCCGAAAATTTTAAAACGACAACAAAATAATACTTGCTGTCATTGTTGCAAACATCATTCTAAAACAATCAGTGTCACGGATCCTAGGCACTCCATGAAAAACTACTCCCCAAAACTTCCAAAGAGATTTGGTCAAAAATGGATCGTAAAAACACCCACTTCTGAGTCAAAATTATCTCCTGAAATTCAAACTCCCATCAAATCAATTGTCAAAAATAAATCTTCCATGTCTGTAAAAGCAAATGGGACCAAACAAGTTTGGGTACCCAAACTAACCGTCTAATCTTTCAGGCACATAGTACTGAAGAGCAGGATGACGAATGGCTAATAGATAGTGTCTGCTCAATGCACATGACCGGAAGATTGGAGTTTTTAAGAGATTACAGAGAAGTCAGCTTTGGAGGATACGTCACATTCGGAAATGACGCAAATGGCATCATCAAAGGCTATGGTGTACTTACAAACGGAAACTTTACCATTCAGAAGGTTGCCTATGTTCTTGGACTCAAGCACAATCTCATAAGCGTAGGTCAACTGGTCAGCACCGGTCTTCGAGTTGAATTCGACAATGAATGTAGTTATATCATGACAGGCAACAGAGACAGATGTCTAATAAAATCTCCAAGACAACTCAACATGTTTCCATTAGACATCTCTATGTTTATCGGAAAACCAAGACTTTGCCTACTGTCAAAAGCATGCTCCGAAATCAGTTGGTTATGGCATCGAAAACTAGCTCATCTCAACTTCCGATACATGAATCAGTTGGTAACAGGAGAAATGGTCAGAAGAATGCCACTTCTGAGGTTTGACAATGAAAACTTATGTGCAGCATGCGCATTTGGCAAGCAAAAGAAGAAACCTCACAAATCAATCATTGACACATGCATTACTCGTCCACAAGAACTTCTTCACATGGATCTTTGCGGTCCATCAACAGCTGCTAGTATAAATCACAAGAAATACATCCTGGTTATCGTGGACGATTACTCCCGATTTATCTGGGTATTCTTCTTAAGATTGAAATCAGACACCTTCCCAGAACTCAGAAACTTTATTACATCAATCGAACTCAAGATTCAACTTCCAGTAAGAAGAATCCAAAGTGATAATGGAACTAAGTTCAACAATAAGCAAATTGAAGAATTTCTGACATCCAAAGGAATAGAGCACAACTTCTCAGCACCATATACACCTCAACAAAACGGTGTCGTAGAAAGAAGAAACAGAACATTAGTGGAAGCAACTCGATCAATGCTGACCTTTGCAAATCTTCCTCTAACCTTCTGTGCAGAAGCAATAGCAACTGCATGCTTTGTTCAAAATCGATCCATTGTCAACAAAAGACTACAAATGACTCCCTATGAAGTATTAAACGGAAGAAAACCTAATGTCAAATTCTTTCATATATTTGGCTGCCGGTGCTTCATTAAAAATAACAAAGATCATTTGGGAAAATTTGCACCCAAAAGCGATGAAGCAATATTCATGGGATATTCATCAAAATCAATAGCATATCGTGTTCTAAATAAGAGAACACGAGTTATCGAAAAAAGTTTTGACATAGAATTCGACGATCAATACCAATGGAGAAAGAAGAATCAAGATATTCTATATGTAATGGAAAATGATGTTCCAGTGGGATATCGACCCATTCATACAGTTGAAATTGATTACGGCTTACTCTTTGATCCATTAGAAACAGCCAAAGAAGCCGAAGTTGTTCATTCTCCAGATGTTATACAGCAACTCATCTCAGCATCAGGACCCTCAAATTCATCTGAACATACTGCATCCGACAATCAGACAAATCTTCCGATCAACACTCCAACAATTGAGGGGGAGCCTCTGCTCCCTTCTCCGAATCATCATACTCGGAAGGAACCATCAATCCCAGCAACCTCTGAGGGGGAGTATAGATCCATATACATGTAGATGGAATACCTCAATTTGAGGGTGACCATCAACCCTCAGAAGATACCTAAACAGCAGATATCCCATCAGAAAATGTGACAGCCCACTCCTCTGATGCAGTGACTAACAACTCACCGGTCTTTATCTTTGAAGCCGATGAGAATACATCAGCTGAAGAATCACAAATTCAAAACACCACTCCTGAAGACTCACATTTCATTCAAGATATCCCCCCACCCATTTCTGATCCAGCCCTCCTTCCACGCTTACACAAATGGACTCAGAGTCATCCTCCGAACCAAATCATCGGAGATCCCTCATCCAAGGTTCAGACAAGATCAAAGAAATCAATTCAGGATAAATGTCACTATGCCGCATACATCAGAAAAGTTGAACCAAAGACAGTCCTAGACGCTCTAGACGACGATGATTGGATCAAAGCCATGCAAGAAGAACTATCAGAATTCAAAAGAAACAACGTCTGGGATCTTGTTCCGAGACCCTCCAATCAGAGAGTCATCGGTACTAGATGGGTCTTCCGAAACAAACTTGATGACATGGGCACTGTAGTCAGAAACAAAGCCAGATTAGTGGCAAAAGGATATAGTTAGATCGAAGGACTTGACTATGATGAAACGTATGCACCAGTTGCTAGACTAGAAGCCATTCGGATCTTTCTAGCCTACGCTGCACACAAAAATATTATTATACATCAAATGGATGTAAAAAGTGCATTTCTTCAAGATGATCTTCAAGAAACAGTCTATCTTCAACAACCTCCAGGTTTCGAAGATCTATCACGACCTAACCATGTGTATCGCCTGAATAAGGCAGTATATGGTCTAAAACAATCACCCAGAGCTTGGTATGAAACGTTATCAACCTTTCTAGTTTCATCAGGATACAGAAGAGGAGTCATTGATCCGACATTCTTTGTCCGATCTCATCAAAATCACATCATGATCATACAAGTCTATGTAGATGATATCATCTTCGGATCAACAAATCAAGCAATGGTTGAGGAATTTGCAAAGGTGATGACAGACAAATTCCACATGAGCATGAATCGAGAAATAAACTTCTTCTTAGGTCTTCAAATCAAACAAACCAACAGAGGAATCTTCATACATAAAGAGAAATATACAAATGAACTTCTGAAGAAATTTTCTCTTGAAAATTGTTCTACTGCCAAAGTTCCGATATCCACCAATCATAAAATCTTTGCAGACCCCGAAGGCGAGCCAGTAGATCATAAGTTGTATCGAGGGATGATAGGCTCACTATTGTACTTAACCGCAAGTAGACCCGACATCATGTTTTCAACTTGCCTGTGTGCCAGATATCAAGCTGCTCCGAAAATGTCACATCTGACAGCTGTGAAGCAAATATTCAAATATCTCAAAGGGACTAAGGAAATGGGACTATGGTATCCAATCGGAGACAACTTTAAACTCCAAGCATTCACCGATTCGGACCATGCCGGATGCAAATTGGATCGGAAAAGCACATCCGGAGGCTGTCAATTCCTTGGTGGAAGATTAGTCAGCTGGTCCTCCAAGAAACAAAACTGTGTTGCATTGTCATCAGTAGAAGCAGAATATGTAGCTACATCCACCTGCTGTTCACAAGTTCTCTGGATGAAAACTCAGCTAATGGATTATAGCTATTGATTCCTTCAAGTTCTTATCTATTGTGACTCCACGAGTGCCATAGCTATCTCTCATAATCCTATTCAGCACTCTATGACCAAACACATTGATCTGAGATATCACTTCATCAAGGATCAAATCTTAGAAGGTAACATCGAACTCTACTTTATTCTTATTGATGAACAAGTGGCTGATGTCTTCACAAAAGCCTTAGATTCCACTAAATTCAACAATTTTCTGGATAAGTTGGGTATGTTAAATCCTGACTCTGACTTCTTCAGAGAATGATCGCCAGTTTCTGATCATCCTCCTCTTAGCAGATCAGTCAGCTCTAAAGCAATCTCTGACTATCCTCTCAGAACCTTAAGCCTTCCGACTTTTCTCATAATAGTCTCAGAAAACTTACCTCAAAATTCTCAATCACAAGTTGTCACACTCTTCATTTTAGGGTTATCAACACACATATAAAAGCCAAATCTACTTTCATTAAAATAAACATTACATACACTAAATCCATTAAGTCATGAACCTAAACATGTCAAAAACCTATGACTTAAGAATTCATTGCAAAAAGACTACTAGAAAACATCAAAAATAAAAGATGATCACTTCGTCTCCCATTCTCCTTAATGCTTGTTGTACTGCCACTTTGGAGGATTGCCGTACGAAAAGTTCTGTGTGATTCGCACAGACGAATCACACACTCGCACCGTCTTCCCGTCCAGCAGCACAACGTCATAAACATCGTCACCGATCACGTCATCGACGACACCGTTCCACCACCCTTGTCGATCCCATGCATCGACATAGTCACCGACTTTGTATTCCACTTTGTATTCCTGAGCTCCTGACCAATGTGCAAACCAAACTCAAAGATTCCATGGACCATATGTCCAACTATCTGAATGGAGTTCTGGCCGAAAATTTCTCACTCAGAAGAACAAATTCCCTTCTCCTTCAGATGGTTACCCAAACCCTGCAAAACATCACCGGCACCATGGTTGGTCCCATTAAACAAATCAAACTCTGCACAAAGCTGAATATGGAAGCCATGGAAGCCCTCCAAAACATGTATGATACGCCACTTCCTGATTGTATCAAGAAGGAAGTGACCATCGTCTCCGACAAACTTGATTCCATTCTGGCCCGCCTGCCTATGACCCCTTCCGTCCTTACAGGTGCCCCAGGAGGGGGAATGGCGGATGACAAAGTAGAACTTGACCAAACAACCGACATGTTAATAGACTCTACTGTTGGCCCAAGTGGAACAAAAGATCAAGGAGACACTCAGCAAGACAACATAATTACTGAAAAAGGAGAAAATCAAGAAGATATGAACATTGATGATGATGAAACTCATAATAAGGAATCAGAAAATGATCATCCTATCAATCCTCCTCCGAAATCTCCTCCTCTGAAATCCCCCTCTCCTCAGAAATCCTCTCCTCAGAAATCCCCTTCTCAAAAATCCCCTCCTCCGATTTCACCTCCCCCAAAATCTCCTTCCAATAAGGATCACTCAGAAGACGACGAGATTTTTGTATACTCGCCGATCAAAGTATCTGATCCTCCAGAGGTCAAAGAAAAGAAATCAAAGTTCTTCGACTCTCAAGCTAATGAACATGCTGAAAACTTCAGCACTGAGTCAGAACCTGATCAGAACCAAACTGACCCAACCGGTCCCACAAGATCCATCTTTTCGAATTTCACCAGTTATCGACCACTGACTGACCTGGATTTCCAACCATTCAAGACATACAATCCTCCCCCCACGTCCCAACACAACTGGGACATACCGCTGACACCCAATGGAGAAAAATACTGATACACTCTGAACCTCTCTATAGAATCAGGACCTGACAAAGAGCTAGCTGCTTACTACAGGAATCTGTAATTCCTCAAGAAATGGACCAAACCTCAAGATGATACATGGTCAAATGAAGTAGTAACAGCCGTTCGAAGTATCAAAAGAAGAAAGTTTCAGAAATCATATTACTTCAAATACGAGCTAGTCAGAAACGGCGACTACAACAACACGATTCTGATTACAGAAGTAGACTTTCGAAACATGAATCCTGCCGACATCTTCTCAATAACCTTAAAGCTATCTCACAAAGAAAGTCTAAATGCTAGAGAAGCTTATGTCGCAGCAAGAATATTTTTACATCGTCTAGTAGAGGAATTCTGCTACAATGATGCTGAAATGTATAAAATCATCAAGGATCACCCTGAACCACAGATCATTCCCAAACCTGACTTATCTCTGCCAGACAATCGAGACAACTGGAAGAAAGGTGCCACTTTCGATCCAGAACTTGACTTAGTATACAAGAATCCCAAAGAGAAAGGATCTTTTCTTTTCCTTCGTGCTGATCAACTCAGAAGAGTTACTAATAGTATGCTAAAGGAGTACATCAAAGCCGTGGAAAAGTCAACGTTATCAGATCCTGAAGCCAAGAAAAAACTACTTATCAGAATGAAGTGGCTACTGGCAATCAGAAAGTTTTGTGAATATGCTGCAAAACAAGGAGTAATGGATCAACGTTAAAAATGACTCAAACCCCTCGATTGGTCACCGAAGGGGGAATTGTTAGTACTTAAAGTAAAATCGTTGACCAACTCGTAGTTTGATATGTTAGGATTGTATTATCAAACTTCTTATTTTGATGGAATGAATTTACTTTTGTATGAATGTTTTAAGTAATGAATGAATACTTATGTCTTGTGTATGTTGTCAACTTATATCTCGGATAAGTCGTGTTCTGATAATATTGTAACTATCCGAAATCCAGTATTGGATTTCGGACCTTCAAAGGAACTCAGAATCAGAAAGTATCACATCCAGAAGAAAGAGTTCGGAATACCATACTCCGAACTAACTCAGAAGTTCAAGACATTCTCAACTATATTTCCAAAGACACTCTGATCAAACCAGCCAGGACTCCGAAATCCACTCAGGATTTCGGACTATCAATATCAACATAACTAAGGAAATATTACACTTAAACATTCAACAAAGAAGACTGAAGACCAAAGAACACCAAGAATATAAGGCAAGGGATAAGCACTTCAACTTATAGGATATGATTAGACTAGATCAGGCGTGACCCTCTAGAAGTATGTCTGTTATACTTTAGAGTATTATTAAATTATAGACAAGCCACCCTAGTCTGACATTGTATTTTTATATTAGATTCACGCTTTCTTTTCTGACTAAAGAGAGACGTGTTGTCTCCTCTTCAGTCCATAGGTTATTATCCGAAGGTCCTCCCTTAGTCTATAAAAGGGAGACCAAGTTCATCTTCAGTCCTCATGGTTTTGAGAGACTTCATGTAACAATTTCTCTTTTTAATACAATCTCTCATTCCATCAATTCTTACACTCTCGTCTGAATTTCTTGTCGTCCTTACATTTCTAGCACTCTTTAATTCTAGTCTTTATATTTTCAAGTTATATAACTGCTAATTCCTGTTATTTATTGTTGAGCTATTAAGATCTATTCTAAGTATCAATCCTTATAATTCCGCAACCACATCAAGTCTTCGGACTTGTTCATCTCAAGTCTTAGGACTTGTCCATCCGAAACTTCCAGTTTCGGATTTTTACTTTCCGCAATCTTTATTTCCGCACTTACTTAGAATATTTGGCGACAACAATAACTATCTATTTTGAGTAAACATTTATGATGTTTTAAATAACTTTTGAAGTGTGTCTTAAAACTATTTTTAGGGGTTTGTCCCGAGTGTGGTAATTCACTACTCACTTGAAATGGGTCAACCACGGGTAAACTCACTAGGCATTTCAATTGCCTAACTTATTTTGATGTGTACTCAGGTTGAGGAGTTTAGATGACTTAGAAGAGCTGGATGTTTAGAAGGCCACGGTTTGTGTGGTATCATTTGAGCTGTGTAATGGTATTTGAATTGTTACAACCTCGGTATTTTATAAACTAAAATGTTTTATCTAAAATGGGACCAAACGATGTTTTTCGCAACTTAAACCTAAATTATTTCTCATTAAACCCCATGTGTTTTAAAATGGTTTTGAAAGAATATGACTTCTTTGAAGATGTTGAAACTAGAGTTTTCACTAAAGGATGATTTTATGGAATAATGATGATAAACCATGGGTTAAAATGATGTTTTATGAAAATCCTTAAGCGAGGGTGTTTCAGAATGAACACGCAAGCATCACAAATTTTTATGATTAATTCATGAGATTTTATGTCATTTTGAACTTCAAACAACTTTTCTGTCAAAGGTAATCAAGAATGAAACGAACAAAGCAAATATGTAACTTTTCTAATGCGATTCAAATTTCTGAACAATGCAATATGCAACTCATCTCTGAAAATTGACGCATGATAGCATTATACTTTGAAAATCAACCCATGATGGCATCGCACTTTTAGTAAAATGACAAGGCTCTAATGTCATATTTGATAACATTTTCGACAACAACTATAATGTATGTTATGTGCTAATTTACCTTAGGTCCAAGTCATCCTATTCATATAATAATTTACATAATGTGCTCATTTGCTTCAGGGCCAATCAAGTAGACATATAATAGAATCATTGGCGGACCTTCTTTAGAGCTTGGGGTAGCCTGTGCTACCCCTGAAAAATTTAATATTAATGGTAAATTTTCGGAATTATTTTTTTAATATATAAGAGGCTACCCCTGAAAATAAAGAGTGCTACCCCTAAATTACTCAGTCCACTTTGTAATCCATTGTCCAATATTCTAAATAAGGAGCCCAAGTGCTGAAAAATGTAAACCTATTTGAAAATAAGCCCAAACAAATAGACAAAGCTGAATTTGAATTGGACATCAATTTCTGATCGGAACTACGTACGCCTTACGCGATTTTCTTTGCTTCAGTTCTCCTCCTGGCCCTGCCCTCGTTGCCGGCTGCCGGCGTTTTCTTCCTCTCCGGTCCTCCTCCTCGGTTTATGTCCTACGGCCAACTAATTTTGGGAATGCAATATGAAACAAGTAATCACTATTCTTGGTTCTTCTAATATAAGTCGTTAGTTTATTTTTCAGTTTAGGGCTTTTTTTAAGTTTTTATTTTTTAAAAACCTTGAATTGTGAAACAACCAATTATGTTTTAAAAACCTTTATTTTTCACTCCTCGGCTCCTGTCCTCCGGCCAACCAAGTTTTTGTGAATGCAATATGAAACATTGAATATTATATTGGATTATTGGGAATTTGGTCATTAAAACCTTGAAATTGTTAATTGTTGACTTGTTAGTAAGTACACATCAATAATTGTTAACTGTTATCTAGTTGAAATTGATAATTATATTTATTTATTTATTTAAGATGAGTTGTTATTGACTTGTTGTTTAACTTCTTATTGTGTTCCATTATTTTGTAGGGTTCTATTGGTAAATTTTTTAAAATAAAGCTAGATGTTGGCAGCGATGAGATTGGTAGAGGAACATCTTCCCAAAGAAATGAGTCTAATGAAACTCCACAACCACAAGGACCCCAACCCACTTCTACAACGACAACACCTACTTCAACAAGTATTAATATGAATGATCTTCCTTCCGACCCGGGAGATAGGCCAAAAATTACATCTTATCATCCAAATCAAAGGGATGAAATAAGAAGGGCATATTTGATTAGAAAGGCTTGTCAACCAAAGGGACATAAATTTCCATCAACTTTGGTTGGTAAGAAGACAAGACATTTTGTTGTTGAATGGTTTGACGAATTTGAATGGTTAGAGTATAGTATTAAAAAGAACAAAGCATATTGTTTATATTGTTATTTGTTTGGAGACATTATAGTAGGACATCAAGGTGGGAGAGATGCATTTGTGACGGAAGGCTTTTGCACATGGAGTAAAAAACATGCATTATATACTCATTTGGGTAATGTCGATAGTTATCACAACAAAGCACGACAAAAGTGTGAAAATCTAATGAGAAAAAATCAATCTATTAGTGAAGCCCTTCATAAGAAAAGTGAAATTGAAAGGAGTAATTACGAAATTCGGTTACGTGCTACAATTCGTTCTTGTAAATTCCTATTGAAAAATTCATTACCGTTTCGTAGTCATGATGAATCGAATTCCTCTCTTTCTAGAGGACTTTTCTTTGAAGTATTATCTTTGATTAGGGAAAATAACGAAAGCATTTATAAAGTTACTTTAGAAAATGCTCCCAAAAATGAAAAATTGACATCTCCGAAGATTCAAAAAGATATTGTTGATTGCTTTTCAAAAGAAATTATCATGTCTATTTGTGATGAAATTGGTGACGATGTGTTTGGTATATTAGTTGATGAGTCTAGCGATGTATCTAAAAAGGAACAAATGGCAATTGTTTTGAGATATGTTGATATTTTTTTTTGGCCTCCTTTTGGAGCCGAGGTTCCGACACGCTATGCGAGCCGACTAATCCCCGGGCGACTACCCGCTTCGCGAGTAGCCCAGAGTCATCGCGGGTGAACCTCTGTGGCCACTAGGGGGTTTTTGTTCCTCCTTGGATTAGAACCTGGCATCTCCTGGTCATTTTGACCTTTAGAGACCAAGCTCTAACCAACTAGGCACCACCCTTGTGGTTTAAATTTGGAGTTGTGAAGGAACGATTTGTTGGAATTGTTCACGTGACGGATACATCTTCTTTGACTCTTAAAGCAGCTATTGATTATGTGCTTACCGAAAATAAGTTGAGTGTGGCTCAGGTGAGATTGAGAAATCATGAACTCTTTTATTTATTTGTTTTATGTCTTACATTTTTTAAATATATATTTGTTTTATGTCTTACATTTTTTATTGATTATTTGACATAGGTGAGAGGCCAAGGTTATGATGGAGCAAGTAATATGCGTGGTGCATTCAACAGTTTGAAGTCATTGATACTAAGAGAGAATAATTCGGCACATTATGTACATTGTTTTGCACATCAACTTCAACTAGTGGTTGTGGCGGTAGCAAGGAACCATGAAGGTGCTCATGATTTCTTTAATCATCTAGCTTTGGTAGTTAATGTGGTTTGTGCTTCCTGCAAGAGAAAATATATCATACGAGAGAGGTACAAAGAAAGAGTAGAAAAAGAAATTGGTAATGGTGAAATTGAAACCGGAAGTGGGTTGAATCAAGAGATTTCTCTTATTCGAACTGGAGATACAAGATGGGGTTCACATTATAAAACCATCGTAAGTTTGATGAATTTGTTTTTTGAAGTTGTTGAAGTACTTAAGTATGTTGAAATTGATGGTTCTACTTTATCTGACCGTAATCAAGCAAAATGTATTTTGGCATATTTCAAGACACTTTATTTCGTTTTTTATTTACACTTGATGTTAGAAATTCTAGGCCTCACTGAAACCTTGTCAAAACATCTTCAAAAAAAAGATCAAGATATTTTGGAAGCGGCTTCATTGGTAAAGGGAACAAAGGAAGCATTGCTAGCTTTAAGAAATGATGGATTTCCACAAATTTTGAACAAGGTATCTTCTTTTTGTCAAAAACATAATATAGCATTTGTGGAAATGTCGGAAAATTTTGTTACTTCAAGAAACCGTAGGACCAATATTACTAATCAACATCATTTTGAAGTTGTCATTTTTAACACGGTTTTGGATATGCAAATTCAAGAATTTGGGGATCGATTTAGTGAAGTAAGCACGAAATTGATAGAAAACATGGCGGCTTTAAGTCCTTGTGATTCGTTTTCTATGTTTGATAAAGCAAAGTTGTTAGAGTTAAGTGACATCTACCAAAATGATTTTAATGCTTTGGAACGGATTCATCTTGTTGGTCAACTTGATATTTATTATCAATCTGTCATACATGATGAAAATTTTGCTCAATTGAAGGGAATTTCAGACCTTTCTCGTTTGATGGTGAAAACAGGGAAACATCGCTCTTTTCCTTTGGTTTATAGGTTATTAAAGCTAACTTTGGTTTTGCCCGTCGCAACGGCAACAGTTGAAAGGTGTTTTTCCGCAATGAAACGTGTGAAGACCAATTTGCGTAATAGAATGAGTGACGAGTTTTTGAATGATGCTTTGATTTGTAGTGTAGAAATGGAAGCACTTATGAATGTTAAAATTGAAAATGTGATAAGTCGTTTCCGGAAAATGAAAGACCGAAGAGGTCAACTTTAAAATGTAATCTCTAGATTAGTTTGTCACTTTGTTATTTTGTCGTATTTAATGAAATATTAGTTTTTAATCTTTTATCATATTATATAGTATCTCGAAAAAAATTGTGCTACCCCTGAACTTTTAGTCTGGATCCGCCACTGAATAGAATATGGTTTGAAGTTCATATCATCAACCGTCTTGCAATGACGACCTTGTAACACCATAGTTGGTTCGCTAACAAAATTCATAAGCTCGCTCTAATTCAAATTTGGGACAAAACCGGGGAGAGGGGGGTAGGCGGGACCATAAACAAAATTTCACAAATTACGAGTGGTTGGATATAGGGTTGATGATAGAAGACAATGAAGTAAAAGATAACAAGAGTTAGAAACTGATGGAAAACAATGATGGCTAACACATGGAATACGTTTTCTAAGTAAAATATTAAGGCATTTTGTTATTTTACCTCATAAGTTATTTTCAAGATATTAAGGCATTTTGTTATTTTATCTCATAAGTTATTTTTAAGATATTAAGGCATTTTGTTATTTTATCTCATAAGTTGTTTTCATGATCATGAACATAAATACTTAAAATCTTCTTATTAGTGACATTAAAACATCATTTGAATTGCCAAACACCCATTTTAACTTAATGATTGCTTTGTAAGCTGTTTTGAAACTCAAAAATCTAAGCACCGTAATACAAACACTTTTCACATTAACCCCTCTCCTCTACCGTATATTTTGGGCTCTAAACTGTTTTGAATGAAAATATAATATTTTTGCATATCTTAGTTGAATTCTAACATACCATTGTGCATATTGCTCTACTTCATGAGTGCAAGAAAAACTAAAGATCTCACAAAGCGTTGTGTTTCCAGAGAAGTAAGAATTAGTAGAGAGATTAAAAAGGAACATGGTCTGACTACATTAATAATTTATTTATATAAATATCAGGTGACCTCTAGTTCCTTCATTTTCGTCTCCAAGAAAATGTTTTAGCAATCTAATATTCCATTTGTTCATTATACCATGGCTTCCTCGAAAAGTAGACCAGTGTATATCTATTTTAATTTACCTACATAAAACAAGAAGCCTTCATGTTTCTAGTACCAGATGGACCCATCCTGCTTGGGTAGCGTATAATCTACATTAAAAGAAGTAGCACCAAACACCATCTTGAAACCTCCTTGCTGAAGATCGAATTGGTGAGTTTGTTGCAGGGTCGAGTTTGTTTCAAAACCATGGTGAAGAAAGTTATCCCCTTGAAACTGGATACCCGACTGCCCAATAAACGGATCATTTCGACCAGCCATGTTCCTGGAATCAGCCTTACTGCTGTTCTCTTGAATATTATCATCATAAAATGACATTAAATCGTTAATCATCTTCTGCCCGTCTTCAGGAACCCCAAGAACAGAAACATCGTTCAAATGGAAGGTAGGAACCCTAGAAACCCCGACAAACTGAGATTGATCGTTGTTTCTATAAGCGCAGGTCAGTCGATGATTGTCTCTCGAAATCCGATCAAGAAACCCATGGAACGGTTGATTATAAGGACATTTTGGGAAATCGCAGGTGTAAATCTTGTGATCCATGGTTTCCGATGGAGTCGGGGGAGACTTTCTCTTTCGATCTTGATAATTTAATAGACCTAAGTTGGCCGGTTTGATATCCTGGACGTCAAATTCGGGTTCGGGTTCGGGTTGGATTTCTACGTCATACTCGCCGGCGTCAAAAGATCCGGCCCAGCCCGATGACATAACCGGCGGGCCCGGCGGGGAATGGTTAGGGTAAAGCTCTCTGGCCAACGACTCCTCCTGGTTAACCACGGCTAGCCATGTGGCGCTCTCTTTGGCGGTCATCTTATCCTGTAAACATTTCGATTGTCTCACGAGCTTCC
Source organism: Cichorium intybus (assembly GCA_023525715.1). Lineage (NCBI taxonomy): Eukaryota > Viridiplantae > Streptophyta > Magnoliopsida > Asterales > Asteraceae > Cichorium > Cichorium intybus. The sequence goes on along the minus strand of CM042014.1, from coordinate 83,567,278 downwards.
TGATTTTATCGACGTCGGGAAACATATGCTTGATAACCGCCGTCAAAACACCAACTTTCCACGCTTTTTTTAAGTCGTGTGGCTTCTTGTAAGGCGGCGGCGCAGGTTGATCCTTCTGTAAACCCAACTCCGGCCACCAGTCTTCGTTTCCGGTCGGCCACCATGGCGGCGGGACACCTTTCTCTAGTGGAAACCGCCGCTGTGGTGGGTCACAATGCTGCATAAGAGCAGATAACAAGGAGCCCAGAGTTGTGTCTTGAAGCTCCTGTAACGTGTGTGGTGTTGACCCGATCGGAGGAGTTATCTCGTTTTCTCCGGTGATGTTATCGGCTTGAAACTTGGCAGCCGCCGCCGGCCCGTTACGGTCAAATCGGACCTTATCTTTCCACCATTCCCGAAGGTTATCAGAGGCGCCGCTCACCGGCTTTCCTTTTTCTGGGATAATTCCGTAAACAAAACCTTGAGCTTTGCAGACCTCCATCATTTTCAGCATGTATTTTAATATCCCGTCTTGAGCTCTGGACATCTTCTTCCTCCTCGCCTGTTCTTGAGACTGGCGTTGTTTTGCTGTATCGACGTTCTCTTTACTGTTACATGATTCTTTGAGTTTTTTAAGTTTCATTTTATCTCTCCACATTCTTCTTTCAAGCTCGTCAACATCAATTTCTTCATCTGTAAAATCGTCATCGACCACCGTCCCAGTTTCAGTTGGGAGAGAACTCATCTCTCCTTGCCCATTTTGAGCACAAAAAACGTTAAGCTGTTCGCAAAATCCCATTTCGTCGAACATTTGCATCTCCAGACTCGAAATCACTTATATTAATATCGACCTGAAATTATGAATTGCGCCCAAAATTAGATTAAATAACACATCTAAAACAAGAAATGAACACACAGATTTTAGTAAGTAATTGAAGCATAAAGGATTAGATATCATCAGGGGATTGAAAAGATCGTCATAACAGCCAGATCTGAATCTGATGAGGGCGAAGAAAACATCCCCACAATACCAATCTTCGTAACACAAACAGTTGTGAAATAAGCAACATACAGGATCAATTTTAGGAAGAATATGAATTCCGATATGTTACCAGATCTTAAGATATCCTGATATCAGAAGAATGGAAATTAAAACTTTGTTCTATGAATAAAACCAAAACAGCGAATCATAATTCGAGTTGAAATGATAGACGACAAAGATCTTATAACATCTTCAAATGAGCCAAATTCAATAGAATTAAGAACACAACTTTTTATCCAACTTCAATATATTTGTCAATCACAGTGCTACTTGTGTACATGAAAACGAAACTAAAATCAAGCCAGAGGAGAAAACACAACAGGGCCCATCATTAGAAGTTCAATTTCATCAAAATCAAAATCGAGAATTCAATCAAACGAGTTTATAGCCTTTACCTGAAAGGTGGGTTTGATTCTTTTTTCTCCTGGAACCCCTTTTCAATGTTTATAGAGGAGAGAGAAAGTATAGGGGGTGTTCTTGTAGTTTGTACAGATGTGTGTAAGCATTAACTAATATATTAATGGGTGATGAAGTATAGGGAAGTGAAAAGTGTCGGCGATGGCTAAAGTAAAGGCAGATGAAACTGATGCGATGGAAGTGGAGAAGATAATATTATTTATTGTTCTTGTTCTTAAAGAGGGCCAGGTGAATTCAATGTGAAGTGTGTAAGAAAACTCCATGGCGATATGAAGAGTAAATTGCCTAAATCATGGTATTGGGCCGTGTATGAACCCTGAAGAAATGGGCATCGGAAGTAACAATGAACATGGAGTTGACAAGGGTTTACCCGACCCCAAATAATTGTGACACTTTTTACTCTACCTTTGTATAGATATGCTCAAAAAGCAAAAGGTCCTTAAAACATAGGGAGCCAACTCTTCTTTTAAAAAAATACTTGTTTAGAACCAATTATTGGAGCATTGGGTTTTTTTATTTTTATTTTTAAAAAGGAGTTCAAACGAGTTCGAAATTATTCGATATCTTAACGAAAACCTTTTAATCATCCCTGAGTTTGACTCATGAAATATGCAAGTTCGATTCAAAAAGTCAAAACTATTAATTAAGATTTATGTTTGAGGAAACATGATCAATTAGAAAAGCACAAAGATATCCATGAGAACGGTGCTTTTGGCGTGTAGCTCAATTGGCAATCGGGTAGTGAGACTTGGTCCATAACATATAGGTCTTGAGTTTGATCTCATGCCCCTCTGTTAGCCACGGCCGTTAAGTGAGTCATTAAATGCCCCCTCACAACGGTTCCCTTGGAGGTTGGGTCTGTGTGGGGCCGGTTGGGGTTGTCGAGTATCAACCTTTTGGTCCATCTATGAAAGCGGTGATTGAGAAAGTAGTATCAGAAGTATCATTCTTACATTATATGATTGTCGCTATGCTTCGAGCATTAGTATGTGAACTATTTCATTTTTCCTTTTGAGACGTATGTGTTAGGATTATCTTTTGTGATTGTGGTATATCTATCTATATAAATAGTGTGTTTTATGTTAGTGTTATTCCATGAAATGATATTTATGACCTTGATGTGCACAATTATGTCTCAATCTACAAATCAATATATACCAAGAATATTAAAAGACGTCAGACTTGAATCAAATGTATCTATGATATCGTCGCCCTAGACACATTAACAAGAACCACATAGCAAAACTCGATCGAAAGAAATTTTTAATCAGCCGACTTTAAGTGAATTCTGTTTGTATGAAAAACAACTAAGGCCCCCTTCTACAAAATCAAAGAGAGAGTCGAATACATGTTTAAAATCATACATACTATTGAAGTGCACATGTGTTGTGTCGGAGTCATTGAGACCCGAAGATATCCTTTGTGTTTTAAAATAAACAATTTTGAAGAATCCGATTTTCTTACGCTTATATATAAAGCTCCTTCGGATTACCACACGTGATCATCTGAAGACACTCCTATCATGCACATCACATGCTAGTTTGAGCATGTTGTTTATAACAGCTTTGCGCACACTATGTGTCTTATTGTTATCTGTTATACATTCCTCCGCTAACTTTGATTATATATATATATATATATATATATATATATATATATATATATATATATATATATATATATATATATATATATATATATATATATATATATATATATATATATATATATATATATATATATATACTAGCAGGCGTCCCGCGCGATGCGGCGGCGGTGGGGGGGGGGGGGGGGGGGGGGGGAGGGGCGTGTCGAGGTTGGTTAGGTTAGTAATGGGTAGGTGGTTAACTGTTTTATTTGGCCATATTAATTTGAAAAAGAAGTTGGTGTGTACCCACGCTATGCAGCGGACGGCGATTAATTTCATTTACCTGAATAGGTTCTGGATGACGATTATTTTCCTTTCATCAGGCGTCGAATGCGAGATACAGTGATTAGTTTTGTCGTTGAATAACTATCTTTTGATATGCATTGAATGGTTTGGTTTTGCTAATGGATTATTGCAGTAATTATGGTCAAAAATAGTCAAATGCATCGTGATATCAAGTTTTACAGTCAAATTCATTGTCCAACAGGGGCGGTGAATAGTTTTCTTACGAAAAATAGTTATGTTTCAATTATTAGGATTTTCGAGAAGGTGGTATTTTGATTTAGACATAAATATGCATATTTATTGTTATGCGTTTGAAAAAAAAAATGTATGTTGCTATTTTACGTTAAATATACATTGTACAATATTTTTAGGGTTCTTGTCTATTATCACAAGGGAATTTTGTATTAGAAATAAATATGCATGCTTCTTGTTTTGCATTTGAAAAAAAATTTGTGTTGCTATTTTGCGTTAAATATAAAAAGTACAATATTGTCTCCGGGTACATGCCCATTATCACCTCGGGGGATATATTTTTCCAGAACATGTCATATTAAAAAGCACACGAAATACTCCAGTACATGGTTTCCGTTATGGTTTGTGGTTTACGATATGGGGTATGTTGTCTATCTTATGCGGGTTTGTTGTTGAATTATGCAGGTTAAGTTGGCTGTATCATGTTTATCTTATATGTGTTTGTGTTGAAGCACATGACCTGGTTAATTATGCAAGCTTCAACTTCCTTTTGTCTGTGATATAATATTAAATTATTAAAAAAAATTGGTAATTAGGATTTAATTTAACACATAAATAGTTTTAGGTTGAAGCCTCATGTTGGCATGGTCGTCCAATACATCCCATGTGGGGAACGAAACATTTATAGAACGAATATGATATTTTAATATCCTTTTGTTTGAGAACCATTAAGTGAAGCAAATAACTAAAAGCATCATTGATAGTATTCTTACTTACATCTCACCCATGTCAATTATTCCTTTTCCAACACAACCAAATTTTTTTTTTTTTTTTTTTTTTGATAACTGAGGACCCCACCCAATCCATCCCTTTGGATGACCCTGATGAAGCAACCTCGGGGCCCACGCACACCTGGCAGCAGGGTGGTCCGGGTCAATCACCTACGGGGGTAGAGAGGTGGCCAGTGGCCATCCCCTGATTGAAACCTAACACTCCTTATGGGGAAAGGGAGGGAGTGGGATTAGAACATGGAACCTCTTTATAGGGGAAGAGAAAGAGTCCAAAGCCTTATCCACTAGGCCATCAGGCTGATGGTTCACAACCAAAATTAACGCCACATATTTACTCACATACAAACAAGTTATTGAAAAACATTGGTGGTTTACCTTTTAGTCAGCCACCTGCTTCACCGACGTAATAATAGATGAGTGTAATGTGTTGATAAGAAAAAAATGAAAGTATAATGATATAATATAATATATTTTCAAAGTACAATGCCTAAAATAAAATAAAAATGTTGAAAAATATATTTTTGTATGTGACAATCACTGAAATAAGATGAACTGTTATTATCTAACAAATATTATCAGTTTATTCCAGATTGCGTGAATTCGAGATCAAAAACAAGAATAAATCAAGACCCGAGAAACTTTGAGAAAACATCCAAACCTAAGGAAGTAACGCTTCAAACCAAAGAGCAAAATACAAAATATCACACTGCTACAGCAATCACGACGCGACAGACATAGTGGTCGCGACGTGAAGAAGAAACAAAGACAGAAGACCAAATTGCTACAGCGCTCGCGACGCGACAGCAAGGGTGGTCGCGACGCGAAGAGCTCCATCGCGAAGGCTCCAACGTGACACCACCAACTTTCCAATCGCGAGACTACCAACACACTATCCTTCGCGACGCGACCAAAAGCAACGCGACCAAAAGGAATCGCGACGAAAAGCTCGACATACCAGCGAAGACGCACTGACCCGACAAAAAGCGCACCGACCACCAGCTATGGACCTTCGCGACGCGACGGACCATATGGTCGCGACGCGAGCCCTGTGTGTTCAGCAACTATAAATTGAGCCTTTCTCTTGCTATTTTGTTACACCCAATCAACCAAGCATTATACACTCATATACTCTCCAAGAAACCCACGACCACAAACCTCAAGACTCTCAAATCTCTGCATTTGGCAACAAGAATCAAACCGCACAACCGCAAGAAACAAGATATCTTCCCGACACCAAAACTTCAAACCTCTAAACAACCTCTACCCGACACCAAAACTTCAAACCTCCAAACAACCTTTACCCGACATCAAATATCACCAAAACCTCATCTTACCGAAAAGAACAAGAAATCGACACATCAAGAAAACCCGAGCAAAGAACAAGAATCGAAGCTTCAAAGAAAATCGTCATATTCATCTGCTATCGATAAGTTCTTTTGAAATTATCCGTGTTATTATTGATTTATTGAAACTGTTATAAATCAACTGTACCAAACATCCAAGACATAAAAATTGAACCGTGACAACGAAAACACATGTGGACTGTATTTAACCGAGACATTTAACTTCTAACTTCTAACATTTTTATTTATTGTAAAAACACGTTATCGTTGATAATGGCGTTTATTACATCTAACATCTAACTCCTAATTTCTAACCTTTTTTATTTATTGTAAAAACACGTTATCGTTGATAATGGCGTTTATTACATCTAACCTCTAACTTCTAACTTTTACCTTATTTACCGCTTTCTGTTTAAATACTGTCTAGTTTAGTTTTACCGCTTTATTTTATTCCGCAACTCTTATTTTATTTCCGCATATTATAGACAAAATACATATCTGTCACACAGTAACCGGCTTAAAAACCCTTATTCGTGGAGATCGGTTATCGTATTTCCAACAATTGGTATCAGAGCTTGTGTGATTTAATCAGAAATTTTTGTCGAGAACTTTTGTGTAGCGTTTTTATAAACCACCAATAAGTTTCCTTTGAAAATTTCATATTAATATCACTTGTTCAAAAACAAAAAAAAAAAAAAAAACATTTAAAAATTACTTGTGTGATTTATTTTGAAAATTTTTGTCGAGAACTTTTGTGTAGCGTTTTTATAAACCACCAATAAGTTTCCTCTAAAAATTTTCATTTTAACATCACATTTTCGTTAACAAAAAAAAAAAAAAAAAAAAAAAAAAAAAAAAAAAAACACCAAAAAATGTCTTCCGCAAACTACTCAAACATAAATTCTGTATCTATTGCTAACAGTATAGGTTCAGGTACTCGAGCACCCATTCTTATTCCCGAAGAATATAAATCATGGGTAGGTCGTATGAATCTTCATCTCAACTCTATAAGTGAAGATGTGTGGAAATGTGTAGACGGATCTCTACCAGATAACATGACCTCTCTTACGAGTAACTTGGATATACTGAATGAAAGGAAGAAACTCGAACTTCAAGCCAAAAAGGAACTTGTGTCTGGAATACCCCACAGTATTCTAAGCCAAATGAATGATATAATTCTTTTAACCGCAAACCAAATTTGGCAGACTTTGAAAAATCGTTTTGAAGGAAATGAGAGAATCATTGGAAACAAGAAAACATCGGTTTTAAACGAATTTGACAACTTCAAAATGTTTTCACATGAGACCATCCATGATGCTCATGACAGATTCAATCTCATTACCATCAAAATGAATAATTTAGGCATCAAAAAGTCACAACATGAAATAAACCTCAAATTTTTAAACAACCTTTATGAAAGCTGGAAAATGGTCAAACTCATCATCCAGGGAAATCCGGCAATTCATACTGAATCTTTGTACAATCTGTACGGAGAATTACAATAGTATGAATCCTCGATTGACCCACCAACGTCTACTTCTTTTGGAGGACCGCTTGCTCTTTTGTCAACATCCTCGCAAAACCAAACACATTTTCCTGATCAAAGTCAAATTGATTTAAATCAAAACCAAGCTTTCTTAAGTAATCCTTGTGACTTGTCCGATCCAAATAATGAAGCTGACTACCATCAATTGTGTGCTTTGGTAGCAAACACTAATCTCGAAAGATTTTTGCCACATCATAGACCAAACTTTCAACAAAGATCCACTTTTGGACAAAACTTTCAGAATCGTGGATTTCAAAATAATCACAACTCTTACAATCAAAACAATGGTTTTCAAAATAACCAAAATTCTGGATTTCAGCAAAATCATTCAAAACCATCTCAACAGAAACAAACTCAAACATCCGAAAGACCACCCGCTAAGAGCCAAAAGGCTGACAATAACGATGATGATGATGATGACGTAATCATTTGTCACAAATGCAAAGGACTAAATCATTATGCCCGAGATTGTCGAGCCAAAATCAAGGTCAAAGACTCAGCTTACTACGCTCAAAAAGCCGAAGAACTGAAGAAACAAGAAAAGAAAGCAAAGCAAAAAGCTTTGATGGCATTCTACGAACCTAGCGTGGAACACTGGCCAACTTCTGATGATGAAACAGATAATGAACCAGCCCAGTCAAACTTCTGCTTCATGGCTGACAATAAACCAACCACAAGAGCTCCATATGTCATCGATCAGCTATGGTATATGATCTCAGATCTCGGTCTTTCAAAAACACCATTTGAGTCCCACATGACTAAGATTGAGAACAGTCTAAAAGCTGATCTCAGACTGTATCATGACACGATAGTCAAATCTGATATCTACAAATCTGAATTACAAACATTGCAACTCAGATTTGGAGAATCCACAAGGACTAGAGACAAACTTGAAAGAGACATTGAACGAAAATCTGAAGATAATAATCACATCCTAGAACAATTAAATGAAGCTCTAAAACAAAAAAGGGACTTAGAAATAAAAAATCAATCTGTTATTTCATCTGAAATAAAAGATACCTTAGAAAAGGAAGTCCTTCAGTTAAAACAAAAAGTTCAAGATTTAACTGACAAAAACACTAGTTTAATTCTAAAACTAGATGATTCTTCAAAGCAAATGAAATTTCTTGAATCCGAAAATCAAAGATTTCAAGGAAAACTGGAATCTATCAATATTGCCAGAAAATTAAGTGATGATGTTTTCACTAAAGCAAACAACTTAGGAACTGGCAAAATTGATACAAACTATAAACCAGGAATTGGAAGAGAATCTTTTGAAAATGAAATGACTGAAAATGAAAATGGGAAAATTAGTGAAAACTCTAAATCTCCTCAACCAGATTTTTTTCTCATCTGCCAATGAGGACGATTCAGATGATGAAACAGTAATCAATTGTAGCCCAGATGATACTTTTTTCAACAAGTCATACAAAAGAGTTGTAAAATCTGAATCTGACTCTGCTAGTTCAGTAACTCATCAATTGAGATCTACTAAACTAACAAAGAATGATGGCACGATCAAACTTGAAAATTTCTTAAATGGAGAAAATTCTGTTCATCAAAATGGTAGTACTTCTGTTCCAACTGTCTTTCCCTCGTTAAACTCAACCTTTATTGGAAAGAACAGTCAGGGACAAAAGTATTCAAAGAAACAACAGACAAATAAACAACCCATTCAAGCTGTCTTTAAACCAAAAGAACAAAGCAAGCCCATTGTTTTCAAAGAAAAACCTTTGAAACCAGTCGCTGTGCCACAAAAACAAAAACCTTTTCAAAAACCGATTCAAAGTCACTTTCAAAAGATAAACTTCAATCTCTCAAGGAACTTTCAGAAACCATCATTTCACCCAATTCCATTCCATCATCAAAGTGTTTTCCAAAACCATTCAGATCCCAGATACAACGAAAGGTTATCAAACAGAACTTCACATATAGGACACTTTTCACAAAATCAGAAATCGTTTCAAATGACAGGTTTTCAAAGACAAATCTTAAATTGGGAAAATCTGATAAGTCAAATCAAGCCTCAACCACTTCGTCCAATAAACAGAAACCATAATGATTTCAGATTATCAAAAACCATTAACAAATCAGGACCCACCATGGTTTGGGTACCTAAACTTTCTGTCTAATTGCAGGCACTTTGTGCTGGAGAGCCCAAGGATGGCACATGGTATATCGATAGTGGCTGCTCCAAGCATATGACAGGAAACCAAAGCTTTCTACGAGACTTCAAACCCACAGAATCCAAACAAGATGTTACTTTTGGAAATAACATGACTGCAAGAATCAAAGGTTATGGAAACATAACAAATGGTCACTTCACCATCAAGAAAGTAGCCTACGTTGACGGCCTGAAACACAACCTAATCAGCGTATCACAACTTTGTGACAACAATCATGAAGTTCTTTTCACCAAACAACGAAGCATAATCACAGATGCCAAGACCAAAGTCATTCTAGTTAATTCTGATCGTCTAGGCAACATGTATCCACTAGATATGGACCTTATCTATGGAAAACCAGACATCTGTCTCTTGTCCAAAGCTTCAGCTGATATTAGCTGGTTGTGGCATCGTCGTCTTTCCCATCTCAACTTCGGCTACATCAACAAGTTGATTGCAAATGATCTTGTTCGCGGACTGCCACTTCTGAAACTTGATAATGAAACTCTTTGTGCAGCTTGTGAAGGAGGAAAACTGTCCAAATCTTCTCATAAAAGCATTCCTGAATCTAGTGTATCCGAACCACTAGAATTACTGCACATTGATCTTTGCGGCCCTGCAAAAACCCAAAGCATAAAAGGGAAGAAATACATCCTTGTTATTATTGATGATTACTCACGTTTTACTTGGGTTTTCTTTTTAAGGTTAAAGTCAGAAGCACCCGAAGAAATGATCAACTTCATCAAACAGATTGAATTAAAGCTCAAACGACCCGTTCGAAGAATCCGAAGTGACAATGGTTTAGAGTTCAAAAACATAACTCTAGACTCATTTCTCAAAAACAAAGGCATCGAACACAACTTCTCAGCCCCTTACACTCCTCAACAAAACGGCGTTGTTGAAAGAAAGAACCGAACTCTGTGCGAAGCTGCAAGATCAATGCTCATCTTTGCTGATCTGCCACAATACTTCTGGGCAGAAGCAATAGCCACAGCTTGCTATACTCAAAATCGTTCTTTAATCAATAAACAACTTCATAAAACACCATATGAAGTCATTAACAACCGAAAACCAAACATCAAATTCTTTCATATTTTTGGTTGTCGATGCTTCATAAAGAATAACAAAGATCACCTCTCAAAATTTGAATCAAGATCAGACGAAGGAATTTTCCTTGGTTACTCCTTTACCTCAGCTGCTTATCGAGTACTGAATAAACGTACTAGAGTAATTGAAGAAAGTACCGATATTCATTTCGATGAATTTTATGTCAGGAAATTGGATCGTAAACATTTTGGTTCTAAAATGATCGATAATATTTTTCAAAATCCAATTCAACAAATACCTTCTACGGACATAGAAATTGATCTTGATTTACTTTTTGAACAACCCAAAACCGCTTATAATTCTGAATTTCTAACATCTTCTACTTTTCCTACAGGAAACTCCGATGCAGAAACCTCACAATCAAACCAAGAAAATACAGATCAAGTCGAGGGGGAATTACCAACACCAAATCCCTCGTTGAACACTCCCAATCCATCTGTTCAAAATGATCCCAGTGCATCATCTATGGGGGAACCTTCATTACCTCATACTCACCCTATAATCCAAAAAGACATATCTGACAACAACCAAAATCTATTCCCAACAGAATCACCTGACCAAGAAGAACAATGGGACATAGAAACACCAATCGAAATACCTGAAAAAACTCGCCTAAACAAATGGACCAGGAATCATCCTACAAACCAAATCATAGGAGATCCCAATTCTGGTATTCAAACAAGAGCCGCTACCTCAAATGAATGTTTATACGGAGCATTCTTATCTATGACCGAACCCAAAACCATCCATTCAGCTCTCAAAGATCCAGACTGGGTCAAAGCCATGCAAGAAGAACTAGCTGAATTCGAAAGAAACCAAGTATGGGATCTTGTTCCTACTCCTCCCGATGTTACTGTAGTAGGTTCAAGATGGGTTTTCAGAAACAAAACTGATGATCAAGGCATAGTCTGTCGAAACAAAGCAAGACTTGTCGTCAAGGGCTATTCACAACAAGAAGGAATTGACTACGATGAAACTTATGCTCCAGTTGCAAGACTCGAAGCCATTCGTATCTTTCTAGCATATGCAGCTCACAAGAACTTCAAAGTATTTCAAATGGATGTAAAATGTGCATTTTTACATGGAGAAATTGATCGTGATGTGTACATTCAACAACCTCCAGGTTTTGAAGATCCACAGTTCCCAAATCACAGTTTTAAGTTACAAAAAGCAGTTTATGGCTTAAAACAAGCACCTCGAGCCTGGTATTCAACATTGTCAACATTTCTAGAAGAATCAGGATTCAAAAGAGGTTCAATTGATCAAACTCTCTTTCGTAAAATTTTTAATAAGCATCTGTTAATCGTTCAAATATATGTCGATGACATTATTTTCGGTTCTACTGATGAATCTTTGAGTATCAAGTTTGCAGATTTAATGAAGAGCAAATTTGAGATGAGCATGATAGGAGAAATGACTACCTTTCTTGGACTTCAAGTCAAACAATCATCAAATGGAATTTTCATCAATCAAGAAAATTATGTCAAAAATCTTCTAACTCGTTTTTCCCTTGATAAATCCAATACAGCAAAAACCCCAATGGCCTTTGGTTACAAATTAGATGCAGACTTAAATGGCAAGCCTGTCGATCAAAAGAAATATCGAGGAATGATAGGATCACTCCTATACCTCACAGCCAGCAGACCCGACATCATGTTTTCTACATGTGTCTGTGCCAGATACCAAGCCAATCCTATGGAATCTCATGCTATAGCTGTGAAAAGAATTTTTAAATATCTTAAAGGAACTCCATCTCTTGGCTTATGGTATCCTGCTAACTCTGATTTTCAGCTTAACGCCTTCACAAACTCCGACTATGGAGGATGCAGACTAGACAGAAAAAGCACATCTGGTTCTTGTCAATTTCTAGGAGGCAGACTGGTAAGTTGGACTTCAAAGAAGCAATCATGCGTGTCCACTTCAACCGCAGAAGCTGAATATGTAGCTGCCGCAAGCTGCTGTTCACAAGTCATGTGGATGCAAACCCAATTACGTGACTATGGCTACAAAGTCTCACAAATACCAATATTTTGTGACTCAACCAGCGCAATTGCCATTTCTCACAATCCAGTGCACCATTCCATGACAAAGCACATCGACATTCGATATCATTTCCTCAAAGACAACATACAAAAAGGTCATATCGAATTGCACTTCATAAACACCGAAGATCAAATTGCCGATGTCTTTACTAAGGCTTTAGACGAAACCAAGTTTCAATACTTCCTAGGCCGTCTAGGAATGTTGAATCCAGATAACATCCATCCCTAATCTCTTACATTTTGTTTGTACAAAAGAGTGTTTACTTTCAGTCAAATAATCAAAAATTTCCAAAAAACATTCAAATAACCAAAATTTTCCAAAAACATCCACATAATCAAAAATCACAAAAAAAATTAGGATAAAGTTTTATCTTTTTAAAATCTTTATAAAACCATGTGATTAACATCTTCTTGACTAAATTTTCAGATACTTATGCTCGATGAATGTTCTCAATCATATTGATTCTTAAATTAAAGTGAAGGTTCAAATCTCAAAATTTTCGTTATATACATTCTCCCATTCCTTTGAATTTATTTCAAATATAACGATTTTATCAATTAAGGGACATAAGATCAGGAGATTCAGATGAAAACCAAACCCATGTGAGAAATTGTGCCTCGTCTTTAACTGTTAAGTGAAATTCATTTCTGTGAGCAAAGGTGTTTTCATTATGACTTATAGGATTTATACTCTTATACCGTGATGCTAGTCTCATTTTTGCTTAGTTATCAAAATGACCAGGGACGATACATTCATTTTCTTATATATTAGACAAATTGTCTATTATATCACCTATCCCTATCCTCAATCAAACCACTTCAAAGAAAAGCTTCATCATCTGGCATAACAAATCTGACAAATGAACAAACGACAAAGTCACATTCAACAAATGATGTCAACAGATCACAACTGGTAAACACATCAGATATCTTTTACACAAAAGGTATTCGCAAAAATCAAGAAAAGATAAAACAAAGGTAAACACTTCACCAAAGCAAAAGAAGAGTTATTACAAAAATCCATAAAGACAGACATCTCTCAAACAACGAATTCTCAAAAGCTTTATCAAATATAGCTGTCAAAACCGAAGACTTACCGGGATACTGTAGCCTTCATAATTGGATATTCTTAGTTGCAAACTGCACTATAAATATTTCTAAACCCCTCTACATGTATTTTCCGACGGAGAGAGAGTGAACATCAATGGCATGAATGAAGAAACCCTCAGAGTAATGCCGAAATCAGTCTTATGTGATTGATTATCTAATATGAAGACCAAGTGACTAAAGTATATAGGTATAAATCCACATTAAGCATAAGTCAACACCTTCAAACTGAGAGATATCACTCATCTTTAGTGATTATACACCCGTTCTGCACCCAGAACAAACAAACACCTCAGTCAAGTGTGAGATATACCTATGAGAAGTTCATCTGAATCGACCTATTAAGATTACTTGTCGTCTTTATAAATGTTATAAAATCTTAAGGAATATTATGAAAGTACATATACAAAAACCTTTTGATAATTGAACATGAAACTTTGATTCAGAAACAAATATTCTTGACAAACATTTTTCAAAACATAAGTAAAATCTAGTCACACTCTTTCAAAACAAGTGATATGGTTTTATAAATGTTTTATCCAAATTACAAGAATTTTCAACCTTACCTTTTAATCTGTTCTTATTTCAGTAATGATCACATAGGGGGAAATTGTTGAAAAATATATTTTTGTATGTGACAATCACTGAAATAAGATGAACTGTTATTATCTAACAAATATTATCAGTTTATTCCAGATTGCGTGAATTCGAGATCAAAAACAAGAATAAATCAAGACCCGAGAAACTTTGAGAAAACATCCAAACCTAAGGAAGTAACGCTTCAAACCAAAGAGCAAAATACAAAATATCACACTGCTACAGCAATCACGACGCGACAGACATAGTGGTCGCGACGTGAAGAAGAAACAAAGACAGAAGACCAAATTGCTACAGCGCTCGCGACGCGACAGCAAGGGTGGTCGCGACGCGAAGAGCTCCATCGCGAAGGCTCCAACGTGACACCACCAACTTTCCAATCGCGAGACTACCAACACACTATCCTTCGCGACGCGACCAAAAGCAACGCGACCAAAAGGAATCGCGACGAAAAGCTCGACATACCAGCGAAGACGCACTGACCCGACAAAAAGCGCACCGACCACCAGCTATGGACCTTCGCGACGCGACGGACCATATGGTCGCGACGCGAGCCCTGTGTGTTCAGCAACTATAAATTGAGCCTTTCTCTTGCTATTTTGTTACACCCAATCAACCAAGCATTATACACTCATATACTCTCCAAGAAACCCACGACCACAAACCTCAAGACTCTCAAATCTCTGCATTTGGCAACAAGAATCAAACCGCACAACCGCAAGAAACAAGATATCTTCCCGACACCAAAACTTCAAACCTCTAAACAACCTCTACCCGACACCAAAACTTCAAACCTCCAAACAACCTTTACCCGACATCAAATATCACCAAAACCTCATCTTACCGAAAAGAACAAGAAATCGACACATCAAGAAAACCCGAGCAAAGAACAAGAATCGAAGCTTCAAAGAAAATTGTCATATTCATCTGCTATCGATAAGTTCTTTTGAAATTATCCGTGTTATTATTGATTTATTGAAACTGTTATAAATCAACTGTACCAAACATCCAAGACATAAAAATTGAACCGTGACAACGAAAACACATGTGGACTGTATTTAACCGAGACATTTAACTTCTAACTTCTAACATTTTTATTTATTGTAAAAACACGTTATCGTTGATAATGGCGTTTATTACATCTAACATCTAACTCCTAATTTCTAACCTTTTTTATTTATTGTAAAAACACGTTATCGTTGATAATGGCGTTTATTACATCTAACCTCTAACTTCTAACTTTTACCTTATTTACCGCTTTCTGTCTAAATACTGTCTAGTTTAGTTTTACCGCTTTATTTTATTCCGCAACTCTTATTTTATTTCCGCATATTATAGACAAAATACATATCTGTCACACAGTAACCGGCTTAAAAACCCTTATTCGTGGAGATCGGTTATCGTATTTCCAACAATTATTGTTGAAAAATATATTTTTGTATGTGACAATCACTGAAATAAGATGAACTGTTATTATCTAACAAATATTATCAGTTTATTCCAGATTGCGTGAATTCGAGATCAAAAACAAGAATAAATCAAGACCCGAGAAACTTTGAGAAAACATCCAAACCTAAGGAAGTAACGCTTCAAACCAAAGAGCAAAATACAAAATATCACACTGCTACAGCAATCACGACGCGACAGACATAGTGGTCGCGACGTGAAGAAGAAACAAAGACAGAAGACCAAATTGCTACAGCGCTCGCGACGCGACAGCAAGGGTGGTCGCGACGCGAAGAGCTCCATCGCGAAGGCTCCAACGTGACACCACCAACTTTCCAATCGCGAGACTACCAACACACTATCCTTCGCGACGCGACCAAAAGCAACGCGACCAAAAGGAATCGCGACGAAAAGCGCGACATACCAGCGAAGACGTACTGACCCGACAAAAAGCGCACCGACCACCAGCTATGGACCTTCGCGACGCGACGGACCATATGGTCGCGACGCGAGCCCTGTGTGTTCAGCAACTATAAATTGAGCCTTTCTCTTGCTATTTTGTTACACCCAATCAACCAAGCATTATACACTCATATACTCTCCAAGAAACCCACGACCACAAACCTCAAGACTCTCAAATCTCTGCATTTGGCAACAAGAATCAAACCGCACAACCGCAAGAAACAAGATATCTTCCCGACACCAAAACTTCAAACCTCTAAACAACCTCTACCCGACACCAAAACTTCAAACCTCCAAACAACCTTTACCCGACATCAAATATCACCAAAACCTCATCTTACCGAAAAGAACAAGAAATCGACACATCAAGAAAACCCGAGCAAAGAACAAGAATCGAAGCTTCAAAGAAAATCGTCATATTCATCTGCTATCGATAAGTTCTTTTGAAATTATCCGTGTTATTATTGATTTATTGAAACTGTTATAAATCAACTGTACCAAACATCCAAGACATAAAAATTGAACCGTGACAACGAAAACACATGTGGACTGTATTTAACCGAGACATTTAACTTCTAACTTCTAACATTTTTATTTATTGTAAAAACACGTTATCGTTGATAATGGCGTTTATTACATCTAACATCTAACTCCTAATTTCTAACCTTTTTTATTTATTGTAAAAACACGTTATCGTTGATAATGGCGTTTATTACATCTAACCTCTAACTTCTAACTTTTACCTTATTTACCGCTTTCTGTTTAAATACTGTCTAGTTTAGTTTTACCGCTTTATTTTATTCCGCAACTCTTATTTTATTTCCGCATATTATAGACAAAATACATATCTGTCACACAGTAACCGGCTTAAAAACCCTTATTCGTGGAGATTGGTTATCGTATTTCCAACAAAAAAATTAAAGTACCATGTTGTAATAGAATGTAACGAAAGTAGGATAACAAACCTGTGAAAGGATTGAGGTTAGGAGATCATCTTGACTATATTCTTCAGGACAAAATGGTTGAAACGTGCTTTTGTAATTGATTTTATCAGCCTTAACCCGTAAAGGATTGTCCACAAACTGGTCCCACTTCCTTCCCCTATCGAGAAAATTACCTTACTACCCCAGATTTTCTGACCTGAACCGTAGTCTTGTTGAAGTACATTCAATCCTCCTTGCATATTATTCGTATGCAACGAAAGGTCAAAGGTCAAATCCGCACCTTGTACACCCCAATTTTGCGGTCTGTTTTGATTTCCACCATAACTTGGAATTCCCAAATTACCCCTGATAGGAAAACGATTCCCGGTCAACTCGGTTACATGATTCCCCGGTGAGACTACTGAACCGGAAAAAACTAGTGGTCTCAACACGTGATTATAAATTTGCCTTTGACTTTGGCTTTGACTTTGAGTTAGACCTTGACCGGTCATTGGAATCATGCCCACAAGCTGCTTCGGCTCCATAGCTGTGGGAATCCCGTAAAGCAAATTTATCGACTTTGTGACATTACTACTATGCCCTTGTCGGTTTTGGACTTTCCAGTCCTACAACTCCGAAGGTGTCACTCCCCACATGTCTGGTTGCAGAATTCCCTAAAAGTAAATTACACAAGAATGAATACAGTATTAGAAATAATATAATAACCCCAAATCACTATTTTCTATTTTCAAAGCCATTCTTAAAGAGTAACATGTGAGATGTAAACCAGAGAAAATATACAACCATCAAAACAACTATGCTACATGTGAGGGGCAAACAGGTAATTTGAACAACCTTACTAATAGGGCTTCCTATGTGTCCAGTGGATTCCAATTCTGTTCATAAAATATAACATGCAATTCTATTGGGTATATGTTATTTTTATCGTATTCAGCTTCATCGAAACTATAGTAAACTTTTTGGTCTCCATAAATCCGTTTGATCAAATGATCATTAACCTCGTCAACACTTGCATTTTTTATTGACAGTATCGCCTTTGAAATAATAAAATTTGAATCAGCGTCGTAATTGTAGCATACTTACATTTTAAGTGATTCTTTGGCTTTAATCATTTTTAATCAAAATTCAATTTTACTTCGATTTTTTGTAATATAATAGCTAAATTGAATCTCAATTTAGTTTATTACAGTACCCTTTTAACAAAAACTCAATGTTGACAAAATTTATTTCTGACCAAAATCATTTATGAATGAATTCAAATTTTCTACATAAAACTTTCACATAGTGGTAGGCTGTTAAAGTGAAATTATACCATAAGCACGATACTTAATCCCAACAGGCATTTCATCGAACACCTTGTAGGCTTGTACATTCATATTAAAAACTTACTATAATTGGGAATGAACTATAATAATAATTGAAAATTTTAAACCAAACTATTAAACTACAATAACAACCGAAAATTTTAAACCAATGAGGTGTCACCTTACTTGAATTTGGTTGTAAGGATGAATACCAGATACCGATATTGCACTTTAATGGTCTCTACATTATCCAATGTTTTCACCACGTACTTGAACACAATCTATAAAACATAATATTTAAAGATTATTTATTAAAAAAGTTAATATTGTTGTAAATAATTGACAAAAAAACCCAAAAACTGAAAGTGACAAGACTCTAACCATCCATTCAAGAATTGAGTTGTGACAACAGCTTCACAGACAACAAAATGTTCCGGTGTCCTCTTGTTTCCATGTTTTCATTGTTTTAAACGGAATTCATAAAAAGAAGTGTAAGAATGAATGTTTAAAATACTGAACCAAAAAAGTCAAAATTGAAGAATGAACAACTAAAATAACCTCATGGCATACAAGTAAGGTGCAATTTGTTGCATTCAATCCTCGTTTTTTCACCTTTAACTACATATAGACAAATGTTTTGACATAAAAGTAGGAATAAAAAAATAGATTTTCAACATAACAAGTACCTATTGTATGATCAAGATGGTTTCCTAATGTGCCCTTATGTTCAGAAAATTATCAATAGTTCTTAATTTCAATGCAATTGTGCTTATTCGTTTTACTTGGAACGGTGACCAAAAATATGTAAAAACATCAAAATGAGGAGCAACCTGGCAATTTCTGTAGAAATGTATATCAAAGTACTAGCGAATAAGCCTTCCTTCTTGTATTTCATCTCATTCCGTCTGAAATGTGATGAAATGGAAAAAGAAACAGCATCTGTTGATGACAAAAAGTGACCACCGGTACAATAGTCGCATATGACGTCAAAAGCAACAATTAAAAATTTTATTGAAACTAACTTATAAACTATTATAGTTTTATAAATAGAAAAAGAACGAGCATAGAGTAACAAGATTCGTTGAAAGTGCCTATCAATAAAGGATGGGGGAGCAATGTTTGATGATTAGTTTTCTTTCCAATGTTAGTTTCCTTTGTGTATGATTTATTCGGTTTTCGGGTAATTTAGTTTGGTAGTATAAATATATAATTTACAATTAAGCGAAAAGTTTTCTTTTAACATATAGTTTTGTTTTTTTAGGGGTGGGGGGGGGGGGGGGAACGCACAATGCATGGAGCGGTGAATAGTTTTTTTTCGCATGTATACAAATACCGGGATGATTAGTTTATTGTCGACGATTAGTTTCTAGTTAGCATGTAGTTATTTTCGTTGAATTATTTTTATATAACGTCGAGATTTAAACCCGCACAATGTAACGGCCGGTGAATAGTTATTTCAGTTGAATTATTTTATTGTCAGAGATTAGTTCCTTTTCGTAAACATATCATATATTTCAAAGAACACACAATGTATCGAAAAGTATTTTTTATTACTTGTATATAATGTTTTATTTGATTGGACTTAAATTTATAAGTCTTAATGAGTTCGTTACATAATGCGTTATTGTTTTCGTCCAAATGTTTCATTTATTGCATGGGTGGAATTAGTTTTATTGTAAGGTTTGGTGAATAGTTTCTTGTCTTCATTTCGTCAAATCCTTTCGTTTCAACAATTGCTATCTCCTCGAAAACATATTATATTCCAAAACATATGCAATATTACAAGTTTAATAATTTGTAAATATTAACATTTAGAATAAAATATGGGAACATAAAAATTATCACAAGTTTATGAAAAGTAGCATGTTTCACCAGCTTACTTTTCTCGATTACGTTTAACAAACATTAAACAAATTCATACTTTCCGCTTAGAGGTTTAATTTGATAGCAAGACCATAAAACAGGAACGAAAACAAATTGTTTTTCATAAAAATATAAACTAAAAACTATAAACACCAGTTCCATTATCGAATCTGTCGTGATCAGTTATTTAAGCTTGAAGGAGTTGCCGATTATAGAATGATATAATAAGTGTATTTTAATAAATTAGCCGTAATCTTATTTAAAATATGTTTTTTGATGTTTTAAGATTAATTATTATTAAACTAATCTTTTGGGTATATATGTGATTCTTTTTAAATTTATAAGAATTTACAAGGATATATACATAATTATAAAAATTTGTAAAAACATAAAAAATTCTCCCTTTTAAAAAACCGATTCAATTATGTTTTTTACCTTTTAAATTTAACCCATTATATAGGTTTATATGATAAGTCATAAGTTACCTAATACATATGTGACGTGGACATAATTGTAAACTTAACTTCATACATGGATTTAGATACGTGGACAACGACTACATTAATTAGGTTTATATAGAACTATAATACCACAGCCGTAATTGCAATTACAAATCTATTTCACGATGTATTAGAGGAGAAGCTGAACAAATGTCTAATCCCGTGTTTCGACTTCGTTCTTCTGATCTATTTCGAATTCGTTCAATTCTGTAGATGATAAAGTTTGTTTGTTCGATTCAAATCGTTATTAAGGAAAGCTGAGTTGCTTCGATCGATAAAAGGTAGGAGTAAAATCACCATACATGGCCTCGTCATGTTCGTATTCTTCGAAATGGAGCAACCGTCCGCTAAAACAGATGAAAGTAGATGCTATTAACGAATATCGTAGCCAGAATGTGGAAATCAAAGACAGAATTGAACCTGGGACGACGTTTTAACAATCAATTACATAATTGATTAATTATAAAGCTTTAATCAATGAACTGATTTCTGAATCAAAGGAAAAGAAATCAAAAATTGCAGAATTGTCGAAGACAAAGTGTTTCTTACTTTGTACTAAATTTGTGGAATAACAACTAACTATGTTATTGGTCTATCTAATTAGCAACCTACTTAGCATTTGAATCAGACCTAGTAAAGTTTAAATTTGTAGAATAGCAACCAACTTTGTTATTGGTCTATCTAATTAGCAACCTACTTAGCATTTGAAACAGACTTGGTAAAGTTCAAATCCGTGGAATAGGAATCAACAGGAATCAAATTTTCAACCGATTATATTGTATGGTTGGATTTGTTGAATCACACATGATAAAGCCTATATAATTCAGACTTGGTAAAGTTCAATCTTATTTTCAACCAAATTTGAAGCAGAACTTGTAAAGTTTATCGAATTAGCAACTTACTTTGCAATGGTAGGAATAGCATTTCAATCGGACTTGGTAAAGTTCAATTTTGTTGACTTGATTATCAGAAGGATATAACCGATGGTAATCAAAATATTTCCTACTGGTGTAAAGAAATTCATACGGTCTGCCTACATGAATACAACTGATGCTTCTGATGCAGAATTGGCAACCAACTTTGGACTAAATCTGTGGAATAGCAACCAACTATGGCTGCATGCACATAATTGGTCCTTTTTCATCCATATTTTATTGATTGCAAACAAAGCTAAATCCATACAAGAAATGTGGATTGTCCATGCACAGAATTGGTCCCTTTTTATTCATCCAAATTTTTAACAACCTAATTTACGAGAAAGGTTTATTTGCAAAAATAACAGAAATGGTCCTTATAATAATTAACGGCACAACAAATAACAATATATTACATCAAATTACATAAGTTCCCTTAAAATCCAACAAAATTACTGAATCCCTATTATATTATAGTATATACCTTTGTAATTTTTTTAAGACGATGGCATTTCTTTTGACAGAATTGAACCCGGGACTACGTTTTAACAATCAATTACATAATTACTTAATTATAAAGCTTTAATCAATGAACTGATTTCTGAATCAAAGGAAAAGAAATCAAAGGAAAAGAAATAAAAAATTACAGAATTGTCGAAGACAAAGTGTTTCTTACTTTGTACTAAATTTGTGGAATAACAACCAACTATGTTATTGGTCTATCTAATTAGCAACCTACTTAGCATTTGAATCAGACCTAGTAAAGTTTAAATTTGTGGAATAGCAACCAACTTTGTTATTGGTCTATCTAATTAGCAACCTACTTAGCATTTGAAACAGACCTGGTAAAGTTCAAATCCATGGAATAGGAATCAACAGAAATCAAATTTTCAACCGATTATATTGTATGGCTGGATTTGTTGAATCACACATGATAAAGCCTATATAATTCAGACTTGGTAAAGTTCAATCTTATTTTCAACCAAATTTGAAGCAGAACTTGTAAAGTTTATCGAATTAGCAACTTACTTTGCAATGGTAGGAATAGCATTTCAATCGGACTTGGTAAAGTTCAATTTTATTGACTTGATTATCAGAAGGATATAACCGATGGTAATCAAAATATTTCCTACTCGTGTAAAGAAGTTCATACGGTCTGCCTATATGAATACAACTGATGCTTCTGATGCAGAATTGGCAACCAACTTTGGACTAAATCTGTGGAATAGCAACCAACTATGGCTGCATGCACATAATTGGTCCTTTTTCATCCATATTTTATTGATTGCAAACAAAGCTAAATCCATACAAGAAATGTGGATTGTCCATGCACAGAATTGGTCCCTTTTTATTCATCCAAATTTTTAACAACCTAATTTACCAGAAAGGTTTATTTGCAAAAATAACAGAAATGGTCCTTATAATAATTAACAGCACAACAAATAACAATATATTACATCAAATTACATAAGTTCCCTTAAAATCCAACAAAATTACTGAATCCCTATTATATTACAGTATATACCTTTGTAATTTTTTTAAGACGATGGCATTTCTTTTGCCAAATAATGTGGAATACAATTAACAGCATTACAAATACAAAATTTTATTATCGCTCACAATTTGAAGAGATGCCATTTCTTTTGCCATAATCTCCGGCTTCGGCCAATCCACTCTGTTCTTCTACTTTAATGCTCAGGAACAAAATTAAAGAGTTGGAATTGTTTCCTAAATCTAGACTACAATATTTTTAGTCCTTTGAAAACATGAATCTATAGCACCTACAAAATCAAAAAATGGAAACATATTCCTATTAGGGTTTGACAAAATGTTAAAAAGTGGTGACCCGAAGGGTATATGATTAAATGGGACAAAAAGACATGCTTTTCAATGGAAGAAACAATTAAACCAAATATGCACAAAGACCAACAGTAATTGTTTCTTTGAGGACCATTTTGTCAACAGATGCTGTAACCAGTAATAGGGGTCTTGTCATGATATCTTCATCTGAGTAGTGCTAGATAAAAATTTCCATACATCTTGTTTGAATATCACTGTATCAATGAATCTGACAATAAACTAATCAAACAAATAGAGATTGAAATCATTACCAGCTTAATAACTACTTTTTCCTCACTTTGAATATTAACTCCTGCATATCATCAAATAAAGAAACTAAATAACTACCGAAGAAATTATATACATAAACAAAACTAATATACATAAACAAACATTAAAATCAGGGAATACCTTAATAAACTTCACCGAAAGCTCCACTCCCAATTTTCCTCCCAGTCTTAAACTTTCCACCAACAACATGATCCGTGATTCTTTATTTGATAGACTTATGAATCCCAATTCAGACCCAAATAAACCAATTTTATATCTTAAATCACGGCCTGAAAGAAACAACTAAACCCTAGTTAAGTAATTACCAATATGTACAACTATTTATTTAGCACTTTGACATTAGAGTTTAGAACTCGTACAAGTACTATGCCCTTCCAACCTTCTTCTGATATCTATTAAATAATGTCATTCAAAATGACAACGCTAATTTTAATCATTAGAAATAAACCAACAACCAAGATAATAGATTTGGATAAGAAAACTCACCAGATTCAGTTTCCGTTGACAGTTAACAACATAATTAATTGAATATTAGATTATGCATTGTCAGTTGACTTATAGAAAAGGAACTAAAAATATTATAAATAAATGGTATGTGTATCAAAGATATACCATAAATTTTGGCTTCAAATATCTAACGATGCCAAATGCTAGCTATTTGAATGCCAAGTTAAGTGTCAAAAGAGAACGTAAAGTTAGTCATACATGCGGCGGCGGTGAATAGTTTCAAGACGGCAAAGTAGGTTGCATTACAACGACTAAAATGAAAGTACATTGCATTTAAACAACTAAAAATTTTAACTTTTTAACCAGGTTGCATTTTAAACAGAAATTGAGAAGTAGATTGCATTAAAACAACTAAAATGAAAGTACATTAGATTTAAACGACTAAAATGGATTGAAAATGTTAATTTTTTTAACCAGATTGAATTTTAAATAAAAAACTGAGCAGGTTGCATTAAAACGACTAAAATGAAAGTACGTTGCATTATAACGACTAAATTGCTTTAAAACTTGATTTTTTTAAAACCAACATCAGGTTTCATTTGCATTTTAAATAGAAACTTAAAAGTAGGATGCATTATAATGACTAAAATGAAAGTACATGGCATTATAACGACAAAAATGAACGTACATTGCATTAAAATGTATTTTTTTCAAACCAACATCAGGTTTTATTTTGCTCAGAAACTGAGCAGTAGGTTGCATTAAAACGACTAAAATAAAGTACATTGGACTGAAAAATCAAGAACCAAAAGGAACCTTGAAGAAAAAGAATATACCAGAGTGCAAACCATCACACCAGAGTACCCGCTACAACCATCACACCGCCATCTAAACACCATCGTAACCCAAGAGTGCAAACCAGAGTACCTGATATCGCAAACCAAAAATAATCCCTTTAAAATCATACCAAAAAAATCATTTTAAAATCACACTAAAATATTTAAACTGAAAGCAACTGAATTATACACAAGTGAATTCCAAACTGAAAGCAAAAAAACAAATTAAACTTACTAAGAACAAATGGCTAAACAAAAATTGAATTTCGGTTCCAGATGGTAAAAAAAAGATCACTCACAGCGGTAATAGATTTGTTTTCAGGGTGATCTTCTTTGAACTGCTTTGTAAACTCCTCCCTTCATTATGTTAACAAAAGAAAAACTATCAGCATGTTTCTAAAGTCCTCCCTGATGTATGAAATTATAATGATCCTGGAATAAAAACATTAAGAACTTGTAAGATGATATTTAATATTCCACCACCTCTTGGTTATTGTGGCAAAACCTGAGAAAGTGAGAGAAAATATTGCAAGTCATTATCTTCACCTGCAAAAAGGAGCCTAAATCCACTTCAAAAGATTATAAAACAAATTTCATTGATAAAGACGCTTTACCTGATATGATATACAGGAAGTCGTCCAAATCCCCAAATGAAGATAAACTGAAATGCATCTACCCCTAATACATCAAGAAAAACTCGTTACTTAAAAAACAAAATTATAAATGGAATCTGCACCAAAAAAAACACAAAGAACAACATTGAAGAGAAAATTTCATTTTATAATAAAATGTGAAAAACGCGTAGACCGACACCAGAAAACAAAAACGAACAAAAATATTGGACTTGGAATTATCGGCGTGGTTTGATGTAGGTATGCGCCTAAGGTTTCACCAACCTGTTATTGAAAAAAACATTAAAACCACAACAATAAAATGTATAAACAGTAAATTATGAACATATAAAATGTCATAAAGAACCTCATCTTCTGATGAATCACTCTCATCAACCACTTCACGAAAATCTTCACTTTCACTTTGATCTTCATGATTAAAATCGTCAACTCCATCCATAAATCACCTTCATTGCTTGGGTTCTCATCATTCTGATATTATAACAATATAGATAACTCGACATTACATTTATAGCATACTTTAAAGTTTACAAAGAAGTCTATATTTTTTTTTTCAGAATTATGAAGTGTCTATAGGAAAAAAGTGTTGTGGTGGAAACAAAAGACTAAAATAAATAGAACGATGATTAGATATGGCTAACTTTGAATCACAGTTATGTGTGTCAAGTTATTGATAATATATGCTTAAAAATATTTTTACAATTCACTAAAAGGTAATTACCATGTACCACATCTTCTGAGAATTCAATATGTTCAGACCCTGATTCTGATTCTGAATCTAAATTCCTTGCAAAGTCGTCGTCCAGACAAGCCAATTTTAAGAAACATAAGAACACAACTCATAATGTTCTGGCAAAATGATTATTAATTTATTAAGATCATACAGTAAATTGATGCAGAAATAAAGGAAATGGCAAGTCGATTGATATTCGATAATAAATTAAAATCAAAATTTCCCAATTTATTGAAGTCCAAATCACAAAGTTTGAGAAAATTACCACCATGACTGAAATCATCTACATGAAAATATTGAGCTTTGTTCTTGTCATTAAACCATTTCTTGAGTGTTTTCGGCCATGAAACCTTCAAAATATTCAAGATAAAGTCAAACTCTTCAAATTCTAAACATTCAATGATCTAAATACAATATTGAAGGGAAAAAACTTTCTTTTTCTTGTAGATTTCATCTCTCATTGTTCCCAAACCTCATAAATATAGACACCAATAACGTAATTATGTAAGAATCAATAGGTATGTTAAAATCGAAGGAAAAGATCCCAAAAAATTGGATCTTTTTTCCTTTGTCTAATTGGGCCCTAATATACCTGAATTGGATGAAAGAAGGATGAAAGAGAAGAAAAGGAAAAAACTTTCAATGATCTAGTTATAAATAGGTGAAGAAAGTGGCAGTTTTTATGCATTTTGGTTTCGTAAAATGCAAACAAAGAGAAAACCCAATTGGGGTTTCTAGAATGCTGCAGCCTATATTTATACATTTTCCTTTCTTACACCTATCATAAAACCCAAAAAATTTGATAGATTTATTCAAGATTTATAGTAATAAAAAAACCCACAAGACTTACAAAAAGTGACGGTGGTGTGTGATGGTGGCGGATGGCAGCGGTAAACCATGGAGAAGGTATCCACTGTAGACAGTGTTAATTGTTACCAATGGTTCCAATCAATTGTCACCTAAAAATTAAGGGATGGAAAGAATAGAAAGAATCAAAAGAAACTCAACATTTGAATTAAAACAGTTCATATCTTCGATCAAGGGAAGAAACTCAACATTTGAATCATTACCTGCGTAAGATTCTTTACGTAGAGCAGCAAGTGGCTGGCTTTGATTTATTGTACATGAGTCGCCTTCTACAAAACGATGATTATGTAGCGTTTCCTATAGAAGCCAGTTCTTTAGTCCTTATGGTCACGAAAGCATAGCCTTTATTTTCACACTTAACATTTATATATAGAGTCACATACACACGCCCATATACATACAGAACCCTGCATTTGAGTAGCTACACAGTCTCTTACACACAGTACCTATGAATTTTTGTCTCAATTACACTAAGATATGAAAAAATAATGAGAAACATATATTTGTGTACCGATTTGAGAACGATGTCTGTATTTAAAATGTCAAATCGTCATCAATTAGCAAAAACACAGTCAAATTAGAGTAAAGTTTACCTCATATTACCTTGAAGCACCATAAAAATGTATGATTTGCACAAAAGATAGAGGAATCGATGGCTTGAAATTGTGAGTTACCAACAAACTACTGAGAAATCAAAAACCAAAATGTTATAATGTTAAGAACATTAAAGTTGTTAGTTGAAAAGAGTTTTGATGGATAAGAAAAGCTTCAATTTTTACTTGGGAATTTCTACCAATAGTTTGTGTGCATGAATCGAGTGCTCTCATGGTGATTTTATAGAACTCACTCACTGCTCTCGGAAATTAAGAAACCAGGTGGAAAGTGTAACTGAAGAAACCAATGGAGATCTGATGAACTTTGAGAGAAGAAGCTTTACCCTTGAAGTGACCAGCAGCAAGCTTGAAGAAGAAGCAGGTGTCGAGATTCGATGAGCTTGTTAATGATCTGATACAAGAAAAAACACGAATAAGCAAATCTATTTGAAATGGAGAGGGTGCAGAAACACAGAGGACCGCACACACACACACAATGATCAGAACCTTTTATGAACCTGTAAAAATCTTAGGGTTTGCGAGCAACATTGGCTGAAGAGGGGTCTCCCTCACTTTATATAGGCACACAACCGAGAGAAATTTGGAGTTGAGAAAACATGGGAGGTTGAAGATGAAGTGAGAGGTTGAAGATGGAGTGGAAGAAGAAGTGGGAGGTGGGGAGTTTTTTTACGGTTCATTCAGTCAAAGACAAACATGGGAGGTTGAGAGATGTGGAAATCATGGGAAGTTACATGAAGAAACCGCCATTGATTTTGTGCATAAGAGGTGTTGTAACTTTTGTGTTGAATGCTTTACACTTGTACCTTGGGGCAATACGTTTTATAATATATATATATATATATATATATATATATATATATATATATATATATATATATATATATATATATATATATGTATATATATATCTATATATATATATATATCTATATATATATATATATATATATATATATATATATATATATATATATATATATATATATATATATATATATATATATATATATATATATATATATATATATATATAGGGTCCGGTTCCTGTGAGGACTCTTTTTTTAGGTGAGGACTCGCGAGGACACATTATAAAAATTGAAAAAAAATATAAAAACAATAAAAATCATAAAATCGATAATAGTACTATATCATTATCAAAAAAATATTTGAAAAAAAAATTGCATCAATGCAAAACGTAATGATGCAATTTTTCTGTTGTTATTTTGGATTATTTTTTCATTATAAAAAAATAATGATCGAAAAGTTTTTTTTGAATATTTTTTCTCCGATATAGTATTATGATCCATTTTATTATTTATATTTTTTTATTATTTTTTTCAATTTTTTTAAAGTGTCCTCACAAGTCCTCACTTTAAGAAGAGTCCTCACCCGATCCTGATTCTATATATATATATATATATATATATATATATATATATATATATATATATATATATATATATATATATATATATATATATATATATATATATATATATATTGTTTTGGTCAAAATTTACGTGAATGAATTCTAACTGAGTTTTTAGTAACTAGGCGTAAGCCCACGCGTTGCGCATGAATATAATTAAATATTAAAAATATTGAGAGATATATGATGTTTAAAATAACAAATTCACTGCAATATGTAATTTTTAGTAATTTATTAGCTTATAGAAAAATTTATATTGCTTATTAACTAAATAACTTGAGATGAAAACAGTTTTTTACTAAGAATCGGGTTGAAATGAGATGTTATTATCAAGAATGATGAAATACATAACCAATGGAGAAATATATAACAAAAAAGTGTTATATATGGTAAATCATGTGATGAGAATAACATGACATGTTTAATGGACCTATACCGCGAACGCTATATTTTGATGTAAAAAGTAAATTTTAATAAGGTAGAAACAATATTGTGTCGTCACAATAAAAAATAAAAAATTGTATATTAAAAAAATATTATGGCATCACAATAGAAAACCAAAATTTTATAGGTTAAAACAATATTATATCCTTACTATGTCTTAAATATATTAGTATCATTCATTTCACTTCTCTAGATGATGTATGATAAGATATTAAATAGAATTAGTTATTTTGAATTTTCTTTTCTATGACCCGCACGAATGAAAATTTCAAACGATAAGAGTGAGATGTACATATTCAAAGGAAATGATATTGTCGTAGATTATTGACTGCTTTTGTTTTGTCACTCCTATAGTAAACGTTAATATAAAGTTTTCTCAGTCAAAAATTTAACGTTTCAATATATAATTTTATTTTCAGTGTTAACATATAATTATAAAGATACAATTTCATATGCTTGAGCAATATCTTATGATTGTGGACTACATTAACGATCATGTTTTTATTTTGAAGTAAAAATTTTAATGATGCTAAATGTCGTAGGTAAAAATAAGAGTATGTCATTATAGTATATTGACACAAGAACAAAGATAAGAATATATACATATGGGAAATTAAGCTTTATATCTATATTTATAAACACGTTTGTTCATTTCATTTTACTTTCTTTAACGATGTGGGATAATAGAAAAGAGTTAGCATTTGTATTTTATAAACAACATAGTTTTGATATTCGTTTATTGTCCCATAATGATAAATAACAAATAATGAAAGTAAGATTTCTTAATTTAAATGAAATTTTATCCTCATAAATTCTTCATTTCTTATTTTTCTATCTTTATAGGACTCCTTAGTACAATATTTTATTACCCCTCATGTCAAATCTTTTAAAGATTTCAAAGCATATAGTTTTAGTCTCAAATATAATATAGAATTATAATGGTTCTATTTATTTTGTTTGAACATTTATTTATAATAAGGCAACAAATGAATTTTTTGAACAATGTCCAGACATTTATTGTTGAAATTGTTTTATGTAAGATACATCATGGTGAATAGGAAAAAAAATTTACACCGGCGTGACGACACAGTGGACTTGAAACGACATATTATGAACTTGCAAGCTTAATCGGTCATTTTCAAAGTTTCTAAGTAGTTTTATTTTTTACTTTTATGTTTCTATAATTCTGAAAACTAATACCAAATAGTAGAATCATTTGAACCTTTGAAATTTAAACATGTTATTATGATAAAATATTTACATCGGTATCACCACATGCCAAAATATGTCAAACAACATAATATGAGCTTGCAAGCGTAATCAATTTTTAGAAGTTTCAAACTAATTTTACTATTCACTTTTGAGTTTCAATTCTTCTAGTTATTAACATCAAATAGTAAATTCTTTGAAACTTTGATTAAAATATGTCTTTATCATGAAATGACACTAATTAATATTATAGGCTTTAAAATCCATATAATAATCCAAATTGTTGGATGAAAGAAATAAATAAATGATATTATATAAGGTAAAGAATAAATTTTGAATTGATGTGTTAAGATTATGTGTGACAAATACAATAAAATTCAAATTAATATATATATATATATATATATATATATATATATATATATATATATATATATATATATATATATATATATATATATATATATATATATATATATATATATATATATATATATATACACACACAATTTACAATATACAATATACAGATAAAGCTTTGAATATAAAAAAGTAGATATAAGATAGTTCAAATGTCTATTATTAAAAATTTATGTGCATATATTTCGTATGAATCGAAAAAATGCTTACGACAATTTGACTTTTATACAAATGACATATTAAGCTTGTAACATAATCAAGTTTTTAGTACTTTAAGTAATTTAAATATTCATTTTTTAAGTTTCAATATTTATGCAAACTCAAACCAAATATTAGAACCATTTAAAACTTTGAGATAAAAACATAATTTTATGATTAAATGACCACTTTATAGATTTTGAAAGCCATATTATGATCAAGATTTATCTTTAGTGGGAGCAAATGAGTGGTATTATATAAAGGATAGATGAAAGGTAGGATAGATGTATGAAACAATGAGGGACAAAGGAAAAATATTCAAATTAATATGGTAAATTATAAACAATTTATCATGAACCACATTGTTTAAAAGGTATATATATATATATATATATATATATATATATATATATATATATATATATATATATATATATATATATATATATATATATAGACTAAATATCAAATGGGAACCAATATTTTCCTAGGAACCGTAGGAACTTTTTTACTGAATTTTTTTTTTCAAAAAAAATGACATAATACACCTAATCGCTTATATTTAAGACCTTTTGTAAAAAAAATTGAAAAAGTAATATATATACACGAAATGTGCACATATGCACGAAACGTGATCATATACACATTTGCGAAAAGAATGCATATATGCACATTTCGTGTATACATATTACTTTTCAAATTTTTTTTGACAAAAAGTCTTAAATATAAGCGACTAGATGTATTATGTCATTTTTTTGAAAAAAAATTTTCCGTCAAAAAGTTCCTACGATTCCTAGGAAAATATTGGTTCTTCCTTGAAACGGACTATATATATATATATATATATATATATATATATATATATATATATATATATATATATATATATATATATATATATATATATATATATATATATATATATATATATATAACTATTTTGAAAAATAGTATTTGAATATACTTTTATGTTTATATGATTTTAAATAATTTTAATAGTTATAATTTCATTAATAGGTAGTAAGTTTTATTTTTTGCACTTTTTTTAACAATAATTAACCAATTTATAATCATTATTAGAGAGAAATTGAAAAGTCATGGGAGTTTCAAATTAATATGGTGCAAGTATTTATGCTTCTTTTATAAGATACTAGGCGAATACCAGTGCGTTGCGCAAGAATAAAAATTATATAATCAAAATACTAACAAATATATATATTGTGAATAGTAATTAATCTATCGTTGTTAACTATAAAATAATACTCTTATACTAAAATAAAAGGTTGATATAAACTTTTGACATTATATTTAACAATAAGAAAAAAATAAATATATATTGGAAAGTTGAAAACTAAAATTCTTAAAGTAGCTATAATAATATAATGCAATTAACAAATAAAAATAATGATGAACAATACTAACAATAAATATAAAAGATCATGTATTTTCAACTTCAACTAAATTGGTTGTTGAATGTTGATAGAAAAGTTGTCAATTTTAAAATACTAATTTGTTTAAATAAAAAAATAATAATAATATACATATTGATCACGCTAGAGCTTTTCGTATACCGATTCAATAAATTTTACACATTACACATTCAATAATTTTAAAAATATATATTTTTGTCAAATTTAACAACTAAAAACAAACGTTTAATTAAAATTAATTAGCATAATAAATATGATATATATATATATATATATATATATATATATATATATATATATATATATATATATATATATATATATATATATATATATATATATATATATATATATATATATATATAGGAATAGGTTCAAATGAGAACAATGAGAACTAATCTAATCCATTGATTTATTTTAATCTTATGGCTATGATTAGAGTTGGTTTTTGAATGTAATTTGATTAATAAGGGTATTTCTGTCAATTTTGTTATTTTTTATGGTTTGTAATGTCAAGGTTATTTTTGTAAATTAAACATTTATTTTGTTTTTTATTTTTCTTTTACCTAATTCAGATTAATCGATTTCCTTTCAGTGTATTACTTATCGTGATCTTCAAGCTATCCTTAATCGATGATTTGAAGCTAATCTTCATCGATTATTTGATAGAAATCAACGAATCTTTGTCTCAGTTATCATGATCTTCAACCTAATTTGGCTCAATTCATTAGTAGAAATTGTCGATCGATTTACTGATTCGATAAAAAAAGAAGGTATTCGATTAGAATCTCAAATTCTTAGGTCATCCTGTGAGATGGAAGGTTTTTGCTACATTAATCATCAATTAGGTTCAATGATTGAAGAAATTAACCAGAGGAGAGCGACATGTGAATATGATTCGTCTACTTTTCGAATTGAAGAACACTCTTTGATGCGTCGACTCCGATGAATGTTGATATTGATGTAGATTATTCGTCAGAATCTGTTGAAATTCTGAGTCGGAATACTTCTATTGATTCAGATATTCATATTGAAAGGGAAGCTAGATCAACATCAGGTACATTTTCTTTGTTATTATTCAGTTTTCTTATACATCTCTGTTATGGAAGATTTTTTTTATTTAATACGCTTATTTTGGCATTCTCTTCAATCAACCTTATGTATTTCAAGTTTGTATTTGTGTTTTGCTATGTTGTAGTTCGATTGTTTTACCAGTTTAGTGATATAGTTTTTAAGGTGTGAATTGTCTTTATGATTGTGATAAATACTATTATACTTACTAGTTTAGTGATATAGTTTTTAAGGTGTGAATTATCTTTATGATTGTGATAGATACTATTATACTTGTAGTTTATTGTTAAGATGTGAAATTGACATCGCAGTGGTCGTCATGCGGTCAAAAATAGTAAAATAGCCTCACTCTCACTTAGCACAGTGGTAGTCAGGGTCGATCCACAGGAGTTACGTGGTCAAGGTAGGCAACAGGTTACCAACTGTAGTGTCACGGCTACAGCCAGAGGATCTAGTTTCCGACTTATACCCAAAATAATCCCAAAAATCACAATTCAACTCAAGCATCAACTAACTAAAACCAATAACTAATCCTAATTACCTACTGAATTCAGAGATATAATTCAAAATCAGAAGCAATCAAGATCAATCTCAAACATTCAACACAACCAAACATCCAAAAATCAATCAAAAGCATAAAATACCGAAAACTGAGCAATTAACACTAACCGAATGATTATTATTAAAAACTCAGATCCCAATGGTTCAAAACAATAAACATCAAACTTAAAAACTAAAAACTAGTGCCAATGGTTGTCACACCCAAAGACACTCGCTAAATTTACCGAAATCACTAAACTAATTGGAATCTTAAAGAGAAAACATAAAAATACCAATTTATGGTTGCTGAAAACTGAAACTCAGAGTCAAAGAAGCATTGGGAGTCGTTCCTATGCCAGGTCTTTGCTGCGTTTTTCGACCTAAAACCCTCTATTTATAGTTGCAAAAATCACGAGGCCGCGCCGCGCATAAATGAATTCCGCGGCGCGCGTATGGGTTTATCCCCGTTTTATCGGCATTTGAATTTTCTCCACCGCCTCATCACCGCGTCGCACCTTTGTGAATCCCGCGGAACGCGTGCGAATTCGACTGATTTTCCTTTATCTTCAAACTTCTTCCATTTTGTATGCTTTTAGCCCCTGTTTATACCATTTCTTTCCAAACAAGCACTGAGACAAAATGTGAGAATACCAAAGCATCTATGATATAATTTCACTAAGAATAGGGCTCAACAACGACTAAAATACTTGATATTACTAGGCGTTGTCAAACACCCCATACTTGTGCCTTGCTTGTCCCCAAGCAAGAGAGTTTTTAACAAATTCTAATAAAGACTCAAATAATTTTTGAATGTGTTTAATTTCAAAGCTTATTGCCCTAGGATTTAGTGTGAAATAGTTTATGAAAACATAATCGGAATATTCTTTGGAATTCATAACTTTCTAAAGAACCCTTGATTACAAATTTTCTGTCCACAATGAAGTGTACATACTCATTCAGATTCTAAATACCATTAAAGAATTGTCCATGACTTTCGATGTTGTCCGTGTAGCGAGCTTTCAGAAATACCATCCCAGACCAGACGATCTTAGGTGGTAAGGTGCGTAAGGCCCACCCATTTTAGACCTACCGGCTCAAACAACAAAGCCCACTGATTGACAGTCCTTTCCTAAATTCCAACCCTAAAACACTTCAATAGTCTGACTCCTAAAACTCAACTTATTTGACTAAACTAATAGCATGATAACAACTACAAACATTCAGAAACTATTCATTTCAAAATTACAATCTATTAAAATTTTTGAAAAAGTTTCTAAAAACTTTTAAAATTTCTCATTTCCCGCAAAAATTTCAAAAATACTCTTTCGACCGTCCATACCCAACACTTAAACCCGTACAATGTCCCCGTTGTACAAAAATAATTTTAGAACTATGGAGAAAGAGTTAACCCCTTAGGAACGGCGAATTGCTTGATTGTCACAGGTACACAAACACGAATAAAAAGTCCTCGATTCAGCATTCAGGAGTTGTAGCGCAACAGTGAAAACACACCGGTGGTCAAGGCAAGTGGAGGGGCACGGTGACCCCACACTTGCTTGAAACAACTCCTCTGTTGAAACACAGAAGTAGGATCTAGATTCAATAATGCGAAAAATATAACAGTAAACAAGAACACACGCGATATAGAACTGATGTCGAATGATTTAATCTACAACTCAAGAACAATTCAGAGATAACTATTCTGTATGAGTGCCGTGAAAATATTACCAAAGTTAACCCTAATTAGGGTACATGCAAGCTATAAATATGAAACTAAGTATGGAAGGACAGGCCTGTTCCATAACTAACCGCTAATCTAAAGGCATAAAATCAGGCGCTAAATCAGATTCGCATTTGACTCAATCTAATTAATGACTCAACAATCTCCCCCTTTGAGTCAAATTGCGAAGAGCCTTCATTCATCAACTTCTGGTTTCGCAACCTTCAGAACCTTTTAAAACACCTTCGGAATCAGAAGCAAGATCCTTTTTCGGAATGCAATGTACCAGGTCAACATATCATTGAAGCACCTTTTATCATTTTTTGAATTGCCTCTAGTCTTATTGATAAGATCAAGAATCTTCTTCAACGCAGGAGTTTGGTATAGATGTTTGTCTCTCAAAAAGAAAATTCTTTTTATTGACTCCTGTCCTTCCTTGGAGGGATAAGATACGTTCCAATCTTTGTTATTGATTTTTCTGAGACGATATCTATTAAGATTGGAAGGAGGTTTTTCAGCGGAGCATTCAGGAACAGAGTCCATGACTGTAGCAACTTCCACATCAAGTTTCGTAACTTCAAGGATGTAGCCCATGAGTAGTTTCTTAATGTGTTCGTGAAGAATTTCATGGTCTTCCCTCCTTGTAAGAATATTAAACAGGAAAACCAGTCAAAAGGATTCATGAAAGGAAGATCAGCCAGAGTGAATTCATCCTTTTCCTCATCGGATCCCCTGCGAGCTAGGAAGATGGCATTTCGGAAAGGGGAGATAACATGTGGCATTCTCGGAGTGAGCTTCACAATTTTCTTCAAGCTCCAAGATAGTGTTGGATTAGGTGTCTAAGCCATGACTTATAATTGTATTTATCTTGTAATAGAAGCTAAGTCCATTTGGGTTGCCCTCATAGCTGGAGGATAGATGTATAGTTCAGTAGAGAGAATGGTTGATTTATTAATTGTTTAATAAATCAATAGAAAATAAATATATGGTTTATTAACATATTTAAGTGTTAATATATTAATTAGAAACTATATTAATTAATTGAGATTTAATCTATAATTAATTGGATTTAATTTAGTGATTAAATAAATTAATAAAAGGTGTAGGGACTGGTTTGCATTTATTCAATAGTTGAATAACTGGCCAGGTAAAAACCAGGGACCAAAATGGCGCCACCCTGGAGGCTCCTCTAAGGTTTGGCGAAACGCTAATTAGGGTTTTTGGAAGCCTGGTCCAAGTGGTCAAAAGGCTTGTCCATTTGGAGGCTCCTTAGGGTTTCAGGTGTAACCCTAGGAGGCTATAAAAAGAACCCCCTAGTGCCCCCAAATCCCACGTCATCTCTCTCTCTCTGTTACTCTACTGGACTGTCTTGTCCATTGCTTGGGTGTGACTTGCATTTGAGGCAGGATCATTTTGCTGCTAGCTTCAAGGATCATAAGATCAAAAGGTTGGTTTTCTCAGTTTTGATCTTTAGAAATTAATTGTTCCTTTAGGTTTAGTTTATTATCTTCATAGAAGAAAACTTAGATCAAATTAGGGTTGCATGTGAACCTTAGGAAGCTATTTGTTCATTGATTGCATAGAAACCCTTCAGTGGTATCAGAGCATAGGCTTGTTTTCTTATGAATTGATATAAACTACTTGTATGATTCTTGCCTTGAGGTGTTTTGCGAAAACTCCTCTTTGAAAAGCATCTTGGTCGACGGTTTGGCTAGGGTTTCCTAACCCTAGCCGCCATGCCCCACGGTCCCCCTTATTTGCTTGATTTACTTGCCTTAAAAGTATGTTGTTATTTTTGGTAATTGGATTAATTAAATAACTAGAACTCTTTTTGCATGGCTTGTAATTTTCGAACACTATAGGGGCCTAGATAGAAAAATTAATTTGATTAATTTAATAAAATCTATCTTAGATTTAATTAGTTTAATTAATTGTTAATTAAAAGATCAACTAAATCGGTTTAAAGAATTAATTTACAATTTTCGAAAATTAGTTTAAAATTTGCGAAAATTATGAGATAATTAATTCTAAAATATTTTAATAAGATTAAAATATATCTTATATATTTATGATTGAAAGTTAATATTTATATATAAGAAAATTGGTTAGTCTTACCGTTAGTAGGCATCATTCACAAAACTGTCCTCTAAAGAGGGTATAAGGCGACTGCCTATAAAATGGCAGTCTAATGGGTATCTACTTTTACCCACCGCTCTCCTGGTCTGTCAAGTGTCGTTAGCCGAACGGGTTTGATAGAACCGCTAAGCCTCTTAAAAGTATAATGCTATAATTGAAAGTACTAGAACTTTAATCAAAACCCAATCTAGTTACTTTAGGTTCAAAAATGTGAATTGGTGCTAATCCATAAAATTGCACATTGCACTTTGCGGAACGTTGGTGGAGCGTGTGTGGTTTACCGGCACGCCAACTGGGGTCCGCAAAGAGTCGCAATGGGTTTCTTGATTTTGTCATTATTGATGGAGTGTGTGTGGTTAACCGGCACGTTAATTAGAGATGACAATTGACTTCAAGAGTACCGAGCAATTTGCATGGTTATTCACACCCGGTTTGTGATCCTCGGTATCCCAGTCACAAACAGCGGGGCAATCCCGAGATTAAAACATGCTATCGAACAGTTCGGTAAATCTCAATGAAACTAGGAATTCCATTATAATAAGATTATTTTCCGTGGTGGAATTGGCTGAATCGTCATTCGTCTACCTTATAAAATTTACAATAAAGATTACGACATCCCTTTTTCGATATTGTAGATTGTTATTGTAGGGTCCTAGCCTTATATTTATTCTTGGGTGAATATAAGGATTATTTTATAAATGTCTAATTAAAACTACCTTCTTCTTATTCAGATGTCTTCTGACCAATCCGTTCCCCACTCGAATCCCGGTAATGTCACATCGATTCTGTCATTGTGCTCGAAAGTGACGTTGGACGGCACTAACTACAATGACTGGATCCGCAACATCAAAATGGCTCTGCAGCTTGAACACAAAGAGTATGTTCTGGAAACCGAGCTAGTTGAGGTTGAACCAGATACCGTTACTCCCGAGGATATCGCCTGGTACACCAAACACTCTGATGATGCGACCAAAGTGGCCTGCATCATGATCGCCACCATGAACCCTGAACTGCAGCGTATCTATGACGACTATTGGCCTTACGAGATGCACAAAGAGCTCGCAGAAAAGTTCCGCAAGCAAGAGCGCATCAAAAGGTGTGAGGTTGTAAAAGCCTTCACTAACGACAAGCCTAAAGATGGAGAGTCCATC
Organism: Cichorium intybus; assembly: GCA_023525715.1. Classification (NCBI taxonomy): domain Eukaryota; kingdom Viridiplantae; phylum Streptophyta; class Magnoliopsida; order Asterales; family Asteraceae; genus Cichorium; species Cichorium intybus. The sequence goes on along the minus strand of CM042014.1, from coordinate 83,527,577 downwards.
TGCACTCATGTGCAAATGATGCATGGTTATGTGGAGAGGCTTAGAAAGCTGGAAGTGCCTGTTCATGAGGATTTAGCTGTTGACATAGTGCTAAACTCCTTGCCCAGTTCTTATGACTAGTTCATACTGGCGTATCATTTGAACAACAACCAGGCAACCCTAGCTGAGTTACACCGCATGCTTCGTACTGCTGAAGACGGGATGAAGGGAAAATGTTTGCTCCCTGTCAACTCGCCTGTCCTGGCTATTGGCTCTGGCAAAGAAAAGAAACGGAAGGGCCCTCCTAAGCAGAACTGGACGGAAAAGACTCATGTCGGCTCATCTAGTAGTGCCCCGAAAGGCAAGTCTTCCGGCATTCCGCATGTTCAGAACCCCAAAGATGCCGACTGTTTTTACTGCAAGCAAAAGGGTCATTGGAAGAGGAGCTGCCCAACGTATCTGTAGGATATCAAGGACGGTAAAGTGAAACCGTCACAAGCAGGTACATAGTCCATATCTAATAACTCATATTTTTCCCGTTCTTGGGTCCTTGATATAGGATGTGGTTTTCATATCTGTTCTGATTTGCAGGGCCTAGAGGAAAGTAGGGAGCTAGAGCATGGTAGATTGAACCTGGTCATGGGCAATAGGCGAATGTCACCTGTTACCAAGATCGGTGTCTATAGACTAATGCTTAGTAGTGGAGTTAGATTAGATTTATAGAATTGTTGCTATGCGCCTGATATGGCAAAGAACATAATTTCTTTTCATGCATTGTTCAAACAGGGCTTTTATTATGAATTTAATAAATTGAATGGTTCAATTTCTGTTTTCAAAGATAATGTTTTTATATTTAATGCTATGCCTTGTGATGGAGTGTATGAATCTATTATGTGTGTTGATAATTATGGTAAAAATGTTTTAGCGAGCGGTATAGAAAAGGCGGTCTGTGGCACTGTCGCCTTGGCCATATCAACAAGAAACGCATCGCCCAACTCCAAAAGGATGGAGTGTTGGAATCATTCGACCTCGGGTCGGATGATGTATGCGAGTCTTGCTTGCTTGGCAAGATGACAAAATCACCATTCAAAGGTTCATTTGAAAGAGGTGAAGGTCTGTTGGATATCATACACACATATGTGTGTGGTCCCTTCATAACAACCACAAAAGATGGCACGCGGTTCTATGTGACCTTTACTGACGATTTTAGTAGATATGGGTATATCTACTTAATCAAGAATAAGTCAGACACCTTTGAAAAGTTCGAAGAGTTCAAGAACGAAGCAGAAAATCAATTGGGCAGAAAGATAAAGATGCTTAGATCCGACAGAGGCGGTGAGTATCTTAGTATCGAGTTTCTCGATTACCTCAAGGAATGTGGAATTGTTTCACAACTGTCGCCTCCAAGAACACCTCAGTTGAATGGTGTTGCTAAAAGGCGAAACCGAACCTTGTTGGACATGGTTCGTTCCATGATGAGTCAAGCTTCACTTCCAATCCATTTCTGGGGGTATGCCTTAGAGTCTGCTGCCTATATCCTAAATCTTGTCCCAACCAAGAAGGTTGCGAACACACCGCACAAGATGTGGACGGGGAAAGTTCCCTCGTTGGCACACATCAAAGTCTGGGGCTGTGAAGCTGTCGTAAGATGAGAGACTTCAGACAAGCTCGCTGAAAGAAGTGAGAGGTGTTTCTTCATCGGATACCCGAAACAGTCTTTTGGATACTTGTTCTACAGACAGAGCAAGGACGTGGTCTTTGTAGCAAGACGGGGGCTCTTTCGAGAGAGAGAACTCATATCCAAAGAGGATAGTGGGAGTACGATCGATCTCGAAGAAATTCAGGAGACGCCTGATGAAACAACGTTAGGAGAAACTGGCCACCAACATGAGGAAGAAGTTCCTGTTGGACCCATCGACATCTCATTGCCCCTTAGGCGTTCGGGTAGAGTTAGCATGCCGCCCGAGTTTTATGGTTTCCATATTTCTTCGAACGGTGGCACGTTGGTCAGTGATCGCACATTGACTAATTTGGATGAGCCAGCTAACTACCGCGAAGCAGTGGCAGGCCCCGAGTCTGCCAAGTGCAAAGTGGCAATGAACAGCGAGATTAAGTCCATGTATGACAATCAAGTTTGGAACTTGGTTGACAATGTGCCGAGTCGAAAGACAGTCGGGTGCAAGTGGATCTTCAAGAAGAAGACCGACATGGATGGTAAAGTACATACTTACAAAGCTCGGCTGGTTGCGAAGGGATTCACTCAAACCCCGGGGGTTGACTATGATGAAACCTTCTCACCAGTAGCCAAGATTAAGTCAATCAGGATAATGCTTGCCATAGCTGCGTTTCATGATTATGAAATTTGGCAGATGGATGTCAAAACCGCTTTCCTTAACAGGAAACTGACTGAGGATGTTTACATGAGTCAGCCAGAAGGTTTTGTAGACACAAAGCACCCTAATAAAGTATGTAAGCTTGAAAGATCAATCTACGGGTTGAAGCAAGCATCTCGCAGCTGGAATCTCTGCTTCCATGAGAAAGTCAAAGAGTTTGGCTTCTCTAGGAGTGAAGATGAGTCCTGTGTATATGTCAAGGCTAGTGGGAGTATAGTCACTTTTCTGGTGCTGTATGTTGATGACATACTGCTCATGGGAAACGACATTCCGACCCTGCAAGATGTCAAGTCTTGGCTCGGGAAGTGTTTCGCCACGAAAGACCTAGGAGAAGTTGCCTATATTCTCGGGATAAGAATACTTAGAGATAGAAAGAGAATATTAATATGTCTAAGCCAGTATACATATTTGGAAAAGGTGTTAAAAAGCCTTAACATGGAAAATTCCAAAAAAGGAGAACTACCAATCCAGAGTAATGCCAAATTGAGTAAGACTCAAAGCCCGAGTACCGATGAGGAAATAGCTGAGATGAGTCGGGTACCTTATGCTTCGGTAGTGGGGTCAATCATGTACGCTATGACATGTACTCGCCCCGACGTATCCTTTGCCTTGAGCATGGTCAGTCGGTACCAGGGTAATCCTGGAAAGGCACACTGGATAGCGGTCAAGAACATACTCAAGTATCTACGAAGGACAAAGAATATGGTATTAGTCCTTGGTGGCAGTGATGACTTGAAAGTGAGTGGATATATCGATGCTAGCTTCCAGAAAGATAGGGACAGTGGACGGTCTCAGTCGGGCTGGGTATTTGTTTTGAACGGTGGAGCGGTCACTTGGAAAAGTTCCAAGCAAGAAACGGTGGCTGATTCAACGTGCGAATCAGAGTACATTGCAGCGAGTGAAGCGTCTAAAGAAGCGGTTTGGCTGAAGAACTTTATCGGTGACCTTGGAGTTGTCCCAAGCATTCAGGAGCCGATGGAACTTTTTTGCAATAATGAAGGAGCGGTCGCTTTGACAAAAGAACCGCGAGACGATGGAAAGTACAGGCATATCGAAAGAAAGTACCACTATATTCGACATCAAGTAGAAGAAGGTCACTTACTGGTTAAGAGAGTATCATCAGAAGACAATCCTGCTGATCCTTTGACTAAGGCATTAAGCAGGATCAAGCATAATCAGCATGCTCGGAGCATTGGTCTGAAGGATGATATTAGTTTTAGTAATTAGATAGATTTGAAACTTGTAAATAGTATAAATGTAATTGACTTGGTGATTTTATAATTGAGATTTATAAATGAGTATTGTTACTGCCTTTGTCGATTGTTTATTATTGTGTTTCTACATTTGCATGTTTAACTTCCTAAATAATTAGATTATTTAAATTTCCACAGTCGATCACACTGTTAGGGAGTAAGTGTGAACGAAGACTGTCATGAATCGGTTGTAGATTGCCTAAGGAGTTAGACATTGCAGTAAGACTGCTATAACGTTCATGAATACTTAGAAAATAGAGATTTGAGTATTGGATAAACCCGCGCTTAATAGATTGCTTCATGGATTACATCACGAGCAATATTAAGACGATAATATCTTTTGATCTTTAAGTGGAGAGATATGATCTGTAATTTGCAAGACAAGTACTCATTGATAATGCGAAAACGCACCGGTAACACGGTGTTATAAAACACATTGTTGTGAGTATTCTGACTAGCAAAAGGTATGGACATACAAGTCAAAACTTATCCGTCCCCTGACCCGATGGAAAACAGATATCTGTAGGCCTCTCGATGATTTTGACGTTGACTGAAAGTGTTGGCCAACTGGGACTAAATTGATGTGTTCAATTAGTAGTCTCAAAAGTCATATGCAAATCAGAAATCGAGAAACAGAGTATCAGACTAAGATTAATTTTATCCATGTCTAGAGTCTGAGAATATCTTGTTGGACGGAGGATCATCTGATCACTTATCTTTGGACAGAACTGACTGGGTCAGAGTTCAGGACAGTTTCTAGGAAACTGATATTAAACAGAAGGTAAAGAGACAATTAAAGTCATAGACTTATCCAAGTGGGAGACTGTTGGATTAGGTGTCTAAGCCATGACTTATAATTGTATTTATCTTGTTAATAGATGCTAAGTCCATTTGGGTTGCCCTCACAACTGGAGGATAGATGTATAGTTTAGTAGAGAGAATGGTTGATTTATTAATTATTTAATAAATCAATAGAAAATAAATATATGGTTTATTAATATATTTAAGTGTTAATATATTAATTAGAAACTATATTAATTAATTGAGATTTAATCTAGAATTAATTGGATTTAATTTAGTGATTAAATAAATTAATAAAAGGTGCTGGGACTGGTTTGCATTTATTCAATAGTTGAATAACTGGCCAGGTAAAAACCAGGACCAAAATGGCGCCACCCTAGAGGCTCCTCTAGGGTTTGGCGAAACCCTAATTAGGGTTTTGGGAAGCCTGATCCAAGTGGTCAAAAGGATTGTCCATTTGGAGGCTCCTTAGGGTTTCAGGTGTAACCCTAGGAGGCTATAAAAGGAACCCCCTGGTGCCCCCAAATCCCACGCCATCTCTCTCTCTCTCTCTGTTACTCTGTTGGACTGTCTTCTCCATTGCTTGGGTGTGACTTGCATTTGAGGCAGGATCATTTTGCTGCTAGCTTCAAGGATCATAAGATCAAAAGGTTGGTTTTCTCAGTTTTGATCTTTAGAAATTAATTGTTCCTTTAGGTTTAGTTTATTATCTTCATAGAAGAAAACTTAGATCAAATTAGGGTTGCATGTGAACCATAGGAAGCTATTTGTTCATTGATTGCATAGAAACCCTTAAAATAGATATTGAGGTTTAGAGTTTGCCAGGTAGAAGTTAAACAACATATCATTGATGACAGGGTTAGGTTGAGTATTCGTTATAAGTTCATCAAAGCATCGAATGAGAAATACTCTAGCAGTCATGGGAAAGTTAAATTGAGAGTCCACTTGATTTCCGATGTCGTAAGAGCAGTTCGGTTGCAACCAGTTCTGAATCGGCTGAGTGATAGCTTCCTTCTTCATGGTTTCGTAATCCCAACCTGGAAAGTGCAATCTCCGTGATTCCAGTAGGAGTGCCGCATCTCGTTTGGCTGCTTCTTCAGCCTCTAGCTCTTTACTAATTTAGAGAATTTCATCAAGTTCTTTTTCTGTTGCAGCTCTGGCCAATTTAGCTGCTTCCGAAATCTCAACTTCTTCATCCTCATCATCTTCACCAATCTTCTTTGTCTTTTGTTTCGATGGACCGGCGGTAGTGTCACCAACATTCATCTTTTTCAAACCAATCAAATTTCGGTTTTTGAATGTCATCAACAGACTTTTCAGTCCCTGGTTTTCTTCACGTTGGTGACAGTTGAGAACCTTGCTTGTTTGATGGGACTTTCTGTGGTCTTTTTTAAACCATCTCCCTTATTTTATTTGGAGACGTTCGAGGCATTATTGGTATCATCGTCCTCTGGAATCTCAGTTCTCTGATTTGACTCCTTATCCTTTTCATTTTCTTTGAGTTTGTCAGACTCTTTTTCGTTGTTCGGATTATGTTCATCCTTTGTTTTCTCGTCTCCCCCTTGTTTCAGAACAGCATCGTCTTCTGAAACACCCTTGATTTTTCTCAGCAAGGGGAGAACTGGATGAAGTTTGTTCTTAATATGACCACGAACATAAGGAGTGAGGATGGGATCGTCATCTTCAATCGTGCGACGAATGTAGGCATCGATGTTGTTTACACAAATCCAAATGGCCTGAGTTTGCGAAACAGCAGATGACAAGACTGCTGTAGTGTGTTTGAGATCTGCCTTTAAAAGTTGAATCTTTGTAGTTTTGGAAGTCAGAAGATCCATGACTTCATTTTCAATGGCAAGATCTTCACGCAGTTTTTCGACCTTTGCTTCAAGAGAGGAAGCTAGATCGGAATTTTCCTTCTTTAGTTCCTCCCGAAAGGTGGCAAGAGCTTCCTTTTCAATTTTAAGGGTGTCGGCAAACCCTTGAATGACCAAGTTCATTTTATTGTTGTTGGATTGATGGGAGTCTCAAAAATCTTGTATGAACTTCAGCACATCAGTTTCTATCCTACCAATTTTCGTGGCAGTGTTTTCCATATGAGTTTTCGATTTCTCCATCACAAAGGAGAATTCTTTCATGATTTTGACATTTTCAGAAATTAACGTCTCGACATGATCGTTATGAGTCCTCAACTGGGATTGCCAGTCGGAAGTGGAAGGACCCTGGTTGGTCTGAAGGAGTTTATCCAACTTGGTTGACACTTCGTTGAATTGTTCCTGCGTTATTAGAGCAGTGGATTTAGGAGCATTGAAGTGAACATTGAAAAGAGATTAAATGTAGTCAGCCATATCATCCTGATCATCGTAAATTAGGACATCTTCATCTTCTTGTTCGAAAGAAGGGTCTGGAAATTTTGGAGAGGGGTTGGTGGATTGCTCAGGTGTTGGGGATTTACGAGGTGGTGAAGTACGAAGTGGACATTTTTGTGGTGGTGATTTTGGTGGTGGTGAGTTTGGTGGTGTGGATTTATGTGGTGGAGATTTTGGGCTGGCAGGAGGTGTGGGTTTTGGAGTTGGGTCAGGAGTTGGAGTAGGAGGTCGTTCAAAGGTGTCTGTAAAATGTTCTCCTTCTTCATTTTCATTCATGTCATCCTCTAACGGATTAGTGACGTGCTGATCATCGGAATGATCATCTTCCGAGTGATGTGGCATGACAAGCTTCCGAAGCCTTCTGGAACGCTTAGATGGGTTTTCAGTATCGGAAGTAGCTCCTCTTCCCTTCCGTTTGACCACTTTCTTCGGATTCTCTAGCTTATCAAAAGCTAGCTGATGCTTTTCATCAAGATTGCGAACAGCAAAGTGAGTCCCCTTAGAGTACTCAACAACACATGTGATGTCGTTCGGAACACGACTAATCATGGCCATAGGAATCGTGCCAATGAATTCGAAATCCTCCGCTTTGGTTGTAACGAAGGTGGCAGTTGGTAAAGTCGGAATGACGGCCATAACAAAGTCATTCATGACATGAATGTCATGCTTCTCAATTGTTCTGTGAACAACCAGGGACCAGAATCGAGCACAGGAGAGCTCTGTGTGTCTGATTTTGTAGTTGACACTATCGACGAATTGACTCCAAAGGATAGAGCCATAATCGAGTTTGACATCGTGATAGAGACCATAGAAGAAAGAGTAGAATAAATTACTTGCACTGTCAGTGTCGGTTGTTCTTTCCGAAAAGCTCTTGAAGAGTATCGTAAAGAGGCATTCCAGTGTGGAGGTAAACCTTTCTTCGCGAATTTGGACAACTGAGTAATGTCGCCCTTGTATTCCATCTGGTAAATTAGCCGGAGTAGGGTGACTGGCTGAAGCGACTCAGGATCAACTACATCAGTGGTGTCTGTAAACCCTAGAAGTTTACCAAATCGAGATTTCGAAATCTTTTTCTTCACCGACCCAACTTCAAAGGTAACAATCTCCTCCGCTTTGTTGTAAAAGGCGGTGGAGTAGGCGGCGGGGAGAAGAGAGATGGGGACTGAAACGGATGCAGTCAAAGACTTTGAGATTCTAGAGTATTTCAGACACTCGATCATCGGGCGAATCGGTTCACTGTAGTGAGAAGAGTTGAGATCAATGACCAGGTTCTGGTTTGCTTTGATCTTCAACATTAGGGTGGAGGAAGTGTTGTCGTTGGCTGAAGAAGAACCGGCCATAGAAGAAAGCTTGAGAGAGATTTTGCTCTGGAGAATATGAACGTTCTTGAGAGAAAAAATTGTGCGTAGAGGAGAGAGAAGTCTTCAAGAATTCATTATATATCTTTTGGGAAGTAACGTGAAAAGAGGAAATCGCGAGAAAATCGATTCAGTTTCCCAAAATCTCACTTTATGATGATGATAAGCCCCCAAGAGTCGCATTGTCAGGCGCATGAAAAGCGAGAAACCAGCTGTCATTAGAATGACGTTGTAACTGACACGTCTTGATGACATCATCCAAAATTCAAAAATTGGCGCCTGAGGAGTCATATCATCCAAGTCATCAAAAGAAAACCTTATCACAAGAGAACCAGAGTTAGAAAAATCAATAGCGATTTTTGTGCAAGAGTGTGCCAAAAATAAAGAAATAAAGCAATATATATCTGGGAGATTTGTGATGTCTGAACGACATAAAGGCAAATGGATCCCGGGCAACGATCTCTTCCTTCGGAATCAAGAGAGATTCGAAAGTTGAAGTACGATCACATGATTGTTGAGAATCATTGAAAGGTATCTTTTTAGATTGGGATTTTCTCTGGGTTAGTTTTGCTGCCTTCCGAATTCCGAATCGTGAGAAGTGTCCGAAATCAGAAGAAAGTACTTGTTTGACGGGTGTAGCCATTGATAACAAGTTTAGGTAGGAGAAGTGTTTGACTGACTTAGGTAGGTGAGGAAATCTCAAGAAAAATAAAACTGGATCTTGTACATAGAAATAACCTGGTAGAAGTATATTTCATAAAGATCACGCAAAAAGAAAAACTGATATGTCCAACTGAGTCCGTCAATTTCATAGGGTGATCAGATTTTTGGGTTTCATTCGGAATGGTGGTGAAGACAATTCCAAAATCATAAACACAGACTTGGTGTAACCATTAGTTCTCAGTGGAAATGCTGAAAACCTTCATAAGGGTTACAGTTATATGGAAATGTATTGTGTGGAGAAATAATAGAGGGGTCAAGAAAGATTGGTGAGTCTCACAACGCATCATGGTGAAAATGATTTGCGATCTTTGACTAGAATTTCCGAAATCATATATTGAAATTGGTTTATATTTCAATAATCATTGAATTTCGTATTTGGTACTTAGAATATGTGGTAAGAAGAGTTCCATCAATTCAATAGTTTCATTCTGAGCACAAAACAAAAATTTCAATATTTTTGAAAGAAAAAATAAAGACGTGCGTTAGAATGCTGACGTAGACTCAGTCATCATGAGGAACTATTAATATCTCAGGCGAAAAGGATGGAAACGTCCAATCGATTTTCCAATTAGCCGTCTCAGCCTTAATGACACGTAATAATGACTGCAAAATCCATCATTACTCTAAAAAGCAGTTTAATATCTACAATTGGGAAAACGAATCGGTATGTTGCTTGCCTATAAAAGGAAGTCATTTGTTAGTAGCAAAACACACACCTAAGTAAAATTTCCTTCAAAAAATAGACAGATGGCACTTCGTCTCTACAACCGCTTTGACAAGGTGGAGGTCAAGATGTAGGAGGGAGAGTACGCCGGTGGCATCTACGGTGGTGTTATCGTGGAGGTGTGGAACCATCTCTATGAGGTGAGGATGACCACGTTGAATGATGGCGAGAATGGTGGTCTATTGTCGGTTCGCACCATTTATCCCTACTTGCAGCCTGTCCCACCAAAGATCTTGGTGGAGTATAAGCAGTTCGACCTTGCAGAGGTCTGGAACAGGCGGGGATGGTGGCCGGCGGTGATTACTCGCACAACTCCCCATAACCAGTTCCATGTGGGACTGGCTGATGGAACTCGTCTCTTTGTAGACGAAAGCGAGGTGCGAATCCACCAGGCTTTCCACCTGGGTGATCCTCCCATGTGGCACTACAACAAACTTTAGGAAGATGATGTATTTTCCTCTTTTGAAATCATGTACTGCCTTCCTTTAGTTTATAATAAAGTAGCCATCTTTTGTCTTCTTGATCTTTTACTGCAAGCTAATCATAGCGAGTACAAACGAAGAGAAACAAAATAAACGTGATAAAAAAAATAAAGATAAAAATGAAACAACAAACAAAAAAAAATTAACGAGAAATAAAAAGAGTGTTTTAAAAAAAACATATAAACAATCAAGCCTAAATAAACAAAATAAAAGAAAATCTTTTTGGAAAATTTTGTATATATAAAAAAACACTTCGAGAATTAAAAATATTTTTGCTGTTTTAATAATAATAAATAAAAAAATGTACAAAAGGATACATCCATTACGAATTCATTGACTTCACCTGCGATTCCAAGGCATTCCGAAATTCGAAATCAATCGGAACCTTTTGGTAGATTTCGAAACAGATTCAGCTTCCATCATTCCAAGTCCTTGAAGTATTCGATTGAAAGTGAGTTCAGGTAAGGCTTGGTAAAGATGTCTGCCAGTTGATTAGTTGAGCGCACGAAATGGAATTCAATGTTACCATCTTCAACATGATCTTTTATAAAATGGTATCTTAGTGCAATATGTTTGGTCTTTGAGTGCTGTACTGGATTGTGGCAGATCCGAATTGCACTTTCGGAATCACAGTAGAGTGGAATCCATTTCATGCTTATCCCATAATCTCTCAGTTGATTTTGAATCCAGATAATTTGAGATGTACATGATGCAGCAACAATGTATTCTGTTTCAGCAGTGGAGAGTGAGACACAAGTATGCTTTCTAGATTGCCAGCTAACAAGCTTGCCATCCAAAAGTTGACATCCTCCAGAGGTTCTTTTCCGATCTAGTCCACAAACACCAAGATCAGCATCCGAAAATGCCTGTACGAAAAATCCTGATCCTGATGGATACCATAGCCCAAGTGAAGTTGTTCTCTTCAGATATCAGAATATGTTTTTGACAGCAGTAAGATGTGGTTCTCTGGGATTTGCCTGATATCTGGCACAATAGCATACATCAAACATAATATCAGGTCGACTAGAAGTAAGGTAAAGAAGCAAACCTATCATTTGTCAATAAAGAGTGATGTCTGCCGCCGATCTTTCCAGAGAAGGAGTACGCTTTGTTCCGAACGCCATCGGAACCTTGACCTTTGAATCTCCTGTCATTCCAAACTTTTCTAGAAGAGACTTTGTATGGGCTTCTATATTTATGAAGATCCCTTCTGAGCTTTGCTTGATGTTAAGACCTAGGAAGAAGTTGATTTTTCCCATTGAACTCATTCAAACTTTGTTTCCATCAATTTTCGGAACTCAGCTGTAAAGCTTGGGTGAGTGGATCCAAAACATAGATTTGAACGATCATAAGATGATTTCCTTCATTTTTCCGAAAGAAGGTTGGATCAACAGAGCCTTGATTGAATTTGGATTGCTTGAGGAAACGAGTCAATGTTTCATACCAAGCTCTTGGAGCTTGTTTTAAGCCATAAACTGCCTTATCCAGGACATAGCAGTGATCTGGATGCTTGTTACTAATAAAACCCGAAGGTTGTTCAACGTAGACAGTTTCTTCAAGTTCACCGTTTAGAAATGCACACATGACATCCATTTGATAGACATCAAATCCCTTATGTGCTGCATAAGCAAGAAAGATCCGAACGGATTCCAATCTTGCGACGGGTGCAAAGGTTTCTTCATAGTCAATACCTTCTTCTTGGGAATATCCTTTAACAACCAATCGAGCCTTATTCCGAATGACATTTCCTTCTTTGTCAAGTTTGTTTCGGAATACCCATTTCATTCCGAGAACAGATGCTTTTTCCGGAGTCGGAACCAATCTCCAGACTTTCTTTCGCTCAAACTCATTTAGCTCATCTTGCATAGCTTGGACCTAATCAGCATGATCAAGTGCGACTTTGATCATTTTGGGTTCTATTTTGAGATAAACGAATTGAACATGCAAAATTCCATTTTAGAAAATAATGCCGTTTGATTTGCTTTCACTTGAGCTCTGGTTAGAACACCAGCTAATTTTTCTTCGATGATTTGAGACTGAGGATGATCTTTCGTCCATTTCAACATTGGAGGATAGTTAGGATCATATTCAGGATTTAATTCTGCAAAAATCTCTTCAGTTTCCGATTGTAGTTCTAATTGAGTATCAGCATTATTTTCATTCTCAATCTCTCCCTGAAAGATTGCATAAGATTCGTTTGCAACATACTCATGCTCCCCCTCGATAGAGGGAATTGGAATCTCAGCCATATTAGAAATTTCCTCCCCCTGGATAGAAGCTAGATTCTCTCCCTGGGATAGTGAGACGAAGCCACTTGTTGATCGGTTTTCTGTAGAATTCAGAATCGGAATTTCTGGAGTTGGGATTGAATTGTCCGAATTCGGAATCGGAACAGATGGTGCTGCTGGAGGGGATTCGGATTCATTAACTGCATCTTCAACAATCTTTAAAAGCTCATCACCTTGATTATATGTTGCATGTTTTTCTGGTGATTTCGTAGTTTCGGGTTCATCGAACAAATTCATGAATTCCTCATATAGATTCATGATAGGAATCGTTACTGCGTTTGACTCAGGGAAGATTTCTTGCGATTTCTTTTCAGGATGTTGCGCCCTGGAATTATACTTGTCATCGAAGGTGACATAGTAAGTTTCTTCAATCTTCCGAGATCGTTTGTTCAGAACACGGTATGCTTTCGAAGATAAGGAATATCCCAGAAAGATTCTTCATCTGCTTTCTCATCCCACTTGACTCTTTTCTCCTTTGAGTTAAAAATAAAGCATTTTGATCCAAAAACATGAAAGAACTTCACGTTTGGTTTTCGTTTGTTGAGAATTTCATAAGGAGTACGAAGAAATCTTTTGTTTATGGTGGAACGATTCTGAGTAAAGCATGCTGTTGCAATGGCATCAGCCCAAAAGTACAGAGGAAGTTTTGCAAAAGAAAGCATCGTGCTAGCTGCTTCACACAAGGAGCGATTTCGTCTTTCCACTACTCCATTTTGTTGAGGAGTGTAAGGAGCAGAAAAATTGTGAGAAATTCCTTTGCTGACGAGAAAATCATCAAGAAATTGATTTTTGAACTCCGTGCCATTGTCACTTTGGATCATCCGAACTTGTTTTCGGAGAAGAACTTCTATTTGCTTGATGAAGTTAATCATGTTGGTAGCGGCATCGGATTTTTGCTTGAGAAAGAATACCCATGTGAATCGAGAGAAATCATCCACTACAACCAGAATGTACTTGTTGCGAGCTACACTTTCAATTACAGATGGACCACAGAGATCGATATGCAAGAGTTCCAGAGGTTCAATGATCTTTGTGTTGATTATTGTAGAGTGACTCTTTCTGCTTTGTTTTCCGAGTTCACAGGCATCACATAAGCGATCTTTGTCGTACTTTAGTAGCGGTAACCCTCGCACGAGGTCACCAAGTACAAGCTTGTTTATGTCTCGAAAGTTCATGTGAGACAGGCGTCTGTGCCATAACCAATTATCGTCGTTTGCAGCTCTGGTTAATAAACAAATAGAGGGTTTTCCTTTGATCGGCTTCATATCCAAGGGAAACATTTCACCTTTTCGATTCGACTTCAATACTATCCTTTTAGTTTCCTTTTCTATCAGTTCGGAACCATCTTCATCAAATGATACTTTTAACCCTGTTCCGACGACCAGTTGAGAAACGCTGATTAGATTGTGTTGAAGACCTTCTACATAAGCCACTTTTCGAATAGAAAGTTCGCCATTAGTGATCATGCCATATCCTTTGATTTCTCCTGTAGCGTTGTTGCCATAGTGTATTTTGCCTTCGTTTCGCAATGAACGATATTCCCTTAATTCTTCTTTTCTCCCTATCATGTGACGCGAACAGCCACTGTCAATGTACCATTTCGGATCTTACTGTTCGTCACAAATGACTTGCACAAATTAGAGAGATTTAGGAACCCAAACCAATGTGGGTCCACGTGAGAATTTCTGAGTAATAGGAAATATGCATGATTTTTCAACCCAAAACACCTTTTTCTTAGGTGGTTGATTTTTCTTATTTTCAATTCTGAACACTTTTGTTTTCGTGGTTTGCCAGATTTCTTTAGCAAAACGAGATTTTGTAGGAACAAACGTGTTTGAATATTAAAAATAGTGAGCTTTCTGACTCTGAAAGTTTTTCGAATGATTTGGAGGTTTGGTTGATTGAGAGATGGGTTTTGATTCGGAAGTTTCAGAATTTTGAATCTTTTTGTTTCTTTTGAGAATTTGTTTTATTTCTGGTTCAGGGTAAAGCTTGGCTTTGCCCATTAAGTCGTTGGACTTAAGAATAGGTGTTGAGTCCTTTGTCTTTGATGTCGAGGTTTGATGTGGTTTCGGAATCGGAATAGTATTGACTTTCTGAGTTAAATTCGGGTTGGAAGCAGAGTAAATTTTATCATATTTATTTCTCCAAAATTGTTTTCTTTCTTTCAGATTCTTTTTGTATCTTGCATTCATCTGTTTCCTTTTTGCAATAAGCTCTTCAGGAGACTTATGAATGCGAGATGTAGAAGGTGAAGGAATGGGTTTGAAAGTACTAGAGTTAGAATTTAACAAATGCTTTGTGCCCCATGAGCCAGGTTGCGAGAATGAATCTTTGCGATTCAGAGATCCTGAAATATAATTGCCTCGGGACTTCCATGAGGTCATTTTTGAAAGACCTTTGGTCTCTTCGGAGTTATCAATTGGTTCCGACCAAAAGAAGGCATCGCAACCATCAGAATTATCGTTATCAACAAGGACTTTGAGTTCAGTGATATCTTTAGAGTTCAGGCCTTGTTTAACAAAAACTTGATTCGGGACAGTTTGTATTTTTGGAAAAACTATGGCTTGTTCGTTTAAGACTTGTAGTCCTTTATTTTCAACAATTCTTGCAAAAGCTACTGAATTTTCGGAAATAAGATTTTTCTTAGATTCAGTTGAGTTATTTACGAATTCCGAACAATCAATCTCATCCTCAACAGATATCTCACTCATTTCACTTTCAATAAATTCAGAAAATGATAAAAGGTGCTTCAATGATATGCTGACCTGGTACATTACATTCCGAAAAAGGATCTTGCTTTTGATTCCGAAGGTGTCAGAAAAGGTTCTGAAGGTTGTGAAACCAGAAGTTGATGAATGAAGGCTCTTTGCAATTTAACTCAAAGGGGGAGATTTTTGAGTCATTAACTAGATTGAGTCAAATGCGAATCTGATTTAGCGCCTGATTTTATGCCTTTAGATTAGCGGTTAGTTATGGAACAGGCCCTTAGCACTACAAAAGCCGATTTGACTGTAGAGGCATCCTCTTTCTTCAGATCCGCAATTTTCTTTACGTAATATGCCTCATCTTTCACTTGCTCCTTTTTCTCTGTTTTCTTTCGGAGCAATCAGTCCTTTGTGAAGTGGTTCTTGCCTTTGCAAAAGTGGCAATCATAACCAGAGTCACCTACCAGCTTCTTCTCGTCATCAGGTTTCAGTTTCCTTGGAACATCTTCCTTTGGCTTGTCTGAGCTATAACCACCCTGTCGACTTCTGCTCTTAAACTTGGAGAAGTTTTTCTTGAAGAATTTCTTAGGGTTGGACACCATAAGAGCTTTATCTTCCTTGGTGAGCTCTTCATCGGAGAGATTTGATTCCGAATCATCTTCAGTGACCTTCTTTCCCTTCGCAACGAGTGCAAGAGAGCCCAAACTAGTAGTTGTTTTTAAATCGGAAGTAATCTCTTTCTCATGAGACTTGAGAATACCCATCAACTTTGCCAGAGTATAAGATTTGAACTGCTCGTGTGCCTTAATTGTTGAGACAATAGACTTCCATTTAGGTCGGAGACCATCCAGGAAGGTGACCTTTTGTTCAATGACTGTTCGGGCAATTTTGTACTTTAGCAGTCTACTTAGAAGATGATTATACCGATTGAAGACTTGAATCAAGGTTTCATTTGGAGCTTGCTAAAACGATCTGAATTCGGAGAGAAGAGTGGTTTGAACAGAATGCTCAAGATCGGCATCCCCAGAATATAACTCCTGTAGTCTATCCCAGATTTCTTTCGATGTTTGACAGGAACTGACTAATCGAAGAGTATCGGATTGAAGAGTAAACCGAATAATTCTGAAAGCTTTGATGTTACACATGAGTTTGTCTTTCTCATCTTGAGGAATGTTGTTGTGCGTGACAAGAAGATCATTGTATTCTTTTAGGGTTTTAATGACCCTCCTTGTGCCAGTATGAGCGAAAGTTTCCACTATAATTGCCTCCCAGATGGTAGAACCATGTTCTTCGATACCAAGAACATAGTCTTCAAAATGAAGTGCCCAGACTTCATAATCTTGAGTGAAAAGGATCGGATTCTCGTAGTAGAACCGATACTGTTGGACAAGTTGAACGATTGAGTGTGTTGATCTTCATGTGCCATGTGATCTTGTTATAGTACGAACCAGATGTGTATAAAAGAATCGAGAAAAAGTTTAAAGCAGAGATCCTTAACTGATATTCAACCTCGATTGAAACGATGAGGATAACAGGGAATAGATCTAAGAACAAAACTTAAAATCTCGACAGAAGAAGTATGTATGAGGAACACAATCTCCTGATCTGATACCAATTGTTGAAACACAGAAGTAGGATCTAGATTCAATAATGCGGAAAATATAACAGTAAACAAGAACACACGCAATATAGAACTGATGTCGAATGATTTAATCTACAACTCAATAACAATTCAGAGAGAACTATTCTGTATGAGTGCCGTGAAAAGATTACGAAAGTTAACCCTAATTAGGGTACATGCAAGCTATAAATATGAAACTAAGTATGGAAGGACAGACCCGTTCCATAACTAATCGCTAATATAAAGGCATAAAATCAGGCGCTAAATTAGATTCGCATTTGACTCAATCTAATTAATGACTCAACATCCTTCAATTGGTATCACATGCATAACTCAACAGAACATTAAATGCAAACAGAAATGAAATATAAAAAAAACAGAAATAAAGACAGTAGTATCATAAGTACAGTACATATATCCCAAAAAGTGAAAAGAAAAATACATCAATCGCCACCGGTGGCCTAGAAGATCCTGCCTCATGATCGTGGGCTCGGGCTGGGAATGGTCGGGGGCGTCGTCCCTGCTGGGTGGCCATCTCCAAAAGTACCTCCCCAATCCACTCCAACTGGTCCTCAATCCTAGCGACCAGATCCTGCAATCGTCTGAGCTTTGTCGCCTCCTCCTGCTATGGCTCTGCCGGTGCTGCCGGTCTCCGGCGTCTCCTGCCTGGCTTGGCGTAGGCTGGCTGGGGAGCCTGGGGTGCCTCGGTCGCCACCCTCACGTACTGGCCTGGGCGCTGCTGCTCGATCAGCCCCATGTTTTCCAGGGATCGCGCCGTGGTGCGAACTGGAGGTAAAGCAATCAAGGAGGCCACGGTCGCGGATGTAATGCCCGCGGGCCAAAGGACTGCTGGAAGATGCACCCGTTGCACGGGTGTATAGAGAGACGGCTAGAGAAAACATGAGGTGGAGGATCCTGGAGGGGTCAAGGAGCACCCAGAGATATGTCATATCCTCACCGGACACCTTCCCGCTCCCCTCCCTGTGCATGATGGAGGTGGTGACAATACGGTGCATGAGCCAGTGAAGCGGGTTGCGGAGCTGGCTCTCCTTAGCCGACCCCGCCTCGAAGTGCATGTTGGACAACGGTGCCCAAACAGCTGGATTGGCATCCCTCTCGGGCTACCCCTGGATGCACGCGTGAAAGAACTGCGTGCAGTATCGGTGCTGGAGGTCCGCCTCCGTGTAGATGCCTGTGCGTCTCCCAAAATCCCAGAGACTGCACTCCCTGGGGACTCCCCCCAATAGGAATCGGACCAGCCTAGACCAACGGACCGTGGACAGGAACTCCAGAAGAAGCTTGGTGTACACGGTGTCGTCCTGGTTGGCCATGGGCCTATCCCAACCACGACATGTGAATGAGGCATCACCGTCGACCCAAGTACGGTGTAGAAATGGCTCGATCTCGGCCCAAAGCCCAGCGTCCCTCAAAATGTCGCGGTCAATGATCATCGCCTCGAGAACCCGGCGGCTCATCAGCACATCCCTCCTCGTGGCATACTTAATGGAGCTATCTGGTCCCTCAAGGAACTGGAGGAAGGGGTGGTCAAGTCTGAAAGATATTTGCACAAAACAGCCAAATTTTATTTTTCAAAATAAGTCCTTTTCTTCCCCACTGAGCTGTAGCGCGGCGAGCGGCTGTTTCGACTTCCAAACCCAAAATCACGATATAACCTGTTTAAACTCAATCCAAATAAACTACAAGGTACCCTAAGCATCGACTAACTCATCTAGGGTCATTATTTGGCAAAATAAACACCCTAGATGAGTTAGCATTGCCGATTTCTAAGTTTTTGAGTTTTTGGAGAAATCAACCAAATCAGCTGCCTAATCGCTAGTTCTAACAAGTAAAAACTAGTTAGAATGACATACCTTGGTTGCGGGAATGAAATGAGCAAGAAAAATACGAAAGATTTTCGATGATCAGAGCTCTGCGGCGTGGGTGTGTATGAATAGTGTCGCGGCTTACCTTTTTATCGAAGAAAACCGACCGATCGTTTCCCGCGGCACGGATATGAGCAAACCGCGGCACGCATGTTCCCAAATCAACCCCTATCGGGTTGGTTTACCATCCCGCGGCATGCAAATCGCCTGACCGCGGCGCTGTCATTAATAATTCAATTTTTTTTCTCAAAACAACCCCACACTTACCTTGGACCAATAATACCTGCAATGACGATGATATAATCTTCCTAATTACTCCTAAGAATACAACACCTAACCTATGAAAGATGGGTTGCCTCCCAACAAGCGCTAAGTTTAACGTCTTCAGCCAGACGGAGAGTCCTTCTACAGCTACGGTGGATCGTACGCCTTCTTCCTTGGCTGATTTTCAGTCAGCACCGTCCCTTTGTTGACCCACTGCTCCTCAAACTTTGCTGGGTCGAATGGCTTGTCGGTTCTCCTGTTGCTGCCCGGTTGCCGTCTTCTGAATACTTCCCGCGAATGCTTGGAGTTAGCTTTGAACCTCCAAGCTCGATCCTTCCTTCTACATTTCTTCAAAATTACCAGTTTAACGTGGAGCGTCCCCAATGCTGCTCCCAGTAGTTGTTTTGCGCCTCGTTTGTTGCTCACATATTGCATGTTGCCTTTAATTTGCAATTTTGGCTTGCAGTACCAATAAAATTTTTCCAATCGAATGGGATTGAAAAGCAACATACCGGGATGCTTCCATATGTCCTCATCGATTGTATTAATTACATCTAATTTTCCATTCATGAATGGATCATGAGTGGTGATAGAATCATGTTTGTTGTTTTCAAAGATCAACTCGTCGGCATCATCATCTTGATCATCATCCAACAAGTGGATCGGGATAAAGAGTGAGCGACTAACATTATCTGGTGGTGGTACAAATTCACTCATCACTAGATCCTTAGTTTCAACTTTTTCAAAATTTTCAAAAATTACAGGGTCGGGGGTAATATTGTCATCTACACCCCCTTCCCCAAAAACATTGGCAATTTCAAAAATTTCAGGAACCGTTGGGCTGGGATCTGTACTGTCATTTACAGCCCCCTCCACAACATCCTCATCAACCAAATTGTCTGGTGATGGTATAGATTCACACATCACCAGATCAACATTACTAATACTTTCAAAAACATCAAAAACATCAAAGGTTGCTGAGTCAGAGGTAGCATTGTCACCTACAACCTCTTCCTCAACAACCGTTTCGACCATCTCAATGGTCTCTTGACTACCCCCAAGTGTATGCCCTTCCATCACATATTCAGGTGATGCAGCTTCACACACAGTATCATTGGTATAAAAATCACTCGCCTTAGGTTCTGGCGAGGGTGATGAACATTTCCAGTTTTCCTCTAACTTATCTAATGAAACTTGAAATATTTCAAGAGCTTCAGCCTGGTCCTTCTGCACTTGGTAGATGTTATACATGAGTACCCAAAGTTGGGCCCAAGTTGCAGGATTCTCAGGTTGAGATGACTCCTCGGTCCGCCATCCATTGTCATCGAATGATTCATTGTAGCAATCATCCTCGTAATAGTTGTCGGCCGGATTTTCGTAATACTCATAATACTGATCCGGATACATGTAATCACCCATTATGAGGATGCACACATACCAAAAATCACAAACTAAAATCAAACATCAAAAATCAGAAAACAGATCCTACAGATTGCCTACTCTCAAGCTCACAACTCCCCGGCAACGGCGCCAAAATTTGACATCGCAGCGGTCGTCATGCGGTCAAAAATAGTAAAATAGCCTCACTCTCACTTAG
Organism: Cichorium intybus; assembly: GCA_023525715.1. Lineage (NCBI taxonomy): Eukaryota > Viridiplantae > Streptophyta > Magnoliopsida > Asterales > Asteraceae > Cichorium > Cichorium intybus. The sequence goes on along the minus strand of CM042014.1, from coordinate 83,507,137 downwards.
CACAGTGGTAGTCAGGGTCGATCCACATGAGTTACATAGTCAAGGTAGGCAACAGATTACCAACTGTAGTGTCACGGCTACAACCAGAGGATCTAGTTTCCGACTTATACCCAAAATAATCCCAAAAATCACAATCCAACTCAAGCATCAACTAACTAAAACCAATAACTAATCCTAATTACCTACTGAATTCAGAAATATATTTCAAAATCAGAAGCAATCAAGCTCAATCTCAAACATTCAGCACAACCAAACATCCAAAAATCAATCAAAAGCATAAAATACCGAAAACCAAGCAATTAACACTAACCGAATGATTATTATTAAAAACTCAGATCCCAATAGTTCAAAACAGTAAACATCAAACTTAAAAACTAAAAACTAGTGCCAATGGTTGTCACACCCAAAGACACTCGCTAAATCTACCGAAATCACTAAAGTACTTGGAAATTAAAAGAGAAAACATAAAAATACCAATTTATGGTTGCTGAAAACTGAAACTCGGAATCAAAGAAGCCATGGGAGTCGTTCCTATGCCAGGTCTTTGCTGCGTTTTTCGACCTAAAACCCTCTATTTATAGTTGCAAAAATCACGAGGCCGCACCACGCATAAATGAATTCCGCGGCGCGCGTATGGGTTTATCCGCATTTTATCGACATTTGAATTTTCTCCACCGCCTCATCACCGCGTCGCGCCTTTGTCAATCCCGCGGCGCGCGTGCGAATTTGACTGATTTTCCTTTATCTTCAAACTTCTTCCATTTTGTACGCTTTTAGCCCCTGTTTATACCATTTCTTTCCAAACAAGCACTGACACAAAAAGTAAGAATACCAAAGCATCTATGATATAATTTCACTAAGAATAGGGCTCAATAACAACTAAAATACTTGATATTAGTAGGCTTTGTCAGAAATTATTTGTTAATCTATCATACATTGAGTTCCTATGTTGTGGTTTTACTTTAATTAAGGTTAGTTGTTATAGTTATTATGTTGTGCATCTATTTTTTTTATATGTTATATATTGTTCTTGGTGTTTACTTGCTTTAATTGGTTTAATATTTAGTTTTTATTTTGTGATGTTTTGTGCAGTTGATGAATATATACCTTGTGAGTTTTATTCACCCAATGGTGCTCGTACGATTTGGATCTCTAAGTATGTTGATGATGTGAAACCAAAGCTTTGGACTATATATCAAAGCATTGATGAAGCAATGGATTTGTATAAGAAGTATGCTTGTGCTTCTAGTTTTGAAGTTAGAAAAGCAACTACAAAAAAGAAAGCAGGAAATATTCTTACACATAGATATATGGTATGCAGCAGCCAAAGGTTTCCAGATAGTGTTTTAGTTGATACAACGGATGGTGAGAATAATAATCCGTTTAGAAACTCTAATATTAAAAGGATGGGATGCAAGGCTTGTGCTAGATTTAAGAGAGTAGGAGATTCTGTGCAGTTTTAGTTGTATGAATTTGAAGAAAGACATAATCATAATTTGGTATCTAAGGAATATAAACTTCTTTTAAACATGAAGAGGCAGTTGGACTTAGCTTAACAAACATTTATTCAAAAGATGGAAAATTCTGGTATTGGGGCAACAAAAGCTTATCATTTGTATCATGGGTTACACGGTGGTTACAATATCAATGGAGGTACTATTGTTGACTATAAAATCATGCTAGGAAGGTTAATTGTTTTGTCGGGAAGGACGATGCACAAAAGCTTGTAGATAAGTATGAAAATCGAAAGAGAGAGGATCCAAATTTTTCGTTCGAGTATAGATGTGAGAAAGGTGTATTGACTGCACTTTTGTGGGCGGACGAAATTTGTAAGGCTAACTATAAAGAATTTGGTGATATTTTGTCTTTTGATGCAACGTTTCGTACGAACAAGTAAGTTTTTTTATTAAGTTTTTTATACTTATTAAGTTATTTTGTTTAAATTAATTTTGTTTTATGTGATTTAGGTACCGGATGGGTTTTGTTCCTTTTACGGGAATTGACAACCATAGAAAGAGTATTACATTTGGTGTTGGTCTTTTAAGCAGTAAAACAACAGATTCTTATGTATGGTTGTTGATTTCGTTCTTAAAAGCTTTTGGAAAACAACCATTGTTGAGTCATTAATTAAGATTGAGTCAAATATGCTAATCGGATCTGTTGCCTGATTTGTAGCCTATATTTTAGCTATCGGTTATGGAATGGGTCTGTCATTCCATACTTAGTTTTTGTTTATATAGCTTATTCGTAACCCTGTTAGGGTTAACTTTTGTAATCTCTTTACGGCGCTCATACAGAATAGTTCTCATTGAATTGTTCTTGAGTTGCATTGTTAATCATTCAACATCAGTTCTTCATATCGTCTGTTTTTGATCTAGTTTATTTACATTATTCCGCATTTTTGAATCACGATCCAACTCTTGCAATTCAACAATTGGTATCAGAGCGGGAGTTAGTGTTATTCTCAGATCTGTTTTTGATTATCTTCATCGTAACAATCGATCTTAGATATCAAATTTTGATCTTTTACGTTCAACTCTTCCTTTTGATTTCTACCTACACTACTGACTCATTCCAAATAAACGTATCAATGGCTTTTGACGACTCACATACTCAGTCTTTTAATCTTTCAAGCAGTATTGGATCCACTACCAGGACTCCAATTCTATTCACTCAAGAGTATGAAGTCTGGGCGTTACACTTTGAAGATTATGTTCTTGGCATTGAAGAACATGGTGCAACGATCTGGCAAGCTATTACTGAAGAAACCCATGTCCACACATACACAAGAAGGGTTATTAAAACCCTAAAAGAGTACAACAACTTGCTTGTCACTCACACAAACATTCCTCAAGACGAAAAAGATAAACTGATGTGCAACATTAAAGCATTTAGAATTATCAGGTTTGCTCTTCAAGCAGATACTCTTCGTCTAGTTAGTTCATGCCAAACAGCTAAAGAGATCTGGGATCGACTTAAAGAATTATATTCTGGAGATGCTGACCTTGAGCACTCTATTCAGACAACTCTTCTTTCCGATTTCGGATCTTTTGTACAAGGTTCGGAAGAAACTCTGACCCAGACCTTTAATCGATATAATCATCTTCTAAGTCGATTATTAAAATACAACCTGGCTCGAACTGTAATTGAGCAAAAGGTCACCTTTCTTGATGGTCTTCGTTCTGAATGGAAGGCTATTGTTTCAACAATAAAAGCCCATGAACAGTTCAAAACTTACACTTTGGCTAAGGTTGTGGGAATTCTGAAATCCCATGAAAAGGAAATCATTTCGGAAGCCAAAGCAACTACCAGTCTTGGCTCCCTTGCACTGGTCGCTGCTGGAAAGAAAACGGCCGAAATTGATTCCGAATCTGACTTTTCCGATGACGATTTGACCAGAGAAGACAAAGCTTTGATGGTATCAAATCCCAAGAAGTTCTTCAAGAAAAACTTCTCCAAATTCAAAAACCGGAATCGACAAGGAGGTTTCCATGCTGAAAAGACTGTGGAAGAAAGTCAGAAAAAGAAGAATGATGAAGAGAAGAAACTAGCAGGCGACTCAGGATATGATTGCCATTACTGTAACGGCAAGAATCACTTTGTGAAAGACTGTTTGCTCCGAAAACAAGCTGAGAAGAAGGAGCAGGTGAAAGATGAAGCTTATTATGCAAAGAAGATTGCAGAGCTGAAAAAGAACGATGCTTCATCTACCAAGGCAGCTTTCGTGGTGAAAGAAGACAGCGAGTTTGGCGCCGTTGAAATCTGGTCAACGGATTCGGAAGATGAGGAGGTAAGGAATCCAACACATGGTCGATGTCTGATGGTGAAAGCTGATCATTCCGAAAGCAGAGGTTATTCTACCGATGGATGTCCTGCCTCAGCAAACTGCTTTGCTGCAAAGCCTATATATGAACAAGTTGAAGAATGTGAGGCTGTGGTCAAAAAGGTACGCTCTATCCTTAAATCTTTAAATATTTGCTCTTCTAGTTATGATGCAGAATTAGATGATCTTAGATTTACCGTTTCCAGTTTGAGTGATAGCTTAAAAAGAACACGTCTAAGTAATTCTAACCTAAATGATCAATTGAGCAGGATATCGAATAAGAATGAGGAGAGACGAATGAGAATCGAGGCGTTGGATAGTGAGTTAGTTAAAGCACGAGATGATATTATTTATGTCAAACGAGATAATTTAGTTCTTGTCAAACAGAGAAACATTTTTTGTTTAATTGCTAAACGTCTTTACAATAATATTACTCAATTACATCTTGATTGTGACATAGGCAGGGGTTTACACAAAATGATTTTGCCCTTTCTTGAGTTGAAAGAGGATGAAATCGATGCAGAATGTCATAGGTGTGAAACCATTGTTTCATCTGATGAGGTTTCGGAAGCTTATCGAATTGGACTTGATAAAATTGAAAGCTATATACAGTCCAAAGAACATAAAAGTATGGTCAAAGAATATTTTTCAGAAAATGATCACGAGGAAATTAAAACAGCAACTCTAAAGAATTTTCATTCACTATGCTCTAAACTAAATTCCGATAATATTCTTATTAATGAGAATATTTCTGACTTTGATGAAAGCGATATGAGTGAAATATCTTTTGAGGATGAAATTGATTGTTCGGAATTCGTATCAAACTCTACTGAAATTAAGAAAAATCTCATTTCTGAAAATTCAGTTACTTTTGCGAGAATTGTTGAAAGTGAAAAATCACACACTTTAACCGAACAAGCTACTGTTTTTCCAAAAATTCAAACTGTACCAAATCAAGTTTTTGTTAAACCAGGCTTAAATACAAAAGATGTAACTGAACTCAAAGTCCTAGTCGATAACGATAATTCCGATGTTTGTGATTCTTTCTTTTGGTCGGAACCAATTGACAACTCAGATGAGACTAAAGGTCTTTCCGAAATGACCTCGTGGAAGTCTCGTGGCAATTATATTTCTGGTTCATTGAACTGTAAAAATCCTGTTTCTCAAAATGGCTCATGGGGTGCAAAGAACTTGAAACCTATTTCTCCGAACTCTAAAACGAATACTTTCAAATCCGACTCCAATCACGGCTCAACATCTTGTGTTCATAAGTCTCCTGAAGAGCTGATTGCCAAAAGGAAACAAATGAATGCCAGGTATTAAAAGAATCTGAAAGAGAGAAAACAGTTCTGGAGAAACAAAAATAACTCAAACCCAACCCAGAAAGCCAACCCAATTCCTAGTCGGAAAGTTGAGCCCACTCCAAAACCAAAACCAGTACCTAAACCATCTGTCTCAACAACAACAACAAAGACTCCTACACGTGTTCCCAGTTCAATGGATTCAAAAGGGAAGGGAAAACTCTATCCTGAAACCACTCAGGATCTTAAAATCCACAAGATTCATCCAACCGTTGCTTCCAAAACAAAACCCTCTCTTCAATCGGTTAAAAATCAAAATTCTTTTTCTAGCTCTCACACTCAGAAAACTCATTATTATCAAGTTTCGAACACAGTTACTCCTAAGAAATCTCGTTTTGCTAAACAACATTGGCAACCCACAAAAATAAAAGTGTTCCGAATTGAAAATGAGAAAAATGTACCATCTGTGAGAAAATCTTTTTGGGTTGAAAAATCGTGCACTTTTCCTATCGCAAGAAAATTCTCACATGGGCCCACACTGGTTTGGGTTCCTAAATCTCTCTAACTTGTGCAGGTTCTACGTGACGAACAGTACGATCCGGAATGGTACATTGACAGCGGCTGTTCACGTCATATGACTGGAAGGAAGGAGGAATTACGAGAATATCGCTCACTGACGAATGGAGGAAAAGTCAGTTATGGGAACAATGCAACAGGCAACATCAAAGGCTATGGCATGATCACAAATGGTGAAATTTCGATACGCAAAGTGGCATATGTGGAAGGACTTCAGCACAACTTGATCAGTGTCTCACAACTGGTTGTCGGAACTGGTCTTAAAGTCTCATTTGATGAAGAAGGTTCCGAACTGATTGAGAAAGAATCCAAAAAGATTATATTGAAGTCAAAGAGAAAAGGAGAATTGTTTCCCTTGGATATGAGACCTATTCAAGGAAAACCTGCTATTTGCCTACTCACTAAAGCTACGAACGATGATAGTTGGCTCTGGCACAGGCGGTTGTCTCACATGAACTTTCGTGATATTAATAAACTGGTACTTGGTGATCTTGTGCGTGGATTACCGCTACTCAAGTACGACAAAGACCGACTCTGTGACGCATGCGAGCTAGGAAAACAAAGTCGGAAGAGCCACTCTACAATCATCAACACAAAGATCATCGAACCTCTGGAACTCTTGCATATTGATCTTTGTGGTCCATCTGCCATCGAAAGCGTCGCTCATAACAAATACATTCTGGTTGTGGTGGATGACTTCTCTCGTTTCACATGGGTGTTCTTCCTCAAGCAAAAATCTGAAGCGGCAATCAACATGATTAACTTTATCAAGCAGATAGAACTCCTTCTCCGAAAACAAGTTCGAATGATACGAAGTGATAATGGGACAGAATTCAAAAATAAAGTTCTAGATGATTTTCTCGTCAATAAAGGAATCACGCATAACTTCTCTGCCCCTTACACTCCTCAACAAAATGGAGTTGTAGAAAGACGGAATCGTTCTTTGTGTGAAGCTGCTCGAACCATGCTCTCTTTCGCAAAACTTCCTTTATATTTCTGGGCCGACGCCATCGCAACTGCTTGTTACACTCAGAACCGATCAAACATTACGAAACGATTCAATCTCACTCCCTATGAGATCCTCAACAAGAGAAAACCGAATGTGAAGTTCTTTCATGTTTTTGGATCCAAGTGCTTCATTTTTAACTCGAAAGAAAAACGAGTTAAATGGGACGAAAAAGCTGATGAAGGCATTTTTCTGGGCTACTCTCTTACCTCAAAAGCCTATCGTGTTCTGAACAAACGATCTCGAAAGATTGAAGAAACATACTACATCACCTTTGATGATAGATATAATTCCAGAGCAAAGCACGTTAGAATCAAGTCTGAAGAAATCTTTCCTGAATCCAATACGTCTACAATTCCTCTTCTGGATCTATATGAGGAATTTCTGAATTTGTTTGATGACCAAGAAATCGCAAAAACATCAGAAGCACATGCAAGAGATAACCAAGGCGATGAATTGTTGAAGCTTATAGAAAATACAGTTAGTGAAAACGAATCTCCACAAGAACACTCCTCTGATGTTCCGATTCCGAACAATGCTCCAACTCCCATTACTGATGCACCAATCCAGGGGGAGAGTCCAACTCCTATTGCAGATGCACCAATCCAGGGGGAGAGTTCATCAACTATTCAAGGGGAGCATATGACTCTTGAGTCCGAATCAACCACTCTACCAGTTGAACAAGATCATCCTGATGATAGAAACGATGCAACCTTCCAGGGGGAGAATGACCTTGAAAATAATGACCTTGACACACAGTCAGAGGTACATTCGGAAGCAGAAGAAATCATTTCAGAAATTAATCCTGAATATGATCCAAATTATCCTCCAATGATAAAATGGACAAGAGATCATCCAAAATCTCAAATCATCGGAACGACTTCTGCTGGTGTTCTTACTCGAGCTCAAGCTAAAGAAAAGCAAGCCGCATTATTTTCTAAAGTGGAATTTTGCATGTTTCATTCGTTTATCTCCAAGGTTGAACCTAAAACAGTTAAAATAGCACTTGATCATGCTGACTGGGTTCAAGCAATGCAAGATGAGTTAAACGAATTTGAACGCAACAGGGTGTGGCGATTGGTTCCGACACCGAAAAACGCATCCGTTCTCGGAATGAAATGGGTCTTTCGAAACAAGTTGGACAAAGAAGGGAATGTCATACGAAACAAAGCAAGACTGGTTGTCAAAGGGTACTGTCAGGAAGAAGGAATTGATTATGAAGAAACTTTTGCACCAGTAGCCAGACTTGAATCCGTTCGGATTTTTCTTGCTTATGCAGCACATAAAGGGTTCGAGGTCTATCAGATGGATGTCAAATGCGCTTTTCTGAATGGAGAATTAGAAGAGACAGTCTATGTTGAACAACCACCAGGCTTTGTGAGCAGTAAACATCCTGATCATTGCTATGTATTAGACAAAGCTGTTTACGGCCTGAAACAAGCTCCAAGAGCTTGGTATGAAACTTTAACTAGGTTCCTTAAGCAATCCAAGTTCAAGCAAGGATCTGTCGACCCAACTTTCTTTCGCAAAAAGGAAGGAGGTCACCTGATGATTGTTCAAATTTATGTTGATGACATCATTTTCGGATCTACTCACCCAAGCCTAACAGCTGAATTCCGAAAACTGATGGAGACAAAATTTGAAATGAGCTCTATGGGCAAAATCAATTTCTTTCTAGGCCTCAACATCAAACAAAGCTCAGAAGGCATATTCATCAATCAGGAAGCTTATACCAAGTCTCTCTTAGAGAAATTCGGAATGAAGGGAGATTCTAAAGTCAAAGTTCCGATGGCTTTCGGGACAAAACTCACTCCTTCACTAGACAAACCTGCAGCAGATATCACTCTTTATCGTCAAATGATAGGTTCACTTCTCTATCTCACTTCAAGCAGACCTGACATTATGTTTGCGGTTTGTTACTGCGCAAGATTTCAGGCAAATCCTAGAGAGCCACACCACAATGCTGTGAAGAATATATTCCGATATCTCAAAAGATCAACCTCTCTTGGGCTATGGTATCCTTCAGGATCTGGTTTCTTTGTTCAAGCATTTTCCGATGCTGATCTTGGTGGTTGTGGATTAGATCGCAAAAGCACTTCAGGAGGATGTCAACTTCTTGATGGCAAACTCGTAAGCTGGCAATCAAGGAAACAAACTTGCGTGTCACTCTCAACAGCTGAAGCTGAATACATCGCTGCCGCTTCATGTACCTCTCAGATAATCTGGATTCAAAATCAACTGAGAGATTATGGAGTTAATATGAAACGTATTCCTCTTTACTGTGATTCCGAAAGTGCAATTCGGATCTGTCACAATCCAGTGCAACACTCAAAGACTAAACACATTGCACTCAGATATCACTTTATCAAAGATCATGTTGAAGACGGCAACATCGAGGTTCATTTCGTACGCTCAAATGATCAACTAGCTGATATCTTCACAAAGGCCCTTCCTGAACTAGCATTCAACAGAATTCTTCATGGTCTCGGAATGATGGAAGCCGAATCCGTTCCGATATCTAACTGAGATTCCGATTGATTCCGACATTCGGAATGCCTCGGAATCGGAATTTAGACAAGAATGAATCGGAATGCATAAACAGAATTCAAACAGAACTCATCAAACAAAAGAAAACAACATTTTATTCAAGCTACGGGAACAAAGGTCATTACATCAAAAGGCAAAACAATAACAACTTCGACCTATAGCTTGTAATAATGCCACATAGGGGGATCACCGGGATGGAAAGCTTGGTAGAGGCGCAGTTCACTCTCGTCAACAAAAAGACGACTTCCATCAGCCAGTCCCACATGGAACTGGTTGTGGGGAGTGGTCCGAATGATTATCGCCGGCCACCATCCTCTTCTATGCCAGACCTCAACAAGGTCGAACTGCTTGAACTCCACCAAAATTCTTGGTGGGACAGGCTGCAGAAAAGGGTAGCTTGTAGGGACGATCAGTGGCCCGCCGCCCTCGTTGTTGTTAAGTGTGGTCATTCTGACCTCATATTGGTGATGCCACGCTCTTGTGACAACCCCGCCATAGATTCCTTCGGCGTAGTCACCCTCCTGCATTTTGACCTCCACCTTGTCATTTCGGTTGTAGGGTCGAAGCGCCATGTGTTTTCTCTTTTGGTGGTAAATTTTTGGATATGGATGTTTTCTACTAACCATGTTTCCTTTTTATAGGCAAGAATGACACCGGTTAAGCTTCCAATTGTGCATATTTAATTACTTTTTGAAGTAATGATGCAGCCTGCTGTCATTATTATGTGTCATAAAGGCGAAGACGGCTGATTAGCAACTGATTGGACGTTTTCCTTTCTTTTCGCCTGAGCATTAAATGTTTTCTCATGATAGCCACGTCCTTGTCAGCATTCATCAGCAAAAATACAATTTTTTTGTAACTATTTTGAATTAATGGGCTTCTTCTCATACTTTCTTTGTACCAAAAACGAATATCCATGATTATTGAAATCTCAACCAATTTCAATATATGATTTCGGCAATTCTAGTCAAAGATCGCAACTCATTTTTACCATGGGGCGCTGTGAGACTCATCAACCTCTCTTGCCCTTTCTATTATTTCTCCATAATAATTGCACTCCCATATAACTGTAACCCTTATGAAGGTATTCCGCATTACCACTGAATACTGATGGTTACACAAATTCTGTGTTTATGATTTCGGAATTGTTTTTACCATCATTCCGAATGAAACCCAAAAATCCGAACCCACTAAGGAATTGACGAAAACTTTAAAAAGGGAATCTCTATCTTTCACTTTTGCGTGGTCTTTATGAAATCTACTCAAACCAAGTAATTTCTATCCAAAAAGATCCAGTTTTTTTTTTGAGATTTCCTAGTCTTTCCCAAGTCAGACAAAATCATCCTAACCGTTACTTGTTTTCATGACTACCCTGGTCAGACAAGTACTCTCTTCCGATTTCGAGCATTTCTCCCGTTTTCGGAATCCGAGAGACAGTTTAACCCAACCCAATGAGCCATCATTTTAAAAGAAACCTTTCAATGATTCTTCACAATCACTTGATCGTAATTCAACGGGAAACCACTCAACCACTTTTGAATCTCTCTTGATTCCAAAGGAAGCGATCATTGCCCGGGATCACTCAGTTTTATGTCATTCCGACATCACAGACTACCAAATAAATCTTGATTTTTTTTTCCTTTTTTCTTTGACACACTCTTGCACGAAAATCATTATTTGATTTTTTATTTTTTCTAACTCTGGTTGATTTACTTTTCTTAAGGATTCTATCGATGAACTGGCAATTTTTTTATCAGTTCTTCAAAAAAAAAAAAAAAAAAAAAAAAAAAAAAAAAACACAAAAAAAAAAAAAAAAAAAAAAAAAAAAAAAAACGGTTACAACGTCATCTGTGCAGGAGCTACTTTATCGCTATTCACGCGCCTGCAATGCGACTTTTGGGGGTTACTCATAATGATACGGCGTGATTCTTGGGAAACGTAATCGGCTGAAGCGGGATTTCCTTTTCCAAATCTCCTCAAAGGATATTTAAAAGGTATTTGGCTCATTCTTTACGTTTCTCCGCTCTTCATCTCTCACGCATAGAACTCTTCATCTTCAAAACCCTCTTTCTCTCCCGTACATTCAAGAACTCTCAAATGGCTGGCTCATCCTCAGCAAATGAAAATACTTCCTCTTCTCTAATGTTGAAGATCAAACAAAATCAGAACATGATTATTGATCTTCACTCATCGAAGTATAATGAAGCTCTTCAGCCGATGATTGAATGTCTCAAATTCTCGAGGATTAGCAAAGCCCTAACTGCTTCAGAGGAGGTTCCAATCGTGTATCTCTCATCTGCATACTCCTCTGCATTCTACAACAAGGCTGACGATGTTGTTACGTTTGAGGTTGGTTCAATCAAGACACGCATTTCCAAGTCTCGATTTGGGAAATTGCTAGGGTTTGCTGATCAAACCGACCTTACTGACCCTGAATCCCTTTCGCCTTCTACTCTTCCACGGTTGTTCTATCAACTAGGCTACAAAGGTGATATCACACAACTATCGAAGTTCACAAAGAAGAGCCTACCGCCTCTGTGGAATTTTCTTTTCACTATACTGTTCAAGAGCTTCTCTGAACGCACGACAGGCACAGACAGTGCAAGTAAGCTCTTCTACTCTTTATTCTATGGCCTCTATCATGATATCAACCTGGATTACGGGTCCATTCTGTGGAGCCAATTTGTAGAGAGCGTGAACTACAAAAATCGACACTCTGAAATCTCTTGTGCTCGATTTTGGACCATTGTGGTAAAAAGGGCCATTGAGCAACATCATCTCCATATCATGACCGATTCTGTCTTGGCGGTCATTCCGACTCTCTCAACCACACAGTTTGCAACCACAAAATCGGAGGATTTTGATTTCATCGGATCTATTCCGATCACAATGTTGGACCGCGTTCCGAATGGTGTACACTGCATTACTGCATATCGACAAATACCTCCATCCGGAATTCGTGCTGTTGATCAAACTCATCAAGTCGCCTTTGACAGACTTGAAAATCCGAAGAAAAATGTCAAACGAAAGGGCAAAACTGCTGTATCTGACACGGAGAAACAACACAAACAACCAAGAAGACTCCGAAAGTTTGTTCAGTCCTATGACTTGGAAAACGAACTCTCCGATTCTCATCCAATTCCGACCCCTCCGCGAGATGTTCCGATTGCTGACAACCTCGACGATGTTCCACCTCCCAAACCTTCTCCTCCTCAATCACCGCCTCATGACCCCACACCAAAAACAACTCCTCATTCAAGTCCACAATCTACACCTGATCATTCACCACTCCGACCTACAAACACTCAAAAGTCTCCATCTTTATCTCCAGAACAAACTTCCATTCCTAATTCACCTCTTCACAACCTCCCTACCGACGTTGATGAAGACGAAGATATTTTGGTTAATGATGATCAGGATGATCTTTCTGATTTCCTTGAATCTCCATCTAATGTCAAACTGAAGCCACCCAGCTCTTCTGTTCCGATGACATCTGAACAGCTCTCGGAAATTTCTGCCAAACTGGATTTACTTCTCCAATCCCAGTCCCCTCTTTCCGTCTCCGATTGGCAATCCCAATTGGATGCTCACAAGGACTCGGTGGATACCTTGATCACCGAAAATGTCAGTCTCATGCGTCAATTTACCTCCCACATAGAGAAATCTGAAGCACAAATGCGAGACTCAGCCAACTCGATTGGCAGACTGGAAAGAGATGTCCTTAAATTCACTCAAGATTTCCATGACTCTCATGCTCGGAACATTGAAGGTATGAATCAGGTTATCTCCAACTTCAGCACCTCTCTGAAGACCGAAAAAGAGGCACTCTCTACCTTACGTTCGGAATTGAAGCAACAATATTCCGACTGGGCATCTTCTATGGATGCAAAAGGTTGATCAACTGAGGACCGATTTGGCCTCAGAAAATTATTTGATGGATAAAGGGGCCGCCAAAGAAACTAAAATTCAGCTCCTAAAGACCGATCTCCGTCACCAGTCTGCCATTCTCACATCGGCCTTGTCACAGAACAAAGCTATTCGAAGTGGTGTATCGGAAATTGACTCCTTTCTTCATAGGATTGTTGAAGACTCTGATCCGATTCTCAACCCTCAGGTGCGCCGACATCTGACCCTCAAGCTTCATCCTGTCTTCAATCTTCTTGCCGCATTGAAGGGTGTTTCGGAAGGTGTTGCCTCTCCGAAAAAAGGGGGAGACGACATACATGAAGAAAGTATATTCAACCAGGAGTCTCCAAAGAAAGACACTCCGATTGAATCAAACAAAAATGCTGAAGGAGTCACTGGTCCATCTAAAGACAAAGGCAAGAAAATTGTGGAAGAAGATGAATCGAATCAGAACGCCACCAAATCGGTCAGGGAAACGGAAGTTGATGAAATTCTCAACCTAACTCGGAAGCTTGATGCTGAGGAAGCTGCCAAAAGAGAGGCTGAGTTACTTCTTCAAACTCAAATGTCTTTGTTTCCTCCATGGCACTACAAAAGAATGACAATGGAAGCAATTACTGAGCCTGTGGAGAACTGGCTTCAACCAATTGCCTCGTACAACACAAGCAATGATGTAAACTCGCAGTTTGATTTTCCGATGACTACAAAAGCTCTCCTGTTCCGAGGATTTGAGGAACTTAAAGACACTCGCCTTTCTAGTTCGGAAGTGAATGATTTGTTATTCACTTTCTATCTGAAGAATGCTCGTCCTCAACATTTGACATGGAGTTTGAAGAAGATTGTGCAGCTGACTCCACGTCTTCCTGAGGTTCTTGTTCCTTTCAAGAACGCAAGGTTCTTGGCTTTGAGAGGAGATGATAAAGAAAAGATGGAATTTTCTCTTGCTGATCTTCCATTTCTGAATCCATTCGACTGGATATCTTTGTTCAATATCCTGTCAAGAGAACATAAGTATCAACCTCTCTTTGATCATGTCAAAAAGATGCTTGGATACTACATCCTTGAAGTGGCAAAGCTCGATGTTGAAGTTGCTGGTGTTCTGGATAAAGCTCCTTTAACTGTGAGACGTCCTCCTCCCAAGAATCTGAGCAAGCGTAAAATCGGAAAAATTGCCAACTCAAACTGGAGTGTGGCATATAATTCAAAGGAAGGTCTCGAGAATGTTAAAAGAATATTCTTTCTTCTGGACAAACATCTTTACAGGACTCCAGTGTTGGAACATATTCTTCACATCATCAACAAACTGCCTTCCAACACCACTGAAGATAAAACCTGCGTCAATGACATGTTGAGGTGGTACATTGGATTCCGAAAAAGGATCCTGGCAATCATTCCGAAGGTGTTTGACAGACAAACAAGCGAAGTAAAACATGAAGAATGATGAGAAATCGCATTTTTGACTCAAAGGGGGAGATTGTTGAGTCATTAATTAAGATTGAGTCAAATATGCTAATCGGATCTGTTGCCTGATTTGTAGCCTATATTTTAGCTATCGGTTATGGAATGGGTCTGTCATTCCATACTTAGTTTTTGTTTATATAGCTTATTCGTAACCCTGTTAGGGTTAACTTTTGTAATCTCTTTACGGCGCTCATACAGAATAGTTCTCATTGAATTGTTCTTGAGTTGCATTGTTAATCATTCAACATCAGTTCTTCATATCGTCTGTTTTTGATCTAGTTTATTTACATTATTCCGCATTTTTGAATCACGATCCAACTCTTGCAATTCAACAACCATCAGTGGTTGTAACTGATGAAGATGCTGCAATGAAGATTGTAATAGAATGAGTATTCACAATGTCGCGACATAGGCTATGCATGTGGCATATTTCACAACAATTACCGTCTAAGGTTTGTATTTTCTACATAATCATATAAACATTTCGTTTAAGGTCATTAGTACTTATAAGTAGTTGTGAAATATAATGTATAGTTAAGCAATGAATGTTGTATTATTTGAATTTTGGTTATGTATCATTAGTACTGATGTGAAAATATTATATATTCACAGTGTGATTTTAATGTAAATTGCTAGGTGTGTGATGAACTTGCGAATGATATGGAGTTCAATAAAAGCTTCAATCAACTTATTTGGAATTCAAGTATAGATGGGAATGAATTTGATGTTTGATGGAAAACTCTGATTGGTGATTAAAACCTTCAAGAAAATAGATGGTTGTCCAAGATGTTTGCTATACGTGAAAGTTGGATACCAGCGTTTTTTAGGAATATGCCTTTATCTGCATTAATGAGGACAACTTCCAGGTCTGAAAGTGCGAATTCTGCATTCAATAAAACTTCTCATTGGGGAAATACATTGGTTACATTCATGATATCTTTTGAGTCAGCAATGGAAAGACAAAGAAGCAACCAAATCTATCTTGATAATTTGGACACCACTTCAAATTCTAAATTGAAGACATCCTTAAAAATTGAGAAACATGCTTCTGGTGTCTACACGAATGCAGTATTCAGAAAAGTTCAAAAAGAAATTCGCGATTCTTTGTATTCGTGTACACAACAAAGTATGTCTTCAAGTGATGATTATGATACATTTGTTGTTATGGAAACAAAAGAATCAAGTAAGGCTACCAAAGATGCATCGTCTTGTGAAAACTTAGTTACTGGCATTGGATATAGCGTTTCCAAAAAGGCTTTGTATTACAAGGTAATTATTTTTTTATTAATACATCTTTAAATAGTATTAAGTTATGAATTTTAATAAGTGTGTTACTGTTTTTTATGTGAACAGGTTGTTTATAACAAGAAAGAAAGTACATTTGAATGTAGTTGTTCATTGTTTTTCCAGTATGGCATCCTATGCAGTCATATATTCTGCATCTTTAGAACATTTCATATCGATCAAATACCTTCAAAGTATATTCTTAGGCGTTGGACGAAGCATCTAATACCATCTGATGTGCTTTCAAAAGGATATTATTTTGGTGAAAGCTCAAAGTCATTAGATAAACTGTCTTGTGAGGTTTTCAGTTTTGTGGATCAAACTGTGGCTTCTTTTAGTAAGGACGAGAACAAATTGATGGAGTTTTTTCAACTGATTAAGGAAGCCAAGATAAAAGTTGATGGTGATACGTGTACTTCAAGCTCATACACGTGTGATATGAACAAGAATGACAGTTGTGAGTTTATTGAGTCTTCCCGTGTTGTAAATAAACGAGCTTCTACTACTGATATTGAAAATCCATCTGGTATAAGAAATAAAGAATGTGGTACTGGGAAGAGGTTGAAAGGTGCCAGGGAGAAGGAGATTGTGGAATCATTGAAGCAGAAAAGGCAATGTAGGAGGTGTAAGCTTTATGTTATTGGTCACGATAAAAGGAATTGTGAACGTTTGGAAAAAGAAGCTAAAGCAAAGGAAGCAGCAAAAAGGTCAAATCAAGTTGCATGAATAAAGTAACATTGTGTTTGAAAGTCTTAACATTTTTTAAGTTTTAGTTTTTACAGAATAAGTTTGGTATAGCCATACGTTTATGCTAAATTCACAATTTAATTAGTGTTTCAGATGGTTTTGTTAAACTTTGAGACTTGATGTTTTTGTTAATGTTTGAGACTTGATTTTTTGTTAATGTTTAAGAGTTGATATTTGTGATTTTTATTACATTGTTTTGATTTTAAGTAGTTTTATAAATTGATTTTGTGTTAAATAACGCTCATCAAGTTGGTATTTGTAAAAATAACTTTTTATGTGTTTAATTCACATCTTAATAGTTTTTAGATTCACGGTTGAAAGAGTTTAATTTGTACTAGTTTTTGTTCAGCATTTTTACTTTCAACTTCACTGTATAGTTTGTTTGGATGTCGTTTGATATGTGTTCTTTAAGACAAGTTATTAACTATGCTAACAGTAAACATACACTTTCAGAATTTACAAAACATTCATTCACAGTTTAATTTTTATAAAATGGCAAATATGAATGTTGTATGAAACAGAATCAGTCATCAGTGTTTTAAAATACACCATAAGTAGATTTTACTTTCAACTTCATTGCGTAGTTTGTTTGGATGTCGTCTGATATGTTCTCTTTAAGACAAGTTATTAACTATGCCAATAGTAAACATACACTTTCAGAATTTACAAAACATTCATTCACAGTTTAATTTTTATAAAATTGAAAATATGAATGTTGTATGAAACAGAATTAGTCATCAGTTTAATTTTTACTAAGATGATAGAAACATTCATAGGTACCAAAAACCTAAATTTAAACATTCATAATTTCTGAGTTAACTTTTTCTAGAAACCAACCAAAAGCTAATTCCAAAAGGTACAATTTTCCAAAAGCTAATTCCAGGACTAGTTCATTACTTACAAAAACTAAAAGAGGAAATATAAAGTTTTCAAAGGTTGTGAATCAAGGCGAAACGTTCTTTATGGTTTTCCAATGCATACTTCAGCTTCTGTTTTTGAACACCTGTTGGCAGTTTTTAAAATTCGTGCCCTTCATCTATTATCTTTTGGCTGTGTATGTTTATATCATTCACCAGTAGCTTTGTAAGGTATTTTGCTCGAAGTTTTGTGACGGTTGCTTTCTGCTGTTTCTGATCACTCTCTATGTCACAATTCCATGTAGTCTGCCCCTGTCCTTTAAAGGTTTCCATGTGTCTCATTAACAAAATTCCGATGTCCACATGATTATCATCCGACCACCACTTCAGTTTGAACTTGACCACTTCTTTTTTCTTCAAGTCTGGTGCTTTTGGATGGGCATTATCCATCAGGTAATCTTGCATCATTTCTAGCTGATATTGCAAAACATAAAAGATTCTCATTTTGATAAATTAAAAGATTCACAATTTAATGGATAATAATTTTTGTGGGACAATGTATTAAGTCAATGGTCAGTACTTACCAATAATCTTGGCAAGTTCCCATAGTCTAGCACAATATGTGACATTGTTGTTTTGTTACTGTCAATTATGTATGCTGAAGTGCGTTGCAAATTAAAACAAATCAAATAGTAGTTTCATTTTTCGATGATTGGGAAGAATAGCTGCATTTAAAATATATTTTGAAACTGTTAGTATATAAATACATATTAATAATTAAAAGTAAGTAACGTTTTTACTCACAATCCCAATTTTCTTCAAACCTCCAATATCGGGGTAGTTGTCAAAAACATGGTTGATTTTTTCTTCAAACATTGAATACGTTGTGCTATGATCCTCTTCTTCATCCATTATTGCTTCAGTCCGAAAAGAGTGAAAAATTTTATGTATTATATTAGTTTCTATTATTAACATTCATATTAAAATAAGTATATGTGTAATGTTAAGTTTTACGTACCATTATTCCAGTTGGAAAGTAGAAACGCAATGGTGAAGTTTTTGCCTTGCTTTTCTCTTCTTCATTTAATAATATTGACCAGCAATCGATTAATTTTGGATGTACATTTGAACTTTGAATGAAGGTTTCAAACATTATTCTTTTTTCATGATGTCCTTGAGTCGTTTCAATATTATTTCCCGGTTTTATGTGACAATAGAAAACAGTTAGAATCATGTTATGTGTAAGAAATGTAGATGGATATTTTTAAACAAATTAAGTTGTGAATGATGGACATGTTATTTTATTTTCAAGTTTGTTTGAATGGATATTGTGAATTTTTTGTGAATGTAATTTTTATTAAAGCGAATGAAGTTGTGAATCATTGACATTTTATTTTTGTTCACAAGTTAATTGGTTTTCTGTATATACGAATTAAATTGTGAATGGTTTTCAAAAGTAGTTAAAATTTTAATTGTGAATGTTATTTTCATGCATTTTTCATACCAATTAAGTTTTGAATGATAGAAATGTTATCTTATTCACAATTATGTCTCTATCCATATTGTGAATGATTGACAACTTATTGTCATTCACAAGTTAATTGGTATTCTGTAGTTAAGTTTTTAAACCAATTAAGTTGTGAATGTTGTTTTCAAAAGTAGTT
The DNA here is from genome assembly GCA_023525715.1 of Cichorium intybus. Classification (NCBI taxonomy): domain Eukaryota; kingdom Viridiplantae; phylum Streptophyta; class Magnoliopsida; order Asterales; family Asteraceae; genus Cichorium; species Cichorium intybus. The sequence continues at coordinate 83,487,965 of CM042014.1, read as the reverse complement.
AAGTTGTGAATGATGGAGTTGTTATCTTATTCACAAGTGAATGACTGACATTTTACTGTCTTTCATTACTTAATTTCAATATATATAAATGTTTTTTTGTTGTTAAAGGTCATGTTATTTTTGTGAATGTAATTTTTTTAAAAGGGAATCAAGTTGTGAATCATTGACATTTTAATGTCATTCCACAAGTTAATTGGTATTCTGTATAAACCAATTAAGTTGTGAATGGTGTTTTCAAAAATAGTTAAGTTTTTAAACAAATTAATTTGTTGTTAGTATTGACTTACTTAGGGTTTTTTGCATGGAGTATATTGCCCTTGAAACTCTTGTCTCATTTGCAAACAGACCATCTTTTGGTGGAACTTCTCTTCTCAACTATGGTGATAGGTTCGATACTGTTGAAATGATTTCCTTTTTGCATCTTATATTAACTCCTTGTTTCTTATTTTCATCTCCTTCTTTTTCTTTTTCTTTGTTACTTTCCAATTCATTCTCTTCAGCCATATCTTTTTCTTTTACTTCAAGTTTTTCTTTTTCTTGTTGTTTGTTACTTTCCAATCCAGTGTCTTTAACCACATCTTTTTCCTTTCCGTTGTTACTTTCTGTTCCTTCTTTTTCAAGTGTCCCTTTTTCTTTTTCAAATTTTCCAGCATCTTTTATGAAACCTGTAACAGATGATGGAAAGGTGTTAGGTTGAGTGAATTCAGGTGTGAGGCCAAGTAAAAATGTTGGTTGCGAAGATTGATTGTTTAGTGGTGTTTGAGAAGGTTTATTTGAAGAGTTTTTGTTTATACTTGTTTGAATAATTTGGTCAATCTGAGCAAGCATTGTTCGGGACTCGAATGTCAGGGTATACAAGATGTTTGTTGTTGTATCTTCATGTTGTACTACTGTTGATGTTTCAAAGACTTGATGAGCTACACTTTCTGTTGGGTTTTGCTGTTGTCTTTCTGATGTTTCTTCTTCTTCCTTTTCGGTTGTTTTTGGTGTTTGGTGTGTTTCTTTTTGTTGAACTAGACGTGAAGATGATTTGTTAGTTGTTGGTGTTTCATGTGGTTCTTGATGGATATGTGGTGGTGTTATGGTATCAGAGGAAGTTTCTTTGTTTTTTTTTGATGTTTCGGCACTGTTAGTGTTGAACATTTTTTTTGAATTACATAAACCATCCTTTGATTGTTTTGTCATTTGGATGTGCTTATGTTGCATTCCAAATGACATCTTGCATTCTTTCTTTGATCTGAACAACTTTCTTGTAATCTTTTTCAATCATTAAACAATAATCCTGCAACAGTTGTATGTTTGTTAGTTAATATTATATAAGAGTTAATACGAAATTTAGTCTGATCATTCACAGTTTAATGTGAAATGTATCCTCTTCATTCACAGTTTAATATTAATTTTTTAGGATATTATATGTGTATTATTCATTGTTTATTCACTAGGTAATTGTTTTGTTCAAAGTTGTACTTTTGTTTTAGTTGAACAGAATATAAATTGGAAGAATGATTATGTCAATTCCTATTGCTTCATTTTCTTTTTGATTTGAATCTTGTTCATTTTCATTCTTAGCTTCTTCATCTTCATCCATTCTATCATCTTCTTGTCCATTGTATTGCATGACATCTTCTAAAAGATTCACATTTCCAAACCTTTCTTGACTAATCTCAAACTTTTCTCTAGTTCTGAGCCTTGCATAGTTCCAATAATTGATTGGTCTTATTTCTCTATTCGCATAAATATCTCCACATGTCGTTGAATGAACATACAACAGCTGTAATAGATATCAAAATGATACAAAAGTTAGCTATTTTTTATTATAATATTTAGTATATATAGCAAAGTGTTTATTACTTAAATTGTACTTACTACTAAGAATGGAAGTGGCCCTGCATAGTAGCTGTTGTTGCTGTTTGGCTTCCAGATACTTTTGCTGTTCTTCAAAGAATTGTTCAAATACTTGCACTAGTTGATACTTGAGTTGTCTTCAAATGCTATCAATTTTGGAATATGTCTTGTTTCAGTAGCTCTAGATGTTGTTTTCTCAATTATTGAGTTTATGAAAAGTGTCAAAAAATTGAGTACAAACATCTCATCAGCTACATTTGTTTGTTTCAGCAGATCACAAAGTGGTTGCATTGTTTTTGATACTTTTGGATATTGTGCATACCATTGTTTGAGTTCTTCATTGTCTGGTTCATAGTCTTTGATTGAATTAAGGTCTATCCCGTGTTTTGGTATTCCTAGCACTTCATGGATCTTTTCTTAAGTTATGTTTATCTTAATATGACCCAGATCTATTGAATTAGTTTTTGGGTCATATTTTAAGACAACATAATGAGATATCTTTGCATGTATTACATCTAGGGCCATGTCAATCATTGATCCTAAACCTAGCGATCTAACACATTCTTTTTGCTCATTGCTTAAAGTTTTTACTGTCGTCCAAAAGCTTTTTGTCGTCACCATTGTTCTTATTGGTGGAAACGTATCATCTTCTTTAATCCCTTGTGTCTCTACTTTAGACTTTCTCTTTTTTTGTTCCCTTTTCGCAATGCTCTTTCGTTTTCTTGTTGGTTTATCTGTTTAACAATAAATTAAAAGTGAATATTAAGGTTTTTTTGTCCAATATATATAATTCATAAAAGAGAATTAACATGAATAAGAATTTAATTATTATGTAAGTTTTTGTATGGTGAATTAGTTATATTTACCTTCAGGTTCATGTTGTTCATTTTCTTTTTTCTTTTGCACTTTTCTCCTTGTCTTTTTGACAGTTTTCTCTGTTTTTTCTTCGTGAATATATGTCATAAAATTGTGTATAATTTGTTTTGATTATTATAATAATAACATTATTAAAATACTTGCCTTTACCTTTCTTTGTACTCTGGGAGCGTGTTCTCCTTTTTGACGTTCCTTCTTTTTCTGTTGCTGAAAATAAAAGTAACACTTTCATTAGAATTATATATCAGTATTTTTGTAAATTAATATTTATTCATGATTCACAAGTTATTGTTAATATGATTTACAGCGTAATATTAAGATGATTCACAAGTTAATATTAATAAATTAGTATAGATATAAGATGATGCATATATTAATATTGATTAAAATATTTCATACCTTTTGATTTTTTGTTTTTCTTTTGTGGTGTTTTTAACTTTGTTTTTGTTTTCTCACCAACTTGATCATCTGAAAGTCACAAAAGTATATGTTAGTGTAATATTTAATTTTATTTCACTGCTTAAAATGTTGTTTTACCTGTATATTTTTCGCGTTAGTCATCAGTTCGTTTACCCTGATCATCTGTAAGTCAGAAAGTTATATGTTAGCATAACATTTAAGTTTATTTCACTGCTTAATATGTTTCTTTACCTGCATCTCTTTTGGGTTGTGCAGGAGTTTCTGTACCATGTTCAGCAGTTTTTGTACCCTGGTCATATGTAAGTTACAAAAGTATATGTTAGTGTAATATTTAAGTTTATTTCAATGCTTAAAATGTTGTTTTACCAGTATCTTTTTCTTGTTGTTCATCAGTTTGTTTACCCTGATCATCTGTAAGTCACAAAATTATATGTCAGTGTAATATTTAAGTTTATTTCACTCCTTAATATGTTGCTTTACCTTTATCTCTTTTAGGTTGTTTAGTTTGAGTACCATGGTCATCTGTAGTCACAAAAGTATATGTTAGTGTAATATTTAAGTTTATTTCACTGCTTAAAATGTTGTTTTACCTGTATCTTTTTCGTGTTCATCAATTTGTTTACCCTAATCATCTGTAAGCCACAAAATTATATATTAGTATAATATTTAAGTTTATTTCAATCCTTAATATGTTTCTTTACCTGTATCTCTTTTGGGTTGTGCAGCTGTTTCTGTACCCTTGTCATCTGTAAGTCACAAAAGTACATGTTAGTGTAATATTTAAGTTTATTTCACTCCTTAATATTTTTGTTGAATGTTTGATGAATTTACTTTATCTTTGTCTTTTTTGGGCTCTTCGCCAGTTGGTTTCTTTAGTTTTGATAAAATCAAAGTCAACTTTGATTTTGTCATTTTCTCTTTTGGTATATCTATTGATTTGAAAGAAAATAAGAATATTATTTATCAGTATTCACAGTTTAATTGAGATTTTAGAATATTATTATTGACTTTGTTGTTAATTTGATTTACCTTTCTGTATTTCTTCTGTATATGCTGTTTGGGTTGTTTGGGATGTTGGTTGGTGTACTTGCTTTAGTTGGTGTTCGGTTTGAATTTGACATTGGAACTGTCATGAGCTGCTGCATGACAGAGTCTGTCATGACAGTGCACCAGGGGCTCTCTCAATCTTTTTAAAGCTACAATGTGACAATTCAGTATAATATATTAGTTAAATTTTAGATATATGTAGTATTTAATATGAAATCTATAATAAAATACATATTCACTAAAACCACATTAATTAGATTCATTTATTGATATAATAGTCATCAATATCTATTTGAAGGATGGTATTTGTAAGACCCGTATCCTGATTATAGCATATACTTAAAATAAGAGTGTTATGAATTCTATGATTTTTGGTAGTTATAAAGCTAAGAAAAACTTTAGTTACAATTTCATATGAAAATCAGCATTGTATGCCGTTTTTAGAAAAATCATAATTAATTTTAGGAAAATCGTTTGGACCTCAAACCAGTGCACAAAGTTTAAAAATTGAGTCTAGTATAATTTGTAAAAATAATAGTAACCTTGAAAATGACATTATCTATGGTGAAAAATGCAATTTTCACTTATTAGTTCGAAATTGACAGATTAAATAGTCTGTTTTCAAAAATTCATAATAAATCATAAAAAATCGTATAAATACATACAATATGTCCCTAAAAAGGTATTGAGATGAATTTTCGGAATATCAGATAAAACCCTGAATTAAATGGGTTTAAGGTTGGCTAAACCAGTCTTGAACATGCTGCTTCTTGATGGTCTTCAATTTCAACAATTTATATTAATAAACTCTTTTTTCAAAAGTGGCATGCAATTTTTTCAAGTATAAATACCCCCAAAACATCTCATAAACCACACAACTAAATCACAAATCATTCCATAGAATTTGCTAAGTACTTGAGAGTAAGTAGTGAGCCGAAGGAGGCTCAAAAGCCAAACGCAGGAGTTCTAGATCCCGACGAACTGTCGTAAGGTAACCACAAACCTTTCTATAACTTAATTAGGTATTGTAAAATAATTCGTGTGTTAAGAAGTAGAATATTTAATAAGTATAACATATGTTATATTATACTCATTTCCAACAATAGTAAACAAAAACATTAAAAGCGTCATTATTATAACAATTTGTAATTTCGAAAATAATACCGATTGATTTACTTACGAGGACGGTGACTAGACCGATTACTTAGGATCTGGTTGTTGGATTTTCCGAAAGGCTAAAATGCTAAAAGGATCCTGCTGTGACAACTAAAATTTTATGTAAAGTAATAGATAAATATAAGTATAGTTGAGGTTTAAAAGTTTAAAGTTTGCATTTATTTCTTATGGAATGCAAGGGCAAAATCGTCAAATATGTGAAAATTATGGAACTTAGTTATTAAGACCTTTTATTAAGTTAAAATGAAGTCTTACTTCATTTAGAAAATTTGATTTAAAGACCCGAGGGCTAAAATGGAAAGTTGGGACTAAAAGTGAAAAGAATAATTGTAAATCTTTAGAAGTTAGTAGCTAAAAATATATAAGGATTTGGGAAAAAGTCATCAATAAATTTTTTGTAGATTTCGATGTAACAAGTATATAGGAAAAAGATTCGGGTCATTCGGAGTTATGACGAAGAAGTTATGACGATATTAAGATAGCCAAAAACTGACAAAAAAATTGTCAAAGAGCCATGTTTAAGGGTCAATAGCGTAAAATCTAGTTAGATTCAGATTTAAGTCAGTAAGCATAAAATGTATAGCTCATTTCCATCTTTCCAGCGATATAAAGTGTTGAATAATGTTTTTATGTTTTTATGTGACCATCACTGAAATAAGTCGAAATGTTTCTTAACAAATATTATCAGTATTTCAGGTTGCAAGAATTCAAGATCAAAAACAAGAATAAATCAAGACCCGAGAAACCTTGAGAAAACATACGAACCTGAGGAAGTAACGCTTCAAACCAAAGAGCAAAATACAAAATATCACACTGCTACAGCAATCACGACGCAACAGACCTCCTGGTCGCGACGTGAAGAGAAGAACAAAGCAGAAGACCAAAAATCCTACAGTGCTCGCGACGCGACGAAGGATACGGTCGCGACGCGAAGCGTTTGAACGCGAAGAGTTCCAACGTGACACCACCAACTTTCTAATCGCGAGACTACCAACCCAGCGCACTATCCTTCGCGACGCGACCAAAAGCAAACGCGACCAAAAGGAATCGCGACGAAAAGCTCGACATACCAGCGAAGACGCACTGACCCGACAAAAAGCGCACCGACCACCAGCTACGGACCTTCGCGACGCGACGGACCATATGGTCGCGACGCGAGCCCTGTAGTTCAGCAGTATAAATAAGATGCAAACCTCTTGCCATTCTTGTGCAGAAAATAACTTACACCACACATACCCATTCAAGCACCAATATTATCCTACGTCCAAAGAGCAAGAAAACCTGCCAAAACGCTCAAGAAAACTCTTTTCAAACAAAGAAAAACCACGTCCAAACAAACACCAAATAAAACCGCTACACCCATACTCTACCCGACACCATACAAAACCTCTACCCGACACCATACAAAACCTCTACCCAATACCATACAAAACCTCTACCCGACACCATACAAAACCTCTACCCGACACCAAACAAGATATCTTCCCGACACCAAAACTTCAAACCTCTAAACAACCTCTACCCGACACCAAAACCTCAAACCTCCAAACAACCTCTACCCGACACTAAATATCACCAAAACCTCATTCAACCCGAGCAAAGAACAAGAATCGAAGCTTCAAAGAAAATCGTCATATTCATCTGCTATCGATAAGTTCTTTTGAAATTATCCGTGTTATTATTGATTTATTGAAACTGTTATAAATCAACTGTACCAAACATCCAAGACATAAAAATTGAACCGTGACAACAAAAACATATGTGGACTGTATTTAACCGAGACATTTAACTTCTAACTTCTAACCTTTTTATTTATTGTAAAAACACGTTATCGTTGATAATGGCGTTTATTACATCTGACATCTAATTTCTAACTTCTAACTTCTAATCTTTCATTTATTGTAAAAACACGTTATCGTTGATAATGGCGTTTATTACACCTAACATTTAACTTCTAACTTTTACTTTATTTACCGCTTTCTGTCCATTTAAATACTGTCTAGTTTAGATTTACTATTCCGCAACTCTATTTTATTTCCGCATATTATAGACAAAATACATATCTGTCACACAGTAACCGGCTTAAAAACCTTACTCGTGGAGATCGATCATCGTATTTTTCAACAATTGGTATCAGAGCTCGTGTGATTTAGTCTGAAATTTTTGTCGAAAACCTTATTTGTGTAGCGTTTTTCTAACCAACCAATAAGTTTTCCTTAAAAATTTCATTTTAATATCACTTGTTCAAAATCCTTTCAAAAAAAAAAAAATTATTAAAAAAAATTTAAAAATAAAAAATTTAAAATCTTAAAATTTTCAAAAAAAAATACAACCCAACAATGTCTTCCACAACCTACTCAAGAGCTCCATATGTCATCGATCAGGTATGGTCTATGATCTCAGAAATCGGTCTTTCAAGAACACCATTTGAGTCCCACATGACTAAGATTGAGAATAGTTTGAAAGCTGATCTCAAACTATATCATGACACAATAGTCAAATCTGATATCTACAAATCTGAATTACAAACCTTGCAACTCAGATTTGGAGAATCAACAAAGACTAGAGACAAACTTGAAAGAGACGTCGAACGAAAAACAGAAGAATATAATCACGTCTTAGATCAATTAAATGAAGCTCTAAAACAAAAAAGGGACTTAGAAATAAAAAATCAATCTGTTTTTCCATCTGAAATAAAAGATGCCTTAGAAATAGAAGTCCTTCAGTTAAAACTAAAAATTCAATATTTAACTGACAAAAACTCTAGTTTGATTCTAAAACTAAATGATTCTTCAAAACACATCAAACTTCTTGAATCCGAGAATCAAAGATTTCAAGGAAAACTGGATTCTATCAATCTTGCTAGAAAGCTAAGTGATGATATTTTCATCAAAGCAACATCCTTAGGATCTGGCAAAATCGATACGAATTACAGACCTGGATTAGGAAGAGAATCCTTCGAAATCGAACAAGCCAAACAAGAAACCAGGACAAATAGTGAAAACTCTGAATCAACTCTAACAGATCCATCCACATCTGTTAATGAGGAAAATTCAGACGACGAAACAGTTATCAACTGTAACCCAGATGATACTGATTTCAGGGTTTCCAAAAGATTTTTCACTAATAGGTCTTCAACCCACCAAATCCAAATTACCAACCAAAACTCCAAACTTAAAGGCTTTTTGAATAAAGCAAACTCCTTTTACGAGAAAGGCAGTACCTCTAAACCAATTGCTCTTCAAAAGGAACAAGGCAAGCCCAAAGTTTTCAAACAAACCCAACAGAAACCTTTAAAACCAGCTTCTGTGCCACAAAAACAAACCTTTAATCCAAAACAAAAACCTTTTCAAAAACCGACTCAAAATCACTTTCAAAAGATAAACTTCAATTTCTCAAGAAACTTTCAGAAACCATCATTTCACCAAATTCCATTCCATCATCAAAGTGTTTTCCAAAATCATCCAAATCACAGATACAAAGAAAGGTTATCAAACGGATCTTCACATATAGGATATCTTTCACAAAATCAAAGACCATTTCAACTGACAGGTTTTCAAAAACAAATCTTAAATTGGGAAAATCTGATAAGTCAAATCAAGCCTCAACCACTTCGTCCAATTAACAGAAACCATAATGATTTCAAATCACCGAAAACCATTAACAAATCAGGACCCACCATGGTTTGGGTACCTAAACGATCTGTCTAATTGCAGGTACTTTGTGCTGGAGAGCCCAAGGATGATACATGGTATATCGATAGTGGCCGTTCCAAGCATATGACAACAAACCATAGCCTTCTACAAGACTTCAAACCCACACTACCTCCGATGCAGAAACTTTACAATCAAACCAAAATAATGCGGATCCAGTCGAGGGGGAACCACCAAAACCAGAACCCTCCTAAAACACCCCAATCCACCTGTCCAAATAATCCCAATGCATCATTTATGGGAGAACCACCAAAACCAAATTCCTCTCTAAAACAATCCCAATCTACCTATCCAAAATGATCCCAGTGCATCATTTATGGGGGAACTCTCATTACCCCATTCTCACCCCCAAACCAAAATTTACCAAAAACATTCAAATAACCAAATTTTTCAAAAACATCCACATAATCAAAAATCACAAAAATTGAATAAAGTTTTATCCTTTTAAAAGCTTTTATAAAACCATGTGATTAACATCTTCTTGACTAAATTTTCAGATACTTATGTTCGATGAATGTTCTCAGTCATATTGATTCTTAAATTAAAGTGAAGGTTCAAATCTCAAAATTTTCGTTATGTACATTCTCCTATTCCCTTTGAATTTATTTCAAATATAACGATTTTATCAAAAAAGGGACATAAGATCAGGAGATTCAGATGAAAACCAAACCCATGTGAGAATTTGTGCCTCATCTTTAACTGCTAAGTGAAATTCATTTCTGTGAGCAAAGGTGTTCTCATTATGACTTATAGGATTTATACTCTTATACCGTGATGCTAGTCTCATTTTTGCTTAGATATCAAAATGACCAGGGACGATACTTTCATTTTCTTATATATTAGACAAAATGTCTATTATATCACCTATCCCTATCCTCAATCAAACCACTTCAAAGAAAAGCTTCATCATCTGGCATAACGAATCTGAAGAAACAACAAAGTCATATCAAACAAATGCTGTCAACAAATCACAATTGATAACCACATCAGATATCTTTTCACAAATCACGAAAAGATAAAAACAAAGGTGAACTCCTCACCAAAGAAAAGGAAGATTTACAACAACAATCAATCAAGACAGACATCTCTCAAAACTTTCCAAACAAACAGATTCTCAAAAACTGAAGATTTACCGGGATACTGTAGCCTTCATAATTGGATATTCTTAGTTGCAAACTGCACTATAAATATTTCTAAACCCCTCTACATGTATTTCCCGACGGAGAGAGAGTGAACATCAATGGCATGAATGAAGAAACCCACTGAGTAATGCCGAAACCAGTCTTATGTGATTGATTATCTAATATGAAGACCAAGTGACTAAAGTATATAGGTATAAATCCACATTAAGCATAAGTCAACACCTTCAAACTGAGAGATATCACTCATCTTTAGTGATTATACACCCGTTCTGCACCCAGAACAAACAAACACCTCAGTCAAGTGTGAGATATACCTATGAGAAGTTCATCTGAATCGACCTATTAAGATCACTTGTCGTCTTTATAAATGTTATAAAATCTCAAGGAATACTATGAAAGTACATATACAAAAAACCTTTTGACAATTGAACATGAAACTTTGATTCAGAAACAAATATTCTTGACAAACATTTTTCAAAACATAAGTAAAATCTAGTCACACTCTTTCAAAACAAGTGATATGGTTTTATAAATGTCTTATCCAAATTTCAAGAATTTCAATCAAACATTTTTCTCCTCATTTCATTAATGATCACATAGGGGGAAATTGTTGAATAATGTTTTTATGTTTTTATGTGACCATCACTGAAATAAGTCGAAATGTTTCTTAACAAATATTATCAGTATTTCAGGTTGCAAGAATTCAAGATCAAAAACAAGAATAAATCAAGACCCGAGAAACCTTGAGAAAACATACGAACCTGAGGAAGTAACGCTTCAAACCAAAGAGCAAAATACAAAATATCACACTGCTACAGCAATCACGACGCAACAGACCTCCTGGTCGCGACGTGAAGAGAAGAACAAAGCAGAAGACCAAAAATCCTACAGTGCTCGCGACGCGACGAAGGATACGGTCGCGACGCGAAGCGTTTGAACGCGAAGAGTTCCAACGTGACACCACCAACTTTCTAATCGCGAGACTACCAACCCAGCGCACTATCCTTCGCGACGCGACCAAAAGCAAACGCGACCAAAAGGAATCGCGACGAAAAGCTCGACATACCAGCGAAGACGCACTGACCCGACAAAAAGCGCACCGACCACCAGCTACGGACCTTCGCGACGCGACGGACCATATGGTCGCGACGCGAGCCCTGTAGTTCAGCAGTATAAATAAGATGCAAACCTCTTGCCATTCTTGTGCAGAAAATAACTTACACCACACATACCCATTCAAGCACCAATATTATCCTACGTCCAAAGAGCAAGAAAACCTGCCAAAACGCTCAAGAAAACTCTTTTCAAACAAAGAAAAACCACATCCAAACAAACACCAAATAAAACCGCTACACCCATACTCTACCCGACACCATACAAAACCTCTACCCGACACCATACAAAACCTCTACCCAATACCATACAAAACCTCTACCCAATACCATACAAAACCTCTACCCGACACCATACAAAACCTCTACCCGACACCAAACAAGATATCTTCCCGACACCAAAACTTCAAACCTCTAAACAACCTCTACCCGACACCAAAACCTCAAACCTCCAAACAACCTCTACCCGACACTAAATATCACCAAAACCTCATTCAACCCGAGCAAAGAACAAGAATCGAAGCTTCAAAGAAAATCGTCATATTCATCTGCTATCGATAAGTTCTTTTGAAATTATTCGTGTTATTATTGATTTATTGAAACTGTTATAAATCAACTGTACCAAACATCCAAGACATAAAAATTGAACCGTGACAACAAAAACATATGTGGACTGTATTTAACCGAGACATTTAACTTCTAACTTCTAACCTTTTTATTTATTGTAAAAACACGTTATCGTTGATAATGGCGTTTATTACATCTGACATCTAATTTCTAACTTCTAACTTCTAATCTTTCATTTATTGTAAAAACACGTTATCGTTGATAATGGCGTTTATTACACCTAACATTTAACTTCTAACTTTTACTTTATTTACCGCTTTCTGTCCATTTAAATACTGTCTAGTTTAGATTTACTATTCCGCAACTCTATTTTATTTCCGCATATTATAGACAAAATACATATCTGTCACATAGTAACCGGCTTAAAAACCTTACTCGTGGAGATCGATCATCGTATTTTTCAACATAAAGTTTGTAAAAAACGAGTATGGTATGCAGAAGTTATGACTGTGCAAAGATTAGCAAAAATAATGTGCAAGTGCAGAATTTTTCTAAGGCATTTTAAGCTGAAGGGCAATTTGGTCATTTTTTCGTTTGACTGGTTAAAAACAGCTTTTATTCATCCGTTCCTGTGTACGCCTAAACAAAAACGGGATAAGAATCTGGGGGTGCTTTGGAGTGTTCGTAAAATCAGAAAGAAATCGAGTGGGGGAAAAAAATACAGGCACACTGATTTCGTGTGTGTGTGTGTGTGTGCGTGATTCTTACATCGAGAGAAAGAGAGAAGCGCCAGAGAGATGCAGTCCAAGAGAAAGGGAGACGAGATGGAGTACTGAGAGAGGGTCGGAGTAAGGTGGACAGCAGCTAAGAGCTGCTGTCGGTTCGTTCTCATGCAGAAACCGCCGGAGGCAGCGGTGGAGACGACCAGAATCAGACACCGGCGACTAGTGGTGATGAGGATCAACCCTTGTGGTCCGATTTGAAGCTTATTTCAGCCCCCTAGTGCTCTAATTTCTTGATTTTGGACAGAAACTTAAAGGTAAATGTTTAAATCTTTGGAACCCTAGTTTCTTGATTTAAAAATCAGTAATGCATGTCAAACTTGGCAAGTTAATGTTGATGAGAATCTCCCACAGGTCCGATTTTCATAACCATAGTCAAGAACACTTCTGATTTTTCTGATTTGGGACAAGTTGAAGGTAAATTCATAAACCCTAAGTAGGATATTTCTGAAAATTGGGGAGATCTTTAATGCATGTTGGAATTAAGCTTGATTTTTCTGATTATGTCATATTATGAGCTCAAAGACACTTATAAACCTTGTTGGTGTGGATGTTTAATTGAGAATTTTAGGATGTTTGTTCACTAGCCTTCTTGGTGAAGAAGATGATGAATAGTAACGATTAATTTTTCTGGTTTGGTCAAATTAGAGCATAAAATGGAATTACAATATGATCTTTCGATATTTAGGAGTATGTTGGCATGTATACACACAAAAGAAACTTGAAAGTAGTGATTTGAGATATCCTTATGCCACTTTGTGTGTCTAGAGATGATTGGATTCCAAATAATTGTAAAAAGGAATTATATCAAATTTATCAATGGAACGCAATATGGTAATTATACAAGTTATTGGGAGTTTATTTCATATGGTGGTTGGAATGGAATTGAGTGTTCCAACCCTTTTGGGACAATGTTTGGTATCTTACAAAACATGACACAAATATATCATATAATTGAATTGAAATGACTCTTATGAAATATCGGTAATATATTAGAGTCAAGTATATGAGAAATAACATGTTTTTGCAAGAACTTCTATTTAAAGAAACTTTGACGATAGAGATTTGCTAAAATGATATAAAAGAGGAAAACGGAGGATGTTTTGACATCTAGTCATCCAAGTGAACTTATCAAGAGATAGAAAACAAGAAAGTTGTTAAATAACTTGGTAAAAACATAAAAATATCACATTTGACTAAAAATTGGACAAAAAGAGGAAAATTGGCGATTTTGGATATTAAGCTTTTATAAAGCAAGTGTAGTTCATGAAATGGGAATATACTATTGTTTTGAAGTGTTAAGAATGTAATTAAATTGTATGGTTGGAAAATAATATGTTTTTAAACGGTTTCCATTTATAGAAACTTTATTGGTTTAGAATTGTCAAAATTTGCATAAAAGAATAAAATGACAGATGTTTTGACATCTAAGCAATTAGTAGTGTTTTATAAGTATGTTAGACTTATAAAGTTATTTAAATAACAAGTTAAACTCAAGAAAATACATAATTAAGTGGGACGAAAAGGGGTAAAAGTGTCCAATATGAGTATTATGTCTTATGAATTATACTTAAAGGTTGAGATGAAATTAGATGATAATTAGAAAGAATTCATGAATGATTTGGTAACATTATATGTTTAGTTGAATAGTATGTACTAACCTCTTATAAATTAATAGAGGTTAAAAGGCGTTGGAAGCAAGTAGAGTCAAGAGCTAGTGGATCTTTGTAGCTAGACATACCTACCTACCGAGGTGAGTACATGAGGATTTTTACTGGGTACATAGCAATAAGTTTTAAATATTGAATTTTTTATGCTATGCTAAATATTTTATGAGTAATGGTTTTCAAAGCTTGAGTCAGCAAGTATTTATAAAGTTTTAGGTGGCTTTTAAATGTGAATCTATTGCTAGTTTTACCATCCATGCCATGCTTATGAAAGTTCACTGATATGTTTTGAAAGTATTATTTGGCATTAAACCAAATATATTTTGAAAGTATGAATTGACATTAAGCTGAATATGTTTTGAAAAGTAAGTATTGGCATCAAGCCTAATAAGTTAAGAAAGTGTTTTGGCGTTTAGCCTATAAAGTTTATGAAAGAATGTTTTGGCTACAAGCCCACGACAAGTATGAAATAATGCTTTGACATTTAGCTTTATGATGATTATGAATGAATGATTTGACAGCTAGCAGTATTATTTTAACGAATGACTGGTACTTAATGCAAGCAAAGAAATGTAAAGTAGTATGAACAAAGAACATAGTTCTTTGTGCCCGGGCCATGATGTTCCCGTAACGAAACCTTGAGGAATCTACTGGGGTGGTACCAACCCCGTCGCGAAGTAGATGTCCTAAAGCTTATGATGCTAGGATGGACTGATTTTGTTCTTTCCATCCTAGTCTAGACTTGGGGTATCACTTAAGGAGATTAATGCCCTAAGTATAAAAATCCAGTTATGATTGAATACGAGTCAAATTTAAGTAATGGAAGTTTTATGTTGGAAAGATTTTCATTTAATCTGTTATGGAAAGGCTTTACAAGCAAGATGACAATATATTTCATTTATAAAGGTTTTGATAACAAGTATTATGATATGATTCGTTTATGAAATATTTTATTGAAGGTGTCATTACATGATTTGATTACAAATATTTTTGAAGATGATAAATGCTGTCTTTACAAATGCTGTCTTTACAAATGCTTGAGTCTAAAACCCATGTATCTCACAAGACATATTTGTCTTACGTATGTTTGTTTTAAATGCTATGTACTCAGGAACAGGATGATTGGCACCAGATGATAGAAAGAAAAGACTTAGAAGATCTCATGGGGACATAGATAGAAAAGAGGATCGGAAGATAGAATTACCATTAAAGCGGTATAGTTATGATATGTAGTTGAGAGATGTTATATTTATGGTTAGAACAACACTTGTAGTTGTATTTTAAAGTCTTGCTATGTTCCGTAATGCTTTTGGGCTATTTTGATTTTGAGTCGGGTCAGTATGGTTTTTATCCGTTTAACCCGAAGGTCATGCCGAATTTTCGATAGAATTGTTGAGTAATTACGGGACATTAGCTTGAGATGTCATGTTGCTTCTCTATGGTAATGATATGAGTTTTGTAACCCCCAAATGTTGTTTAAATATTTTAAAACTTAATTGTTTTGTTGGGACCGGAAATTTAAGGCATGACACGAGGTCATGAGAAACATTTTGTTTGTAAAGAAACACATTTTTTGAAATATGAGATTCTTTAGTTACTGCGCTTTTTATGTTATTGCGTTTTTTAAAACAAAATTAAAAAAAAAGTGAGAAATTTGGGGCGTTACACCTGCCACCACATCTAATCTTCTACCTAGCTGTTCTTTACTTGATAAATCATGGAGTATCATGTTGGAATTATTGAAGGGTTTAATGATGCGACTATAATATAGTTAAGGATTAAGAAATGATAGATATCTTACTATGTTAACAGTTAAGGTTGAAATGGAATACAAAGCAGAGAAAGATAAACGCTATAGTCAACTACAATCAGGTGAGTCCTCTCACTATACTATAGGTGATATTGCATGCGTAGGAAGGAAGATAGGTTAGACTAAGGTGGTCTTACCTGTTATGATAATTGTATGAATTATTGCTATGATAATGATTATTTGTGGATGGAACGGGAATAGCCCGCGAGTCAATAGGCGGAACGGGAATAGCCTGCGAGTCAATAGACGAAACGGGAAAAGCCTGCGAGTGATAAGACGGAACGGGAACTGCTCGTGAATCTTCAGGCGGAACAGGGATAGGCCGCGAGTCTCACAGACATATGAATGGTTATTATGTGTTGTATGTTATGTGATTGATCGTATGGTATTTTGAGGAACTCACTAAGCTTTGTGCTTACCCTGTTGATATTTAATATTTTTAGATAATGGCAGAGACAGAGGGAAGGCTCCAACCTAACGCACCACATTCCACTACTTTCAAGACTTCCACTTCTTTATAAATAATTTATGTGAAGAATAAAAGACATGGGTTTCTATATGTATTTTGCTAAAATCAATACTATGGTTGATTTCTTTGTTTGTAAAATATTCTTTTATAAATCAATATATGGTTTTTAAAACGAAAAATTTGGCTTGAAAATCTGGGGCGTTACAGTATTGTTGAAAACTAATAGTTTCAATTAATCAGACACACATTTGGAATTCACAATTCAGATTATTTTATATTCATAATCATGTGATATAGCATTCAAGTTTGAATAAGATTTAAAAACATTTAACAGTTAACTTTAATGATTTGAATGTCATCATTCACATTATAACATGTTATATAGTTTAAAACTTGCTAAACAGAGGATATTCATGCTTTAGATTATCACAAATTCTATATAACAAATTGGTCATAACTGTCATACTTGTGAATAAGATAACATGTCCATCATTCACAACTTAGTTAAGTTTTGAATGACAATAAAATGTAAATGATTCACAACTACATTTATTTTCTTAAAGAATATTAGTTTCCTAAAATTTTATTTCAGTGAAAAGAACATTTACATCATTTACATTATAACAGGTTATATAGTTTGAATCTTGCTAAACAGAGGATATTTTCATACTTTAAATTATCACAAATCGTATATAGCAAATTGGTCATAATTGTCATACTTGTGAATTAGATAACATGTCCATCATTTCACAACTTAGTTAAGTTGTGAATGACAATAAAATGTAAATGATTCACAACTACATTTCGTTTTCAAAGAAGATTAGTTTCACAAAAATTTTATTTCAGTGAAAAGAACATTTACATCATTCACATAATAACAGGTTATATAGTTTGAATCTTGCTAAACAGAGGATATTCATACTTTAGATTATCACAAATTGGTCATAACTGTCATACTTGTGAATAAGACAACATGTCCATCAATCACAACGTAGTTAAGTTGTGAATGACAATAAAATGTAAATGATTCACAACTAAATTTCGTTTTTAAAGAAGATTAGTTTCCCAAAATTTTATTTCAGTGAAAAGAACATTTACATCATTCACGTTATAACAGGTTATATAGTTTGAATCTTGCTAAACAGAGGATATTCATACTTTAGATTATCACAAATTGTATATAGCGAATTGGTTATAAGTGTCATACTTGTGAATAAGATAACATGTACAACATTCACAACTTGGTTAAGTTGTGAATGACAATAAAATGTAAATGATTCAGAACTACATTTCGTTTTCAAAGAAGATTAGTTCCACAACTTAAGATAACTAAGATGTCCATCATTCACAACTTAAGTAATTTAAAAAAATGCGTCAAAAGTATACATTATAACATATCGTGTATAATAAATTTGCTATAATGGTCAACATTTACAGTTTAACAATCTTCAGACCTTAATAGTTCAATAATAATTTTAAATTCGTAGTTTAACAATGTTCAGACCTTAATAGTTCAATAATCATATTAAATTCGTAGTTTAAAAATGTTTAGACCTTAATAGTTCAATAATCATATTAAATTCGTAGTTTAACAATGTTCAGAGCTTAATAGTTCAATAATTATATTAAATTCGTAGTTTAGAATAAAATACCTTCAGATATATTGCTGGTTTCCATATTTTTCTTCAATTTGTCCAGTTCTAAGTCTTATTCTTCTATTATCACTGTTGTTTTGTTTTTTTATCATCAAAAGGTGGAATAATCTTCGATTCTAACCTCGAACTCTTCCTTGAAGCTGGTGCTGGTTGTTTTTCTTTTTTTCTTCAACATTTCTTCATCGGATTCTGTTTATTTGAAACTTTTGTTGATTTTTTCTTCGGAGACATTTTGGTGTTTGTTTTTGGTGAATCGTAGAGTATTGAATGAGCGATAACAGTCTAGGGTTTCGTGAATGTATATAATCGAAGATGATGAAGGTTTTGCAAGATCTAGTGTTTGAATTAATTGCAGATATCAGGTTTGAATTAATGAGAGTCGTAAAACGGTTTTCCAGATCTAGGGTTTTGATGATCGAGGGTTTTTAGAAAGAGTTTCGTAATTTGAATTTTAGAGTTATGTAATTTTAGAAAGTTTCTATCATCATAAGGTAATACGAAATTGCCATATTTTTTCATATATTTACAATGTTGCCACAGCCATCTTTCAGTAAGTAATACAGAAATTACCATTTGTTTTCACATATTTACAATATTGCCACAGCCTTCTTTTAGTTGCTGATCATAATAACCAATGGCTATGATTAGTTCTCATGGTTCTCATTTTTTTATCGGTTCTCATTTGAATGTGTGTATGTATGTATGTATGTATGTATGTATGTATGTATGTATGTATGTATGTATATATATATATATATATATATATATATATATATATATATATATATATATATATATATATATATATATATATATATATATACGATAAAAAATAAAATTTTCAACATGACTAAAATAAGATAATTTTTAAATACCCTCATAAATGGTTTTCACTAATGAAATTTAGTCGTACGTTCACCAACAACATATATTCTTATTACATTTATTTAACCATGAACTTATGTATAAAACAATTACTTTTAATAAGTAAAGTTGAAAATAAAACGAACAATTAAAATATGATTCTCTCAAATACAAATAAACATGACAACATTGTGCTAAAAATTAAAATAGAAACATGAAAAATCAAACACAAATTATATAATATTAGTTTATATACTAAGTATTTAACATTTATATTAAAAAACATGTTAAACACTTACAAATTGTATAAAGCGAATATATAGAATTCAACATAAACTTCATATATAAAAACACTATGTATTGCAATAAAGATTGATGCCACAAACTTTTTCAACTCTTCATATCGGAATCACAAATCTCTTCAAAAAAATCTATCTTTTTTGTGTGCAAAACTTATTTATATACTACTAATATAAGTTTCAATATGTATAAACGAGGAAAATAAAAAGTCATTACACTTAAAAACTCTTGAGGTGTAAGTATTAAGTATACATAACTTAGAAAACTCTTGAGTTGTAGTGAGAGTTTCAAATGAATGTGGTGCTAGTATATGAATTATCTTGAATCACAATCATTTGAATGGCCTCAATTATAAGAGTTATATAGATATAGATATAGATATAGATATAGATGGGGTGGGATGTTTTAAGATAAGAACTTAAATAAAAAATAAAAAGGTAAGAACATAACATAATGTATACAAGGAAAGCCCTTAATCTTGTATAATTGTCGACACAAAACCCCGGGAGGTGACTGTTGGATCTATATGCTCAAGAATCATTATAGAATGATATTGCTAATAAATATATGACCCTATAGGGTCACACCTTTATCAAGTTGGTACTTATTTAATATTTATTAAGTATATGATAATTAATAAATAAATTAAACTCTTATATTTAGTTAGAGAATAAATATTGCTTTGTGAAAATAATAATTATAAAGGGTTAAACTAATTTATATATATATATATATATATATATATATATATATATATATATATATATATATATATATATATATATATATATATCATATGGTATGATATATTAAGTCATGTACAAAGTTCTTAAAACTTTGGGTTATGTTACGATGTAACTAGACTTAGTAGTTTCTAAAGGAAGGGTGTTGGACACTCTTGTGCCCTTTTCCCCACTATAAGGTCGGCCACCACTCATGGTGTAGGTGGAGGTTGCTTGTCAACCTTCACCTTACACACCCATACCCATACAAGTGATGGGGAATAGGCAGACTATAAACTTAAATCTCTTAAGTTCACATGCAACCTAATAAGGATCTATGTTTTCACTATTGAATCTATAACTAAGAACACAATGTATAAATCAAAATTTTATTCTAAAGACAGATTAGAATTTCATACCTTCAAAACTTTGGAAGCAAGCACCACAAGTGTCGTGCCTCTAATGGCTCACACCCTGAACCAAGCAAGCAAGAGACAAAAGAGAGAAGAAGGGAGAACCCTTAGAGATGGTGTCAATATGGGATGGAGGAGGCCTCTATTAATAGCCCAAAACTGATAAGTTATATGGCATATAACTACCATATTTGAACTCTTGAGATGATAACTCTTTTATCATACAAGTCAATTCACTTATCATTACCATAAATAGTCAAAACTCCCATATATGTATATATATTTCGAAATTTATATATATATATATATATATATATATATATATATATATATATATATATATATATATATATATATATATATATATATATATATATATATATATATATATACTAGCTGCGTACCCGCGCAATGCGGCGGCGGCAAATTGTTCGCTCCGCTAAATAGTTGTCGGACGATGATTATTTGCCTTTTGGCCAATTGTTATTGGTTAATATTCCATGTATATCGATGTTTTATGCATATTCGTGTAACACGACGGACGAGAGGTCGGATGGTGATGTTTTTGTCTATTAGTTTTTATTCGGCAAGCTTTGAAGAACTATTTTCTTTCCAAAGCATTTTTCAAATAACATTGAATGTGTCAAATGATTGAAGGCAAACAGTTTGAAAGTCTTTTTTTTCACATTTAAGCCGGTATGTTTTGTGAAAATAAACGTTTTGGTCGAATTGTCATTAGATGTTGGATATTATCAGTTGATCCAAAAATTAATTGATTATATTAAATTGAATCGGAATATCTTATAAAACCAATATATGAATATTTCGTTCTCAACAATATAATATAATATAACATTTAAGACTAACAATAAATCTTATTGCAAACTATTTGTAAAAAAATAGACAAAATATGTTTTAAACGAATCAACCCAAATTTCGTCACAATTATTATCTTTGACGATAACATTTTGTCACTTATCAACTCAAACCAAAAGGCAAAAAAATAACGTTAATTGTCAAACAGATTAAAGTTGATCGTGGTACTAAAATTTTGACCAAGAACCCCCTTCTTTATCTTGATTCATAAATTGTTTGAAAACCATAATTGAGACTTCTGGTTTTGGATTTTCTTGGGAAGACTTTGATGAAATCTCTTTTATGAAAGCCTTTTCAATTGCCTTTTTCTAGTGGCATACCCGCGTGTTGCGGCGGCGTATAGTTTTATTCGACAAATAATTTCCAGCGTCGACTAATTTCTATTAGCAGGCTCATTCGAATTTTCAGACTTTTCAAACTTTTCAAATTATTCAAAATTTTAAGATTATTTAATTTTAAAACTTTTCAAATTTTCAAATTTTCAAACTTTTCAAATTGTTCAAAAAATTTTCAGAATTTTCAAATTATTCAAATTTTCAAAATTTTAAACTTTTCAAATTATTCAAAATCTTCAAACTTTTAAAATTATTAAATTTTAAATTTTTCAAACTTTTCAAATTTTTCAAATTTCCGAAATTTCAAAAATTTCGAATTATTCAAAATTTTCAAATTTCGAAAATTTTAAATTATTCAAACTTTTCAAAATTATTTAAATTTTTAGATTTTTCAAGTTATTCAAAAATTTTGAAATAACAGACTTTACTTTCATATTTCTTTTCATTAGCCATTAATTTAACCTAAAAATAAAACGAATTGTGAAGATCTATAAGTTTAGATCGGAAAAACGAAACCAACTTGAAGCTTTTTCTAGTATCCAATATTCTAAAATGAAAAAAGAATCTTTGTAGAAACATTATCGCATAAATGAATAGTCTAGTTGTTCCCCTCTTTTTTCAGAGCAAGTCAATTCCGTATTCTTTTGAAAAGTAGGCTATTGGTATCAAGAATTTGCTGAAAGTGTTTTTCAGTCAAATGTTTAGGATTCAAATCTTGTTTCACTTCAAATATATCCATTTTCACTTGGATCACCCCTTGTTCTTCTTTCCAAGCACACATCAACATATTTCTAAAATTAACATCTTATATTCATAATATCATGCACTGACAAGTATTACGAAAATAATGGTAGATCCATTCAATATTGCATAAAACCATATTTGGGTTGTTTTATATATGTTGACGGGTCAACATCTATTTAATATAATAATAATAATAATAATAATAACAATCAAACAATACTTCTATATTTCCATATTTATTAAACACATTTTTTGTTTTCTACAAACCCACTCCATTTTCACTTATCGACAATAGCCTATAGTCTCTTCAGAGATGAAACCACCATTACCTTTAGGCTTTAGTTCTCAATTCCATTTCAAAGCTTCCAACCTTCCACCTGCACAACTCCATTTCTTGTCTGCAAACACAAACGTTGCTAATAAAAAATTGTGAAGGAAAAAAAGTTTATGACTTTTTGGTGCTTTTAAACATTCCCTGACACTACAAAATCAACAAATCAAGATTAATACTTTTAACCAAGTCATATGTATTTCAAAATGGTGAAACCAAATATCAAAATACGAAAATGAAATCAGATAAATCAATTCCAAATCAAATAGAAAGCCAAAGGTTAGGCTATGCTCATTCAGACATTTGGTCGAACACTTGGTGTGCATGTTCCAGTATTCCATTACAAAGGCTAGGAATTCTCCAAAATCAAAAACGTTAAATTTTAACCACAAACAACTAAAAGAAATGGGGAAATGGGGAGATATGAGGTGTATCGATAAAAGGGGAATTAGATACAACCCCGATTTACGTTTGTCTGTACAGAAATGGGATGGAGAGTAGTCTACCCAGTTATAGCAATCTCTTCAATCACATAATTTGCCTACCAACTGGGAAAATACATGAAACATTATACATAGTTTTAAACGAAGTCTAAAGCCCGAATACATGTAAACCGGATAGACAGCTATAATTTCAAGAAATTTGGTATAGTAAACATGGAAGTATATGAATTTAATCACAGAAAAACGAAGAAGGCTCAGATTCGCCTTTATTCAGACAAAAATCGGCGGTGTCACAGCCATGGCTGCGAAACCAGTTGCCCGGAGAAATGAAAAAGAGAAGAACATTCTTGATTTTTCCCTTTTCTTTTTACAGACATCCGGAATACGCCAGCCTACGACCACCGGCACCGCCGTGTCTGGGATTTTCAATATGAAATCAATCGTCACAGCCTTTAGACAACACAAATTTTGAGAATGAAAATCATCGGTGGAAAGAAACGAACCGGAATCTCTATGCATGTTTTGATTCCATATTTTCCTTCGACTTCTTCTCTTTTCTTTTGTAATAAACAAATAAATAGAAGTACATTCCATTTGTTGTAACATTTGGGGCTCAGATCTGTTACGATCGGAAAATGGGCCAGGCACCGCCATGGCTGCAACAACAGTTTCAATCTGAAAGATAAACGTTACATGAAACGCCTCTCAAACGTCAACCGAGTTGCCTCGCCAAGATACGAGCTGAATTTTCACCATTTCCCCAATCTGATGCTCAGATCAACTATAAAAATCAAATCATCGTCGCCTCCTTGTAACCAAATTCAATCCACACGCAACAAATGATGATAAGGAAAATGGAAAAGTAGAGTAAGAGTACTGAATAAGTGAATGGCAACAGACACGATAAGTCGAAACAACAAAAGAAGTGATTTATGATTTCAAACACCCGTTGGTGACTTGAAATAGCTTCTTCTGCGTTCGATGGTAGTGTCGTTGTAAATCGGTGGTCTCAATGGTTTCATGGTTGTAGCTCGCGGCGGTGACGATCGTTTTTTAGGAAATACAGAAAGGGAGGAATGAGAGAGAGGGTGGTGGTCCGCTTTTTAGGGAAATACAGAAAGGGAATAATGACGGACGGGACGGGTCTGCTTTTTAGGTTTCAAATTTTGAACAGATGCTCCAAAATTTTGAACCGCCCGCTCATTTTAGAGAATGCCGTGTAATTTTTTCATGCATTGATATCCTTGTACAAAATGTCTTAAATTTAAGACTTTATGCATTAGAATACTTGTAAGTTATATATGGTTTATATATGGTATATATATATATATATATATATATATATATATATATATATATATATATATATATATATATATATATATATATAGAGTTAGGATCTTTTGAGAACCACAAGTCCCCCGAGAACCCGAGAACTCCCAAACCGATATTTTTTTCAAAAAAACGACCACATAGGCCTCTAAAACGCTCAAATAGGTGTCGGGTCGCTGAAAAAAATTTCCGAAAAAAACGACTTTTTTTTTTTTTTTTGAAAAAAATTTTGCACATGTGCAAAAAAAAAAAACTTTGCACATGTGCAAACTTTTTTATACGTACACTTTTTTTGAAATCTTTTTTTACAGAACGCCTTAAATATATGTTAGAAAGACATCCATAAACAAAAACTTTAAAAAAAATGTACGTATAAAAAAGTTTGCACATGTGCAAAGTTGTTTTTTTGCACATGTACAAACTTTTTTTTAAAAAAAAAGTCGTTTTTTTCGGAAATTTTTTTCAGCGACCCGGCCCCATTTTGAGCGTCTAAGAGGCCTATGGGGTCGGTTTTTTGAAAAAAATATCGGTTTGGGAGATATAGGATTGATCCAAAAGGAGTTGGGAGTTCTCGGGTTCTCGGTGTGAAGTTGGTTCTCAAAAGATCCTAAGTCTATATATATATATATATATATATATATATATATATATATATATATATATATATATATATATATATATATATATATATATATATATATATATATATATATATATATATATATATATATATCAATTGCTCAACTATTGAACAATTATAATTCAACCCTTACTCTTTTAATTAATCCAATTAATCCCAAAACTAATTCTAATTAATTTTTGTTATAAATTCAGCGTTACCACTACAATTATGAACAAACTAAAAACTAGAATATAGATGAAGAAAGAAAGAAAGCTTGAGAGCTTGGAGAGAGTAGAGAGAGTTTATATCACTTGTGAAAGAGTTGATATGAGATGCATTTTCTTCCTTACATTGATGGTCTATTTATACTATCAAGTCTACTATTCAAATATAGTTGTTTAATTGGTAAATGCAAAGTGATGACAAAGTGATGACATAATGTTGTCATTCACCAATTACTTGTAACACTCCCCCTTGAATGACATCATTCTACATCAGAGTTCAACTTTGAAGTACTGCCTCATTAAAAACCTTGCTAAAGAAAACCCAGTGGGAAAAAACTTTAGCGAAGGGAAAAAGAGTGCAGTGTCTAGTTGACTCCCCCTCATTTAGATATCGAATGACCATTATGTATTGTGTAGATGTCTCATTCCAATACCATGAACATGTTTTCTAAAGATCTTGGTAGGAAGTGCCTTTGTGAAAAGATCTGCTGCATTGTTGCTAGATTGAACATATTTTAGTTCAATCTGTTGATTCTTTATACGCTCTTGAGTGTATTCAGAAAACTTTGGAGGGATATGTTTTGTCCTGTCGCTTTTGATGTACCCTTCTTTCATTTGAGCGACACATGCTGCATTATCTTCATAGATTAAGGTTGGAGATTTATCTTTATCAATTCCACAAGAAGTCAGTATAAGTTGTGTCATCGATCTTAACCATGTACATTCTCTACTAGCTTCATTTAGAGCAATTACTTCTACATGATTTGAAGATGTGGCGACGAGTGTTTGCTTTTGAGAAAGCCAAGATATTGCAGTACCTCCATTCATGAATACATATCCAGTTTGAGATCTAGCTTTATGAGGATCAGACAAGTAACCTGCATCTGCATAACCAATCAAGCCTTGTTTTGAACTATTAGAAAAAAATAAACCTAAATCAGTAGTTCCGCGAAGGTATCGTAATATGTGCTTGATTCCATTCCAGTGTCTTTTTGTTGGAGATGAACTAAATCTTGCTAATAGATTTACTGCAAAAGAAATGTCAGGTCTAGTACAATTAGTAAGATACATAAGAGCTCCAATTGCATTAAGATATGGTACTTCTGGACCAAGAATTTCTTCATTTTCCTCACAAGGGCGATATGGATCTTTGTCAATATTTAGTGATCTAACAATCATTGGAGAGCTTAAAGGTTTGGCTTTATCCATATTAAAACATTTCAAGACCCTTTCTGTATAGTTCGATTGATGCACAAGTATCCCATTTGGCATATGCTCAATCTGTAAACCAAGACAATATTTGGTTTTCCCAAGGTCTTTCATTTCAAATTCTTTCTTTAAAAATTCAATCACTTCAAGGATTTCTTTATTCGTCCCAATAATGTTCAGATCATCAACATAGACGGCTATAATCACATATCCAGATGTTGTTTTCTTAATAAATACACACGGACAAATAGTATTGTTTTTATAGCCTTTTCTTATTAAGTAATCACTTAGACGATTGTACCACATACGTCCAGATTGCTTTAACCCATACAATGATCTTTGCAGTTTGATAGAATACATTTGTTTGGGTTTTGCACTTAATGCTTCTGGCATTTTAAATCCTTCGGGGATTTTCATATATATATCACTGTCAAGTGATCCATATAAGTAAGCAGTAACAACACCCATAAGATGCATATCTAAATTTTCAGAAACTGCTAGACTGATTAAATATCTGAAAGTGATTGCATCCATAACAGGAGAATATGTTTCTTCATAATCGATTCCCGGCCTTTGAGAAAAACCCTGAGCAACGAGCCTGGCTTTGTATCTCACAATTTCATTTTTCTCATTTCTTTTTCATATAAAAATCCATTTGTATCCCAATGGTTTCACAACTCCAGGTGTGAGTATAATAGTTCCAAAAACCTTTCTGTTATTGAGAGACGTTAATTCAGCTTGCATGGCCTCTTTCCATTTACCCCAATCCTGCCTATTTTGGCATTCAATGACAGATTGTGGTTCTGGATCCTCATTGATAATATTGCACGCAACTGAATAAGAAAATATTATATCTTCTAATTCATATTGGCTCCTTACTATTTTTATATGACAATAATTAATTTCAATCTCCTTATCATTTATTTCCTCAACTGGGGAAGTAATGTTATTTTGTGTTTCTTCATGAACACTTTCATTATGCTTAAACATATTTTCCATTCCTCTTCTTTTTCTAGGATTTGCATCCTTAGAACCAAATGACCTTCCATGCTTCAGGCGTGCTTTGGATTCTTGAGTTACTTTTTTATCAGATTGTCTATCTGGGAGTTCAATTCGAGCTGGAGCGTTAACAGCAGGTATATATGATTTAGTAACTCTTTTTGTATCAGTAAATGCATCAGGTAATTGATTTGCAACTTCTTGCAAATGTATTATTTTTTGAACACCCATCTCACATTCTTGTGTACGGGGATCAAGATATGATAAAGAAGGTTCATACCATGAAACATTCTTTTCTTGGGTTTTCATTTCTCCCCAAGCGTTGGGAAATTTTCTTCATTGAAATGGCAATCAGCAAGACGTGCTGTAAACATATCACCTGTCAAAGGTTCAAGATATCTTATTATTGAATTTGTTTCAAAACCAACATATATTCCCAACCTCCTTTGAGGACCCATTTTTGTACGTTGTGGTGGAGCAATAGGAACATATACTGCACTTCCAAAAATTTTAAGGTGGGATATATCTGGTTCTTTTCCAGAAACAAGTTGAAGGGGAGAATGTGTATGATATGCACTTGGTCTCATACGAATCAGTGATGCAGCATGTAAAATTGCATGACCCCATATGGAAACAGGAAGTTTTGTTCTCATTATTAATGGTCTAGCTATTAATTGGAGATGTTTAATCAGTGATTCTGCTAAACCATTTTGAGTGTGTACATGTGCAACTGGATGCTCAACAGTAATTCCTATAGACATACAATAATCATTAAATACTTGAGACGTAAACTCACCTGCATTATCAAGTCTCACTTTATTGATGTTATAATCAGGAAAATGTGCTCTCAGTTTAATAATCTGAGTTAGGAATTTTGCGAATGCCATGTTACGAGTTGATAATAGGCAAAATGAGACCATCTAGTTGATGCATCTATTAACACCATAAAGTATTTAAATGGTCCAGAAGGTGGATGAATTGGTCCACATATGTCTCCTTGAATTCTTTCTAGAAATCTAGGTGATTCCCTTTCAACTTTCATTAGTGAAGGTCTTGTAATTAATTTCCCAAGGGAACAAGAAATACACGGGTTCTTATTACCTATTTGAGGGAACTTCTGGTCCTTCAATGGATGCCCAAATGTATTTTCAATTATTCGACGCATCATTGTTAATCCTGGATGGCCCAGCCTGTCATGCCACAAACTAAATATTCTAGGATCACAAAATTTTTCTTTAATCACCAAATTTGACTCAACTATATTTATATATGTAAAATGTAAACCAGAATCAAATTGTGGTAATTTCTCCAATATATGGTTTTCATTTATTATAAACATATATTTCTTGTTTCCTATTGTTTTGGTGAATGTGTCATTTCCGTTAAGATATATATCATTAAAACCCAATAAATTTCTATTTGACTTTGGGGAAAATAACGCATTACTGATTACAAACTTCGTACCATTAGGTAACATGAAACAAGCATTTCCTGCTCCTACAATCAAGTCTACAGGACCTGATATTGTATTTATGTGCCCTTTTACGGGTTTTAGTGTGGAAAAATATTTCTTTGTTTTCAAGATGGTGTGTGTGGTACCACAATCAATTATTAAGAGTTCGCCAAGATTTCCTTGGTTTTGTGCTCCAGTTGAACTCATTTTGAACTTCATATAAGAAAAATAAATGATGAGTTATGAACACAATTTTAATAAATGTGACTCGAAAAAACTTCATTAAGAAAGAAAAATATTACAATAAAAAATTAAAAACATGTTACAAAAGTAAACTAGTTTTCTAGGATGTCTAAATCATTGCAAAAGTCAAGAGTGTTTAGTTCAATGTTTCCTAGATCAACACCATCGATGAGGTTGACTTCTTTCCCCTTTCCTTTAATAGAATCTTGGTAAAGTTTACAAAGATGGGGATCTGTACGACAGGTCCTTGACCAATGACCAATGACCTGCGCTACCACATCTATAACAAGAACCTCCGGGGTTCTGTGATGTTCCGGCATCATTTATTTTTTCTTGTGGTTGGACATTATTTCCTTGTGGAGTGTGTTGATTATTGTTTCTTTGACCACGCCCACGGTTATAAGGATGGCCGCGTCCACGACCCTGAGTATAACCGCGCCCAAAATTTTGGTTTTGGTTAAAATGGTCTCGACCGCGACCACGGCCTCGTCCACGACCACGACCACGACCACGTCCTCGTCCATATGAATTATTTCTTGGTTCATAAGTGATAGTAGCATTTGCTTCAGGAAGTGCTACTGAACCTGTTGGACGGGACTCGTTGTTCTTTATTAATAGTTCATTATTTTGTTCAGCAACAAGGAGAAGTGTATTAAGCTCAGAATATTTTTTGAGCTTTTGCATACGATATTATTGTTGCAATGTCATATTTGATGCATGGAATGTGGAGAGAGTTTTCTCCAACATTGAAGCATCAGAAACATCTTCCCCACAAAATTTTAGTTGTGAACATATCCGAAATAATGCGGAATT
This sequence comes from Cichorium intybus, assembly GCA_023525715.1. Taxonomy (NCBI): domain Eukaryota; kingdom Viridiplantae; phylum Streptophyta; class Magnoliopsida; order Asterales; family Asteraceae; genus Cichorium; species Cichorium intybus. The sequence goes on along the minus strand of CM042014.1, from coordinate 83,457,761 downwards.
ATAGTCATGTACCTTTTTGAAGTCTTGAAACCTCAATGATAACCATTCAGTCCTAACACTTGGAAGTATAACTTCCTTTTGGTGGTCAAATCTTTCTTTTAAGCTTTTCCAAAGAGTGCTAGGATCAGTGGTATTGAGGTATTCATACCTCAACATTTCATCGATATGTTTGCGAAGGAAAATTATTGCACGTGCTTTATCTTGCGACGTGCACTTATTTTTTTCTTTTATAGTTTCAGATAAATCCATGGACTCAAGATGCATCGTAACATCTATAGTCCAAGGCATGTAGTTCTTTCCGCTGACTTCAAGAGCGGTAAATTCAAGCTTTGCAATGTTTGACATATTGTAGTTCCTAAGAAAAATAAAACTCATTAAATTTGTCGTTTAAAGGTGGGGATGGGTTTTACTATTTTTATTATAGTTACAAACATAATAAAATAGATGAATCTTCTCAAATTCCTTTTATTTTAAAATTTAAAATTTTATTTTTAATCGGTTGCGTATAAATAAACGTTAGTATATATAAATAGATGTCAGAGCATGAATAATAGTTAGTATACATAAATAAATGTTAGTGTGCGTAAATAAACATTAGTTTATATAAATAAGCATTAGTATACATAAATAAATGTTAGTATGCGTAAATAAATGTTAGTTTGCATAAATAAATGTTAGTTGCCGTAAATAAACGTTAGTTTGCATAAATAAACGTTAGTTGCCGTAAATAAACGTTAGTTTGCATAAATAAACGTTAGTATACATAAATAAATGTTAGTTGCATAAATAAAAATTAGTATGCGATAACAAAAGTTAGTTTGCAATAATAAATGTTAATAAAGCGTAAGTAAATTTAGAATAAGAAATGAACTTTGTTAGTAGTCATAACGTCAAGGATAAATAAGAAAAGAAATTTGTTAGTAGTCATAACGTCAACAATAAATAAGAAAAGAAATTTGTTAGTAGTCATAACTTCGAGAATAAAATGTTGTTTTTTTTTCGTTATCGTTGTTATTATTATTATTATTAATTAACATTCTAGTTTTGATGAAATTACATACCTTGATTAGATCGATGTGTCTTTTAATCGCCTTCGTTAGAGCCTCGTGCTGATAACGTGTTATAAATTCAGCGTTACCACTACAATTATGAACAAACTAAAAACTAGAATATAGATGAAGAAAGAAAGAAAGCTTGAGAGCTTGGAGAGAGTAGAGAGAGTTTATATCACTTGTGAAAGAGTTGATATGAGATGCATTTTCTTCCTTACATTGATGGTCTATTTATACTATCAAGTCTACTATTCAAATATAGTTGTTTAATTGGTAAATGCAAAGTGATGACAAAGTGATGACATAATGTTGTCATTCACCAATTACTTGTAACAATTTTTGATTAATCATTAATTAAATATTATGATTTCTAATTAATATATTATTCTCATAATATATTAACAAATCAAATATTCGTGTTTCTGATTAATATATTATCCTAATAATATAGTAATCTCTTTCTCTCTCTACAAGCCATCTTGTCATCTGCTAGGTATTGAGGGCAACCCAAAAAGACTATGCTGACATCAATTAAGTATATTTCTAAATTATAGTTATGGCTTAGACACCTAATCCAATAGTCTCCCACTTGGATATGTCTATAACTATAATTCAATATAGATTCTAAATTGACCAGCAAATTGTAGCTTCCAAAAGCGGCTGCCTAACTCTAACCCAGTCAGTTTTGTGTCATAAGATAAATGATCACATGATCCTCCGTTCTACAAGATATCATTCAGACTTGAGATATGGATTAGAATCAATCTCAGTTCGATACTATGTTTCCCAGTCCCATGATTTGTAATGACATAGGACTTCTAATTGAACACATCAATTTAGTCCTGGCTGGCCAGCACTAAGTCAACACCAAATCACCGAGGGGCCCACAAATATCACTTTTCTTGTTAGGACAAAAAGAAGGAATAAACTTTGACTCATATTCTTGTGTCTTTTACTCATCAAATCACGTAAAATAATATGTTTTATAACATCAAGTTACTGATGCTTTTATGCATTATCAATGCACAACCGACTTGCAAATTTCAACTCATATGTCTTCGTTTCAAGATCATAAGAAATTATCATCTCAGAATTACTCGTGATTTAATCCATGAAGTAATTCTCTGAGTGTGGGTTTCTCTAATACTCAAATCTCCATTTCTAAGTACTTATGAACATTATAGCAAAACTATTGCTATGTCTAACTCCTTAGACAGTCTACAATTCAATTCATGACATTCTTAATTCACTACTTACTTCCGAAAGTATGAACGACTGTGGAATTTTGAATAATCAAATTATTCGGGAAGTAAAACATGCAAAAGCGAAACAATGATCTGACAGGTACCTACTCCTGCTCATTACCAAGTCTCTACGAGGTAATCACCAAATCAGATTTATTATAATATTGTTATATGTTTATTGGTTTCTATTAAACATTCAATTAAGATTTTATATGTCCATTTACTCAAAATGACCTTCATTCTTTCTATGTATCTACATTGATAAACATCATTGTATATAATCCGATCAGACACTATTCCGACGATATCTCAATGTGTCATCTTGTCTTTCTCTCTCCTATATCTATTTTGGAAATAATGGTGTGTACCATGACTCTTCATGGTTCTAAGACGATTTCAAGGTGCTTATGATGTGCCGGTGAGCCACATGCGCTCCATCAAAATACCAAGGAAACTCTTTAACCATGAAGTCCTACACATTGATGTCAATAATTACAGATTTGAAACTTTTTTCAAATTATTATTTCATTCACCCCAATCATTTCTCAATGATTTCTCACGTGTGTTTAGACAATCCGACCAGTATCCTCAGCCAGGCTGTGTCCTGAATCCAACTTACTATGCTCTAAGCATTAAGTTATCAGGATAAGCCCATGACACTTATAATCGATCCAAGAAGCCCATGGGATCAAATTTGTTCTATTCAGAACCCTTTCAGAACCTATAGATTACTTATAATCCTTGTGTCATGACTTTTAGAAACTCTTTCCTTTTGGAGATATGTATCTTGAATCTTATCAAGATCATACTAACACTGGCAGGGTCTACACTGGTTTTTTCATCTATCTGATAGATGATTGTGACTACATGAGTGTGTTATACCTCTTTTAGATCATGTAAAGTCATTACAGTTTGTACTGATGAGAGAGTTATGTCCTTAAGTCATGCCTATTGATCTTATCAAGATCATACTCATGATGGCAGGATCTTTACTGATGACTTCATCTATCCGAAGATCCTTCCATGCAAGGTACCCGTAAGATGAATCTCGGGGCTATGTACCTTTTGTATCGGCATGTTCTAAACCCTTTTGGTTGTGTCTTACACGCAACCCTTGCATTTTTCCATTTAAGGAAAGTGGTCCAGATCATCCAATCCTGCTATGACTCACGAAGTGTAGTTATAGCAAACGCTATCTTTTCAGATTTGTTTCAGTTTTGTTGAGAGCGTCTCTCTCAAAATCAATCATATGATTCTGAGTATCGCATCACTCAATGAATCTTGCTGATAATGTAGGTACATTTCAATCTATGTTGCTATCTTTTGATGATTCAATTACTCCCACTGGTTTTTAGGCCAGGTGTAAAATTAGTCAAATTATCACATAGACCGAGTCTCACCCTTAGGTTCTCTTATTTGGTAGCAACCAGGCTCACCAATTCTTCCAGATAGTTGGATTGCTTATCCCCTCCAACTTTAGTGTTTTACCACTAATCGGTATGTCACCCAGATCATAACACCTTATGATGGTGACTAATACTACTGGTTCGCAAAGAGAAGAGTATGTCAAGTTAATCAGGAATCCAATTACCACTTCAAGTCCTAGTGATGACTAGAGGTTCTTTCACTTGGCTGACCCTTGAACTCCTTCAGGATTACTATAGCTCCCACTGTATCCTTAGAATGTGAGTTCCTTCTGAAGGGACTCTTCTTTCAAAGGTACTTGCAGGATGGCCAAGGAAATGACACATCTGATCATGTTTAGGCTTGTTAAGAGGTTCTTTTGAACGCTACATGACCCTGGATCCTCCATGTACAAGTGGGACAAACCCAGCTTTACACTTCAGACGGTGTCTGTGCAACCTACTAAGTCTAAGATGTGGTTGGAATATGGTTTTTATGGTCTGAATGGTTGAATTTATTAAAAAAGCTAATTATAATTATATCTAATACATCGAGGATCGAACTGTTTCGACTGATGCTCAATCTTCTTCCCTAAGACACATTATAACCATTTAATGTTCTTAGAAGAGGAAGGACTATGAAACATTTTCTCAGTTTATGTCTTTCACTCAGGTTTTGTTGATTTTGTACTTCCTTTAAAGTCCTTTAACAGTTCAAGGTTTCAATCAATCACTTATTCTGATAAGTGATGTCATATTTGTCATACTGTTGGAAAATATAACGAAGTATAATTAATTGCAGTTTTATTTGCAGATTCGAGCAATTCACTGATGTGATCGTTGCTCATAATCTTAATGTCTTTTACATCCCCATGTAAATTTATGACTTTGTTAAATTGTTCAAGATATGTATTCATCATTTGACTCTAATTCAACTGATTCCAAGATCCTATCCATTAGATCTTTGGGTGATTCTTTTCTTGAAACAATCAATTTGATCAAGAACTCACTTCATCATGTGACTACAAGTCAAATGATTCCAAAGTCCTATCCACCTGGACCTTTGGTTGAAGCGATTCTTATAAAAGTTTATTTTAACAATAATACAACACAATTTATAAATCCAACACACTTTCGATGCATCAACATTCAAGTGATTACTATTCATGTAATCAACACACGCATACAACATTTCAAGGATAATTTAAACAAACATGTTTTAAAAAGAAAAATAACATTTTACTAAAATCAAAATATCCTCAACCAATGTATTGTATGATGAAAATGTCATAGAAAAATCAAATACTAAATCAAATACCTAACTAAACTTCAAAACTGCACGAGCTCGTGATCCAATCCGAATGTGCTCATGTGCGTCAATGTCCTGCATCCTACTGAGTCTCTACATACAAAGCAAATGTGACTGTCACATCCCGTATCAAGGAATTAAGGATCAGGATTTTTGAATTTTTAGATATACCTGATTTGCCAAACTGTTTGGCTTTGGAGCATCTTCCAATCTTCCTGTGACTGTACCCTACCCTGTGGATTCCCAGCCTAAGACATCTCAAAACCGGTCTGGACGGTTTCCTGATGTGCTTCATAACTAGACTCAATCCTGAACTATGCGTCTTTATGAATGGCTCGTAGAGTCAACATCAAATGCATTTCCATGAAGGACTTCTGCTGGTCCCCACTCTGGTACATCTGTATGAACGGTTCATACTGCTTAGTCAGAGAGTTGATGCTTGTTTCCTGACTAAAAGGGTGACCAAGCTTGTACAGCTCTTCCATGTATCCCTCAATCTTGAGAACATGTAAACCAACCTTACTTCCTTCTTTTAGCCTGCACTTTCCAAGTTTTTCGAAGATCTTAACTCGTTCCTATCTAACCGGTTCTTGGAACTTTTCCTCAACCAGTTTTGTTAACTCATATGGACCTAGGAATTCAAAATCCTTATGGATGGTGGGGTTAATGGTCAACAGCATGAGGCTACGAGCCTCTTCGGACTCATCAATCAGGAAGTCATGGTTATCATGAAGCTGTTGTGTGATGCCATGTTTCGGTAGCCGGGAAAGTGGACACTCGATCAAATATGGCTTTCTTACATATCTCATAACCAGTTTCCACTAGCGAAGCCAATCTACGTAGTTCAATCCAGTCAGCTTATCCATATTTAAAAGGTACTTCCTGAAGCTCTCATGAATGGGTGTTGGAGGAGGAGAAGGAGAGTTGACACTGGCTTCAGACATCTATAAAATCAAATTTTATTAGTTTAATATTTGTCCTTTTTAAATAATTACCCAATTATTATTTGACAAGGTAAGGACCCAAAATGCCGCAACTATGGTGTGAAAAGGGATGTCGTAATCACAACATAATGGTCATTATGGTAGATATACTTTTATCAATTTCAGTCTTATAAAATTCCTAGATCTGTGAGATTCATTGACCGAAGTCAATGGCATGTTTAATCTCGGATTATGCTCTTCCATTTGTGATTGGGATGCCGAGGATCGCAAATAAGATGTGAATAACCATGCAAATCACTTGGTAACCTCAATGTCGTTTATCATCTCTATTGATGTGCCGGTTATCCACACACGCTCCATCAACAATGACAAATCAGGAGATACCCATCACTACCCTTTATGGGTCCTTATTACTGTGTCGGTTAACCACACACGCTCCACTAATGACCCGCAAAGTTCAATGTGCAATTTCATGGATTAGCATACTTTTCACATTTTCCTAAAGTAACTAGATTGGGATTTTGTTAAAGGTTCTAGTACATTTCCACTAATAGCATTATACTTTTAATGAGATTAGGTTTTTCCTATCAAATCCGTTCTGCTAACGACAGTCCACTGATCAAGGGAGCAGTGGGTAAGAGTGGACACCCATTCAACCGCCATTTTATAGGCAATTTCCTTATACCCCCCCCCCCCCTTATAGACCAGTTTTCTGAATGAGGCATACTAGCGATTTGACTAACTTAATATTATACATATAGGTATTAACTTTTAATAATAATATGTATAAGGTGTATTTTAAACATTTTAAAATATTTAGGTTTATCTTTTAAATTTTCCAAATTAAAAAAATTTTAATTAAAATTTAGATCAAACGTAAAGTGATTTAATGTTTGTCTTTTATTTAACAATTAATTAAATTAATTACATCACATAAGGATTAAAAAATTAAATCAATTAATTTAATACTATTCCTTGCCCACCAAGTTATATAAAATAAAGGCTAAGGGTTTCCATTTACTAAGTAATCACATTTACCAAAAATAGAAAAACCCTAAAGGAACCTCCTTATTTTCGTGAACTACAAGGGTGGAGGCTAGGGTTTCTAAAACCCTAGCCACAAGTCGACACCCTTGGGGCCAAGGGTTTAAATCCAATAAACCCTAATAACAGTTCTTCTATTACAGAAATTCAACAAAAAATAGATCTAAGCTCTGATACCACTGATAGGGAATAGGCAGACTATAAACTTAAATCTCTTAAATTCACATGCAACTTAATAAGGATCTATGTTTTCACTATTTAATCTATAACTAAGAACACAAGCTATAAATCAAAATTTTATTCTAAACACAATTTAGAATTTCGTACATTCAAAGCTTTGGAAGCAAGCACCACCAGTGTCGTGCCTCTAATGGCTCATACCCAGAGCCAAGCAAGTAAGAGACAAAAGAGAGAAAAAGGGAGAATCCTTAGAGATGTCGTGAATATGGGGTGGAGGAGGCCTCTATTTATAGCCCAAAACAGATAAGACATATGGCATATAACTGCCATATCTGAACTCTTGATATGATAACTCTTTTATCATACAAGTCAGTTCACTTATCATTACCATAAATAGTCAAAACTCCCATATATGTATATATATTTCGAAATTTATATATATATATATATATATATATATATATATATATATATATATATATATATATATATATATATATATATATATATATATATATATATATATATTATAAATTCAGCGTTACCACGACAATTATAAACAAACTAAAAACTAGAATATAGATGAAGAAAGAAAGAAAGCTTGAGAGCTTGGAGAGAGTAGAGAGAGTTTATATCACTTGTGAAAGAGTTGATATGAGATGCATTTTCTTCCTTACATTGATGGTCTATTTATACTACCAAGTCTACTATTCAAATATAGTTGTTTAATTGGTAAATGCAAAGTGATGACAAAGTGATGACATAATGTTGTCATTCACCAATTACTTGTAACACTCCCCCTTGAATGACATCATTCTACATCAGAGTTCAACTTTGAAGTACTGCCTCATTAAAAACCTTGCTAAAGAAAACCCAGTGGGAAAAAACTTTAGCGAAGGGAAAAAGAGTGCAGTGTCTAGTTTACTCCCCCTCATTTAGATATCGAATGACCATTATGTATTGTGTAGATGTCTCATTCCAATACCATGAACATGTTTTCTAAAGATCTTGGTAGGAAGTGCCTTTGTGAAAAGATCTGCTGCATTGTTGCTAGATTGAACATATTTTAGTTCAATCTGTTGATTCTTTATACGCTCTTGAGTGTATTCAAAAAACTTTGGAGGAATATGTTTTGTCCTGTCGCTTTTGATGTACCCTTCTTTCATTTGAGCGACACATGCTTCATTATCTTCATAGATTAAGGTTGGAGATTTATCTTTATCAATTCTACAAGAAGTCAGGATAAGTTGTGTCAACGATCTTAACCATGTACATTCTCTACTAGCTTCATTTAGAGCAATTACTTCTGCATGATTTGAAGATGTGGCGACGAGTGTTTGCTTTTGAGAACGCCAAGATATTGTAGTACCTCCATTCATGAATACATATCCAGTTTGAGATCTAGCTTTATGAGGATCAGACAAGTAACCTGCATCTGCATAACCAATCAAGCCTTCTTTTGAACTATTAGGAAAAAATATACCTAAATCAGTAGTTCCGCGAAGGTATCGTAATATGTGCTTGATTCCATTCCAGTGTCTTTTTGTTGGAGATGAACTAAATCTTGCTAATAGATTTACTGCAAAAGAAATGTCAGGTCTAGTACAATTAGTAAGATACATAAGAGCTCCAATTGCATTAAGATATGGTACTTCTGGACCAAGAATTTCTTCATTTTCCTCACAAGGGCGATATGGATCTTTGTCAATATTTAGTGATCTAACAATCATTGGAGAGCTTAAAGGTTTGGCTTTATCCATATTAAAACGTTTCAAGACCCTTTCTGTATAGTTCGATTGATGCACAAGTATCCCATTTGGCATATGCTCAATCTGTAAACCAAGACAATATTTGGTTTTCCCAAGGTCTTTCATTTCAAATTCTTTCTTTAAAAATTCAATCACTTCAAGGATTTCTTTATTCGTCCCAATAATGTTTAGATCATCAACATAGACGGCTATAATCACATATCCAGATGTTGTTTTCTTAATAAATACACACGGACAAATAGTATTGTTTTTATAGCCTTTGCTTATTAAGTAATCACTTAGACGATTGTACCACATACGTCCAGATTGCTTTAACCCATACAATGATCTTTGCAGTTTGATAGAATACATTTGTTTGGGTTTTGCACTTAATGCTTCTGGCATTTTAAATCCTTTGGGGATTTTCATATATATATCACTGTCAAGTGATCCATATAAGTAAGCAGTAACAACATCCATAAGATGCATATCTAAATTTTCAGAAACTGCTAGACTGATTAAATATCTGAAAGTGATTGCATCCATAACAGGAGAATATGTTTCTTCATAATCGATTCCCGGCCTTTGAGAAAAACCCTGAGCAACGAGCCTGGCTTTGTATCTCACAATTTCATTTTTCTCATTTCTTTTTCGTATAAAAATCCATCTGTTTCCCAATGGTTTCACAACTCCAGGTGTGAGTATAATAGGTCCAAAAACCTTTCTGTTATTGAGAGATGTTAATTCAGCTTGCATGGCCTCTTTCCATTTACCCCAATCCTGCCTATTTTGGCATTCAATGATAGATTGTGGTTCTGGATCCTCATTGATAATATTGCATGCAACTGAATAAGAAAATATTATATCTTCTAATTCATATTGGCTCCTTACTATTTTTATATGACCATAATTAATTTCAATCTCCTTATCATTTATTTCTTCAACTGAGGAAGTAATGTTATTTTGTGTTTCTTCATGAACACTTTCATTATGCTCAAACATATTTTCCATTCCTCTTCTTTTTCTAGGATTTGCATCCTTAGAACCAAATGGCCTTCCACGCTTAAGGCGTGCTTTGGATTCTTGAGTTACTTTTTTATCAGATTGTCTATCTGGGAGTTCAATTCGAGCTGGAGCGTTAACAGCAGGTATATATGATTTAGTAACTCTTTTTGTATCAGTAAATGCATCAGGTAATTGATTTGCAACTTCTTGCAAATGTATTATTTTTTGAACACCCATCTCACATTCTTGTGTACGGGGATCAAGATATGATAAAGAAGGTTCATACCATGAAACATTATTTTCTTGGGTTTTCATTTCTCCCCCAAGCGTTGGGAAAATTTCTTCATTGAAATGGCAATCAGCAAAACGTGCTGTAAACATATCACCTGTCAAAGGTTCAAGATATCTTATTATTGAATTTGTTTCAAAACCAACATATATTCCCAACCTCCTTTGAGGACCCATTTTTGTACGTTGTGGTGGAGCAATAGGAACATATACTGCACTTCCAAAAATTTTAAGGTGGGATATATCTGGTTCTTTTCCAGAAACAAGTTGAAGGGGAGAATGTGTATGATATGCACTTGGTCTCATACGAATCAGTGATGCAGCATGTAAAATTGCATGACCCCATATGGAAACAGGAAGTTTTGTTCTCATTATTAATGGTCTAGCTATTAATTGGAGACGTTTAATCAGTGATTCTGCTAAACCATTTTGAGTGTGTACATGTGCAACTGGATGCTCAACAGTGATTCCTATAGACATACAATAATCATTAAATACTTGAGACGTAAACTCACCTGCATTATCAAGTCTCACTTTATTGATGTTATAATCAGGAAAATGTGCTCTCAGTTTAATAATCTGAGTTAGGAATTTTGCGAATGCCATGTTACGAGTTGATAACAGGCAAACATGAGACCATCTAGTTGATGCATCAATTAAGACCATAAAGTATTTAAATGGTCCAGAAGGTGGATGAATTGGTCCACATATGTCTCCTTGAATTCTTTCTAGAAATCTAGGTGATTCCCTATCAACTTTCATTGGTGAAGGTCTTGTAATTAATTTCCCAAGGGAACAAGAAATACACGGGTTCTTATTACCTATTTGAGGGAACTTCTGGTCCTTCAATGGATGCCCAAATGTATTTTCAATTATTCGGTGCATCATTGTTAATCCTGGATGGCCCAGCCTGTCATGCCACAAACTAAATATTCTAGGATCACAAAATTTTTCTTTAACCACCAAATTTGACTCAACTATATTTATATATGTAAAATGTAAACCAGAATCAAATTGTGGTAATTTCTCCAATATATGGTTTTCATTTATTATAAACATATATTTCTTGTTTCCTATTGTTTTGGTGAATGTGTCATATCCGTTAAGATATATATCATTAAAACCCAATAAATTTCTATTTGACTTTGGGGAAAATAACGCATTACTGATTACAAACTTCGTACCATTAGGTAACATGAAACAAGCATTTCCTGCTCCTACAATCAAGTCTACAGGACCTGATATTGTATTTATGTGCCCTTTTACGGGTTTTAGTGTGGAAAAATATATCTTTGTTTTCAAGATGGTGTGTGTGGTACCACAATCAATTATTAAGAGTTCGCCAAGATTTCCTTGGTTTTCTGCTCCAGTTGAACTCATTTTGAACTTCATATAAGAAAAATAAATGATGAGTTATGAACACAATTTTAATAAAAGTGACTCAAAAAAACTTCATTAAGAAAGAAAAACATTACAATAAAAAATTAAAAACATGTTACAAAAGGAAACTAGTTTTCTAGGATGTCTAAATCATTGCAAAAGTCAAGAGTGTTTAGTTCAATGTTTCCTAGATCAACACCATCGATGAGGTTGACTTCTTTCCCCTTTTCTTTAATGGAATCTTGGTAATGTTTACAAAGATGGGGATCTGTACGACAGGTCCTTGACCAATGACCTGTGCTACCACATCTATAACAAGAACCTCCGGGGTTCTGTGATGTTCCGACATCATTTCTTTTTTCTTGTGGTTGGACATTATTTCCTTGTGGAGTGTGTTGATTATTGTTTCTTTGACCACGCCCATGGTTATAAGGATGACCGCGTCCACAACCCTGAGTATAACCGCGCCCAAAATTTTGGTTTTGGTTAAAATGGTCTCGACCGCGACCACGGCCTCGTCCACGACCACGACCACGACCACGTCCTCGTCCATATGAATTATTTCTTGGTTCATAAGTGATAGTAGCATTTGCTTCAGGAAGTGCTACTGAACCTGTTGGACGGGACTCGTTGTTCTTTATTAATAGTTCATTATTTTGTTCAGCAACAAGGAGAAGTGTATTAAGCTCAGAATATTTTTTGAGCTTTTGCATACGATATTGTTGTTGCAATGTCATATTCGATGCATGGAATGTGGAGAGAGTTTTCTCCAACATTGAAGCATCGGAAACATCTTCCCCACAAAATTTTAGTTGTGAACATATCCGAAATAATGCGGAATTATAGTCATGTACCTTTTTGAAGTCTTGAAACCTCAACGATAACCATTCAGCCCTAGCACTTGGAAGTATAACTTCCTTTTGGTGGTCAAATCTTTCTTTTAAGCTTTTCCAAAGAGTGCTAGGATCAGTGGTATTGAGGTATTCATACCTCAACATTTCATCGATATGTTTGCGAAGGAAAATTATTGCACGTGCTTTATCTTGCGACGTGCACTTATTTTTTTCTTTTATAGTTTCAGATAAATCCATGGACTCAAGATGCATCGTAACATCTATAGTCCAAGGCATGTAGTTCTTTCCGCTGACTTCAAGAGCGGTAAATTCAAGCTTTGCAATGTTTGACATATTGTAGTTCCTAAGAAAAAAAAAACTCATTAAATTTGTCGTTTAAAGGTGGGGATGGGTTTTACTATTTTTATTATAGTTACAAACATAATTAAATAGATGAATCTTCTCAAATTCCTTCTATTTTAAAATTTAAAATTTTATTTTTAATTGGTTGCGCATAAATAAACATTAGTATATATAAATAGATGTCAGAGCATGAATAATAGTTAGTATACATAAATAAATGTTATTGTGCGTAAATAAACATTAGTTTATATAAATAAGCATTAGTATACATAAATAAATGTTAGTATGCGTAAATAAATGTTAGTTTGCATAAATAAATGTTAGTTGCCGTAAATAAACGTTAGTTTGCATAAATAAACGTTAGTTGCCGTAAATAAACGTTAGTTTGCATAAATAAACGTTAGTATACATAAATAAATGCTAGTTGCATAAATAAAAATTAGTATGCGATAACAAAAGTTAGTTTGCAATAATAAATGTTAATAAAGCGTAAGTAAATTTAGAATAATAAATGAACTTCGTTAGTAGTCATAACGTCAAGGATAAATAAGAAAAAAAATTTGTTAGTAGTCATAACGTCAAGGATAAATAAGAAAAGAAATTTGTTAGTAGTCATAACTTCGAGAATAAAATGTTGTTTTTTTTCCGTTATCGTTGTTATTATTATTATTATTATTAATTAACATTCTAGTTTTGATGAAATTACATACCTTGATTAGATCGATGTGTCTTTTAATCGCCTTCGTTAGAGCCTCGTGCTGATAACGTGTTATAAATTCAGCGTTACCACTACAATTATGAACAAACTAAAAACTAGAATATAGATGAAGAAAGAAAGAAAGCTTGAGAGCTTGGAGAGAGTAGAGAGAGTTTATATCACTTGTGAAAGAGTTGATATGAGATGCATTTTCTTCCTTACATTGATGGTCTATTTATACTACCAAGTCTACTATTCAAATATAGTTGTTTAATTGGTAAATGCAAAGTGATGACAAAGTGATGACATAATGTTGTCATTCACCAATTACTTGTAACAATATATATATATATATATATATATATATATATATATATATATATATATATATATATATATATATATATATTTATATATATATATATATATATATATATATATATATATATATATATATATATATATATATATATATATATATATATATATATAATTTCGTCCAATATATATTAATATATATCCATTGCTCAACTATTGAACAATTATAATTCAACCCTTACTCTTTTAATTAATCCAATTAATCACAAAATTAATTCTAATCAATTTCTGATTAATCATTAATTAAATATTATGATTTCTAATTAATATATTATTCTCATAATATATTAACAAATCAAATATTCCTATTTCTGATTAATATATTATCCCCATAATATATTAATCTATTTCTCTCTCTACAAGCCATCTTGTCATATACTAGGTTTTGAGGGCAACCCAAAAGGACTGTGCTGCCATCAATTAAGTATATTTCTAAATTATAGTTATAGCTTAGACACCTAATCCAACAAAAAAATCATAGATTTTGCATTAAATAGAGGTATGGGTCTTGGTGCACACTAGTGAGTATAAAAGAGAGTTAAATTCAAAGTTTGCATCTAGTTTTCTCTTCTTTTTCTTGCCAAAGTCGTAGCTTCTTTCTCTCCCTCTACTCTCTCTTTTTGTGAAGTTTGTTCCAAGTTTGAGAGTGTAATGCTTCACCTTTAGTGCTTAATATTTTTAAGTACTTAAAGGCTTAAGAAGTTATTTATACAAGAAGGAACTAACATTCTAAGTGCCTTTACCTTGGTGGTGGATACTTGTAAAGAAATCAAGCTTCTTGATTTTTTCCATCTACTTCAACACCCCAATACTAAGAGGGTTCAAAGGCTACAAATGTTATCTTTTTAAAACATAATATGTATGTTTTAAATATCATTCTTACCCATGTAAATGGATCCATGGTGGTTTTGTTTAAAATGGTTTAAAATAAACTAGTTATTTTAAATAAGGCTTTCGTTGCCTTTTTACATAAAATGCTGTAATTTATTTATCAAAAACCCATCAGTGGTATTATAGCTATCTTTTATATGTAATAATGATTTTTTATTTTTGATAATATTTGGTTTTTGGAAAACAATGATGGATTTCTTTTGACTAATAAATATCCATATTTGTTTTCTTTGGCAACTTGTTGCTATAAAATTGTTTTTTATATATAACCATTTTCATGCATATTGGTTATATAAAAGTTGCATTAGAAAAAAAGAGTATTGTTTAGATTTCATATGATGAGATTGTGTAACAAGCCATTAGGACTCTTGTGGTTTCCATTTATTTATTTATATGATGATGTAATAGATAAATAGATATTATTTCATTTTGTATGTAATAGATTAGTTTAGACTAGTTTCTTTACAATTACAAAATGTAACAAGATGTAGCTTATGAAGATTTATTCAAGACATAGTGTTTTGAAGACCCTTGAAGTATCCTCATTAAGACCTTTAGGAAATGACTTCATAATTGTTTTGATGGCTCATAACAATTGTTGCTAGAAAATGGCTTTGTTTATACATTGTGTGATGCATGCTTGTGATGTTTATTTTTGTTTGTTATATAATGTTGTATGTTTGAAAATATATTTTTCCTACGAAAGAACATATTAACAAAAATAACATCAAGTTTGGAGTTTGGAATTTTAATTAATATAGTTTGTACATGAGATGTGTAAAATTGGAGTTTTATTAAAAGGAGTTTTAATTTTTGAAACTCTTCAAATAGCCAAACTTTTAAATATTTAAAAAGGTTTTAAATTGTTTTAAACTAAATCTGAACTCCATAACTTTATAATAAAAGGAAGTTTTACTAAAAAGTTAAAATTTCGGTAATTCCCACCATTGTAACGACAAACTTAATATTGTATATTAAATTTAACAAACTCGAATTTGAGATATTGATTTAATTTTATACATTTGGAACCTTTAAAAATGTACCATGAAATATTTATGCATGAAATATTCATGATACAAAACATTTTAAAATTCTAGAATAATAAAACGTTGAAAACCCCTTATTCAGAAAAACTTCAGATCTATGTAATCCACTTTAAAAATCACTTGTGTATCATTGTAAAATACTTATAGATTCTTGGGTCAACTTGTCTATTTGCATTGTCCCTTGATGGCCAAGGTGTTTTATGTTTGCTAATGGGATAAATGTCACCTAACCCGTTTGCAAAGTATAATTCACAAGATTTTTAAGTTTGGATGATTTGATCAAGAATCTTATGTGATAAAGGTCACCAAAGCATGAGAGACTTGAGGCATAAATGAGATTAACATGCCATTAAACAAAATATGTTTTTGGATCCCATAAAATTCTAAGAATAACATATGAGATTAATTGGTTATCGTAACCTACCGATCAACATAATCACTTCTGTTGTGGTTCACCGCCTCAAATGATTATGTGTGAAGTGGATCTTATCTTTTAAATCTTAATTTAAAGGGTAATTAATATTAAACAGAAATTATATCAAAGATATTGAAATGAATCTTATTATTTTGTATATGACCACCCCGTCTGTTACTACCTCTTTTCTCACTATTCGATCCATCCTCGAAAAGGAAAAATTGATCGTTCCCAACTTCATTGATTGGTTTAGGAAACTGAGGATTGTCCTCAAGCTTGAAAAAAGGACAATATCTTTGAAGTGCCTATCCCGGATGAACCTCCCGCCAATGTCTCTAAACAAGTAAAAGACGCTCGAACGAAACATGTAAATGATTTACTCGAGGTGGCTTGCATCATGCTTGCCACTATGTCTGTTGAGCTTCATAAAACCTTTGAGTTTCATGAAGCTCTTGATATGATCAACCAACTGAAAGTGATGTTTCAGGTTCAGGCTAACAAATGAAGGTTTGAGACCTTCAATGCTTTTATTGGCTGCAAAATGGCCGAGACTTATTCTGTAAGTGCTTATGTGCTTAAAATGAAAGAATACACTGAGCAGCTTACCTACCTCGGTTTCCCTTTTGGTAATGAGTTAGCAATGGATGTGATCCTTGCCTCTTTTCCAAAATCATTCAATAAATTCGTATTGTAATTTACTATGAATTATTGGGAAAGGAGTATCAATGATCTTTAATTGATGCTCAAATATGCCAAGGGAAATATCAAGAAGTTGAGGAATCAAGTGTTGATGATCCGCAAGGGTCATGTCTCCAAGAAGAAAATTGGTAATGTTACCGGGAAGGGAAAAGGCAAGGTCCTTAAGAAAGATAAAGGAAATTGTAAATGGAAGCCTCATTCCACCAACCTTTATCCAAAGCCTAAGCCTACTACCGACTCTGATTGCTTTCAGTACAACGACAACAGACATTGGAAGCACAATTGGGCCAAATATCTTGAGGAAGTTAAGAGTAACAAGACCGATAGCATCGGTACCTCAGTTATATATGTAATTCAATTATATGCATTCTCTACCAACTCTTGGGTATTCGATACCGAAAGTGGTACTAAAATCTACAATGATTTGCAGAGACTAAGAAATGTTAAAGAACTACGAGATGATGATTTGGAATTGCATGTAGCAAACGACTATCGTGTAGCCGTCAAGGCCATAGGCCAATATCATCTCCTACTTCCAAATGGGCTTTATCTTGTATTAAACAATTGTTGTTATGTACCTAGTATAACTAGGAATATTATCTCTATATTCTGTTTGTATGAACAAGGATATCGTTATGAATTTGACTTTCATTCTAGAAAAATATTCGTGTTTATAGATAATATTCATAACGATATCCTTGTTCATACAAACAGAATGTAGAGATAATATTCCTAGTTATACTAGCTACATAACAACAGTTGTTTAATACAAGATAAAACCCATTTGGAAGTTGGAGATGATATTGGCCTATGGCCTTGACGACTACATTGTAGCCGTTTCGTACATGCAAATCCAAATTGCCATTTTATAGTTCTTTAACATTTCTTAGTCTCTGAAAATCATTGCAGATGTTAGTATAACTTCCAGTATCGAATACCCAAGAGTTGGTACAGAATGCATATAATTCAATTACATATATACCTAAGGTAAGGATCTTATCGACCTTATTACTATTAACTTCCTCAAGATATTTGGGACAATTGCGCTTCAAATGTCTCTTCTTGTTGCAGTGAAAGCAATCAGAGTCGGTAGTAGGCTTAGGCTTTGGAGAAGGGTTGGTGGAACGAGGCTTCCATTTACCCTTTCCTTTGTCCTTCTTAAGGACCATGCGTTTTCCTTTCCAGGTAACATTACCGATTTTCTTCTTGGAGACATGGCCCTCGCGGATCATCAACACTTGATTCCCCGACTTCTTGATATTTCCCTCAGCGTTTTTGAGCACCGAGTAGAGCTCATTGATGCTCCTTTCCCAATCATTCGTAGTAAAGTTCAACACTTATTAATTGAATGATTTTAGCAAAAAGGCAAGGATCACATCCGTTGCTAACTCATTACCAAAAGGGAAACCGAGGTGGGTAAGCTGCTCAGTGTATGCTTTCTCTTTAAGCACATGAGCACTTACAAAGAACCCTCAGCTATTTTGCAGCCAATAAAAGCATTCAAGGTCTCAAAGCTTTATTTCTTAGTCTGAACCGGAAACATCACTTTCAGTTGCTTGATCATATCCAGCGCTTCATGAAACTCAAAGGTTTTCTGAAGCTCAGGAGACATAGTGGCAAGCATGATGCAAGCCACCTCGAACGAATCATTTACATGTTTCGTTCGAGCGTCTTTTACTTGTTTAGAGGCATTTGCAGGAGGTTTATCAGGGATAGGCACATCAAGGACATTTTCCTTTTTTTCAAGCTTGAGGACAATCCTTAGTTTCCTAAACCAATCAATGAAGTTGGGTCCGGTCAATTTTTCCTTTTCGAGGATGGATCGAATAATGATAAAAGAGGTGGTAACAGACGGGGTGGTCATCTACAAAATAATAAGATTCATTTGGATATCTTCGATATAATTTTCTTTTAATATTAATTACCCTTTAAATTTAGATTGAAAAGCTAAGATCCATGTCACACATAATCATTTGAGGCGGTGACCCACAGCACAAGTGATTATGTTTATCGATAGGTTACAATAACCAATTACATCTCATATATTACTCTTAGAATTTTATGGGATCCAAAAACATATTTTCTTTAATGGCATGTTAATCTCATCTATGCCTAAAGTCTCTCATGCTTAGGTGACCTTTATCACATAAGATTCTTGATCAAATCATCCAAACTTATCTTGTGAATTATACTTTACTAACGGTTAGGTGACATTTATCCCATTAGCAAACATAAAACAACTTGGCCATCAAGGGACAATGCAAATAGACAAGGTAACCCAAGAAACTATAAGCATTTCACAATGATAAACAAGTGATTTTTAAAGTGGATTGCATAGATCTGAAGTTTTTCCGAATAGGGGCTTTTTAACGTTTTATTATTCTAGCATTTTAAAATGTTTCGTATCATGAATATTTCATGCATAAAATATTCCATGGTACATTTTTCAAGTTTCCAAATGTATAAAATTAAATAAATATCTCATATTCGATTTAGTTTGTTAAATTTAATATCCAATATTATGTTTGTCATTAAAACGGTAGGAACCGATTTATAACTTTTAAATAAAACTTATTTTTATTATAAAGTTATGGAGTTTAGATTTAGTTAAAACCATTTTTAAACCTTTTAACTATTTAAAAGTTTGGCTATCTGAAGAGTTACAAAAATTAAAATTCTTTTTAATAAAAACTCAAATTTTACACATCTCATGTTGTGACAACTGTCAATTTGGTCAACGAAAGTCAACTCAAGTCAAACGAAGCGTACGTTAGGTCCGTATGTTGAAATGTAGATTTCATAACCTTTACGATGTATTAGTGGATATTATAATACTACGTACGCTAATTCAAATTGTTAGTACTGAAATCGGATCGTTGACCAACTCGTTGTTTGACATGTTTGCTAGTAATATCTTTGTTTTGATGGAATGAAAACAAGTAGTTTGTATGAATGTTTAAGTGTTAAACAATTATTATGTTTTGAATGTTTTAATCATATGTTCTGAATGCGTTTTATAAGTACACTTATGGTTCTGGATTTCTCGTATAAATGATCATTACTTATATGTCCGAAATCCAGACTTGGATTTCGGAACTCCAACTAAGTCCAAATTAATCCAGCAAACCAAGTTCAGAAGATACAATGCTCGAAAGACACAACTCAGAAGACCACATTCAGAACTAACTCAGAAGACCACTCAAAGTCAGTGAGACAAAGCTCCTAAGTACACTCTGATTCAAGAATGCCAGGACTCCGAAATCCACTCAGGATTTCGGATAAACAATACAAACAAGTTTTAGGAACTTCCTTCATAAACATTCAACATAGAAGACTGAAGATCTGAAGACTATCTTGAATATAAGACAAGGGATAAGCACATCAACTTATAGGATATGATTAGACTAGATCAGGCATGGCCTTTTAGGAGCATGTCCGTTGTACTTAGTGTATTATTTTATCATAGCTAAAGCCACCCTAGTCTGACATTGTATTATTATATTAGAATTATCCATGTTGTCTGACTGAAGAGAGACGTGTTGTCTACTCTTCAGTCCATAGGTTAATATCCGAAGGTCTTCCCTTAGTCTATAAAAGGGAGACCAAGTCCATCTTCAGTCCTCATGAGTTTGAGAGACAATTTGTAACACTTTAACAAATATCAATACACTCTCTCATTCCATCAATTCCCTCTCTCTTGTCTGCATTTTCTCTTGTCTTTACATTTCCAATATCACAATATTCACTTCATTATGTTTCTTATTATCAATTGTTTATGCACTTTATTTATTGTTGAGCTATCGATATTTTCTAAGTAATCTTTATATTCTTTAAATCAACTCAAGTCTTCGGGCTTGTCCACTTCTGAAACTTTCCAATTTCGGAATTTTACTTTCCGCATCTTACTTAGAATATTTGGCGACAACAATTGGTATCAGAGCCTGAATAGCTGTCTATAAGGTTCTAAGTGAGAAGTTTGCTATAAGCCCTGGCTAAAGCAACAACCTTAGAATCCTCTGTGGACCTTGCATGGTATTATACCTCAAAATCTTCAAAATCGTTTCCTGTGTTTCAAGCAGTTCAAAACTTTTTCCAAAAATACAGATGAATTATTCATTGAATGTTGCAAACAGTGTCGAAAGCTCTAACCAAGCCCCTATACTTAGTCCTACTGAGTATAATGGTTGTGCATCTAGAATGCGAAACTATCTCAAAACAAAGGGAAAGAATATCTGGCGTTCCGTTGAGGAGGGACCACATGTCCCAAATTACACTCCCAGACCAGACACTGCTGAAGAAGCACTGGGAGGTGTTCCTCAGCTAAGACTGACTCCTCTAGACATTGAGAAAATAGACAACGACCAAATTCCATTTACTGAAATTCAATGTGGCATTCCTCCAGAACTATTTGATCTTATACAAAACTGCACGACAGCCCGACAAATTTGGGTTCTCCTGCAAAATATGTTCTTAGGAACGGAGGAAGCAAAAGATAAAAAACTGGTGTCAAGTCTTTCTGAGTACAATCACTTTACAACTTTTGCTGGAGAAACATTAAGACAAGCATTTACTCGCTTCTCCATAATTGTCACAAGACTCTTGAGTTCAGGAGCAGAAAGGTCCAATCAGGAGATCAATCTTCGATTTCTTGAAGGACTCGGAAAGGACTGGATGCTTGTCAAAATGATTCTTCAAGACTCAGGAAAACTAAAAACCTACAACATGTATTGACTTTATAATAATCTTGTAGGACATGAACATGATATTAAGGGAACTCAGCAACAACTACAACTTGGAGGACCCTTGGCGTTAGTGGCAGAACACAATCATCAGATGATGGGCAACACTCCTCAACAACTCGTACAGTACCAACAAGCAACTCAGCAACCAATCTACATGACGACTG
This sequence comes from Cichorium intybus, assembly GCA_023525715.1. Classification (NCBI taxonomy): domain Eukaryota; kingdom Viridiplantae; phylum Streptophyta; class Magnoliopsida; order Asterales; family Asteraceae; genus Cichorium; species Cichorium intybus. Next base: position 83,435,936 of record CM042014.1, on the reverse strand, counting down.
CAAACAATCAGAATGCCTCGGTATCTCAGATCGCACCAAGTCAGAACTCCTAACAACAAACTCCAATCCCTTCTTACCACCCTTCACAACCACAAATTTCTTACCCTTCCTACTATCAAGCTCTGATAGTACAATACCAACCACCTCCAACTTCTCAACAATCCATTCAATCTAAAACTCCAACCCTTGCTCTTCCTGCTCCAGTTCAAACCTCTGAATCATGTTATTCTGAATATGACGAAGCTGAAGAGGCTGCTTACCAACACGAAATTGCCATAATTAGTCAGAAATTTAACGAAATTCCATCCTACTCTAGTCCAAAGGAGAATTTCCATCCCTCTAACAAAAATGCAGGACATCAATCAAAATAAAACTATCAGAAAGGACACCATCAGTCAGGACAAAATCGATACTATCCGAAATCTGAAGAGCAGCATCAGGAGAAACCAAAAGAAGTACCAACTGTCAGCACCAATCAAGTTCACACTCCTGAAAAGAACGAATCGGAAGTAATCAAGTGTCACAGTTGCGAAGGACTCTGGCACTATGCCACAGACTGTAGAGCTCGTAGAAACTATCCGAAAGAAAAGGAAGAAGAGAAAGTCAAGGCCTTTGTTGCATCTGGAAATGTTGAAATCTGGTCTTCTGGGGATGAAGACGAACACTTTGAGAATAAGCGAAAAAGTGGAAAAGGCTTTGGGGAATGCATGATGGTGCATGCAATTCCAAAAACCCTAATCCCAGGGTTAGGAAGCTTCAAGCATGTTAAAAGACAGTGCTGAATCCTCATCCTCCTCCATGCCAAAGAATTATGCCTTTATGGTCAACCACAAAACTGGCAAACGAGTAAGCATCATAGAACAGGTACGTAACATGCTTCACTCACATCATATTTACTCTAATGATCTAGAACCTGCTCTAGAAAAAATATCTAATACATGTGCAGATGCCTTAGCTGCTTATCAGCGGGTTCTGGAGGAAAGGGATGACGGATATGACGAAGTGTTAAAGTTGAAAAATAGGCTAGAGGATAGAAAACTATTTTGTGATAAGCTTACCACTGATTTGAAAATCGAACAGACTTCTAGGACTTTGTTAGAAAATTCAAATCAGCTTTTGACATCGCAAAGGGATTTAGCCCGAAGTGATAATGTAAGGCTCAACAAATTATTGGATCAGTTGTATCATGCGACTGAAATTTTCAAATCACCTGCTAATACCAACTCTTCGGAAAACACTTTTAATTGGGGTTGGGCAAGAAAAACGACAAATAAAAACTACCCCATTTACAACAAACAAAACCCTTTCTTTCAATATCTATAAAATGAATATGATGATAAACACGATGAGGACACAACTAAGAATTTATCAGAAACTCCTATTAATGAATCAGAAAGTGCCATTTCTGAATCAAAGAACGGAGTTAGAATCCCTTTCTCATATTTTTCGGAAGCGGACACTGCAGAAAGCAGCAAATTGTCCATAACATCGGTCCCATTCATGCCTAAACACATGACCCCGGTCCCAAATGATCCATCGACAAGCTCTCAACAACATACATTCTTCGAAAAACTACAAAGTAACCGTGTTACTGAAGAATTCAACCCTTGTCATAATGACTCGACAGAATCAAAAGAAGAAAATGTTGATGAAGAAATCGAAATGGAGAAACGTCCAAATAGTATCATCATTAAAAACGATTTTAACAAAATCACAATAGGAATCCTAATGTTGTTAACACATCTAATACGACTTCTGAACCATCCTGTTCTGGTACTAAGTCTTATGTTGATGTATTACAACTCAATCTTTCAAACAACTCACATTCAAACAAAATCTTGGTTGAAAAACTTAAAGTTAATCATGAAGAGTCAGAATCTTTAAATGATTCTTTATCTGAATCTTCTCCAAGAGAGACTTTTAAAAAGGGAAAAGGACAAAATTTAACCAAAAATGGGGTAAAACCAAACCTAAGCCGAACAGATCTCCGATCACCTCGATCTCAAGCAAGGTTTGAGCAAAGAAATTGTATCTACACTCTGAGAAAACCAAAAGCCAAGTCAACTTTCATCACTCCAAGTCATACTCGAAAACCTGCTCCTTCAACATCACGAAAGTACATCCAGGATTACTTCCGACTCCAAACATCAAACCTATTCAGTATCATCAAAATGTCAACAACTTAAATTACGACCCAGAATTTCCAAAAATAACAAAAAAGTAATACTTGTTATGAGAAGCAACAAGCTAAATCATAAGAATATCGAAACCAGAAATCAAATCCGATCATTCTCAAATAGCTCCGAAAATCTTGAGACGACAACAAAGTAATACTTGTTGTCGCTGTTGCAATCATGCTACAAAAATACCTTTTGTTACCAAAACAAAAACTTTCAATCATCAAACAAAAAATGTCTTTCAGAAACCTGCAAAAAGATTTGTTCAAAAATGGGTTGTAAAATCATCCATTTCTGAACCAAAATCTATTTTTGAAACTGAAACTTCTAACAAATAAACAGTCAAAAACAAATCTTCCATGTCTGGAAAAACAAATGGGTCCAAACAAGTTTGGGTTCCCAAACTAACTATCTAATTTTCAGGCATTTAGTGCGGAAGAGCAGGACGACGAATGGCTTATTGACAGCGCCTGCTCAATGCACATGACCGGAAGATTGGAGTTTCTGAGAGACTGCCGAGAAGTTAATTTTGGAGGATACGTTACATACAGAAACGATGCAAACGACATTATCAAATGATACGGTGTACTAACAAATGGAAACTTTACCATTCAGAAAGTTGCCTACGTTCTCGGACTCAAACATAATCTTGTGAGCGTAGGACAACTGATCAGTACTGGTCTTCGAGTGGAATTTGATAATGAAAATTCAGTTATATTATGACTGGTACCAGAGACACAGATGCCTAGTAAAATCTCCAATACAACTCAACATGTTCCCTTTAGATATCTCCATGTTCTTCAGAAAGCCTAGGATATGCCTGCTATCAAAAGCTCATTCCGAAGTTAGCTGGCTCTGGCATCGGAAACAAGCACACCTCAACTTCCGATACATGAATTAGCTAGTAACCGGAGAAATGATCAGACGGATGCCACTTCTGAAGTTTGACAATGAAAGCATATGTGCTGCATGTGCACTAGGCAAGCAGAAGAAGAAACCTCACAAGTCAATCACATAATCGAGCATTACTCATCCTTTAGAACTTCTTCACATAGACCTCTGTGGTCCATCAACAGTTGCTAGTCTAAATCATAAGAAATATATCCTGGTTATTGTGGAAGATTACTCTCGCTTTACCTGGGTATTCTTCTTAAGATTAAAATCAGATACTTTCTTAGAGCTCTGAAATTTCATTACATCAGTGGAGCTCAAGGTACAACTACCCGTGAGAAGAATCCGAAGTGATAATGGTACTGAGTTCAACAATGGACAAATCAAAGAATTTCTAGCCTTTCTCAGCACCGTATACACCTCAACAAAATGGCGTAGTAGAAAGAAGAAACAGAACGTTAGTGGAAGCTGCTCGATCAATGCTGAATTTGCTAACCTACCTTTAACCTTCTGGGCAGAAGCCATCACAACAGCATGCTTTGTTCAGAATTGATCCATCATCAACAAACGACTTCAGATGACAACTTATGAAATCTTAAACGGGAGAAAACCCAATGTTAAAATTTTCCACATTTTTGGCTGTAGATGCTTCATAAAAAATAACAAAGATCACTTGGGCAAATTTGTACCTAAAAGTGACGAAGCAATTTTCATGGGATATTCACTTAAATCTATTGCTTACCGTGTTCTAAACAGGAGAACCCGAGTTATTGAATAAAGCTTTGACATAGAATTTGATGATTAATATCACTAGAGAAAGAAAAATCTAGGCATTCTATATGTAATGGAAAATGATGTCCTAGTAGGACATCGACCCATTCATACAGTCGAAATAGATTATGATCTCCTCTTTGATCCTCCTGAAATTGCAACAAATGTTGAAGTCATTCACTCTCCTGAAGCAATTCAGCAAATCATTTCAGCCTCAGGACCTTCCAACTCCTCTGAACCCATAACTCCAAACGATCAGGTTAGATCTCCAACTAATATTTCTACAGTTGAGGGGGAGTCTTCGTCCCCTCCTCAAATCCCACAGGTTCAGAGGGAACCTTCGCTCCCAGCACATGCTGAGGGGGAGCTCATACTCCCCACTCACGTTGATTGAATACGTCAGTCCGAGGGGGACCATCAACATTCTGAAGATGCTCAGTCAGGCGATGCTCTAATCAAATCTTCGGAAGATGCATCTAAAGATGCACTAATTTTCACATTCAAAGCCAATGAAAATACTTCCGCTGAAGAATCACATATTCAAGATATATCTCCTGAAAGTCCCGACCCTATTCAAGAGATACCTCTTCCTGTCTCTGATCCAGGTCTACTTCTGAGATTGCACAAATGGACTCGGAACCATCCTCCGAATCAAATTATCAGAAGCCTCTCGAGCGGAGTTCAAACAAGATCCAAGAAGTCAATCCAGGATGAATGTCAATTTGCCGCCTATATCAACAAATTTGAGCCAAAAACAGTCTTCGATGCTCTAGATGATGACGATTAGATCAAAGCCACACAAGAAGAATTAGAAGAATTCAAAAGAAACAAAGTATGGGATCTTGTACCATGACCATCTAATCACAAGGTCATTGGCACAAGATGGGTCTTTAGAAACAAGCTAGACGACATGGACACTGTAATTCGAAATAATGCAAGATTAGTGGCAAAAGGATACAGTCAAATCGAAGGACTCGACTATGACAAAACGTATGCACCCGTTGCAAGACTAGAAGCAATCATAATTTTCCTAGCCTATGCCGCTCACAAAAATATCATTGTCCATCAGATGGACGTGAAGAGTGCATTTTTACAAGGTAATCTTCAGGAAGTTGTCTATCTTCAGCAACCTCCAGGTTTTGAAGACTTGTCTCACCCCAACCATGTGTATCGTTTAAATAAGGCTGTGTATGGTTTAAAACAATCTCCGAGAGCTTGGTATGAAACCTTGTCAAAATTTCTAGTATCCTCAGGATATAGAAGAGGAACTATTGATCCAACATTTTTTGTACGAGCACATCAGAAACATATAATGATTGTACAAGTTTACGTAGATGACATTATTTTTGGGTCAACCAGTCAAAATATGGTTGATGATTTTGCAAAAGTTATGACTGACAAATTTCACATGAGTATGAACATGGAAATCAATTTCTTTTTAGGTCTTCAGATCAAACAAACAAGCAGAGGAATTATCATTCATCAAGAAAAATATACAAATGAACTACTGACGAAATTTTCTCTTGAAAATTGTTCTACTGCAAAGGTTCTGATATCCACAAACCATAAAATATTGGCAGACCTAGAAGGCGAACCAGTAGATCACAAGTTGTATCAAGGGATGATTGGTTCACTTTTATACTTAACAGCAAGCAGACCTGACATCATGTTCTCAACATGCATTTGTGCAAGATATCAAGCAGCTCAGAAACTGTCACATCTGACTGCTGTAAAACAAATCTTCCGATATCTTAAAGGTACAATGGCAATGGGTTTATGGTATCCAGTCGGAGACAATTTTAAACTTCAAGCATTTACCGATTCGGACCATGCTGGATGTAAATTGGATCGGAAAAGCACATCCGGAGGCTGTCAATTTCTGGGTGGAAGGCTAGTAAGCTGGTCTTCAGAGAAGCAAAACTGCGTTGCTTTATCCTCAGCAGAAGCATAATATGTGGCTGCCTCTACATGTTGTTCACAAGTTCTTTGGATGAAGACTAAAATTCTAGATTATGGTTACCGATTCCTTCAAGTCCCAATTTACTGTGACTCCAAGAGTGCCATAGCCATTTCTCATAATCCCATTCAGCACTCCATGAAGAAACACATCGACCTTAGGTATCACTTCATCAAAGATCAAATCTTACAAGGTAACATCAAACTTTACTTCATCCCAACTGAAGAACATGTAGCTGATGTCTTCACTATGGCTTTAGACTCCACAAAATTTAATAATTTCCTGGATAAATTGGGGAAGTTGAACCCTGACTCAGATCTCTTCAGAGAGTGATACTCAACTTCTGAATATCATCTACTCCGAAAATTCTGTTCTCTCGAAACAACTTCCTAACTTTTCCTTCAGAACCTGGTCTCCGATTAGAATCCTGCTAATCCAACAATAAACTCTGACATCCTCATCATAACTTCTGTACATATTCAGAATGTCCCCTCTTCCTCAAAAATCATCTACATTAGTATTTTTCCTATTAATAACAATTTTCATCTTATCATTCTCCTTTTATCTCTTATAACAAAAATTGAACATTCACAAAAGGTAACATGCAACCACATTTCATTATGTTAAAAGGTGAGTACATAACCAAGGTTCATTAAGCCATAGTCATTACATTAAAGAAAACTCAAAATTCTACGACTTACTACCCTAAAAACATTAAAAATTAAAAAGATACGAAATACATCACCCTTACATCCTAACACTTGTGGTATTGCCACTTTGGTGGATCACCATGGGAGAAGGTTTGAGTGATTCGTAGAGACAAGTCACACACACGCAATGGTGTGCCACTCCCCAACAAAGACACATTATACAAATCATCCTCAATCACCTCTTCAACCACTCCATTCCACCAACCTTGGCGATCCCACACATCGACATAGTCACCCACCTTGTACTCTACCAACACCATCGGTGGAATAGGACGAAGGACTCCATACTTCACCCTAACCACCATCATTTCACAAGTGGTATTATCTGGGAGACAGCGGAGCCTGACCTCGCATCTTCGCTTTCATGTCTTGGTTATTACTCCTTCATAAAATCCCCCTGAAAAATCTCCCTTTAAAAGCTTGACTTCAACTTCATCTTGACAGTTAAAGAAGTAATGAGCCATGGTGTGTAAATATGTTCTTGGTACAAATTCTGAACGTTAGCCAACCACCCTTTTATAAGCTAACTGCGTGCCTGTTGATATTCTCTAGATCAATTCCTTAGAGGTCATAATGACCCTAGTGGACAGTTAATGCACTTGTCACATCAGCATCGTGGCCAAGGCTGTTGATTAGACGGTTCGGCGCCTCCGACGGCGTAATCGATAACCTCTCTTGAATCAATGCAGATTTTCCTTTCTTCTAGAACTGACACATTCACACCTAATCCTAACTTACTTCTTCTCTCTATTCTAGATACGACAAATTTTATAGTTTTCTTTTTGATATTCCATACTTCTGAACCTTTCTATCTCAAAAGTCTTCTTACCAACTCACGATATTCTGATTTTTTTTCTTTTCTAGAAATCCACTCTGAATCTTAACTTCTGAATAATCACTTTTCTCACATTCAAAAAGGTTTTCAACAAACATAAACATAACAACATGCTTTCATTAATCTAAACCCAAAAATTACAAAATCAAATGAAAGCAACAACAACAACACTTAAACACAAACACAAACACACACATAACATCTCAAAGTAGATACATGTTTTCCCCAGAAGATTAGCAAACCTCATCAACCATCAGAGCTTATAATACTACCACATCAGAGTCTCCCCAAGATGATACCTCTGATGAATCCTCAGTTCCGACTCATCAACAAACAATCGTGTTCCATCCACCAAGATCACATGGAACTGATTAAACGGCGTTTTCCTTGCGATTGCAGCCGGCCACCACCCACGACGATACCATACCTCCACAAAGTCGAACTTTTTAAACTCCACCAACACCTTAGGAGGAACAGGTTGCATATATGAAAAATGTACATAGACATTCAAAGGACCACCAGTAGCTCCATCAGTTAGGGTCATCATCTTCACCTCATAGCGATGATTACACACTGATTTGATTACCCCTCCATACACTGCTCCTGCAAACTCTCCATCCTGCATTCTCACTTCTACTTTCTCATTGCGATTGAAAGGACGTCTAGCTGCCATCTTAATCTTCCAAAACTTTGAGTGATTTCTTTGTTTAAGAGAAACCCCCTTTTTATAGGCAAACAAATCATTGCTCACTCTTCACCATTTCACGACACCTCATTACTTCGAGATTAACAACATAGAGATAAGATGCATGATTTGACAGTTTAGCCCAATCAGTCGGCGTCATTATTACCTCTGCAGTAATATATGACACTAACCAGCAGAAATGACAACTCTTACGTTATCCATCAAGCTGACACGTTCGATTATATTATATTGCCTCTGAATCCCCCCTCTCGGAATTCTAATTATCAGAATGCTTATTCCAACTTTCTTTCTGAACTTCAGCATTCAGAAACGTTGATGCGATTTCAGAAAACTGAATCCCCCCTCTGAGTCAGTATTCTTGATTCGGAACTTGTTTCGGAACCTCTCACATTCTGAATCAGGTTTCCTGCGTATCACATCTCTGATTGTCTTTGCCTCTGACTATATCAACTCATCATCCTTTTACAACTTCTGATTAACCTCGATTGAATTCGATGTTCTGATTCTCAACTCTGCTTCTGAGTACTCTTACTTAGAATCAAATTCTTCAAATCCTTAATATTGCTGAATCTAAGATTTCGGATCATCGCTCCTCAGAACCAAGGTATTCATACAAATCGTACCATCGACACTTCAGCATGACAAATTTAATGATAGAATTAAAATTAAATACAATATACATTTAATATCCAATAATTAAAAACCATTCAATCAACATTTCTCCAATGGATATTCTCTCTGTCACACATGTCCGTCCTTTAGTGGACCATCACTTTTCATCATTACATAGCATTAAATGCCAAGCACACACTTTTCTGACACAACTATTCACATGTCCCCTCATTCTCTTATCCGACGGTTCTTTATACATTTTCAAAATTATTATAACCGTTCCCCCTTATTCATCTTCCACAACGCCTTCTATTCCTTACAAAGTCCCCCTTTATTCTCATCACTCTCTCTCTCTCGCCGCCATCTGCAATCTCGCAACCCTAGAAATCTCGAACTTCCATTTTTCTTCTTCTCCCTCGCAATCTTCATACAGTAACTTTTTAATGGCTTCATAATCAAAAAGCGGCGGACCTGACAACGACAGTGCTCTAGTTGCCATCACCAATGTCTACCTCTCAAGAAATATCACCATCTACAAGGAACATCTACGAGTGCTCATTCACATCTTGTCCAGACATCAACTGGCTAGGGCCTTCTTTGATCCACCCCCTACAATTCCAGTTTCCCTTCTTCAAGATATTGTCTCAACAGCCACCAAAGGCCAAAACGGCTATACGCTCACCCTACTCGACGACAGAAAAACCACCTTGGACAAGAAAGTATTCGCCGCAGCCCTACAACTTCCATACCACGAAATCACTTTTGATCATCCAACTCCTAACCAACTTGAATCCATGATCTACAAGATGGGATACATGTACCAATTGCGTAGATTGTTTCAACTATCCAAAGGACACATCTCGCCCCTATGGCAATGTCTGATTCATTATATCATCAAGTGCTTAACCGGTAAAATGGGTGGTACAGATAAGTTAAGCAAACGTCTCCTTGAACTTCTTTGGAGTCTGTATACAGGCTATGAAAACGATTATGCATAAATTTTATTTGAAGATTTTCTCTCCTACATTCCAACCTCTTAGAAGCCGAAAGGAAAAATCCATTCTGCACGATTTTGGGCCATGTGCATCGAACATATCCATCAATCTCTTCAGATCCCAATTCCTACACCCAGATCCCCCGAGGACAAATTAGTAATGCTTGAAGCAAAACCATATGCCCCAAAAGCATACACAATTTTTGGAAAAATCTGAAAATTACCTGACTCTCTTCTTAACCTGGCTGATCCTACAGAAACTGCTGTACTCTTCCACCTCTCTGAAACACAGGATGTCCCCCCTTACTCTCCTCATTCCCTCAGAGATTGTGTGGCCCCAAAGAAACCTAAGAAGAAGGCTTCAGGGTCCTCACCATCTAAGCAACCTCCGAAAAAGAAACAGAGAAAAGACAAAACGGTACATTTTTCTTTATCTCCCCCCCTTTCTGAATCTTCAAAAATATCTTATTCCTGAACTATCTTCTGATTTTGGTTCTCCGAAACTTTTTTTCTCTAATAAGACTTCTGACTCTCTACTCTGAAATCTCCTCTGATTCTTTAACCTCCTTCTGAATATCTCCGAACTCCCAATTTTACAACTATCCTCAATTTAAAACAACAATTGGAATCACTTATCTTATAAGTCAAATCTAAGTGCCCTGTTAAACAAATGATTGTTCATCACCATTGGCACTTGGGAAATCCAGGTATATATTAAGTATTGCTTGGTCAACTTGTTTTAACTTCAGAGTTTTAACAAAATGCAAATCACAAATCTACGATTTTTGAGCATGCAAATCACTTTTGATCTGAACTTTAATATCTATGTGATACATTAAGTTTGGTCCACTACAGGTATGTGTTACTTTTGGAATTTGTTTCCACATTCTAACTCGTGAAATTTCTTTTTTAGACTTCTGAACCATCTTCTAAGGACTCCGAGTCTAAAAAATTGGAGGAAAGACAGAACTCTCCAGGATCGGAGGATACTCAGGAAGACATCATTTTGGTGGAAAAACAGAACTCACCAGCAAAAGGGAAAGGAAAAGAAAAAGTCTTTGAAACTACCAAAGATACACCTTTTGTAACCATCAACTCAGATCCCACTCAACCTCCTGCCAATGCAACTGAGTTTGACGTATGGAGATTTAGGACTACAGTTAATGAACATGCAACATTAGTTGAACGCCTTAAACAGCTGTTAATGAACAGGCAAACTCTCTCAGCATTTGGTCCATCGACCGACGATGATTCAGAAGCGGTCAAATCAGAACGAAAGAGAATCAATACACTCACTTTACGTATTGACTCTTTTCTAAGTGCCTCTCTCAACACCTTGGTCGACACTCCCGTCTATCTGTTTGACACCACTGAGACGGACTGGTCAAAAATTGCCTTAGATATTGAGCAACCTGCTGAATCCGGTTCCCGTCTTCTAATCTCTGAAACCCAATCCATGCCAGTCGGACCGTCCGTTTTTGGTACCGATCAAGAAGTAGACCAACCCTCCTCTTCCAAAATGCATCAAATCAACCTTAGTGACACCAACTCATCTTCTGACAAAGCTGACACAAAAGTTCCCCCCCAATCCGTCAGCTCCCCAGTCAAAGATGACGCATTACATCTAAAAATGTCGATGCCTTAACCACTCTTCTGACTAACTTCAAAGCCTCCCAAAATTAGGAGGCAAGGTTAAAGAGATAGCTACATTAAAAGACAGAGTTGTTGCACTTGAGAATCGAGACATTCTTCTCCATCTCGACAATCAAGTTGACAAAGTCATCTCTGATGGCCGAGCAAACATTGACGCCCATCGCCAATCCGACGCCACAAACATGATGAAGACCACACAAAAGTTGCCACTAGAAGTACAGAAATGTCAGCAGAAAATTACAGAGCTTATGGAAGTCGTGGACAACAAAATAACCTCCACTACTGACCATCTTTCAAGCTATCTACACGGCGTCCTTTCGAAAAACATTTCTCTCCGAAAAACTCACTTCCTTCTCTTGCAAATCATCACTCACACCCTCAAATCCATTATTGACACTATGGATGGGCCACTTCAACAGATCAAACTTTGTACTAGTCTCAACATAGATGTCATGGAACAGTTCAAAGATTTCACCTACAAAACTCTTGCTGATGATCTCGAAAAGATGTTCACCCAAATGACCACCAATCTCGAAACAATTTTGGGCCGCCTACCTGTGCTCCCTTCAACTTCTGAAGGAACCCCAGGAGGGGGAAGGGCGGGTCAACCAAACGAAACAGGTCCAAGTGGTACCAAAGAAAATGATGACGAGATCATGGTGGACACAACTGTAGGTCCAAGTCAGAAGCATCAAGGAGAAAGAGACACTCAGGATGACACCCATGCTGGTAAGGGCGATGAATATGAAAAAGAGACCCATGCTGAGGAACCAAAAAAATATCCTCTCATCAATTAGACTCCAAAAGAAACGTCTTCAAAATCTCCAACAAAGGTGCCAACACCTCATTCCTCTCCTCTGAAAATCCAGATTCCGACAGTTGAAATTCCATTAGAAGATCAGATTCTCGTGTACTCACCAATCAAAGAATCAGACCCCCAGAAGTCAAGGCCAAGAAATCGGAATTCTTTGATACCTAAGCTCTTCTACACGCTGAAGGCTTTGGTTCGAAGTCTGATCCTGATCCAAACAAAGTTGACCCAAGTGGTCCCATCAGACCTCCTATCAGACCCGATTTCTCAAAGCTCCTTATGCCCAGTTCATTAACCCATTCCGACTTCAAACCCGTCATGACTTACAATCCTCCTCCTACTTCTGAATACAACTGGGACATACCACTGACTCCGAATGGAGAAAAGTATGTCTACTCACTTAATTTCACACAAGCCCCAGGATTCAACAAAGATCTAGCAGCTTACTACCGGAATCAGAAATTCTTAAGCTCATATACCAAACCTTAAGGTGATACATGGTCAATCGAGCCAATAACATCAGTTCGGAGCATCAAGAAAAGAAGCTTTCAAAAGTATAACTCTTACGAATATGAAATAGTTAGAAACAACAACTATGATAAACCAATTCTGATAATGGAAGCTGACTTCCGAAAGATGAATCCAGCAGATCTCTTCACAATCGTTCGAAAGTTGTCAACCAAAGACAATCAAGTCGCTAGAGAAGCCTATGTTGCAGTCAAACGATTCTTAGATCGTCTTCTAGAAGAATTTTGCACTGCCGATACTGAATTGTTCAAACTTGTTAATACAAGAGAGCCATTCCCAGAAAAGGTGGATCTGTCAATGCCAGAAAACCGAGACAACTGGAAAAGAGGTGCCACCTTTGATCCAGTACTTGGACTGGTATACAAGAACCCAAAGCAGAAAGGATCCATTTTCTTTCTTCGTGCTGATCAAATCAGAAGGGTTCCTAACGGGATGCTAACTGAATACATCAAAGCCATAAAAAAGTCACAATCATCACACACAGAAGCTAAGAAGGAACTGACACTGAGAATGGAGTGGCTGCTGGCAGTTAGGAACTTCTGGTCATACGCTGTGAGACAAGGCATACTAGATAAACCTTGAAGAAGTTGACTCAAACGCCTCGATTGGTCACCGAAGGGGGAATTGTTAGTACTGAAATCGGATCGTTGACCAACTCGTTGTTTGACATGTTTGTTAGTAATATCTTTGTTTTGATGGAATGCAAACAAGTTGTTTGTATGAATGTTTAAGTGTTAAACAATTATTATGTTTTGAATGTTTTAATCATATGTTCTGAATGCGTTTTATAAATACACTTATGGTTCTGGATTTCTCGTATAAATGATCATTACTTATATGTCCGAAATCCAGACTTGGATTTCGGAACTCCAACTAAGTCCGAATTAATCCAGTAAACCAAGTTCAGAAGATACAATGCTCGAAAGACACAACTCAGAGACCACATTCAGAACTAACTCAGAAGACCACTCAAAGTCAATGAGACAAAGCTCCTAAGGATACGCTGATTCAAGAATGCCAGGACTCCAAAATCCACTCAGGATTTTGGATAAACAATACAAACAAGTTTTAGGAACTTCCTTCATAAACATTCAACATAGAAGACTGCAGATCTGAAGACTATCTTGAAGATAAGACAAGGGATAAGCACATCAACTTATAGGATATGATTAGACTAGATCAGGCGTGGCCTTTTAGGAGCATGTCGGTTGTACTTAGTGTATTATTTTATCATAGCTAAAGCCACCCTAGTCTGATATTGTTCTATTATATTAGAATTATCCATGTTGTCTGACTGAAGAGGGACATGTTGTCTACTCTTCAGTACATATGTTAATATCCGAAGGTCTTCCCTTAGTCTATAAAAGGGAGACCAAGTCCATCTTCAGTCCTCATGAGTTTGAGAGACAATTTGTAACACTTGAACAAATATCAACACACTCTCTCATTCCATCAATTCCCTCTCTCTTGTCTGCATTTTCTCTTGTCTTTACATTTCCAGTATAACAATATTCACTTCATTATGTTTCTTATTATCAACTGTTTATGCACTTTATTTATTGTTGAGCTATTGATCATTTCTAAGTAATCTTTATATTCCGTAAATCAACTCAAGTCTTCGGAGTTGTCCACTTCCGAAACTTTCCAGTTTCGGAATTTTACTTTCCGCATCTTACTTAGAATATTTGGAGACAACACAAATCAATTATCGAGTAAACGCTGTAATATACGGATAATAAACTATAGTAGTGTAAAAATTCGATAATCATACAAATATTATTTTGGTATTAATAATATTCATAAAATGATGTATTCCTGAACGGAAATCCGTAGACATATAGAACGTTGAAAACGGAGTTCGCATGTGAAAGTTACAATAGTTAAACGTTGGGAACGATAAATGTACATATGGTTTGGACACTAAAGTATAAAACATGGTGCCTTAAAACTCAAAAATGAAATAACGGAACACATATTATGAAGCGTAATATTGTCTAGTATTTAATTTCATAACCAAATCTATTTTCTGGTAAAATGCTAAATATCGCGTATTCGGACGAATACCGCGCTTAAACGCGTATATCTTCGTCTAACGAGTTACGAATCAATCTAAATGGGTGTTTACTAATATTTTTATACATAATATTGATTTATAAAATTGTATCTCCGAAAACATATAAAAGTACGCAAAACGTTTTACCGCATTTTATAAAAACACCCAATTTTATAAAAATAATGTATATTTTATAAAAGTCCACACCCCACCCTACCCCCCCCCCCCAAATCTGTAGCCATCTCCTCACCATCACCTCTTCTTCATAGATGAGTACGATTTTACTTATACAAAGGATTTGTGGATTTAAAACTACAATAATGTTAAAGAAAATATCGTTGTTCTTGGTACATACGCTACGGGATTTCACAAAGAAATCACTAAGTTTCTCACTACAAAAATCTTATGAACTCACCAGCGTAATGTTGACACTTGCAAAATTACTTGTATTCTCACGTAACAATTAGCCAGGTATGACTAACCTTTTGGGATGAGATGTGAAGACGTCTCTTTTACTTATTTTTTATCATACTGTAATTGGGTTGAAATAATAACGGCTGAATAATGTAACTTTCAAATTATAATGTATGATGGTTGTTTATCTACTTATGTTTCAATGTATGCAATGGTTGTGATCCTATGTGACATTCCGACCTTAGACGATTCCGCCATCGTGGTTTGGGGGTGTGACAGATTGGTATCATAGCAATTGTCTATAGCGAACTAAGTATAATCTTCCATGTTTGAAATACAACTATAGATACACGAACGTATATCTCTGATTAAATATTACAACATACGATAATACTTTTAGAATATAATAATATTCTTATAAATGTATACGCATACAAACAAAGATAGTATCACAGTGAAACAATCCGAGAACATTAGAGTTTAAGTTGAACATTATGATTAGAATTAGTATAATATGTTATCAAATTATGGGAAAACGTATCCTGATCAACTACGTTTGACTAGGGTTTGACCGACATATAACTAAGTGTGACCATAATGGGTAACGGAGTAAAAACTCAACAATCTTACAACACTTAGTAACCACATCAACGCTTAACATAAATACTTTGATAGTAGTAGTTATTATTAAGAACCACTATTGACAATCCTAAGTCGACACTAATATCAAAATTATCTCGATACCTCTTTATTGTCTGCGTAACTGAGTTACGACTAAGAAAACGGTTTTACTGCCGACAAGGGCGACAACAGGAACTTTGCGTTAAGGGATAGTTGAGTCGCCGTGAGTAGTCATGACTTGAAAACCATTGGTGAGTATTCCCGATATGACTCAGGAGGAGACACAGAAGTTTAACCCATAGTTGACCGATATGTGAGACCTTCCTTTTGCGCTACGACTTTAGCCATAGGATCGTTTCCATCTTGAGCTTAAGACTTAAGCTAGGATATCTCTTGATTCTAAACTTTTTCTTTGGGGATGCATACCGGACCATCTTTACTTCGTGTATCATAATTCAATGCAAAAACCGCTTCCCCGTATGTCAAAATTTCTAAGTTTTAGTTCAAGGCCGTCAAAATTATGAGTGATATCCTCAAGTATACCATCATTTTACACATTCCAAATTAATCACATGTTTCTGGAACAATCATCGACCTTACACTGTTCATTCCCGGTTTAAATTCGCACTTCTTCAACACATGGAAATTTCCTATAACTTCGAGTTCCCCTTCGACCCATATCATTTCATACATTCGTTTGAGTCCTTCTGGCATTACTCGCATTCTTATTGTTATCGAGGTTTACATACCCTTACGCCACACGTCAAACCTATAGCTTAACTACTGACTGTATAGAAGTTACAAAACCGCATTCACACCATGAAATGTTGTACAAACAATTTGTCATGTCCTCTATTTTGAGGAGAGAAAAGTTTTAAATGTTATGATTCTATATCCTCCAAAGGATTGTTTTCCTAGAATCACTAAATTGAGAATGTACTCATTTCAATGATCAATACTTTCACACCTTTCTTTAAGGTAGCATTCCAACTTACAATTTTCGATGAGTTCCTAACTCCTAAACATATTTTTATAAATATCCCGACTCCTTGCAAATTTGCAATTGGCCCGACTTAAATAGTTGGATAATTTATCAAAATAGAAATCAAAATAGTTCTATACGAGTCCCTCATTGACGACTTAGACCTTTATCATAAGGAATTTCTTCATTCTCTTACTACCTCGTTTGGTTACCACGCGAGTATCTTCATTCACTTGGAGTTGTAATGCATTTTGATCACAGTGAAATTACTTATCATTCTAAACCCTTCTAACATCGCCTAGATCATGTGGTTTAATTTATCATGAACTTTCACCGCCTCCATTAGAGACAATGACTCCATAAACATATTCATCGAATATGGTTCTATTGAGGTGAGAGTACTCGCAACAGAAATTATGGCTCCACAAATCCTCGATCATTTCATAATTTGTCTTGTGGACAACACTTGAATAGTCTTTACATTTGAGATATATCAAAACTTCGCTGCCTATCCTTAGTACGTACCTTTAGGAAATTTATCGAAACAATATTTCGGGAATCTCCGAAAGCGCAACAAATGCCATTTTCATCATACTGGTGCCTGCAGAGAGATGACCTGCTATGACTCAAAACTTGGGTATGAGTCGCGCTTGTTTTATGGATGGTGAAACCGAGCACTTCAAGAGAGATTGCCCGAAAGCAAAGGGTCTAGGCAGAGGCAATCAAGGAAGAATTATGGCCTTGGGAACAAGAGAAGCAATTTAGGATCCTACCGTGGTGATCGTTGGCATGGGTTGGTTAGACTCTCACCACGCCGATATCATGTGCCATGAGAAAGCGATACGACTCAACTTAACGAATAAGGAAACCCTCATGGTGTACGGAAACAAACCAAGCAAAAACCCTCGAATCATCTCGTGTATGAGTACCATTAAAATTGTATACATTAAGAAACCGAATAGTCTGAGAATGCTTGAGTTAGCCTTATCGCATGTTTCTTGTTTGGTTGTTGCCTTAGGGTAAGATCTCTTATTCGAATGCCTATTTATTTCTACATTTGTATATGGCTGTGCATTTATGAGACGACTTGTCACTGCCGAAGGAAATTTCGTCATAGTAAAAATAGTAGGGTGGGATTCCTATGCTTTCTTAGCCCACGTCGTGGATAAGAAAAATGAGGTGAAGGAAATCACAGACATACCAGAAGTCCGTGACTTTCCTGATGTGTTTCCAGAGGATCTTCGGGGATACCCCCAACACGACAGGTCGAGTTCAGAATCAACTTGATCACGGGAGCGACCTGCCTAGAAAAGTATCCATACACACATGCCCCATCGGAGATGCAGGAGATAGCTAGTCAACTTCACGAACTACTAGAAAATGTGTATTGACTATAGAGAACTGAACAAGTTGATTATCAAGAATAGATACCCACTTCCCATAATCGATGACCTGTTCGACCGGTTACAGTTACAGTTACAGTTACAGTTACAGTTACAGTTACAGTTACAGTTACAGTTACAGTTACAGTTACAGTTACAGTTACAGTTACAGTTACAGTTACAGTTACAGTTACAGTTACAGTTACAGTTACAGTTACAGTTACAGTTACAGTTACAGTTACAGTTACAGTTACAGTTACAGTTACAGTTACAGTTACAGTTACAGTTACAGGGAACCAACTACTTTTCAAAGATCGATTTGAGAGCTGGGTACCACCAACTTAGAGTTCAGGAAGAGGACGTTCCAAAGACATCATTTAGGACTCGGTACAGCCACTACAAATTTGTCATGATACCTTTTGGGTTGCCTAATGCTCCGGCAATGTTTCATGGACCGAATCTGGACACCAAAGTTCGGTAGCTTCAGGGAGTTGGTCCTGGAGGAGGCTCACAAGACAAGGTATTCCATTCGTCCTGGGCCAGGCAATATGTACTTAGACTTGAAGAAGTTGTACTGGTGGCTAAACAAGAAAGCAGAGATTGCTACTTGTCACACCCCCACACCATAATGCCGGAAACGTTCGAGGGTGGGTGACTTTATGTACGATATTATAACAGTGCCAAAGTAATAAAGAATCCAAGCAATCAAAACCATCATAATATAATTGTAAAAGTTACATAAGTTCAATGTTGTTGTTTCCATTACAATTACATATGATTCAAAAATACATAGTTTATGACGTCATAGCGTCCCGTTGTCATTGCTTGTGAACCTGTTTACTGATTTCCTGAGAATACAAGTGGTTTGAAAAGCGTCAACAATAAAGTTGGTGAGTTCATAAGTGTTTTGTATAAAATCCATTTGTGATCAATCATAGATTTGAAAACCCAAGAAAATCCAATGTTTTCTATGTTTAAAATTGTTGCAAGTCTTAAAACCCAAGGACTATGTTATAGTGTGAGCCATAAGAAAACACACATAATAAATTTTATGTTTTAAGATAAACGTTTATTTAACGGCGAATCGTTTTTTCCTTATGAGGCGTCCTATAACCATACTGTAGACTTGTTGGCCTGCTACGACGTTCTTCAGGCGTCGGGATGTTATGACGATTGTCACCTCAGACCTGCCGGTCTAACTGTAGCTAAAAGCCCACGTACGGGGTTGTCAATCCCGTATAGATCTATATACAACATCACGCTCTCTTACCAAGACTCTGGTTATAAATTTCAGGACTTATAGTATAAGTACTAAAAAGTACTGTGAAGACCCTTCCCACAAAATGTAAGTATCATCAACCCGCTTACGTAAGTTGTTAAGTAAACCTTTTGTTATTCCGCCATTATTTTATTTTCCCAAAATAACGTTGTTTGTAGTTTGGATAATTATACTCTCATATAATCAAACGTCGTAGTGTTTTAATGTAATGAAAAAAACGAGTATTTCGTAAACTATTCATATAATAGTTCATCCTAGGTACTGTTTGTCGAAATGAGCGAGTTCTCGCGTATACATGATAATAGTTTAGTTATAAATCTTGCGAGATAGGGGTATGGTTTGCTCCCTTCGCTTATTGAAATCCCGTAATAACATGTACAAGATCTGATTTCAGAATGATGGTCCGAAGTCAGAAACAATCTTGCATGCAATAGTAGTTTTATCGTGTGTGAATCCTTTGTCAAGCAGATAAATATATTCAAGTATATGTAATGGTTTGCTCCCTTTGCTTTGACTTTGTGATTGAGTTGACATATGCGTTCGAATTTGTTATTTAGCAGGCGTTGAGTGTGAGGGTTAGAGTGGTGGTCTTCTCTTGTGAAGTGAATGTTGCATGGAAGTGGTGAATTCTGGGGGTATCGAGTCCAAAAATGGGGTTTTCGGAACTCGATCGGTTAGGATTTAAAGTTCAACTGTCTGTGTTCCGAGTCTGGGGGTTAGATTTCCGGATAATTCAGTAGCTGAGTTTCACTCGGATACCTTCGAATCTTCCGAACGCAAGTTCCGAGTTGGTGTAAGTTTTCGGAGTATGGGATTGTTCCAGAATCAAGAGGTTCCTAATTGGGAGTTCCGAATCCAATGCCTTCCGAAGTCAGCTTTGGAGACTCGAAGGTCGAAGGGTCCGAAATCATGTTCCGAAACCAAGGATTTCAGAGGTGGTTCGGAGATTGACAGTATCCGAAAAGAGCTTTCGAAGGATGACTTGTTGTCCGAAAATTGTTCCACGAGTGAATGGGTTTCTTTCCTTGTGTGACCTTATTGCTTTTGACAACATGTTTGCGAGATGTTCATTTAGAATTGCACACAGAACATCATAATGTCTAACCATATTTCATTAAGGTTTTGGAATTTACTTTATATTACAGGAGTCAACGTGTTCTTGGTTTAGTCACCTTTGACTTTCGCTGACTAAAATTTTACGGTTGTCACATCATCTACCCGTTAGAAAGAATTTCGTCCCGAAATTTCACTGTTGAGTGGATTCTCAATGGTTTGGGAAAAGATGTGGATATTTTTGTTTCATTTGGTCTTCGTGTTGCCAAGTAAATTCAGGTCCGCGCTTGGCGTTCCAGCGGACTTTCACTATTGGTATGCGATTTTCCTTTGTTCTCTTGACCTCTCTGTCCATGATTTCCACAGGTTCTTCAACAAAGTGTAAGTTCTCGTTCACCTCGATTTCTTCAAGTGGAACTACGAGAATCTCATCATATAGACACTTCTTCAAGTTGGATACGTGGATGGTGGGAGGGATGTTGTGGAGTTCTGGTGGTAGCCGGAGTCGGTATGATACCGGCCCGATCCTGGCGAGGATCTCAAATGGTCTGATGTATCTAGGGTTTAGTTTCCACAGTTTTCCAAAACGTATCATTCCTTTCCATGGAGAGACTTTCAGTAATACACGATCTCCCACTTGAAATTCTAAAGGTTTGCGTTGGTTATCCGCATAACTCTTCTGCCGATCACGGATCTGAACGATTTTCTCCGTCGTCTCCCGTATAATCTCTGGTCCGGTGAGAGTTCTGTTGGGTACTTGTCCTCTAGCTAACTGAGTATCTCCCACCTCAGCCCAGCACAGAGAGGATCTGCATTTGTGCCCATACAACGCTTCAAATAGGGCGACCTTTATGCTAGTGTGATAACTGTTGTTGTAGGAAAATTCCCCGAGTGGTAAGTGGTGTCCCACGCTTTACCAAAATCTATCACACAAGCCCTCAACATCTCTTCCAGCGTTTGGATAATTCTCTTACTCTACCCATCTGTCTGCGGGTGGTACATTGTACTCATGTCGAGGATGGTTCCTAAAGCCTTCTGCAGTGATTGCCAGAATCGTGACATGAACCGGCTATCTCTATGTGAGATAATAGAGGCTGGTGCACCGTGCAAACATACAATTTCTTTGATGTACATTCTCGTAAGTTTCTCCATTTTATTGGTTTCCTTGATTGGTAGGATGTGAGCGGACTTGGTCAATCTATCGACGATCACCCATATGGTATCTAGCCCACCAGTTGTCTTGGGTAACCTGGTTATGAAGTCCATAGTTATCCGCTCCCATTTCCACTCATGTATTTTGGGTTGTTGTAATTAACCCGAAGGCTTCTGGTATTCTACCTTGACTTTAGCGCAAGTCAAGCATTTGCCCACGTAAGTAGCGATCTCTGCTTTCATGTTTGGCCACCAATATAGCTTTTTGAGGTTCTAGTACATCTTGTCGAACCCAGGATGAACGGAGTATTTTGTCTTATAAGCCTCATTCATGATAACATCTCTGTATCCTCCGAATTTCGGCGTCCAAATACGGTTGATGAGGTAACGAGCTCCATCATCCTTGACTTCGAGATTTTTATTCATCCCTCGCAAGCTTCATTTGCGACGTTCTTTGGTTTTAAGGCTTCTAGCTGGGCCTCCTAGATCTGTGTGGGCAAGTGGGAATGGATCGTCATTGTTAATGATTTCACTCAGCAACCTGAGTACTCCTTTTGGCTGAGGGCATCAGCTACCACACTGGCCTTTCTTGGGTGATAACGAATTTCACATTCATAGTCACTTAGTAGTTCTACCCAACGCCGTTGTCTCATATTGAGCTCTTTCTGGTTGAGGATGTGCTGGAGACTCTTATGGTCGGTGAAAATTGTACACTTGGTGCCGTATAGGTAGTGTCTCCAAATTTTCAATGCGAATACCACAGCTCCCAACTCGAGGTCATGTATAGTATAATTGACCTCGTGGGTTTTAAACTGCCTCGAGGCGTAAGAAATGACCTTTCCCATTTGCATCAGCACGCAACCCAGACCCTGATTTGATGCATCGCAATAAACCACAAAATCCTCTGTTCCCTCTGGGAGGGACAGGATTGGTGCACTGCACAAAGCTTTCTTTAGAGTCTAGAAGGCGGCGTCTTGTTCGTCTCCCCACATAAATGTTACACCCTTCTATGTCAGGGCGGTAAGCGGCTTTGCGATCTTGGAGAAATTCGGTATGAATCTTCGATAGTAGCCAGCAAGGCCCAGAAACTGGCAAATTTCTGTTAGTGTCCTTGGTGCTCCCCAGTTCTTGATGGCGGTGATTTTGGAGGGATCCACATGTATCCCTTCCTTGCTGACCACGTGGCCTAAAAAGTCCACATGTTCTGCTATTAACGTCTCCAAGACTTGTCGCAGGTGTTGACTATTGTAACATCCAAAATTTTAGGGTAAATTTAAAAAATTTTAAACGAAAACTTCAATACAAGAAAAACCACTTAATTAATTTTCATAAAATTCCATAACTTATAAGTTTAATGAAAATACCCCAGGATTAACAGAAGTTAACGAAATCTCAATATAGCGGAATATTAATTCAAAAACAGTCCTCCAATGAAGCAGCACAGTGTATACACGTCACGCCTTGCCATCCATGTACCTGATATACCTGAAACAGTAGTTTATATAGGGAAAGGGTAAGCACGAAGCTTAGTGAGTTCCTCAAAATATCATACGATCCATCACATAAAATACAACACACAATAACCATTCATATGTCTGTGAACTCACGGGCTATCCCTGTTCCGCCTGAAGACTCACGGGCAGTTCCCGTTCTGTCTTATCGCTCGCAGGCTTTTCCCGTTCCGTCTAATGACTCGCAGGCTATTCCCGTTCCGCCTATTGACTCGCAGGCTTTTCCCGTTCCGTCTAATGACTCGCAGGCTATTCCCGTTCCGCCTATTGGCTCGCGGGCCGTTCCCGTTCCGTCCACAAACAATCATTATCATAGAAATAATTCATACAATTATTATAACAGGTAAGACCACCTTAGCCTAACCTATATTCCTTCCTACGCATGCAATATCACCTATAGTATAGTGAGAAGACTCACCTGATAATAGTTGACTATATCGTTTATCTTTCTCGGCTTTGTATTTCCTTCAACTTTAACTGTTAACATAATAAGAAATCTATCATTTCTTAATCCTTATCTATATTGTAGTCGCATCATTAAACCCTTCAGTAATTCCAATATGATACTCAATGATTTATCAAGTAAAGAACAGCCAGGTAGAAGATTAGATGGGATGGCAGGATCCTTTCAGCATTTTAGCCTTTCGGAAAATCCAACAACCAGATCCCAAGTAATCGGCCTAGTCACCGTCCTCGTAAGTAAATCAATCGGTATTATTTTCGAAAATTATGAATTGTTATAATAACGACATTTTAAGGTTTTTGTTTACTATTGTTAGAAATTAGTATAATATAACATATGTTATACTTATTAAATATTCTACTTCTTAACACAAAAACTATTTTACAATGCCTAATTAAGCTATAGAAAAGTTTGTAGTTACCTTATGACCAGTCGTCGGAACCTATAACTTCTTCGCTAGGCTTTTGAGCTTCCTTCCGCTCACTTCTTACACTCTAGTGCTTAGAAACCTCTATATATTGGATTGAGATTTGTTGGTGTGGTTTATGAGATGTTTTGGGGGGTATTTATACTTGAATTCTTGAATAAAAAATGGCATGACACTTTTGACAAAAGATTTTAATAATATAATTTTGTTGAAATTAAAGGCCTTCTAGAATCAGTCTGTTCAAGACTGGTTTAGCCGATATTAAACCCATTAAATTCACGTTTTTATTTGATATTCAGAAAATTCATCTTAATACCTTTCCAGGGATGTATTTTACGTATTTATACGATTTTTCTATGATTTAATATGAATTTTTGAAAACAGACTATCTAATCTGTCAATTCCGAACTAATCAGTAAAGATTGCATTTTTTACTATAGATAATCTCATTTTCAAGCTTACTATTATTTTTGGTAATTGTACTAGACTCAATTTGTAAACTTTGTGCATTGGTTTGAGGTCCAAACAATTTTCCTAGAATTAATTATGATTTTTCTAAAAACAACACAAAATGTTGATTTTATATGAAATTGTAACTAAAGTTTTTCTTAGCTTTATAACTACCAAAAATCATATACTTCCTAACACTCTTATTTTAAGTATATGTTATAATCAGGATACGGGTCTTACAAGTCTCCCCCACTTATTTGGATTTCGTCCCGAAATCCTCATTCTCGAACGCCTCTATGTATTTCCCATCGAGTCCTTATGTTCTTCAAAAATCCTCCTCATCTTATTGTCGAACCTTTACAAGGTTTCATTATCTTTCCCTTCAACTTTCACATGTCTCTGTAATAATGCTTAAGGTCCTATTATTCTCATTCACTCCATACTTCTTTTCTTCTAGTTACTCTAGATGTAAAACTCTAACTGTTTCTCACAATCCCACACATCAACTTGACCGGCTACTTTCTACAGTACATATTTAGTACTTTCTAATCTTCATGTATACATAGTTAACCTAGTTAACTTGCAACACCTAATTTTTAACACTATTTCGTATTTATATGAATTCGCATATTTCAACACACATTTGTCTCAATTCAATATTTTCTTTTAAATACTTTTTGGCTAAATAATTCTATATTTGTAAAATCTCAAAAAAAAAATTTGTTTCACCGAAAATATAAAATTTACATCATCTTTCGTAAGTTCTTTTTTTTTTTTTTTTTTTTTGAAGTACTGAACACTCTTTAAACTATTTCCATTATATGGAGACATAAAATTTTGTTTTATTTCAAGAGTCTCTTTATTATCTCGTTCTCACCAGAGTCAAGCAGGGAATTTTGAAAAAATGTCACTTGGGGTAGTGAAAAGTCGCATCTACTGTAGTTAGTTTGAATTTCGGTAATTAAAACGTGAGGTGTCCTTTCAGTTCCGTGTGACCTTTCGGTTCCAGCTGCAAGATACTATATATACAGGTATGTAGTATCATTCATTTCCACATTCATTTTCAGGCTCGTCCTCTCTTATCACTAGTTTGTTCATAAACGAACTCATATTTAAAGCCGAGTCATGGAAAACAGATCTTCAATGGGCGATCTGTCGAACCCTGGACCTGGTTTTCCGCAAGGAGAGGGTACTTCAAACCAAGAATTCTTAATAGAGTTCGGTGACTCTAACATTCTAGACATCTATCATCCATACTTCGATTACCTTTCTAATGTTTTGTTTGATTTTGAATTATGGTACAGTCTTCCAGATATACTACCAATAGAGCATCTCCACGATGAGCCGGAAATTTTTCCCGAGTTGAACATTAACTCAGATGATCCGGTGCATGTATCTGACTTTGCACTTGATCAGACTCCATGCCTTCTACCAGGTTAAATTCTTTTGAATGATCCATTTATAAGTATTCTGTTTTGTTTTATCATTTGACATGTGTTATTTGTAGACCCATTTGCGGATGGTCTAACTGAGTACAATCCATTCATCGACGTACCCTCAATGAGCAGTGAGATCATCCCCATGAATCAAGGATTTATGGCTGACATTCAAAATGACAATCAATTACAGACGATTGATAACATCAATATTGATATGAACCCCGAGTTTGGGGTTGGTTTTGAATACCAAAATCACCTTCAGGTGATTCAAAGGAACCTAGAAGGATTTCAAAATCCTGGTATTTTAGTTGAAAACCAACAATTATTACCGATAGAGGCCACTAATTTTGATGAATCAATGTCCATCTTTGGGTCAAAAAATCAGGATCATGTTCAAATGATCCAGAATGATAACAATACAATTAGATTTGAACCTTCTAGTTCAGAAAACATAGCAGGTGGCAGTGGAAGAGGTTTCAGACATTTATTAAGTAGGGAAATAATAGCTGAACACTTTAACGAACCAATTGAGAAAGCTGCGAAGGAACTCAACATTGGAACGACACAATTAAAAAAACGCTGTAGAGAATTAGGTATCAATCATTGGCCCCAACGACAACTTACGAGTTTGCAAACCCTTATTGATCGTGCTGAGGTAAAGAACTACATTTTTTTAATTCCTTTATATCATAAGGTTGAAATTACTAAAGTTATTTGTGCCACAGGAATTTGGTAATGAATTTATTGAGGCAACAGATTTATCTGGAGATTTAATACCCAACCTAAAAAAAGAAAAAGAAGCGATAATTGAAGGGTCACAATCGGGTCTAACAGACGGCACAAAGAAGCTAATACAAGCTGCTCATAAGGTTGTATTTAGGAAATGAAAAATTCAGGAAAAGGGGGAAACTTCATCAAGAACCCATACACAGCAGCAATCTCCGCCATCTAATTCTGGTATGAGTAGTATTAACCCTGGTTTACTCGAGTCTTCGAGTGAGGAGAATTTTTTAGGCTTTGTAGGTGACCTAGCCTGGTTTCCTCCTTTTTATAGCTACCCCCAACTAGTTCCGAATTAGAGCCCTTCCTCATCACTGCCCTACTTACACACGCCCCAAATGAGTCAATATTTAGCCCCTAATCATGGGGTTACAGGTTCCAACCCTATCGAGACCCGATACTTTGGAGCTCCTCCTCCAATAACTGAAAGCATACCACTTCCAAATCCTCGAGAGGTACAAGTCAACCTAATGATGACAAAGAGTGGAGTGTAGAAGATATTCTCTCGCTTCTTTCTGATTCTCCAGTTTAGTAGTTCTGTAAACTTTTCTTAATGTATTAATATAAAGTTGTAGTAATGAATTAAACATATCGACGTGTTACTATAATTTTAATAATTTCATCGATTCAATATAATATTCATGTTGTTCCCTTAATTTTGTATTCCTCTCCCACTTGGACTAAAGTCCAAGTCTGTTTATTCGATTTATAATTTTTTTTTACGAGCCCTTACTCTCGAACGAAAAACAAGCCTACTCTGCTCAGCCAACAACTTGCATCGGGGCCAAACACTATCTCAATAAACATGTTTCGATAATG
The DNA here is from genome assembly GCA_023525715.1 of Cichorium intybus. Classification (NCBI taxonomy): domain Eukaryota; kingdom Viridiplantae; phylum Streptophyta; class Magnoliopsida; order Asterales; family Asteraceae; genus Cichorium; species Cichorium intybus. The sequence continues at coordinate 83,408,466 of CM042014.1, read as the reverse complement.
TAAAGACGTTTACATCAACCATCATATGTTACTCATCCGCTTGCGACCCTAGTCAACACCTCTATCGTCAGTTTCCTCAATAACGAGCGAGTGATCCAGACTCTCAACCCACACGACTTGATCAATCACTCAAGCAAGATCAATACAAGGGTAGGTAGCCCCTATTACACAGCACTAGGCATGTACAGAGTCGACTCAAAAATACCCGCTATCATCTCAGGCGCCGCTTGCACCTCTTTGCCCGTGAGTTGGAAAAATCACACTTGCATCCTTTAGTCCCTGTCTGACTTGTGCACCCATTAGTTGCATGAAAAATAGCTAACACAATAGCATTTTGACATTCTCCCTTTCAACAGTCTTTAAGTTCAGTAATCAACTTAAGCATGATCGGTCCAACCAAACGGGTATGATCACATCTTAATTGTTCATACTGAACCTCACAATCAATATTCACCAATCGAATGGATAAAGGTTTACCACATTACACTAGCATTTAAGTCAACTATGCTAGACACTCACATACTCAGCTCCTTGGATCCTTCGTGACGAACTCCCGACTCAAACGCGGATCCTGTGCTTTCGATAGTAGGAGCTCTATTACTACCTTCCACACCTATCCATGTTCGTTCCAAGACCCGTCTCGAAATATCCAATTCGCTTCTCACCGATAATTTTAACACATATGCCCTTACAAGGCATATGTCAACCCTTCTAGGGATACTTGGAATCCCACCCCCACCCTGCTATTCTAACTAAGACGGAACTTCCTCCAGTGATGACAGATTGTTTCGCGAATGTAGTTGTATACAATATCGAACTAAACAGTCTTTCAAATAAGAGAATCTTCCCTAAGGCAACAACCAAACAAGGAACATGCAATAAGGTCAACTCACACATTCTATGACTATTCAGTCCATATTGTATACAACTTAGTGGAAATCTCTAAGCAACCTATCGGCACTAGCATACAGTTCTATTAGCAAATAGCAGATAATAATACAACAATGTGTGATCTCTACCAGGCATTTCAGCAAACATATACCATATTTTTTTTTAACATCCACAATATTAAATACTTAACCCTTTTGTCATACTGGCGTCGGCTGGCGGTACACACTGTGTCTTCAGTTCACCCTTCATAAAACATCTTTATTTCGTAAAAATGTTTTAAGAAAACTCTTAAGCCTCAACTTGAGTCCAGAACTCACTAAGTGAGCCTGATTCTCTCAAGCTGTGCTCTGATACCAACTTGTAACATCCCAAAATTTTAGGGTAAATTTAAAAAATTTTAAACGAAAACTTCAATACAAGAAAAGCCACTTAATTAATTTTCATAAAATTCCATAACTTATAAGTTTAATGAAAATACCCCAGGATTAACAGAAGTTAACGAAATCTCAATATAGCGGAATATTAATTCAAAAACAGTCCTCCAATGAAGCAGCACAGTGTATACACGTCACGCCTTGCCATCCATGTACCTGATGTACCTGAAACAGTAGTTTATATAGGGAAAGGGTAAGCACGAAGCTTAGTGAGTTCCTCAAAATACCAAACGATCCATCACATAACATACAACACACAATAACCATTCATATGTCTGTGAGACTCACGGGCTATCCCTGTTCCGCCTGAAGACTCACGGGCAGTTCCCGTTCTGTCTTATCGCTCGCAGGCTTTTCCCGTTCCGTCTAATGACTCACAGGCTATTCCCGTTCCGCCTATTGACTCGCAGGCTTTTCCCGTTCTATCTAATGACTCGCAGGCTATTCCCGTTCCGCCTATTGGCTCGCGGGCCATTCCCGTTCCGTCCACAAACAATCATTATCATAGAAATAATTCATACAATTATTATAACAGGTAAGACCACCTTAGCCTAACCTATCTTCCTTCCTACGCATGCAATATCACCTATAGTATAGTGAGAAGACTCACCTGATAATAGTTGACTATATCGTTTATCTTTCTCGGCTTTGTATTTCCTTCAACTTTAACTGTTAACATAATAAGAAATCTATCATTTCTTAATCCTTAACTATATTGTAGTCGCATCATTAAACCCTTCAGTAATTCCAATATGATACTCCATGATTTATCAAGTAAAGAACAGCCAGGTAGAAGATTAGATGGGATGGCAGGATCCTTTCAGCATTTTAGCCTTTCGGAAAATCCAACAACCAGATCCCAAGTAATCGGCCTAGTCACCGTCCTCGTAAGTAAATCAATCGGTATTATTTTCGAAAATTATGAATTGTTATAATAACGACATTTTAAGGTTTTTGTTTACTATTGTTAGAAATTAGTATAATATAACATATGTTATACTTATTAAATATTCTACTTCTTAACACAAAAACTATTTTACAATGCCTAATTAAGCTATAGAAAAGTTTGTAGTTACCTTATGACCAGTCGTCGGAACCTATAACTTCTTCGCTAGGCTTTTGAGCTTCCTTCCGCTCACTTCTTACACTCTAGTGCTTAGAAACCTCTATATATTGGATTGAGATTTGTTGGTGTGGTTTATGAGATGTTTTGGGGGGTATTTATACTTGAATTCTTGAATAAAAAATGGCATGACACTTTTGACAAAAGATTTTAATAATATAATTTTGTTGAAATTAAAGGCCTTCTAGAATCAGTCTGTTAAAGACTGGTTTAGCCGATCTTAAACCCATTAAATTCACGTTTTTATTTGATATTCAGAAAATTCATCTCAATACCTTTCCAGGGATGTATTTTACGTATTTATACGATTTTTCTATGATTTATTATGAATTTTTGAAAACAGACTATCTAATCTGTCAATTCCGAACTAATCAGTAAAGATTGCATTTTTTACAATAGATAATCTCATTTTCAAGCTTACTATTATTTTTGGTAATTGTACTAGACTCAATTTGTAAACTTTGTGCATTGGTTTGAGGTCCAAACAATTTTCCTAGAATTAATTATGATTTTTCTAAAAACAACACAAAATGCTGATTTTATATGAAATTGTAACTAAAGTTTTTCTTAGCTTTATAACTACCAAAAATCATATACTTCCTAACACTCTTATTTTAAGTATATGTTATAATCAGGATACGGGTCTTACAACTATGCTCTTCCTTACTCCGTGAATAGATCAGTATGTCATCTATGAATACTATCATGAATTTGTCCAAGTAAGGTCTACACACGCGGTTTCGTTAGATCCATGAATACTGCAGGTGCATTAGTCAACCCAAAAGGCATTACGACAAATTCATAATGTCCATAACGCATTCTGAAGGCCGTCTTAGGGATATCTTCTTCCTGAATTCGAAGCTGGTGATACCCTGATCTTAGATCAATTTTTGAAAAGTAGCTCGACCCTTGAATGAAACACCCTCGCTTAAGGCTTTTCATAAAACATCATTTTAAAAACACATGGGGTTTAATGAGAAATAATTTAGGTTTAAGTTGTGGAAAACATCGTTTGGTCCCATTTTAGATAAAACATTTTAGTTTATAAAATTGCGAGGTTATAACAATTCAAATACCATTACACAGCTCAAATGATACCACACAAACAGTGGCCTTCTAAACGTCCTGCTCTTCTAAAGTCATCTAAACTTCTCAACCTGAGTACACATCAAAATAAGTTAGGCAATTGAAATGCCTAGTGAGTTTACCCGAGGTTGACCCATTTCGAGTAAGTAGTGAACTACCATACTCGGGACAAACCTCCAAAAAAATAGTTTTAACACACACTTCAAAAGTTATTTAAAACATAATAAGGTTTACTCAAAATAGATAGTTATGATATGCAAATGCAATGCATGATGCAACTATCCCAACCCAAGTCCATCTCATAAAAGTCCAACTCACCACAATGGCACCTACCTAAGTTCACAAATGACACACACGAAGCATGTCACTTGATCCCCGTATAGGTTAAACTAGAACTAGTGGCCATCACACTAGCCCCATAAGGGTTAGCAACTCCCTCATGCGTCTCCTCACCCTCTTTATTTTAGAGAAGGGTTAAACTCAAAACATCATAAAGGTGGCTACTTCAGCCAAACATCATTAAACATCTTTAAGGTCATCATAAGGTTCACTCGGTCAATCCCATCCTATATGCAATGCAATGCATAAGTAGGATGCTCAAAACATCATCGTAATCTTTATTTGAAAACATCTTTAGAAACTCATTTTCATGCAATGCACAAGTAATAATCATATAACACATTGCACATAATATCATGCATGAAAAATATTTGATAACACACACAAAAGATAATAATTGGGATGTGTACTCCCGATAAACTCACCTGATGTCGACTGAAAAGTCAACCAAATCTTGACATCTTGCTATGATTGGGATTGTCTAGTTCCTAGACTCATCATCTCACTTCTCCGATTCCCTATGTGATCAAACGTTTAAAGATAAATACATGTTCTAAAGGTCTCATCGTTTCTCAAACTTAACTAAGGTCTATTCGATAATTAGACTTAGATTAACACCAAGACTGGGTTTAATTGTTAAGGCTAATATATCTCACTAAATCTTCCATGTTAAGGTAATAATATCAAAAACCCTGTTTTTCATCAAGTAAAGTTTCTCTTCGAGAACATTCGTATCTAAAAATACATTTATATGACTTGAATTCTCTTTAAAATCCTTACTATTTCTAATAGTAGATTTAAGTTATAGTTAATTAAATAAAATAAACCTCCATCTAAAATAATTGATTGATTAATACTAATACTAATTTAAATCCATTTATTATAAAATTAAAACTAGCTTAATTTAAAACTAGTCTACTACAATTTATCTAAGTCCAAATTTTCTCAACAGCCCACATAATCATAAAACTAAATCCACCAAGGCCAAGGGTCCAAGTTCTGAATCTCAATCGGCCCATAACTCAGGCTAAGGCCCAGGAAACCTAAGGTGAAGTAACCCAAAATGGTGTCCACAACTAAAATAGCCTGATCATAGATTCGAATTATTTGACCTAGAATGGAAAAGTCAAACTAAAAGAAATCTGTACCTCATCTTCTCCAGCAAAGAGCCGTCGCACACCCCTTGCACCGGCGATGCTACATTTCAGGCGACACCCACATCACGACTAGACCTTCTTCACCGGCGAAGCTTCCATCTCCGGCGGTGCACTCTGATGGCAATGGCGTGGCCAAGATATCCCCTCCGGGTTGCATCTCGCCACTACTCCTACGCTACCCATCTCCCTGACTGATAACACTACTAACCTCCTTCCTAGACTAACTCCTTCAGCCTCTCGATCTCTCTCTTTCTCGCTTCCCTTCTATCTCTGATCGACTCAAAATGCTACCGGCCGGAGGCGGAGCAAAGTAGACGGAATCCCTACTCGTTCTATATATTCAAACATTAGAGGTCCACCCTCGATAGCCTCACTCGTCGACATCTTTCTATCATCATCACGCACCCTCCGGCTCTCCATCCCAAACTCCCTTCTCGCTTTCTTTTTCTGCGAACCGCACATACCGAAAACATACCCACAGGAAGGTGTGTAGATCTGATGCAACAAGAACCACCCGCTCAGAAGTTCGATGAACAGAACGAGCACTAGCTGAACAATTGTGAGGACCCTCGCTAGTCCCGGATTGAACACGAATCTCTTCCGTCTCTCTGTTGAAACCGGATATTAGAACCTCGCCATTCCTCTCTCTCGTTCTCTTCATTGGTTACCCATAACATCATCAGCAACTTCCAAGGTTGCTCTGGTCGCTGCTCCCTCCCCAAAGACCCTCCGGAAACTGGAAGTAAACATGAAGACCAACGAAAACAACCATCTCCCTCCTCTTTCTCTCATTCTCTCATTCTCCTACAAACTTTCTCTCTCTTCGAGCTTGTTACAGGCACCAAATGATACGTATCCTAAATACATGGGGGAGAATGTTCCTTGTCAATTACCCTTATACCCTTCATTTGAATGATTTGTCTTATTCCAGAATTTACTAAAGTACCCCTAGCCATCAAAGGTTTATTATTGATTTCTTTCATATATCTATTGCTTAGCCTGAAATTGCGAATTTACCGAAATGCCCTTGGTAAATATGGATTTTACCATTTATATATTCGTTTTCTCATATCTTGTAAAACTTGGACACATCAATTATGATTTTACCAAAATACCCTTATACTGATTCGAGTCATCAAAGTGAAGTTGGTTATAATTATCGAAAGCATACAAGATCAAATTAATCACATATACTTATATCGTCATTTCTATAATTAAACTTGTTATTAAAATGAAGTTCCGTATTTACAAAATTACTAATTAGCCCCTCTAATGTAATATAAATAATCAATTGTTAATATACGAGATAAGGGTATAATTTATTATTTGACAAGAAGTACTATGTTCAAAATATTTACGACATGTGAAACATTAGTTATTATTATAAATATTATTTATTTATTTAAGCTTAATGGATTTTGAACTTATTTAAGTTTTTCCAAAAATTTCTATTATCAAATTAGTCCAAAATTTCTAGGCCCAAAATACGGATGTTACAATTATCCACCCCTTAAAAGGATTTCGTCCTCGGAATCATTAATAATGGATAAAGTAACAATTTTCGAAAATCTCAAAAGTTATTCATATTTTTAGTTTTAAAATCTTATAAAACTTAGAGTATCACTGTTACACATTTGTAAAACCACTTTATTTCAAAACATTAGTTGTCTAGGTTTTTGTAATCTTAAAACGTCCTTTTTGAACATGTAAATGTTAAATTTGAAATGTTTCTCAATTTCACCCGTTGTTTTAACAAAAACTTAAATGCTCAACTTTATTGTTAATATTTTGAAGAGGCCATCTCTTATGAAAATCTAATTCACTTTTATACAAAAAAAACATCCCTCAGACTTCGTGTACTTTATATAAAACGATAATAAATTTTCTTTTCAAATTTATTTTGAAACATATTTTATCGAATTTATTAACAAAATTCCGAAGAGATCATCAATCTCGGGTATTTACTACCGGTTCATGATGGCCCATTTGTAATTTAGTTTTATAAAAGTCTTGCATTTTGTAAGATATACTCGTCCAAAATTGTTTGTAATTTCTTTTTTTAGTTTTTTTTTTTTTTTTTTTTTCAAATTTTGACACTATTGAAAAGATTGGCCTTACTTAATTATTATGTTCTTATTAGGGTAGGTTGTTTACTAATTCGCACACTTCAAGCTAAAGGATGGTTTAGACCTATGGGTTCTAGTCTCATCATGCATCTATAACTCTAAGCATGATTCAGCACATTGAAATATCAATGAGCTTTTACAGGTCAACTAAGTCATCACTAACTATCAGGAAACCCAATAATCAAGGTCCCTAAAACACAGACACTAAGGGTGCAACCACTCTACTATTACATATGCACTTAGTCTTTCAAATCTGATGCAAGGTCACAAGGCTGGTCAGCGAAAATATAACAGACGATTGCACAAGAGGTTTAGAGTAAGGAAGGAAGGTCTACGAGTCACGACGAAAAGATTTCCTTAACAACTCTAAATCTTCATCTACTCTTTACTTAGCTCACACCCTGCTCCTCTTGCTTCTTGCTTGCTCAGAGTTGTCACCACAATTCCCTAGCCAGCTCCTCATGGTCAAGACCACTTCATAAATTTTGCTACTCTCTGAGCTTCATTTGTTACATGTCGTCCTTTCATCATCCATAACTATTCATCATCCTAAAAAAAAATACTTTAGAGAATGAAGTCCAATTCCTTAGCAGTCGCCATTCCCCCCAAGGTTGTTCCTCATACTGCATTGTGCTCTTCATTCTTCAAGGTTGCACTTCATATCCATATACGAAACCTCTTATACACATTTATTCTACTATGAATCATTAACAATACCAATTCAAATTCCTTAACTAAATGATTAGAAACTAAAGCCCAAACAATAAATCACCACTAAATTCTAAAGGCCAACTATTTAAGAGGTCGAGCATTCTTAAAAGCATTATAGTTTAAGTCTAAGCACTACTTTTAGTACCTAGTTCACTTAAACTCATGCTCTGATACCAAATTGAAACACCCTCGCTTAAGGCTTTTCATAAAACATCATTTTAAAAACACATGGGGTTTAATGAGAAATAATTTAGGTTTAAGTTGTGGAAAACATCGTTTGGTCCCATTTTAGATAAAACATTTTAGTTTATAAAATAGCGAGGTTATAACAATTCAAATACCATTACACAGCTCAAATGATACCACACAAACAGTGGCCTTCTAAACGTCCTGCTCTTCTAAAGTCATCTAAACTTCTCAACCTGAGTACACATCAAAATAAGTTAGGCAATTGAAATGCCTAGTGAGTTTACCCGAGGTTGACCCATTTCGAGTAAGTAGTGAACTACCATACTCGGGACAAACCTCCAAAAAAATAATTTTAACACACACTTCAAAAGTTATTTAAAACATAATAAGGTTTACTCAAAATAGATAGTTATGATATGCAAATGCAATGCATGATGCAACTATCCCAACCCAAGTCCATCTCATAAAAGTCCAACTCACCACAATGGCACCTACCTAAGTTCACAAATGACACACACGAAGCATGTCACTTGATCCCCGTATAGGTTAAACTAGAACTAGTGGCCATCACACTAGCCCCATAAGGGTTAGCAACTCCCTCATGCGTCTCCTCACCCTCTTTATTTTAGAGAAGGGTTAAACTCAAAACATCATAAAGGTGGCTACTTCAGCCAAACATCATTAAACATCTTTAAGGTCATCATAAGGTTCACTCGGTCAATCCCATCCTATATGCAATGCAATGCATAAGTAGGATGCTCAAAACATCATCGTAATCTTTATTTGAAAACATCTTTAGAAACTCATTTTCATGCAATGCACAAGTAATAATCATATAACACATTGCACATAATATCATGCATGAAAAATATTTGATAACACACACAAAAGATAATAATTGGGATGTGTACTCCCGATAAACTCACCTGATGTCGACTGAAAAGTCAACCAAATCTTGACATCTTGCTATGATTGGGATTGTCTAGTTCCTAGACTCATCATCTCACTTCTCCGATTCCCTATGTGATCAAACGTTTAAAGATAAATACATGTTCTAAAGGTCTCATCGTTTCTCAAACTTAACTAAGGTCTATTCGATAATTAGACTTAGATTAACACCAAGACTGGGTTTAATTGTTAAGGCTAATATATCTCACTAAATCTTCCATGTTAAGGTAATAATATCAAAAACCCTGTTTTTCATCAAGTAAAGTTTCTCTTCGAGAACATTCGTATCTAAAAATACATTTATATGACTTGAATTCTCTTTAAAATCCTTACTATTTCTAATAGTAGATTTAAGTTATAGTTAATTAAATAAAATAAACCTCCATCTAAAATAATTGATTGATTAATACTAATACTAATTTAAATCCATTTATTATAAAATTAAAACTAGCTTAATTTAAAACTAGTCTACTACAATTTATCTAAGTCCAAATTTTCTCAACAGCCCACATAATCATAAAACTAAATCCACCAAGGCCAAGGGTCCAAGTTCTGAATCTCAATCGGCCCATAACTCAGGCTAAGGCCCAGGAAACCTAAGGTGAAGTAACCCAAAATGGTGTCCACAACTAAAATAGCCTGATCATAGATTCGAATTATTTGACCTAGAATGGAAAAGTCAAACTAAAAGAAATCTGTACCTCATCTTCTCCAGCAAAGAGCCGTCGCACACCCCTTGCACCGGCGATGCTACATTTCAGGCGACACCCACATCACGACTAGACCTTCTTCACCGGCGAAGCTTCCATCTCCGGCGGTGCACTCTGATGGCAATGGCGTGGCCAAGATATCCCCTCCGGGTTGCATCTCGCCACTACTCCTACGCTACCCATCTCCCTGACTGATAACACTACTAACCTCCTTCCTAGACTAACTCCTTCAGCCTCTCGATCTCTCTCTTTCTCGCTTCCCTTCTATCTCTGATCGACTCAAAATGCTACCGGCCGGAGGCGGAGCAAAGTAGACGGAATCCCTACTCGTTCTATATATTCAAACATTAGAGGTCCACCCTCGATAGCCTCACTCGTCGACATCTTTCTATCATCATCACGCACCCTCCGGCTCTCCATCCCAAACTCCCTTCTCGCTTTCTTTTTCTGCGAACCGCACATACCGAAAACATACCCACAGGAAGGTGTGTAGATCTGATGCAACAAGAACCACCCGCTCAGAAGTTCGATGAACAGAACGAGCACTAGCTGAACAATTGTGAGGACCCTCGCTAGTCCCGGATTGAACACGAATCTCTTCCGTCTCTCTGTTGAAACCGGATATTAGAACCTCGCCATTCCTCTCTCTCGTTCTCTTCATTGGTTACCCATAACATCATCAGCAACTTCCAAGGTTGCTCTGGTCGCTGCTCCCTCCCCAAAGACCCTCCGGAAACTGGAAGTAAACATGAAGACCAACGAAAACAACCATCTCCCTCCTCTTTCTCTCATTCTCTCATTCTCCTACAAACTTTCTCTCTCTTCGAGCTTGTTACAGGCACCAAATGATACGTATCCTAAATACATGGGGGAGAATGTTCCTTGTCAATTACCCTTATACCCTTCATTTGAATGATTTGTCTTATTCCAGAATTTACTAAAGTACCCCTAGCCATCAAAGGTTTATTATTGATTTCTTTCATATATCTATTGCTTAGCCTGAAATTGCGAATTTACCGAAATGCCCTTGGTAAATATGGATTTTACCATTTATATATTCGTTTTCTCATATCTTGTAAAACTTGGACACATCAATTATGATTTTACCAAAATACCCTTATACTGATTCGAGTCATCAAAGTGAAGTTGGTTATAATTATCGAAAGCATACAAGATCAAATTAATCACATATACTTATATCGTCATTTCTATAATTAAACTTGTTATTAAAATGAAGTTCCGTATTTACAAAATTACTAATTAGCCCCTCTAATGTAATATAAATAATCAATTGTTAATATACGAGATAAGGGTATAATTTATTATTTGACAAGAAGTACTATGTTCAAAATATTTACGACATGGGAAACATTAGTTATTATTATAAATATTATTTATTTATTTAAGCTTAATGGATTTTGAACTTATTTAAGTTTTTCCAAAAATTTCTATTATCAAATTAGTCCAAAATTTCTAGGCCCAAAATACGGATGTTACATTGAAGCTGGTCAAAAAGATCGTCGATTCGAGGTAGCAGGTATCGGTTTTTTATGGTGAGTTTGTTAAGCTCTCGGTAGTCAATGCACATGCGGAATGATCCGTCCTTCTTCTTAACAAACAAGACCGGTGCTCCCCAAGGTGAGAAGCTCGGTCTAATGAACCCCTTGTTTAGTAGTTCGTTTAGTTGGTTGGATAATTCCTGCATTTCCGCCGGGGCTAACAGGTATGGTACCTTTGCTATTGGCGTGGCTCCAGGTATCAAATCGATTCTGAATTCGGTTTGTCGAGCGGGTGGTACTCCCGGGAGATCTTCTAGGAATATATCAGGGAAGTTGCAGACTTCAGGAATTTCCTTGATACTTTTTATTTCTTTCTTCATCCACTACATGGGCTAAGAAAGGAAGATATCTTTTCTGTAGGCATTTTCGGGCTTTGATGCATGACACTATTCGGAGGTTGGTGTTGGGTTTGTCGCCGTAAATAACATGGGTCTTGTCGTTCGGTAAATGAAGTCGGATTCCTCGTTCGTAACACATGATGTCGGCGTGATGTGGAATTAGCCAATCCATACCTACAATTACTTCGAAACTTCCTATCCTAACGGGCATTAGGTTGATTGAACAGGAGTGATTTTCAAGAGTATGCGTACAGTTCATGTATAATTCCTTGGTACTTTCAGTTTTACCGTTTGCCATCTCTACTGTAAATGTTTCGTTAAGTGGTTGAGGTTTTTGTTTTAGTAAGTGTTTAAATTTTTGACTCACGAAACTCCTCTCCGCTTCGCTCCGCTGTCGAATAGTTTACAAGCATAAGAGTTATTGACGAGGAATGTACCGGTGACCACAGTGGGATCCTCTACTGCCTCCGTGCGTCCCATCGCTAGGACTCTCCTGTTTCTTCCGACAGTCTTGTTCTTTGGGTAATCCCGTTTAAAATGTCTCGTTTCTCCGCACCCATAGCAGGCTTGACTCATTCTAGTATTTGAACTCTAGGTGGCCTATTGGGTCGATGCTCTTGTTCTTTTGAGGTGTGTTCGTTCTTGCCATATCTGGTGCACTACATATCCGTACAAGCTCCGTGTTGGTGGTATTTTCACTTGTTACACTTGGGTAAGTTCCCACTGTATTGTTTGTTTTGTGCTGGAGTGGTAGGGATAGTAGCGGCATGGACTGTCACTGCTTGTTGTCTTTTGGAGTTTCCTTGTTTTTGAGTGTCATGGTGCCTTGGCGAACCCCCATGGTCAATTAATCGTTGAGCTAGTCGTTTAGCACTATCGAAAGTGGCTAGGCTCGCTGATTCCACGTTTCCTTGAATTAGAGGGGATAGTCCCTAGATATAGCGTTCCACCTTCACAGATTCTGGTTTGACCATTGAGGGGCAAAGGGTCGCCAGGTCGTTGAACCTGTTAGTGTAAGTGGTTAGATCTGCCTCCTTCATTGTAAGGTTCCACAACTCTTGTTCTAGTTTCTGAAACTCCCCTCTGGGACAGTACTCTTTCATCAGCATGGTCTTTAATTCCTCCCAACTCATTGAGTTGGCTACGGGAAGTGTCAAGGCCTTAACATGGCCTTTCCACCAGGACATGGCCTCCTCAGCAGAAGTAAAAGCGGCGAATTTGACCTTGAATTCCTCGGGGCACGCAGAAATGTCGAATATCGACTCAGTTTTCTCGATCCACATTGTAAGAGCGATAACACCTCCAGTCCCATGAAAAGGCGCAGGTTTGCAATTTGTGAAGTCTTTGTATGTACATACTCGCGGGTAGCTCGGTGTTTCTCCATTTGTAGAATCGTTAGTGCCGTTCCTACTCCTACTTCCATTTGTTCCATTTGGATTTATCTGGGCAATTGCAGCTGCCACAGCGGCGGTCACGGCGGCTTGGAAGGTAGCAGCATCCATCATTGGTGTCTCTGGCGTTTCTGCTGGGGTATTCCTAGTGTTCATTCGTGTAAGTGGCATATTTCTGCCACAAGGAATTAGGATTGGACGATAGTCAGTTTTCATAAGATTTATTAGGAATAAGGTGTTAATTTTGAGTATGGGGATTTACATCGCGTGTTTGTTTTATTTATTTTTTTATTTTTTTATTCTCTCTTTATTAAAAATCGCATGCGCGTCTTTAATATCATGCATGTGTATCAAGTATTGATTTGGTTCCACACAAAATATACTAATCACACATTTCATAATATCGTACATTTTAAATAACGGGAAAATTTTGACCCTCTAAGAGGTCTATTGCACATAAAGTAAAAAGGGCAACATGACGGCCCCCAAAAGTGAAATTGTTTGGTTGTGAGAATGTGCCTACACATGATAAACGAGCAGCATGTAAGGCTTGCTCGTGGGTTCCTAAGCTATAACAAAATTTGAGTAATGAGGACACTACTCAGGGGGAATTGGGTCCCCTCACTCTCCAGAGTTCGACCACTTGTGCCCTAAGTTCCGTTGTTTCTCGCATGGCCCGTTCAGCTCTCAGCTCCGCGCTCCGGGCTCTCATCTCAGCATCTCGTAGTCTTTTAACTGTGATCTGTAGTCTGTCATAAACATTTCAGAGCTCCTCCCTAGTATCTCTAATGGTGTCCCATAGTGTCTCCACTCTTGATATGGTCCGTTCGTGGGTCTCATCGAGGCATCGCACACGGACTGCGGTGACCTCTTTAGTGGCTGTCAAGTCAAGGACTTGACAGGCTGTCGCTCTGGCCTGGTCATGGCTCCACTTTTTCATGCGCTCCGCCCAGGCAGGCGTTGGACCCTGGTGAGATTCATTTATCAGTAACGGGCGTTGGACGGGCAGTACTCTCTTACGAGGAGTACGCCTCCATAAAGGGCGGTTAGGATGACGGTATACCTCGAAACTTGGTTCTGGTGGCGGCACATGCATTTTACGGGCGGGGTAACGGGGGTTGACGATCTCCGGCTCGCCATCAGATTCCTCTTCTTCTTCCTCTCCCCACTGGTCTTCTCCCTCAGACATTTCCTCCGGTTCCTCTTCCGGAACCTCTTCCGGGTTCTCTTTCGGTTTTTCATCAATCCATCCGTTGTTTCCTTCTTCTTCTGGGAAGTAAGGGTCTCCAGGTAGGTGGAATCCGGCCATGGTATTTGTACGAGAAAAGGGGTATAAGAAGTATATAAAGAAAATCCTAAGTATATAACTTCCTAGTATTTATAAAGTATTTTTATAGTATTTTAATATCTATCGTTCGATGATTTAGTTATTGGTACGTGTTCAGACTCGTTGTTACCACGACTATTCCTAAGTTTCCGTTAGTCACATCTTAGACCGATACAGTTGATCAGGATTTACCTATCTTAGACATGGCTACCTAAACGCTTAGGTCTACTCGTAGTGTTCAATTTGTCCTATCACTATGTTTTCGTTATAATATCGTTCTAGTATGTATGTATTTATACTTTTATAAGAATTATCGTTGTAATTTTAAAAGTACTTTCGTGCGAGCATAGTTTGAGAGTCTTAGTCCTATTGTATTTATAGTTGTATACATTTTAAATGGGTTGATATACTGAATTCACTACAAACAAGGCTCTGATACCAATCTGTCACACCCCCAAACCGTAATGGCGGAAACGTTCGAGGGTGGGTGACTTCATGTACGATATCATAACAGTATCAAAGTAATAATGAATCCAAGCAATCACAACCATCATAATATAATTGCAAAAGTTACATAAGTTCAATGTTTTTGTTTCCATTACAATTACATATGATTTAAAAATACATAGTTTATGACGTCATAGCGTCCCGTCGTCATTGCTTGTGAACCTGTTTACTGATTTCCTGAGAATACAAGTGGTTTGAAAAGCGTCAACAATAAAGTTGGTGAGTTCATAAGTGTTTTGTATAAAATCCATTTGTGATCAATCATAGATTTGAAAACCCAAGAAAATCCAATATTTTCTATGTTTAAAATTGTTGCAAGTCTTAAAACCCAAGGACTATGTTACAGTGTGAGCCATAAGGAAACACACATAATAAATTGTATGTTTTAACGTAAACGTTTATTTAAGGGTGAATCGTTTTTCCCTTGTGAAGCGTCCTATAACCATACTGTAGACTAGTTGGCCTGCTACGACATTTTTTAGGCGTCGGGATGTTATGACGATTGTCTCCTCAGACCTGCCGGTCTAACTGTAGCTAACAGCTCAGGTGCGGGGTTGTCAATCCCGTATAGATCTATACACAACGTCATGCTCTCTTACCGAGACTCTGGTTATAAATTTCAGGACTTATACTGTAAGTACTAAAAAGTATTGTGAAGACCCGTCTCACAAAATATAAGTATCATCAAACTGCTTACGTAAGTTGTTAAGTAAAGCTTTTGTTTTTATGCCGTTATTTTATTTTCCCAAAATAATGTTGTTTGTAGTTTGGATAATTATACTCTCATATAAGCAAACTTTGTAGTGTTCTAATGTATTGAAAAAAACGAGTATTTCGTAAACTATTCATATAATAGTTTATCCTAGGTACTGTTTGTCGAAATGAGTGAGTTCTCACGTTTACAAGGAAATAGTTTAGTTATAAATCATGCGAGATAAGGGTATGGTTTGCTCCCTTCGCTTATTGAAATCTCGTAATAACATGTACAAGATCTGATTTCGGAATGATGGTCCGAAGTTAGAAACAATCTCGCTTGCAATAATAGTTTTATCGTGTGTGAATCCTTTATCAAGCAGATAAATATATTCAAGCGTACGTAAAACGGTTTTTATAGCATAATGTCTTGCATTCTCCCCCTAAAAGTTTATAAAAAGTGAAAAGGAGGGGTACGAAGCTCACCCTTGAAGCGTGATCTGTCCATAAAGGGGTGTTGGTTCGGAAGTTCGACGACAGGAAGTCGAGTCTTGGGGTTTCGGAACCTAAGGACCTTCGGATAAAGCTATTACCCGATGGTTCTACGAAATGTTAGTGTGTGTAAACGAGCTAAAACTTAAATAACTATTCTTAGAATCACAAAAAGAGTCCAGCTTACCAAGAATGTGAAGCTTTACACCGGGAATAATGGCGGAGAATGGCTGTTCGTGGTGGCGCTGATGAGGCAGGAAGTTTTGGGAGGAAGGTGGTGGGAGGGGTGTGTTGAGAGAAAATAGAAGAAGTTGAGAGAAATTTGAGAAAGTGTTCGTGAGTTATGTATCCAAACAGGGTGTGGGAACTGATTAAG
Source organism: Cichorium intybus (assembly GCA_023525715.1). Taxonomy (NCBI): domain Eukaryota; kingdom Viridiplantae; phylum Streptophyta; class Magnoliopsida; order Asterales; family Asteraceae; genus Cichorium; species Cichorium intybus. Next base: position 83,392,069 of record CM042014.1, on the reverse strand, counting down.
GAGTGGTTAGTTATCTTTATGTTAAATCACTTAGTCATAGGCGTACTCAATAGCTTTTGACTTTGTGATTGAGTTGACATATGCGTTGGAAATTGTTATTTTGCAGGCGCTGAGTGTGAGGGTTAGAGTGGTGGTCTTCTCTTGTGAAGTGAATGTTGCATGGAAGTGGTGAATTCTGGGATATCGAGTCCAAAAATGGGGTTTTCGGAACTCGATCGGTTAGGATTTAAAGCTCAACTGTCTGTGTTCCGAGTCTGGGGTTAGATTTCCGAATAATTCAGTAGCTGAGTTTCACTCGGATACATGCGTATCTTCCGAATGCATGTTCCGAGTTGGGTATAAGTTTTCGGAGTATGGGATTGTTCCGGAATCAAGAGGTTCCTAACTGGGAGTTCCGAATCCAATGCCTTCCGAAGTCAGCTTCGGAGACTCGGAGGTCGAAGGGTCCGAAATCATGTTCCGAAACCAAGGATTTTGGAGGTGGTTCAGAGATTGAGAGTATCTGAAAAGAGCTTTCGAAGGATGACTTGTTGTCCGAAAATCGTTCCACGAGTGAATGGGTTTCTTTCCTTGTGTGACCTTATTGCTTTTGACAACACGTTTGCGAGATGTTCATTTAGAATTGCACACCTAACATCATAATGTCTAACCATATTTCATTAAGGTTTTGGAATTTACTTTATATTACAGGAGTCAACGTGTTCTTGGTTTAGTCACCTTTGACTTTTGCTGACTAAAATTTTACGATTGTCACACTACTTATGTGGGCAGGTGTTTGACTTGTGCCAAGATCAAGGTACAGTATCAAAAGCCCTCGGGCTTATTACAACAACCAGAGATACCCGAGTGGAAGTGGGAGCGGATAACCATGGACTTCATAACCAAATTACCCAAGACAACTGCTGGACTAGACACCATATGGGTGATTGTCGAAAGGTTAACCATGTTCGCACACTTCCTGCTAATCAAAGAGACGGACAAAATGATGAAATGACATAGCAGCGGTCATCATGCGGTCAAAAATAAGAAAATACCTAACACACACTTAGCATAGTGGAAGTCAGGGTCGATCCACAGGAGTTACGTGGTCGAGACAGGTGACAGATTACCAACTGCAGTGTCACGCTACAGTCAGAGGACCTAGTTCATAACTTTTTCCAAAACAATCCCAAAAGAACATAAACTAAAACAATTCCAAGCAAATGCTTTGATTTAACTTGAGAGGTTTTACAATGTTGGTGATAACAAGCACACTCGACCCAGATGATATCATTGATATTTATGCATGATCAGTGATATCAATAGTACAAAATTGATACGTAGTACAAAAGAGAATATTCTATCTAGTACTATCCAATAAGAATACAGCAACGTGCAACGCGTAGTCTGACACATCAACGTGCTGTATGGATACGGTTTGTTACTCAAGTCTTCGGATCCGCCAGTACACGACCTTCGGATCTTTAGACACAAAACTTGACTTTTCGCATGGCTGGGACTTCGGATGGACAAAAACACTTCATCACAAAGTTAACTTCAACAATCTCCCCCTTTGTGTGAACTGACATCCGAAGCTTTAGCAGTAATGGCATTTGTAAGCATCAACCATGCATTGTCTAACGGCCATTGTCACAACCCGCTAAAAGCGGAAACACAGAATGCGACAGTTTAAAGGTTTCATGTACAAGGTAAAGGACAATACCACCATAACATTAATAATTTAAAGTTTACAACATTATCCATTCAACAACGATTACATTAAAAAAAAAGATTTAAAGTTATTCTATGTCAACTAGCACAATAGCAAAGATAAGGTATGCCTAAAACTTTCACTGACCAGTTCCTGAAAAGAATGAAAAATAAAGGGTCAACTATAAAATAGTTGGTAAGTTAACAGGTTTATAGTATGTGTAGCCTTGAAATTACAATTTATGTTCTAAAAATGCCTTGTCAAAGTAAAATATTTCATACGCAATTTGATCTTAAGAGCAATCAGTTGTAAATAAAGCTTGAGTCCACAACCAATCCAAAAGACCAGACACCCCTAAGAGTCATGTTCTATCGTCAACATGTTACTCTATTGGTAATAAGCACCCACATCGCCATGTGAGTGGGGGTGGTCAATCCCAAATAGCGCTATCCATATAAACCATCAGCTTAAATAGAGTTAATAGGTTGTGTAAGAGAACGACAGAGGACTTTACGTATGATAGAGTCTCAAGCATACAACAATTGCGTGAAATTTAAGAGCATTCATTAAAGATAAACTATTTTGCAAACTAAAAGTCATGCTTTCCACCCCAAAACATAAAACAGTAAAAAGAGGCTGTGAATACTCACAATTGCAACGAGGGATTTTGGGAGTTCGGTTGCTTGGTAAACGGAGGGGGTTCCTACTCACGTCCTACAAAAACACAAAGGTTCTAATAAGCTTCCCATCTAACTTATGTGTCTAAACATCATGAATCATCCATTTTATTAACAAAGTGCCTTAGAATTTATTTGCGTTTTCATTACGTTTTAAACGGTATTTTGTAACATATCTTGGAATTGTATTTAATTAAAAATACATAAAAACCATTTCCAAAGACCACCAAAATTTATTCTCATCATCCCACAGGGGATATGAGGCTTTTGTAAAATTTTGGGAATTTTTAGATTATTATTGAATCTATTTCAAATTTTAAGCTTGTTTTATTAGAAAATTTTCGATTAATTAGTAAATGGACGAAATAACTTCCAAAACAATTTCTATAGTCACTTGGAGTATAGATGAAGTCAGGAAAATATTATCATTGGCTTTGAATAACCCAAAATTGATGTTCTAAAATACCCATCATTAGGGGCTCATAAATCAAAAAAAATTATTAAATGGTATCCAAACGAGCTGAAATTTGTGGAGAACCTCAACTTATAATAAAAATAGGTTCCACCAGTTTTTAGAATTTATTAGGTCATGTAACTATTAATTTGTGAATTAAGTAATCATTTGACACCTTATTTTTATAAAATCAAAATTTTAGTATTTTTGAATGAAACTTTCTAGTATACTTCTTAATAGTATCTAGTTTTTGGAAAAATAATTCCCTATTTTATTTTTTTCGAGATTCAAGATTTTTAAACCCAAACATTTTAAAAATATAACTTATTTCTCTTAGTGTTTCAGATTTTTGTGTTGTAGTTTTACAATTTTTGAACATAGCTCCTTAATCTTATGGAACACCATTTTTGGACACCATAAAAAATAGTATATCAGAGGTCTTTAAAACTTTTCTCATGATTTTTAGAAACATTATAGACCCCTGTTCATGCATAAAAAATGACCCTTCACAGAAGATGAGCTGTAAGAGCAACAAGTTTTCAAAAATTGTTTGGGGGTCGAAATCTTAATTTTTTGAATGAAACCAATTGGGTTAGAAACCTAACCCATAGAAGTTCATTTTAGAAGAAAAATGGAGATTTTTGGACCTGTAAAAAGTTGGATATGGTCCTTTGAAGTCGGACTAAGAAATCTGGCAGATTACATGCTTGGTTATGGGTTGCTAGCTTGATGTTTTGATAACATCAATCCAAAAGCATCTCCCATGTGGTTAACCACCATTTTGCATGCATCTTACCATTGTTTTTCAGAAACAAAAGCATCAAATATGTTGCATGGTTTTAAACTAATGTCTTTGGTTCCTAAGTGTTCTATGAGGAAGAACATACAAACCATTGACATGCATGGTGTTTTCAACACATGCAACCCGATTTCCTTCACATGCATGGTGTTGAAATACATCCATGATGTTCAAAGGAAGGATTTTAACATAAAACTCACAAATTGTTAGAATAAAGAAGAAGACAATCCGATTTTAAACATAAAAGTGCATAAGATGTTTTTTTTTAGCTTGTGTTGGGTTTGATCATGGATTTCACATTTTCTAACACATGAACACATGTGAGAGTGAAATATACAAACCACAAGCATATTAGAAAGGTTACTAGTCATTGAAGAGACATATAACCCGAAATGAAAGAAAAGCTACATAAAAAGATGAAATAGAGTGTGTACAAAACAAGATCTTACCTAGAAACACTTTAGTACATAATTTGTTAACTTAAAAATGAAAGTACATTGCTATTCTTTGATTTGCATCTAGTTCAATTATATTTTGAATCAATTCATGAAATTAAATTTTTTGGCACTTTGTATTAAAATATAATGACTTACTAGGAATCTAGCAAATTGTCTAATGATTTTTAGGTTTCTAAGGAGTTAAGACATAGCTCCTAGACTCGTGTCTAAAGGAATGACATTTACCTAAGGGCTCTTAGCATTTAAAATTGGGTAATCACCTGAAATTTGAGGGTAGTCACAGCCATCCACCAGTCAAGATGTTCTTTAAGCTTCTTTCTTTCAACCGATGTATTGATCCTACATGCATACGCACGAGCAACTGCAAGCTGTATTACTACGGTAGTGTTGCTAGAAGTTGTTTCTCTTGGGTGAAGCTTTAAAGATATGCATTTATCTAGACCATTATGAGTAAAGTTTTCACCTTTATGATTTGTTAATGTTCTTATGATGTTTCTAGTGGGATTTTGTGGTTTGAAATGATGTAATTGAAAGGTTTTCTGCAACTATGAGCTAAAATTCCTAAGTTCACATGCAACCTATATAGATCTAGGTTTTCTTCTAATTAAACATATAACAAATCCTAGAAGGCCTGAAGAAATTAACTAAAAGAATAAAATAAGAAAAACTAACCTTTTAGGATTTCTTTGAAGCAAAGCAGCACAATTGTCCTGCCTCAAATGAAGTCACACCCTAGCTTGAGGCTTTGGCCGAAAATTCCTTCAGAGAGAGTAAAAAAAATGTGGTCCTAGGGTTAGGGAGAGTCTCCCTATTTATAGCCTCCATGTGGTGATCAGATAATCGTTACAGATAAACCTTTTTGAATTTGAATTAAGATAAACTATTATTTTAATCATTCAGACACCATTTATCTGTAGTATATATATATATATATATATATATATATATATATATATATATATATATATATATATATATATATATATATATATATATATATATATATATATATATATATATATATATATATATATATATATATATATATCTCGAAAATATATATATTTATATATATTTTTCGTCCACCACATGGTCACTCACACTGCCACTTACTCAACTATTGAATAATTACAGTTTTAGTCCCTACACCTTTAATTAATTAATTTAAATGCCAAATTAATTCCAATTAATTCCAGAAAAATTTCTAATTAATTATTATAGTTTCTAATTAATATATTATCACTTAAATATATTAATAAACTATTTATTTAATTTTTATTGATTTATTAATCATATAATAAATCAATCTTTCTCTTTACCGGACTTTCTGCCAATCCTCCAACTATGAGGGCAACCCAAATGGACTATGCTACTATTAATCAGATAAATACTAATTATTAGTCATGGCTTAGACACCTAATCCAACAGTCTCCCACTTGGATAAGTATAAGGAGGAGAATAGACACTTGTTTCAGACATCTACAATAAACATAATTTATTAGTTTAATTAATCCTTTTAAATAATTACCCAATATATTATTTATTAAGGCTAGGACCCAAAATACCCCAACTATGATGTGAAGAGGGATGCCGTAATCACAACATAATGGTCATTAAGGTAGATGATACACTTATCAATTTCATCTTATGAAATTCCTAGATCTGTTGAGACACATTGAACTATTCAATGGCATGTTTAGTCTCGGATGTGCCCCACTGTTTGTGACTGGGATGCCGAGGATCACAAACCGGGTGTGAATAACCATGCAAATTCGCTCGGTACTCTCGAAGTCAATTGTCATCTCTAATTAACGTGCCGGTTAACCACACACGCTCCGTTAATAATGACAAAATCGAGAAACCCATTGCGACTCTTTGCGGACCCCAGTTGGCGTGCCGGTAAACCACACACGCTCCACCAACGTTCCACAAAGTGCAATGTGCAATTCCATGGATTAGCACCAATTCACATTTTTTGAACCTAAAGTAACTAGATTGGGTTTTGTTCAAAGTTCTAGTACTTTCAATTATAGCATTATACTTTTAAGAGGCTTAGCGGTTCTATCAAACCCGTTCGGCTAACAACACTCGACTGACCAGGAGAGCGGTGGGTAAGAGTGGATACCCATTAGACTGCCATTCTATAGGCAGACGCCTTATACCCTCTTTATAGGACAGTTTTGTGAATGAGGCCTACTAGCGGTAAGACTAACCAATTTTCTTATATATAAATATTAACTTTTAATCATAAATATATAAGATATATTTTAATCTTATTAAAATATTTTAGAATTAATTTAATTATAATTTTCTCAAATTTTAAACAATTTATTGAAAATTTAAATTAATTCTTTAAGCTGATTTAATTGATCTTTTAATTAACAATTAATTAAACTAATTAAATCTAAGATAGATTTTATAAATTAATCAAATTAATTTTCTATCTAGGGCCCTCATAGGATCAAAAATTACAAGCTAGGTAAAAGGAGTTCTAGTTATTTAATTAATCCAATTACCAAAAATAACAACATACTTTTAAAAGGCAAGTAAATCAAGCAAATAAGGGGGACCATGGGGCTTCGCGGCTAGGGTTAGGAAACCCTAGCCTAGGCAACGAAATTGGCCTCTTTCCAAGAGGTGTTTTTCGCAAAAAACACTCAAGGCAAAATAATCCATGCAGTTTATAGCAAACATAACAAAACAAGCCTTGCTCTGATACCACTGAAGGGTTTCCTAGCAAATAATGAACAAATAAATCTTATGGTTCTCATGCAACCCTAGAAAGATCTATGTTTTCTTCTATGAAGATAGTAAACTAAAATCCTAAGGCCAACAATTATTTCTAAAGATCAAAACTGAGAAAACCAACCTTTTGATCTTATGATCCTTGAAGCTAGCAGCACAAGTGTCCTGCCTCAAATGGTGTCACACCCAATCAATGGAGAAGACAATCCAGTAGAGTAATCTTGATTGAAATTGGCACATGTTTTAGGGTAGCTAGGTGCCTCCTTTTATAGCCTCCAAGGGTTACAGCTGAAACCCTAAGGAGCCTCCAAATGGGCAAGCCTGCTGACTAAATGGACCAAGCCTTTTCTAAACCCTAATAGGGTTTCGCCACCTATGGAGAAGCCTCCATAGTTGGCGCCACTTTTGGCCCCTGTCCACTGGCCATTTATTTATTCAACTATTAAATAAATACAAACCAGTCCCTGCACTTTTAATGAATTAATTTAATCACTGAAGATCATCATTGTTTCAGCAGCATGGCCTGGGGAAGCTCTCATATGGTCAAGAATCACTCTGAAGTCTTGGGGGTTCATGATTGGAAAGTCGGCTATTGTGAATCTTGATTCCTCATTGTCCGAACCCGGAAGTACGAAGAATTCATAGTTTTGAAATCCTTCAAATACTTCACCCTCCTTGATTGAGATGAGCTTCATAATCTTTTTCAAGCTCCAAACCGCCTTTTTATCTTGTATATATTTAGCATGAAATGCTATTTTATTTGCTCGAAAGGCTGGTTTGCTCCTCATCCTTTAGGGTTCGAATAAATTAGAAGAAGGCGAAGGTTTTTGGATTGAAGGGAATGTCGAGTTGCTGATCAACGGTTGGGTTTATTGCATAGCTTCTAAGTGGTAGTCTGTTGAAGACATGAAACTCTGAAAATCCAATAGCTTCTATTGCTTCGGCAGTCCAAATTTTGTTCTCTTCAGCAAATGCATTAATCTGCAACATTTTCTTGTATTCTTCTTCTCTCTTTTTGCGGACTTACTCCATATGAGGAGCAATCAAACTCTCATTGTCTTTGATTTTAGGATTTGACCCTGAAACCCCAGCTTCCGAAGAAGTGATTGTACCGAAGGTAGGACCCGCAGACTGAATACGAATCACAATACCTTTAAACAAAATACGTGGTAAGAATGATAGCCTTCCTAGGGAAACTGGTTGGTATGTTGTTGCTGTTGTTGTTGCTTCTGAAGGGGCACGAGACCAGGAACCACTAGCTTCTCCCCCTTGCAAAGGATGAGCCGAAGGTTCAGGTTGAGCAAATACCTATGGTCTCGATTGGGCAGATTAAGCACATTCCATGCGAATAACAACATTAATGAGAGGTTGAAGAGCAAGCTTGAGTTTGTCAACCTAATCATTTGTGATTGCCGAGTTTGTCGTCTTATGTTCTTCAGCAAAACTAACTACTGCGGATACAAATTGTGCATCAGTTAATTCTTCAACCTTTGTATTTGCATCTTCAAGTTGTTTTTCAAACTTGGTTTGGTACTGAGTGTTGTAAGATTTAGCCTCAGTCCGAAGGTCACTTAAGGCCTTCATCAATTTAGAGTTGGAAGACTCAATCTTTCCAACTAGATTAGCAATCTTTTTCTCAATTTCCTCTTTGAGGAGTCGGTGCCTTTTTCAACTTGGGTAACCGTCAGATTGAGTTTTTGTTCAAGAATACTCTGGATTCGTGCTTGCTGATCCAAGATCCTCTTCTCTGACTTTTGAATTATCTCATCAACTTTCTCAGACAACTCTTTCTCCGCTTCATCGAGTTTTTCAACCATATATCCCTCAGCATTCTTCTTCGGATCATATCTGGTTTGGGTTTGAAGAGGAATGTCGAGCTTTTTGTTGAGGGTTTTGTACTGTTTCATGAGTACAAAATCACCATCATTGAGATTTTCATCATCTGTCTCATCTCCAGTGATGGGAGCCATGTGATAAGCTGCAAAAGTTTCATCAGCAAATGGATGGTGTAATGGAAAAGTGGTTTCAAGTCCAAAACCTTCTTGGTATGCAAAATCTGGCAGTGAAGTATCTAGACCAGAGGAAGGTATGTTGAATATGGGATCTGAAGAGGTGATGATGGGTTCAGAAGTGTGAGTGGTTGAGGTAATGGGTGTTTCAGCTGAAGTGGAGATGGGAGGAATATCCGAAGATGTATGTTGAATTGTGGTGGTGAGTGGGGTTGAAGTTGTTAAAGGTTCGGTAGTGATAGTAGCGGTTGGAGGAGCAGTAGTTGGTGGTGGAGAAGGTGGTCTGGTATCATGGATGGGAGAGGATTGATGTTCTTCTTCTTCTTCAATTTGGATGTCTTCGGAGAGGGTTCTGTCAGAGTCCGAAGATTCCTCAACAACCTATTTCTTTGTTCTTTTAGGTTGAGTTCTTTTAACTGGGGTCTGTTTCGAAGCCTTGCGCTTTTTGACTGTCTTCGGAACGCTTGGCCCACCAGCCATTTTCTTCTTTCCTTTTGACTTTTTGGGAATTCTGGTATGAACAACCTCGAAAGACTGACAACTGGGATGGCATTGTAAGAGTGGATCGATATGCATCGACCACATCATTTCCAAGAGGTACTTTTGCAAGCATCTCACGGGGAATTTGAGCACAGAACCTCGAAGCATTCTTGTCTACTGATGGTATAGTTATGTATGAGTATTTCCTGGTGGCATGAGATGGATCGTATATATAACCGGATCTCTGATAGTAATCATGGATAATGATTGCCCAGAATCTAGCATTTGAAATCTCAACTCCCTTCAAGGGATGATTGATATGGGAACAAAAATCATTCCAAAGAATAGTAGTGAAATCTACCTAGACACGGTAGTAGATTCCATAGAGAAGCCCCATGAAAGTGTGACCACCAGAGTCGAGACCAGAAGTTCTTCCAGATAAGCACCTTAGAAATATGCCAAAGAAAATTTTACATAGATCGGGGAGATGCTTCTTCTCGAAACTTCCAATTCTGGAGAGTTCTGGATCGTATCCCATGGCATTGAGCATATCTACTATCTATTATGGAGAAGGTGTAAAGGGCTTTTCGATAATTGGAAGTTGAAGAGCTTTGGCAAATCGGGATTTGGATAATTGAATACGTTTGGTGGTGTTATCAGTAATCAGAACCTCATATGTGATTGATTCGTGCACGTTGTCAGCCTTGTAGGTAGCAATGGAGGTGTAATGTGCCCTGTGCACTAATGTAGCCAGTACAGAAGGAGTAGCAGTAAGACCATGATTAAGAATTGAATGTTTCAAGCATTCAATCAGGGCATCCATTGGTATTGGATAGGGTTTAGTGTCTGGGTAAAGGAAGAAATTAGCAGATTGGTTCTTGAGAAACGGGATTAAGATACCTTCCGGACTTAAGGATGAACCTTCAGTTGTAGGGGTTGTCATTGCAGTAGATTCAATCAGAGAAGACGATCAACAGTGGATGCTTGAGAGAATTCTTGCAGGGGAAGTTTGAATGTTATGATCGCGTAAAGAATTGAACAGACGGGTATAGAGGTTTATATACGGTTTGTGGTCCCAAGGGCATTTAATGTGCGTGTTGAAAGGGTCCACTAAGAGTATGCCACCTCAGCACTGTAACGTTCTACTATCACTGCAAAAGATGGAAGCCTCCCTGTGTCAGTCATCATGGATTTGAAAAAGTTCTAATTCAACCGCCATTCCGAGAATATCTTTTTGTTATGATTTTGCGAGATATGTTGAGTCACATGTAATTCTTCTGAACGGTCATTTAATTTGAAAGAATGTTTGTCTTTTGAATTGTCATAAATGTTCAAATCATTGAGCATTAACTATCTTCGGATCACATAAGACAGTTGTTGGACATTTTGACATTAGACTGCTGAAGTTGCATGAGTGATTCAAATATTCGAAAGATTGTATATTTTCTTCGGATGTACAAAAATTTTGTCAAGAGAAGTAATACAACTCCGAAGATCTTGAATTATCCAAAATGAAAGATTTACACTTGTGTGTATGCATTGAGACTTTGACCTTTCTCCCTTAAAGATTTACAAAATCAAGATTTAACAGTTTATTTTCAGAATCATTCGGATCATGTTGGAAGTCCATTTTTTATTCCGAAGTCTATGTGATCTAACATCAGTCAAGCTTTGGCTAAGTCTAACCACCCTAAGCTAAACTCAATTTCGCATTTTGAATAATTGTTTGATGTCCAAATTGATGATTCAAAATTTCCTTGCATAAGATGGTAAGCAACCACTACATGAAAATTGAAAAGATTTTTACTTCTGTAGTGAGCATCAGAAGTTATTTTGAAGTATTTGAAGTTTTGGATTGATCATTGAAAATATTTTTGAAAAATCTATCCCATTTCATCAGTCAAAGTGTTTGGATATGTCTCTCTGATGACAAGTCTTCGGGATACATAAACCACTTCAACAATGTCATTTAAGACAGACTACTTGAGATATTCATACTCTCTAGAAGGTACTCAACTATGTTATAGGAGCTCCTTGTATTTTCATTTAAGAAAGAGATGTATGCTTTTGAGTGAGAATTTAACTTTTTCTTTGCACTTCTTCATATAATCTTTTGCTTTTGTTGTTGTCTTTGAATCTTTTGACATTTTTGGTTTTGCTATTTTCTTTGTTGGAATTTGTTTTCTCTTTTTCATACTTTTATATCCGAAGATAAATATTTTTGAAGAATTCACCACATTCTGCATTTGATGGTGCTTTTAAAACTTTGTGCAATCCATTTTTGAAAACTTCGTATAGCTATATTTTGAAACCTGAAGTAAAACTCAATTTGAATTTTTTTTTATTAGTCATTGCAGGTTACACTTCTGAAGAAAGCTTCGGAACATATGCATATCCTGAGAAGCATTTTAACTTCTTGATCAGTGGACTGATGAAGTGAGTTGAGTCCAACAGGGAGTTTAGTAATAGACATGTTGTCTTGACCTCACTTCGAAGTCTGTTTTGTTACCTATGTTGCATTTCGATTCCCAAATATCCTTTATTGCAATAGGGCATGATTAACAGAATCTAAAATCAAAGTTTTGTCCTTTAATCAGATTTTTCAAGAGAGAGGATCTGTTTTTGTCATTTGCATCTTTGAAATTAGATGTTTGTTCTTTGTAAGATCTTTGTTTATCATTTCTCATGTTTTATCAACAAATCAATGTTCTTGTTTGGAAATGTATCTTTATATGATATAAAGACAATTGTTGTCTCTTAGATTCTTACCATTTATGACATTTTATTGACAATTTTTGTTGTTGCGAAGAGTTCCGAATGTTCGGAATGCTTCGTAGTAACATTCTTCTTTATTTTGAAAGAAAAAGAGATAGATAGAAAATACAAATCTAATGATCATGTAAGAGTGGATCCATCAAACATGCCCAACCCTTGAACGATTCTTGAGTGTGAAACTTCATTTAAAGCTTTTGTGAAGATATCTGCCAATGGTTCTGTGCCATGAACAATGTGAACTTCTATATTCCCCTCCTCTACATGACTCTTGATGAAGTGATATCAAAGGGCTATGTGCTTCGTCTTGGAATGTTGAACAGGATTATGGCATATTCGGATAGCACTTTAGGAATCACAAAATAGTGGGATTTTTCTCATATTGATGGCATAATCTCTCAATTGACTCTGAAATCTAAATTATCTACGAAGTGCAAGCAGCAAATGCTACATATTCGGCTTCGGCTGTGGATATTGATACACATGTTTGTTTCTTTAATTTCCAGCTTATGAGCTTTCCATCAAGAAATTGGCAACCACCAGAAGTACTTTTGCAATCAATTGAACATTCACCTAGATCTGAATCTGAGTAATCTTCTATGTAGAAGCCTTAATTTGCTGGATACCAAAGACCATACACAGTTGTGTGATGAAGATATCAGAAGATTATTTTTACAGTAGCCAAGTGAGGTTCGCATGGATCAGATTGATAATGTGCACAATTGCAACAGTAGCCAAGTGAGGTTCGCGTGGATCAGATTGATAATGTGCACAATTGCACACTGCGAACATGATGTCTGTACGACTGGCTGTGAGATAAAGCAATGATCCGATTATGCTTTTGTAGTTTTGAAGATCTACCTTCGGCTTGTCTAACGAAGGATTTAATCCGGTACCTGCGGCCATTAGAACCTTCGCATTGTAATAGTTATTCATTCCAAATCGTTCAAGTAAGATTTTGGTGCATTTTTGTTGATTGATGAAAATTCCTTCTCTTGATTGTTTGACTTGTAATCCATGAAAAAATTAATCTTCCCCATCATACTCATCTGGAATTTGCTTTTCAACAAATTCTCATATTCTTTGGTTAAATTTGTATCAGTGGATCCGAAGATTATGTCATCCACATAAATTTGGACTAACATTAAATGTGTTCCAACTTTCTTTTGAAAAAGTGTTGGATCCAATGAACCTTGTTTGAAATTTGATTGTTTTAAGAATTTTGTCAAGGTCTCATACCAACCTCTAGGAGCTTGTTTTAAACGATAGACAGCCTTGTCTAACACATAACGATGGTCATGATTTTCTTTATTAACCAAGCCAGGTGGTTGTTCAACAAAGACTGTTTCCTCGAGATCTCCATTTAGAAATGCACATTTGACATCCATTTGAAAGACATCAAAGTTTTTGTGTGCGACATAAGCCAAAAAGATTCTGACAGATTCGAGTCTTGCAATAGGAGCGAAGGTTTCTTCGTTGTCAAATCCCTCCTGTTGAGAATAGCCTTTAACAACCAACCTTGCTTTGTTCCTGACAACATTTCCTTTGGTGTAAAGTTCTATAAACCCATTTGAGACCAACTATCGAAGCATTAGCAGGTTTTGGAATAAGTCTCCAGACTTTGTTTCTTTCAAATTCTTCCAATTCCATCTGCATTGCCTCGATCCAATCTGGGTGATCAAATGCATCTTTAACATTCTTTGGTTCAACTTTTGAGATAAAAACATTAAACATACGCAACTCCGAAGTTTTGTTTAAATCTTGTTGTTTTTTATGGAGTTGTGCACGTGCCATGACTTTATCTTGAACATTACTGATGACAAGTGATGGAGGATGATTTTTCGTCCATTTTTCTAAAGGTGGAAAATTTTGATCGAATTCAGGAGGACCTTCGGCATTGATTTCCTCAATGTCCGAAGGATATCCTGATGTGGACAGAAAATCATCATTTATAAAATTTTCTTGCATTGTATTGTTTGTAACATTTTTTTGGGTGAAGTTGTGTTTGATGAAATAAAGGAAGATTTTAGAATTTGCTCCCCCTCGACTGGAGCTATTGAGGAATTTGATCTTCCATGATCCAAAGAACTTGGCATTGAAGCTTCTGGCTCCCCCTGAACTCTAGATACAAGGAAATGATATGTGAAATTTCATGTGAAGGGTTGGTTTGAATTGAGCTATTGACCTCCCCCTCGATACCAACGCGATTTTCAGATCTATGTGAAGATCCTATCTCAACTGAAGAAGGTCTTTGAATGCTACTTGAAGGTGACTCTTCGGGACCATCTGTAAGCTTAAAATGTTCTGATACATGATTGTCTGGTGCTTTAACTTCGGAATCTACAGCTTGTACTGATGGATCAAAGAGGAGTTGGAAATCAGCATCAAAGGTCAGTATTGGTAGTGCTTCCACAATGGTTTTTGGAAAGATAAATGACATTTGAAAGGCATGCTAAGATTTCTTGATATAGTAGTCATCGAATTTGAGGTTGAAAGTTTCTTGAATTTTACGTGTTCATTTGTTCATGACTCTGTATGCTTTAGAATTTGAGGAATATCCAAGAAATATGTCTTCATCAGTCTTGTCATTGAATTTGACAAATGATCTTTCAAGTTGAGAATGAAACACCTACAACCGAAGATGTGGAAAAATTTGAGATTTGGTTTTCTTCAGTTGAGTACTTCATAAGGTGTTATATGGAACCGTTTGTGGATGTAGGATCTGTTTTGTGTAAAGCAGGCTGTTGAGATAGCTTCGGCCTAGAAGTACATGGGTAGATTGGCAAAATTAAGCATTGTTCTCGCTGCTTCACATAAAGAACGATTACGACGTTCCACTACCCATTATCACTATGCACTGTTCGGACTGTCTTGTTCAGCATCACTTCCATATTTTTGATGAAATTGATGATTTCTTCTGCTGCATCATATTTATTCCTTAAGAATAGCACCTATGTGAATCTTCAATAATCATCAATAATAACAAGAATATATCCCTTCTTCCCAATTGATTCAACCGAAGATGGACCACAAAGATCCATATGTAAAAGTGAAAGAGGTTCGGTGATTTTTGGATTAATCACAGTTGGATGCTTTTGCTTCGTTTGCTTGCCATGTTCACAAGCTGAGCAAAGTGAATCCTTATCAAATTTAAGAGCTGGCATCCCACGAACCAAATCCATTGCCACTAACTTGTTGATATCTTTGAAGTTCAGATGGGTTAGCCTTCGATGCCACAACCAACTAATGTCTGAGTTTGCTTTTGATAAGGGACATAACGAAGGCCCACCAGTTATAGGCTTTAGATTTAAAGGAAACATTGATCCATTCCTTTCAGACTTCAGCAGCACTTCCTTCGTAGCTTCCTTCATACTGATACTTCCTTGGTTGTTAAATGTTACCGCATTTCCCGTTCCAACAACCAATTGAGAAACACTCACAAAGTTATGCTCTAATCCTTCAACAAATGCTACTCGATTTATTGTGAATTGTCCATTCGTAATTTTGCCATAACCACAAATTGTTAGGACAAATTTATTTGGTTTAATCTTTGCATTTTAGAAGGTCTAAATAAGAAAATATCAATTAGAAGGGCTGTTTAAGGTTTTTCGGTTGGGGACCGAAATACCTCTGGTTTTTCGGTCTGATACTTTGGTTTTCGACCCATGGGCTTGGTTTTTCGGTCTGGTGGCGTGAGTATATATAGGTGTGTGACAACTGTCAAATTCAGGTCAAACTTTCACTTAACTTGGTTGACTTAGACTTTGACTTTGAATTTATTATAGAAATAGGCCAAATCACATAGATGCTCAAACCGAATTAGAATCTAGAACTAGTATGCTTGACTAGTGCAATTCAAATGAATTGTCCGAATACTGTAGAAAATGCCAATAAAATGTTAAAAATAACTAAAAATATTTTTTTTTCAGTTAAAACAATTATGAACAATTGAAAGTAAGGTGAAATTATTAAAATTCACCTTATAATAATTATAAGGTTTTAAATTGGTCATAAAAACCTTAAAAAGTCTTAAAAACTCAAATTTTATAAATTTGACGTTTAAAAATCTATAAATTGTATTATAAGACTTATAATATCAAATTTAATTAATTAAATTACTAAATGTAATTAGGAATGCAAAATTTTGATTTCCTAGAATTTATTTAATAATTATGAGTCAAATAAGTCTAAATAAGGCACATTTTAACCAAAACTTTTATAAAAATGATGAGTTTTTATAAAACATAAAAATGAAAAAAATATATATATAAAGAAAAGGAGAGAGACCATGCAAGATCCGGCCATCCTCCCCTCTCTCCATTTCATGTGGTTTTCTTTTTATTATTCTAGTCAAAGATACACTCCACCTCTTTTTCTTACATCTCCTCTCAAGCACACAAGCATTTTCTCTCAAAACTCTCTCATTCCTTCTCTCTATTCTCGAAATTCAGCAGCCCCAAACACTCACTTTGAGCTCAAAAATCAGATTTTTGAAGGTGTTCTTCAAAGGTATAACTCATACACATGCTTCTTACTTCATTTTCTTCCATTATCTTATGTTTTTATGCACATTTTTACACTTCTACACCTTTCTTTTTAAAACATATAATGGAGTATCATAAACCCACGAAATTTGATGATGATGATGGTAGAAATTCACATAAAACATCAAGGATGTGCATGCATGTGAATTTCCATGACCAATCTATGTCAAAAACCAAGATATGTGCAAGTTTTCAAGTGTTCTTTTCAAAAATCGGGACATGCATGGTATAATTCGTGTATGAATCTGTGGTGGAGCCTTTAAGACACATGCATGGTGCTTAAACCTTCATGCATGTGCTCCTCTTAATGGATTAAGTCATAAAAATCAAAGTTTGATGCTAAAAACCATCAAAAATGCATAAACAATACATAAATCTATAAAAATAACTTAGACAACCTTTTCATTCTGGTCCGATTTATGGTGAGAATGTATTAACATGAAATAATTAACTGGAGATTTTCAAGGTCTAATTCGAATATATCGATTTTATATAAATGTGACAAGAAATCATTACCATAATTCAAATAAATTACTTCTCTCAAGGAATAAAATCTGCATAAATTACATCAGGTTCTATGTGGGTCGTATACAGGTTCCAAAGAGTTTCAGAGCTTTTGGAGTATTCTAGATACCCTTTATGATTTATTGTTGTTTCCCACAAATAAATCAATAAAATAGAAAATTCTCTTTAAAAGTTACCAAAGCAAATTTTCGAGCCTTCTATATACCGTAATAAGTCTGTATAATTTTTATTTAAATTTTTCAGAACCAATTCATATTATTTACACGAATTTATATGTTTTTGGCCAAATAATGAATAAAAATAGAGAAAACAGAGGAAAAACGTTCTAAAAATTCTAAAAATGGATCTGGACATTTAATAAAATGTACTCCTCTAGAATTAAAATTTTGAACCCTTAACTAAATCGTTTACTAATTGTTCTTGATTTTTAATTGAATTAAGACATTAAACGTATAAAACCGGAGATTGCAAAATCACAAGAATTAGGCTATTTTAATTTCCAACACACACTTTGATGATTTTTAAAAATGAGATAAGTTGTATAACAGAAGCTCAAATATAATGGACAAATTTATAAATTTTTCTTTCTATTATCCATGAATTTTGAAGTATTTTTCAATGAATTTAATGGAATATGAATAAATTTAAAATGTGTAAAAATTATGAAAAATCTAAATAAGTCTTATAGAATAATAAGAAATGAACAATAAAGTCGGTGACTATTAATATTCATATATAGTGTTCTTTGTAAATACTTCAGATCACCGGACATGTTTAAATGACAATACGCGAATAAAAGGACTCGAATTGTAAATTTTGTCAATTGAATTGTTCATAAGTAAAGTAATATATATATATATAAAAACTAATATTTCTGAATGAGATTAATTTTTATATGAATTTAACCATTGGAACAAATAATGACATTTTCTATGTAGAATTAAGCATATTAGTGATAGATTGCTAATCTAGAACCTCACTAGCGTATTTCCCTTATCATAGGTTCCCGATAAGACATACGTGGACTGTTCGCGAGCATCTATTGTGCCATTTCTTATCGCCGCGAGTTTTCACAGCCCCTATTTTACTGTTTTATTATTTTGGGGTGGAAAAGCATGATCGTACTATTTTCTGTTCATTGTTCTAAATTGTTCGTTATTCTAAATTGCTCATTTAATATGTTCTTTTGTGTTAAGGTATGTAATATGTTCATATGAACTTTGAGAACTTATCGTACTAAGTCCCTGTACACAACTATTTAACTCTTTGAGCCGATGGTCATTTTGGATAGCGCGCTATTAGGGACTGACAATTCCTCACTCGCCCGTTCTGCGGAGTGCATATTACCATTTACTTATGTCGCGATAAGCATAAGTCTTGATAGGGCATGTTCAGTCATAGGTTTGGTTGTGGACTCATTGTTCAATTACATATATACACAAATTGTTCTTATTTAGCAATAAACTTTCAAATCATGGAAACTTTACCAAAAATTTGATATTGCTCATAAACTGTCTGTTTTTGCACACCTGTGAACTCACCAACTATTTTCATAGTTGACCCTCGTTTTTCATGCTTTTTCAGGAAACAATTAGTGAGCTCACTCTCGGTTGGTCATATTAAGCATGCTACATTGGGAATGTTGTCATTTGAAACTTGATATTTTGAAAAACTTGATTCGATGGAAAACATGTTTAAACAATGTTGAACTTGTGGTTTGTAAAACTCTAATACTTTTGTTTTAAGATGATTCTGTGTTGCTTTGCTATGAAACCGTTTCGCTGTCATTCCTCTTGTTTCCGCTTTAGCGGGGTGTGACAAGGTGTCTTGTGCTCTCTTTATGACGTTCGTTGTTTTTGGAGCTCTATTGATTATAGCGAGATTTTGTCAAGTTCAAGCAACCATTGTTCTTATGTACCTGACTTTATTAATATAAAGTGTGCATTGAAAAATTAATCTCCTTGTGTTTTTGATTGATTTGATTGATACCGTGTGAAGATCTAAAAAATTGGGACCTACAATTGGTATAAGAGCTTGAAAACCTTGTGTTTTTGATTTTTTTGGTGTCAATCTCATCTTTCCTTTGCTTGGATCTTGGAGTTTTGAAGGTTTTCAGACTATTTTGGATTGTTTGATCGAAATTTTGGTGTTTTTGTGCTTGGTGTTTTTCGTGTTTTTGATCCAAAAACGCTGATTCTATTTAGAGGTTTTTCGCTCACGCTCCTAGGTTGTTCGGTGGCGGCCCTGAATTGGTTAGGGTTTTCGAGGTTGTTCGGTTAGGGTTAAAGTTTTTCGGTCCATTTAGAGGTTTTTTGGTGAGCCCATTAAGGTTTTTCGGTGCATCTTAGGGTTTCCTGGAATTCGGTTGATAGAAGTTTTTCGGTCTAAAGTTTCTCGCTCGAGTTCTCGGTTAAGTTGTTTTTCGGTGTGTTTTTCGGTGTGTTTTTCGGTCTGAGGTTTCTCGTTTGATTTTCGTTCCAGTTTTTCGGTGAAGAGTTTTTCGGTGTAATTACAAGGTTTTTCGGTCCCGTCGCAACTCATTTTCTGTGATTATAATTTTTTTTTGTGTTTTTCAAGACTCATTTCCGATGGATCCAGCAATCTCGAATGTGAACAATGATCGTGACTTTGTTATGGGTACCGTTACCCGTATTGCCCGGTTAATCAAGATTGAAGGTTTCATTGAGTGGAAGTACAAATTCGAACAGTACATCAAAATGAAAGATGTCA
Organism: Cichorium intybus; assembly: GCA_023525715.1. Taxonomy (NCBI): domain Eukaryota; kingdom Viridiplantae; phylum Streptophyta; class Magnoliopsida; order Asterales; family Asteraceae; genus Cichorium; species Cichorium intybus. The sequence continues at coordinate 83,372,186 of CM042014.1, read as the reverse complement.
AGCTGTGGAGAAGCTATTTACGACCACCAGTCAGAATTACTATGACCAGAGATAATGTTGTGGCTGACAATCCTTTTGAAGAATATTCTGATTTGGATTTTGAGAAGGTCGAACCTGATCAGAAAGCTCTTGTTACTCTCTCAATGGCACTTTCACCTAAAATTGCTCAGGGTTTTTGTGAGTACAAGACTGCTAAATCTCTGTGGGAAGCTCTAATTGATGTTTATGAAGGAAATGACGATATGAAGCAAAGCATGCAGGATCGTCAAAGATTCAATCTGTTTAATCATATTCTCGAAGAATCTCTTGAAGCCCAGTTACAACGCTTCATTACTCTAAACATTGAGTTGACTACTACTGGAATCAGCTTTCCAAGGATTAATGTCAACAAGAAGCTTCTAAACTCTCTTCCTAGAAGCTGGGATATGAATGTTGCGGTCATAAAGAAAACTAAAGATTTAGCTAGACTCTCACTCTCCGAGATTATGGCTATTATCAAATCTTGTGGCATGGATGACAAACAGAGAGAGATGAATCATGTCAGCTCATACCAGTCTGCTAACATTGGAACTTCAACAAATAATGCTTTCTCTGCTCAAGCTACTGGTCAAACCACTACTCAAGTTCAAACTCAATTTTAGCCTGTTTCATCTCCAGTGGTACGTCAAGCTCCATCTATCTCTGCTTCTACTGTCAAGACAACAACTCATGCTCAAACTCTTCCAAAAGGAGCTGAAGAGAATCTTGGCATGATGGCTGGTCTCCTGAACTGCTACAACATACATGTTGCTCGTGAATTGTTTCAGCCTATGACCGTGGGAGACCTTAATCAAATCAACCTTGATGACCTGGAAGAAATGGACATTTCTTGGCACATTGCTATGGCGGTTCATAGAGCCAAGAAGTTCACTCAGAGGACTGGAAGGAACAACTGGGTGAACAACAATGGAGATAGGAAGGTGAGCTTCAGCAAAGCAAATCTCAGATGTTTCAATTGTAACGAGCCTAGTCATTTTGCTCGTGAATGTACCAAGCCTAGAATGGAGAATCCAGATAGAACCTTGGTACCAGTTGGAACAAACCATGAAGCTGCTCAACCTCATAATTCAGAAAGAGCAATGGTGGCTCAGCAATTCACATAGGAGAATCAGTTGCAGGACTTGAATCTGAACGAAGATGGTAGAGCTCACCTTGCTCTGATCAAAAGAGAAATGGATGTGGATGCAGCTAAAGGAGAAATGATGGATCTGTAGTTTGCCTTCATGGTCTCTACTACTCCTGCTGAAAGTGAGGTTAGTGAAGTTTCTTGCTCTTCTCAAACTTGCATTGATACAATTGCTAAATATCGTGAATTGAATGAGAACTTAGTTAGAGAAATATTTGACTTAGAAAACCTTGTTCATAAACACAAAAAGAAACTGAAACCTCTCCAGGAATCTTTAGATGCTAAAACTTCAGATTATCTTAAATTCAAGATGAACTCACTATAAAGAATTGCCATATTAAGTTTGCGAATGAAGACATTGCTAGATTAACTGCCGAACTAGATACATTAAGATTAAATTTTTAAAATGCTAAATCAACCTTTAAGAAAGTTTATGTATCGAGTGAAGTAGTTGAATCTATAATTGAACATCAAACTAAATGGTCAAACGTACACAGTGAAGGTCTTGGATACAATGTAGTTCCTCTTCCATGTAATAACAATTTTTCTCCATCATTGGTCATTAAAGAATCGGAAGAATGTTATTTATCGAATTATATTCAAAATATTACATCTGGCACCGCCGAGAGTTCTGAAATGGAATCTACTAATGTTTCTATCTCATGTACAGATCAATAAAAGTTGAAGATTGAGGACGTGGAAGATTCGCCTGTTTTTAATTTTGATAAAAATTGTTTGAAATATAATACTTTTGATTTGTGTGATGATGTGAAACCTGACACTAAAACTTCTGTTGGTTTTGAAAAATCTTGTGATGCTGTTTTAAAAAAATCAAGGACAAATGTTTTGGTTGATAAATCTGTTGCATGCTTGTGTGTGTGGAAATAATTTGCATATCTCTGGACATGAACAGAATTACGATACCCCTTTGAAAAGACAAACTTGTTTTAATTGTGGAATTGCTGGTCACATAGCCAGAAATTGTCCCCGACACTTATATGCTTTTCAATATGAACAATTTGGTAGAACGTACCAAAAGGGAAATCTCATAAGAGAAAACCCTCAAGGTCACGTTCTAGAAAGAAAAATCACAATAACACTAATGCCTGGAATCAAACTATTGTACACAAAAAGCCTGTTTCTGGAAGTAACCATGTCTTACCAAACTTTGTAAGATCAAAGTTATTTCAAGAATCAACTTCTAGTAGTTCAGATTCTACATCTCATGTAAACGTTCCCATTTGGTCAAAAGATAAACGATTTAAATCACATTTTAAATGGGTTCCTAATGGCAATGTTAAAACATCTTCTAACATTTCACCATTATTTGATCAACGTAGAAAGGGACAGTATCAAATGGTGTGTTGAAATGTGAGAACGTTAATTTTGTACCTGAACTAAAGCACATTCTACTGAGCGTTTCTCAGATCCACGACATGGGTTTTCAACCCATTTCACAAAGAAGGAATGTTTGATTCTCAAACTCGGTGTACTAATTCTAGAGGAGTGGATTCTTGTTCGATCAGAATGAAAGAGCAATGCATACATCATCGACATGAATCACAACACTCCGGAAAATGTTACCTGCTTATTCTCAAAGGTATCTGAACAAAGTGCTATGTTGTGGCATTAACGTCTTGGTCATGCCAACGCAAAGAATTTGAATCATCTCGCAAAGAACAACATGGTTCAAGGACTTCATCACATTTGAGAAATGTGTTGCTTGTGCTCAAGGCAAACATCATCGAAAGTCACACAAGCCCAAACTGATCAATTCCATTGATTTATTACTTCAGCTCATTCATATGGATCTCTTTGGCCCGGTTAATGTTCTCAGTCTCAATATCAGTTCTTGTTATTTAGTTAGTATTGATGATTACTCATGTTTTACCTGCGTTTTCTTCTTAAAGAACAAAAGTGAAACTACAGAACTGGTCATTAGATTCATCAAGCTTATTGAAAATCAAACGAATTAGAAGCTGAAAGCTCTTAGATACGACAATGGAACAGAATTCAAGAATGCGGTACTGAACAAGTTTTGTGCATATAAAGGTATTCTATGTCAGTATAGTGCTGCTCGTACACCGCAACAGAATGGTGTTGCTGGGCGCCAAAATAGAAGTCTTATTGACGCTGCATGTACCGTGCTGTGTGATTCTAAACTACCAGTGACTTTTTGGGCTGAAGCAATCAATACGGCTTGTTATGTTCAGAATCGGGTCATCATCAACAAATCTCAAATGAAAACTCCATATGAGATTCTATATGGTCGCAAGCCTAATGTTTCGCATTTCCGTACCTTTGGCTATCCTTGCACTCTTCTTCACCTTGAAGCTACTCCAAAGTTCAACTCCAAAGCGGACGATTGTTACTTCATTGGATATGCAAGTAAAACTGCGTATCGGGTGTACAACAAGGCAACAAAGCATATTGTGGAATCATATGATGTGCGCTGGCTAGAGGAGAATCTGACTGATGCCCGTGTTGCACCCGATTGGTTGTTTGATTATGCTGAATTGTTTAAACCTTTTTATGTGTTTTTTGATGTTGTTTCAGGTACGCAGCAAGGTCCTACTGGAATTAACAGAGATGATGCTGAAGATTTCATTCCTGATCTTATCACTCTGTTAGTCATCCTTGAAGATCCTATTCCTAATGACAGTGCATCTCCTGATTCTGCTACCGTAACTGAAGATGCTCCTGCAAACTCATCCCAAGTTGCTGGTGATAACCCAGTTGTTGAACAATCAGCTACTCATGAAGATGTTATTCACCCTAAATCTGCTGATCTTTTTGACTCTACTCTCATGGATTCTCTCTTTCCTGAACGAATTCCTGATGAGTACATTGCAAGTACCTCACATGACTTCAGAGATTCTGATAGAGGTGCTTCTGGCTCAGACAGAGTTGAGAACATAACCAATCTTCCGGGCTCTACTGCATCGCTTCAATATGCTATTCTTTCAAGAATTCAATGGGACCATCCAATTGATAACATTATTGGCCCTCTACATGATGGTGTTCAGACCAGAAGCCAAAGTGGTCAAGTCAACGAGTGTCTCTATTCGTGTTTTATCTCTTCAATTGAGTCGAAGAACGTAGAGATGGCACTCAATGAACCAAGTTGGGTGGATGCCATGCATGAAGAGCTCAATCAATTTGAGATGTTGAACGTTTGGCAACTGGTGGAACTACCCGAAGGTAAAAAGGCTCTAGACACAAGATGGGTGTTTCGCAACAAACAAGATGATTCTGGAGTAATTGTGCGCAACAAGGCACGCCTGGTGGCGCGAATTGAAGCGATTCGGATCTTTCTTGCCTATGATTCATATATGAACTTTACTGTTTATCAAATGGACGTCAAGACGGCTTTCCTGTACGGTGAGGTGAAAGAGGAAATTTTTGTTGATCAACCTCCTGGTTTAGTCAACTCCAAGTTTCCAAATCACGTCTACAAGCTCGATAAAGCCCTCTATGGTCTTCATCAACCCCTCGTGCTTGGTATGCTACTTTGACATAACATTTGTTAAAGCACAGTTACACTCGTGGCAGAATTGATCAAACATTGTTTATTAAACGCTAAGATGATGATCAGATTGTTGTCCAAATCTATGTAGATGACATCATCTTTGGTTCTACAAGTGAAGTCTTGTGCAAAGAATTTGAGCTGGTAATGAAGAAACGGTTCGAGATGAGTTCGTTGGGAGAGATGACGATGTTCCTTGGGTTACAAGTTAAACAAAGTTCAACGGGTATCTTGCTTCATCAAGCGAAGTATGTGGATGATATTCTTGCAAAATTCGGTTTCAATGATACTAAAGAGGCTAACACTCCAATGGCTGAGCGACCTCTGCTATCTTCAGACTCGGATGACCAACCTGTCGATCAAACTTATTATCGTTCGATGATCGGTTCACTGATGTATCTAACTGTCAGTAGACCGGATATTGTTTTTTGCAGTTTGCCAATGCGCTCGATATTAGGCTAATCCTAAACCTTCTCATCTCGATGTTGTCAAACAGATCTTTAGATACCTTAAAGGGAGACCTAAATTTGATCTCTGGTATCCAAAGAACCATGAATTTGATCTTTATGCTTTTTCAGATAGCAACTATGGAGGGTGCGAGATTGATAGAAAGTCCACTAGTGCGGGATGTCAGTTTCTAGGAGATAGATTGATTTCCTGGCAATGCAGAAAGCAACAGACCGTGTCAACTTCTACAGATGAAGCTGAGTATGTTGCTGCCTCGGCATGTTGTTCTCAGGTTATCTGGATGCAGCTTCAACTTCTTGATTATGGTATAAATTTTCTTGATACTCCTATCTTCTACGACAATGATGCTGCTATCCAAGACTAAGCATTCTAAGACTAAGCACATTGATATTAAAATTCATTGTATTAGAGATTTCTACGAGCGAAAATTAATTCATTTGGTTAAAGTTCACATAGATAACAATGTGGCGGACTTGCTCACAAAACCGGTTGCAAAAGCTCGATTCAATGTGCTGGTCGAAAATGCTCAAAATGATCCGTTTCACTGACTGTTAAATTAGTTCTGTACATCTTGTACATTTCTTTGTTAAATTTGTTCATGGTTTATTTTCAACACTCTCTCCCATGCATAAATTTAGGGGGAGAAGAAAAACAAAACAAAAAATTACAAAACTTTACAAATAGAAAAATATTTTTATAATTTTCATATGTTTCTTATTTTTATAATTTTCATATATTTCCTTTCTGAAAATTAAAAACTAAAAAAGTATTTTTCTTTTTTACATTTGCACGATCGTCAATGTTCCTGATAAATACCAATCAGGAATACATATCAAAATCTCTTGTCAAAGATGTGTTTCACTATTACTGTGACTCGCTAAGACAATCCTTACCTACCGACAACGCACCGAGTTATACCACTTACTGCTGAGGTAACACTTAAGTGCTGATGATTCTTACTGTTACACCATAGTAAGTATGAAGCACTGACAACCTTTCTTAACCAAATCTAAAGGTTTCTTCTTCAACACAAACTTCTAGACACTTTGAGTACTGCCACTCAGAGTTGAGAATTACAAAGTCTGTGCCGATGGTTAGATTGCATACCGTAATCTATCACATGCACCAATCCATTCTCAACCACCTCTAACTTTCTGTTGCAAGAAATAGACGACTCCCCATTTTAAACCAAGTGGTGATGAGATTTCGACACTCTATGTCAGTGATCTCTGCTACAACACTAGTAGTACATGTGAGCCATCGACAACCATTCTTACCTACAAGTTTTCTAATTCAAGAGTTGGATGATTCAGTGTAATAAACCATACATTGATGACAATATGAAAGTTTAGCCGATGGGTATGTCTAGTAACCAAGACATATTACACGCTCATACAACTCTTGACCTATACTTCTTCTAATAAAGATGTTCGTGATTCAATGTGATTTTACCTCACATTGATGAAATATCGAAACTCTGGGTCAGTGATCGTTGTTGTTTACCACAATAGCTGTGAGACCTCAACAACTTCACCTGATTCAAAATTGGCACTAGGATTGTACACTTCGTAGAGTTTGGATACCATTGAACGTCTCGCCAAGAGCCAAGTCAACTTGTTGACTTGTCAACTACATTGAGATCTTTGATCAAGGATATGCAGGGGCCAAAATCAAAATGGCCACGAGTAGTTCACCGATACTCAAACAATCGCAGTTCGTTCCCCCGGGTTCACACAGATACTGCGAGAACTCTCATTCTGAGCCAAGGATGAATCCTTGAACAACTGTGGTGAGAGTTTCTAATTCCGCGACCCACAGGATTTGCGGTCAATGTATGTATCGAGAAGCGTCAGTCAAAAGAAATGTTCAAAAGTTTCGACACCATATTTATGTTCCTGAAGAAGGTGAAACAAAATTCCATGTGACAAGCAGTTTGAATTTCTCCTCAGCTAGTTTGTTACTACATCAACACCTGAAGTGATCAAGTGAAGAGATGAAGAGTCAGACTCCAGTCAAAGTCAAAGTCAAATCAATAGCTGGATGTGCTGATTCAAGACACTTACTGAAGCCTATGGAACTCAGCAAGTCAAATCTGAAGATAACCAGTATCGAAGATAAAGTTGTCGCTACAAACGTACTGAAGTTCATCAACATCTATACCCGTCGCCTGCTAAGGAGGAGATTGCCATGATAAGGGGGAGATTGTTGTAATATTCTACAGTGTTCAACTGAAGCCTAAGAGAAGCCTGAAGTCTAAATGAAAGCATCAAACCACGAGGGAGATTGTTAGGACAAATTTATTTGGTTTAATATTTGCATTTTAGAAGGTCTAAATTAGAAAATATCAATTAGAAGGGCTATTTAAGGTTTTTCGGTTGGGGACCGAAATACCTCTGGTTTTTCAGTCTGGCACTTTGGTTTTCGGCCCATGGGCTTGGTTTTTCGGTCTTGAATATATATAGGTGTCTTGTGCTCTCTTTATGAGGTTGGTTGTTTTTCGAGCTCTAGTGATTATAGGGAGATTTTGTCAAGTTCAAGCAACCATTGTTCTTATGTACCTGACTTTATTAATATAAAGTGTACATTGAAGAATTAATCTCCTTGTGTTTCTGATTCATTTGATTGATACCGTGTTAATATCTAATGAATTGGGACCTACACGAATAGGACAAGTTTCATTATTGCCAAAACGTACATTCCCTGCATCATCCAATGTCCTATAATCTTTGAGATACTCCTTCTTCCCTGTCATATGTCTTGAGCAGCCACTGTCCATGTACCATTTAGAATCATATTGCTCATTTGACATAACCTGCAATCATTCAATAAGAAGTTGGTACCCAATCAATATTGGGTACTCAGGGTAAGCAAAGGATTCTTGAATCCTTTTTCAACCGCTTCTTCAGTTATTTCATTTGCTTTGAAGTTTATCATGTTTTCAGAAGTTTCATGTGATGAACAAGATGAACCAGAAAATGAATCCGGAGAGCTTTCAGTAAGTATTGAAGAGTTTGAAGAATTGGAAATATTTGTAATCTTTGGAACCCAGATTTGTTTGGATGATTTGGAGTTTTTGGTTTTAGAAGTTTTCTTTGTAGCTTTTGAAGATTTTGATGACTTAGAGGATTTTGATTTTGTAGTAAGATTTTCCTTTAAGTCATCTATTTTCCAATTTTGCTTAGATTTTTCAATTGCAGATTTCCTGGACAAAAAATACATAGTGTAGAAGTACACAGGTATTCTTCGTAAGCCAGTTTAAAATCATTCAATGAAAGATTTTTATCTTTAAACAAATCCAAATTTTTGTCTAGCCATGTGTGAAATGTATCTATCAGATTGATCCCTTTTGAAAAAGTTTTCATCGAAGGTTTTCGATATTTTGGGTTTGGAAAGTTTGGTTTTGTTGGTACGAAGGTGGATTTTGAAAATTGAAAAGTTTTTGCACTTGAAACCTACGTATCAATCGGTTTTGTTCCTGAAGTTGAAGGCTTCGTATCAACATTTTTTGTTGGTACGAAGATTGGTTTACTTCTTACAGGAGTGACAACCTGTTTGCCTTTTGAAATCACAACTATTGGTTTGGGTTTTGTTTTTGAAATCACAACAGCTGGTTTTGATTTAGATGTAGTTGCAATATTTTTGGGGATTTTTCAAAATCATGGGATTTTGAACGATTGGTTTGGAGATTTTGTTTTTGGATTTTGAAGATTCATTTTTAATGGGTTTTGCCAGAGGAACACATTCGCCTGATTCGAACATTTGAAAAATATCCATCTTCGGAGTCACAGTCTCAGGCATGATTTGAATTTGTTTGTAATTTCTCTCTGAAGAATTTTCAGTTTTATCGTTAAAAAGATGTTTCAATTGTTCTGGAATTTTGTTCTGTTCATAACATAAACGATTGTAAATGTTATGACCATATAATTCTTGTTTCCTTACATTAACTTTCACTTCCATGTGTTCATTCAAATTGTTTCTAATGATTTTAGAGGATGAGAAGAATCCTTCCTCGGTGACTGTGGAATTATCCTCCTCAACAAGTTTGACAAAATCATTATCAACTAACAGTGAACCACCATGTTTTACAAAGATTGAAATTTTGAAATATGAAACCTTCGGATAAACACATGCCACATGTACTAATCTTTTTGAACTGTCTTTAAGATAATCTGCATAAGATACACATTCATCTGAAATCTTTGTCTTAGTTTTCATAATTTCTTTGTTTTTGATCAAACTTAAGTTGTTTCAATTTCATAATCAGTTTTTGTTTTGCCTTTGTCATCCGAAGATAATTGTGAGATACCTTCGGAAGATGATGCGGATGCAAAGGAAGGTTTTAATACAACCAAAGAAGAACAATCAACCTCCTCCATTTCCGAATCATTATCAGATTGAGTTTCAGTTGCAACAATAACTTCTGATTCATTTTCAATTTGAGGAATAGATTCCTTGAGAATTGAAATTTTATTAGGCAACAATTTCAGCAGATCATTAGCATTCAAATGTTTTTCTACAGAGACTAAGCCATTCTTATACGAAGTATTTGGAACTTCTGATCTAGAAATGATGGATTCACATTCATAAGAAATATTGTCTATATCCTTCAAATCAAACTCTATGAAGGGTAAAAGTTTTTTGTGCTGAACATTGCAAACGTCGGCAGAATGATATATACGAGTGAGATGTGAGTACAATCTCTTCGCAGTTTCACAAAAAAATATTACGTTGTTTTAAGATTACATCACCATTATTCAAATATTTTTCTCTGTTCTCCTCTAACACTAAGATTCTTAAGTTGGCCTTTTCTAGGGATAGCTTCAGACTTTCTACTCTCCCCCTCAACTGAAGAATCTCCTTCTCACTGACATTCACCCTATTTTTAGCATCAATCAACATTTTATTCATCACAGAGCAATCATGAGTTATTTCATTAATATCAGCAGCATATTTAGATGCAGGAATTTTAAAAGATGATAGAAGTTTGGATACCTATTCTGGAATGCTCGAGCGAGCTTCGTTGGCCATTAGGCAATACTCATCATCATCATCCGAAGAATCATCAACCCAGATCTTCGGAAGTTCAACCTCCTTCGCATCCATCATCTCAAAACCTTCGCAGCCTTCATCCTCTTCATCTTCATCCTCATCGGAAGCAACTTTTAGGAAGCTCTTACCAACATCAATAGCGACAAAAGCACTATGAGTTGGCTTCCTTACTTCATCGTCATCCGAGTCAGAAGACCACACCTGATATGTTCCCATGTTGTCCTTCGAAGCCATCAGGGCAAGATCTTTTGTCTTCTCTCTTGCTTCTTCAAGTTTTCTCGCATAGTAGGCTTCGTCCTTGACTTGAGATTGCTTTTCGTTCTTTTTTCGAAGCATGCAGTCCTTTGCAAAATGATTTTTACCGTGACAATAATTGCAGTCATACCCAGAGTCACCAGCAACCTTCTTCTCTTCAGATTTCTCTTTAGAGGCTTCCGAAGGCTTCATTTCTAAAGTCTTCAGAATCGAAGATCTGGTGTTTTCTTCCTTAGGAACATATATTTCAGTTTTGGGCTTTGACGTGTATGAGGGTTTGTTAAAAATTTTCACAAATTGTTTTCCAGAGTTGGGGTTGTTCACGTATGGCTTTTTGAATCTTCTATTGTTTGCTGCGTATAAGGCAATTGTTTCACCATTATCGTTAACCATATAACCATCAGGCTTATCTTCGTTCTCATCTTCTTCTACCTTCGACACAAGTGCTAAGGAACAAGCATTTTCACTTCGCCTTCCAAGAATATTAGGCTCATGTGATTTAATCAGATTATACAGAGCTACTAGATGATATTCTTTGATGTTCTCGTGGGACTTAACCATCAGCATAATGGGTCTCAATTCCTTCCGCAGGCTGTATAAAAATTTGATGCTGATCTCTTGCTGACTCCGATTCTCACCATATTTCTTTAGAGTATAAATCATGTTGTTGTATCTTTCATAGGCTTGTTACAAGGTTTCATTCTGTTGTTTTTTGAAATTTCCAAAATCTGCGAATACTTCTTGAACTATACTGGACTGAAGAGTATTATCACCAGCAAATGTGATTGCAAGGCGATCCAAGATCTCTTTGGCTAATTTTGCACCGGAAATGTGATGTCGAACATCAGCACCAAGTCCACTTCTCAGTTCTCTCATGGCTCTTTCTTCGTTTTTGATCTTCTTTAAATCAGCAGCTGTGAGTACTTCTGCATCCTCTCCATCAGCAACGACAAAATGACCTTCAATGTCTTTGTGAGGTCCATCTCTCACCGATCTCCAAATATCTTTGTCTTCATGCAATCCTTCTAAATAATCTCTCATACGATCTGACCAATAGTCATAATAGGTTGGAACAAGAACAGGGGCTTTGGTGGAAGACCAATGAGATTGGCATAATTCAGCATATTTGTATATGTAGCTGTTGAATCAGTCATTTTGATTGAGTTTTCAACCAGATCTTTATAGAAAACAAGTAATAGAATTCGATTACAGTTGTGGAAACCTAGATCTAGGAATCAATCTAGATCTAGAATTGTAAAAACAAGAACGAGACTCTGTTGACTGGTTTTCGAGCTGAACCTGCTCTGATTCCACGTGTTCGATATGAAATTCAATCAATGGATAATTAAGATCAAGTATTCCAAAGGAATGATTCAACACAATAAAGATCACACACAATAATATTCAAGAACAATAAAAAATATAAGTAATGAGTTGAACAAGTGCCGAATGCTTTGATATTACGACTAGGGTTTTACAATAGAGAGGTGAATCAAGCACACTCGACACAGATGGTATCACTGATATTTGTACTTAATCAGTGATACCAATAGTACAAAAAGATTTACAGAATATTCCAAAGTAGTACTATCCAATAAGAGAGCAGCATTGTGCAACGCGTAGTCTGCAAAACACGTGGGCAGTGGATAAGGTTTGTTACTTTAAAACCTTCGGATCCTCCAGAGTACATCCTTTGGATCATCAAGCTTCGGACTTGGGCTTCGGAGTAGACAAGTTCTTCAGATGGGGACAACACTTCAGCACAAATTATCCTCAACAAAGCTAACACCCTTGAATCTGCTCAGAGACATACACATATCTCCCACCTGCCACTGCCACCTCCAACTCTTCCTCCAACAGGATTAAGGATACAGAAATTCGGGGCATGAATGAAGTGGATATAAAGGAGTCTGTGGCTTCGGGATCAAAGAACACATATGCAGGGATCAATTTCAATTTAAAAATACTTGTAACGAGTTCGGTCTTCTCTCGGGCCTCGTTGAATGTCATCTGGAATGCTTGGGAGGCTACTGGTCTGCCTCGGCCTCGTGTCTCCTTCCTCTCTCTACCCCGCTCCTCCTGCGGCCTATCTCGAGACTCCCCCATCTTCAGCTATGGATAATCTACACAGAGGTGGTCTTTAGCTCCACACTGGAAACATACTCGATATGTCTGTGTGCAATCTCGGGCATAGTGTCCTGGCTTTCAACACTTAAAACAAAACAATGGTGGGGGGCTAGTAGGCCAATCACTCGTATGCTTCTTCCGGCATCTGTCACACCATCTGCCCTCTTCCTTCCGAGTCTGACCTCTGGACCCAGAACCTGACTACTGGGACTTCTGCTGAGAAGTCCACGGGCGCTCCTCGGCCTTCCTCTTCACCTCTGCCGCCTTTCTCTCATTTTCTTGGCGCTGCAGCTCCGCCTCACGCTCCACTGCCCGATCCACCACTTGACGGAACGATGTTAGCTGAAGTGGCTGTATAATCTCTCAAATCCTGGTCTTCAATCCCCACATGTATTTATCTATCTTTCTCTTTTCTGTATTAACATGATGCTCACAAAATCTTGCTTTCTCTAAAAATGCCAAAGTATACTGTTGCACAGACCGGGATCCCTTCTCTAGATGTAAGAACTCATCCTCCAGCCTCTTCACCGCCACCTCAGAATAGTATTCATCAGTAAACTTGGCTTTAAATTGCTCTTATGTCAACGATTGGGTCAGATTGGGACCTAAAGCTTTACTAAAAAACTGCACCAATACTGGGCATTCCTAGTGAAAAGGTTGGTGGCAAAATCCACCTTATCAGCTTCTGCACACTTGCTGATTCGACAGACTTTCTCCGTGTGCATCAACCACTTCATTTCCTGTACGGGATTATCAGTTCCCGCAAATTCCTTAATATTGCAACTGAGGAAGGTTTTGTATGTACATTCGGTTTTCTCTCCTGACGTTCCCTTAACACCCTTGCCTTTATCCACCACGCGTACCCCACTCTAGGCATGTCCCTCGTCCTCAGGAGCTCTATTATGTACCTGCTTAGCGGCAGCCTCCCTGTGTGTCCCTACCATAGTGGGTAATAGCTCCCGTACCACATCAGTAATGATAGCTCGTAAGTCCAGCGGGTTCCCTACTGCCTCTTCCGCCTCCCTGTACACCAAGCCCTGTGATCGTTCTCTGCCTCCTCTCAAGGCTCCCTGCCTAGCACCTCCTCGGCTCTGACCACTCTTGGTGTTTGCCATCTTCAAAGTTCAACAGAAAGATTAGTTGCATAATCAGATAATATAAATATATATACTATACATATATTATCCTCTTCCTACCCCTAATTCCACTAACTCTTAAGGTTCAAGTCTAGGTATCTATCCTATAGAAACCTAGTTCACTTAAACCACGGCTCTAATAGCAACTTGTAACACCCGGCTTATAATAACGAATACACCCAAAAAATTTCACTTTTTAGAACATAATTATCATTTCAAAATATAGTACAGGTGTATCAGTTACATATAAGAGGTACACAAGTGATATCTAGGGGTACAAAAGCATAACAAAAAGCACCCCAAAGTCGGGCTGCTACGGTCCTCTCTATCATTATCATCTGCTCCTAACTCTAAGCTGTATCTTTCCCCTTAGCAGGGTCTCTAGTACCTGCAAGTTTAGTATCAACACGTGTGAGCTACACAAGCTTAGTGAATAATCAATACATGTCACAGTATATACAACATTATAAAGAAAGCACATAAATATGTAACCACACAGCCACCACATCATACCACATCCCCTTGATCATCTGCAACACTCCAATCAATCACATCCGTCCCCTTCCTCGACCTCTGCAGTATCGAGTCACAAAGACTCACCGTACACCTCCTGAGTGTGTGATAGAGCTACCGTCATTTAGGCCATCACAACACATGTGGTCCCAACCACAAACACTAGATAAGTGGCCCCACAGAAAAGGTGGTCTCTACCACAAGTACTGGGTATGTGACCCTACAGAAAGGTGGTCCCAATCACATGTACCGGTTATGTGGCCCCACAGAAAAGGTAACACTGAGCCACATAGGCTTTACAGTTACATAGCACATAGGAAGAGGTATCAATTACTCACCCGGTCTGCTGCTCTGTAGTAACTCTAAAAGAAGTGGATTAGTAGGCAGTGTACTCTCGTTTTCTCGGCTCCTAGTGATACCTACATTATCCCACAACAAACTAATAAACACTCTATACTCATTCAATTAAAGCACCTCGGGAATAAGGTGCCAAATACCTTGCATTCAGCTTGAAAACACATGGATGGCAACCTGCCCACAGTTAGCGCCGCTAACTGCCCACAGTTAGCGCCGCTAACTGCCTAGTTAGCGCCGCTAACTGGGCCTATTCAGCCAAATCTCTCTTTTAGCCCGACTTAACCCATCCAAACCTCAGTCCTGAGTTCTAACTCGATGGTGTAACATGTATAACAACTATTGGGATCAATATAACAGGCTGGATGCATCATGATTTGAGTTTAAACTTCTTTTTTCAAGCTAATTCACAAGAAATTCACTAATCTCTCACTAATTACAATCACCCAAGATATAACCTATGTAACAAACACATTTCCCAGCAATATAACTTGAAATCAGAAGCACCCAACTTAATTACTTACCTTGATTAGTGAAAAGGATGGTGAATTAAGCTAAAAATCTTGATTTATGCCTTCGAAATCCCTTTCCAAGCACTCCAATCTGTCCTGAGCCCTCTTCTGCTTTGAAACTGAGTTTTTACAGCCTTTGTACCCCAAAATGGCCTTAAATGTAGCTAAAAACGGACTTATGTCGGTTTAGAGGATAACGTCGCTATCTATTACAGACAGCGTCGCTATTTGCAATAGAGTCGCTATCTCCTTCAATAGAGCCGCTATTTTTGGCTGCACACTACTTTATGATTTTCTTCCAATATAACAACATACTTTCACTTAGCGCCTCTATCTAGCCTAGATTGCCGCTAAGTGCTCTGCAACAGTTTTTCTGCCCATTTTTCTGCTTAAAATTCCAATACACATATATCTAATATCACCAGTGTTATAGCACGATTTTAACTACATTTCCGAGCTTACAACCTCACTTTTTAGTTTCACTCACAACACATTATGAAAATGACTAAAATACCCCTATGTGGCAAATTAGTCATCTTAACAGATCCTAACCACTTAAGGATATAAGTTGGAGTACTTACCAATTGGAACACTGTATTACAAGCCTCTTTTGTTTCTTGCTTGCTTGGTTCTGGGTGTGAGTGACAACGCCTAGTAATATCAAGTATTTTAGTTGTTGTTGAGCCCTATTCTTAGTGAAATTATATCATATATGTTTTGGTATTCTCACTTTTTGTGTCAGTGCTTGTTTGGAAAGAAATAATGTAAACAGGGACTAAAACGTACAAAATGGAAGAAGTTTGAAGATAAAGACAAAACAGTCGAATTCATACGCGTGCCGCGGAAGTTACAAAGGCGCGACGCGATGACTCAGCAATGAGGCGGTGGAGAAAATTCAAATGCCGAAAAAACGGGGATAAACCAGTACGTGCGCCGCAGATTTCACTTATGCCCGGCGCGACCTTTTAATTTTTGAAACTATAAATAGAGGGTTTTAGGTCGAAAAATGCAGCAAAGACCTGCCATAGGAACGACTCCCAAGGCTTCTTTGACTCCGAGTTTCAGTTTTCAGCAACCATAATTTGGTATTTTATGTTTTTCTCTATTAATTTCCAATTAGTTTAGTAATTTCGGTAGATTTGGCTAGTGTCTTTGGGTGTGACAACCATTGGCATTGGTTCTTAGTATTTGAATTTCATGTTTACTATTTTGGAACAAGTGGGATCTGAGATTTTAACAGTTAATCATTCGGTTCAAGTTATATTGCACTTTTTTGGTATTTTATGCTTTTGAATGCATTTGGATGTTTGATTGTGTTGAATGTTTTGATTTGATCTTGATTACTTCTGAATTATACTTCTAATTTCAGTAGGTAATTAGGATTAGTCATTGGTTATTGGTTTAGTTTAGTTGATGCTTGTTTTTGGATTTATTAGATTTGTGATTTTGGGATTGTTTTTGGTAAAAGTCGGAAACTAGATCCTCTGGCTGTAGAAGTGACACTACAGTCGGTAATCTGTTGCCTACCTTGACCACGTAACTCTTGTGGATCGACCCTGACTACCACTATACTAAGTGTGTGTGTTAGGTACTTTACTATTTTTGACCGCATGACGACCGCTGCGATGTCAAATTTTGGCGCCGTTGCCGGGGAGTTGTGAGCTTGAGAGTAGGCGATCTGTAGGACTTTTAGTTTATGGTTTTTGGTTTTGATATTGTGATTTTAGTTGGTTAGTAATTTTTCTTTTGGTTTTGGTGGGCGTGTTGCACTAGTGCATGCGTACCCGTCGGGGTGGGCAGCTATCACCCTTGCGTTTTGACTCGGAGATCGAACGAACCGCGTGCAAGAACCGTGCACGTAGGCGTTTAGATACAATGAGTTTTAGTAATGTTAGTAGCAGTTTAGTAAGTGTTGCCCAGGAACCTTCGGGTGAGGCAACGGGGATGTCGTTTATTCCCCCTGTTTCAGAATTTCAGTTTGGGAGCACGAGTGCTATTGGTGGTGCAGTTTCAGCCCCTGCACCAATACCATCATGCACTCCGCCTTCTGTTCCGCCATTTCAACCACAATCTACAAACCATTTTACATCTGCTATGTCTTGGGGAGCGGCGACCCGTGATGGCACCCCAGTAACTATGCAGCACACTACTCTTTCTCAACCACAATCACAACCCTTACAACCAGCATTAATTTTTAAACCACAAGCCACTCTTCAATCCATACCACAACAACCATATCAACCACAACCTCCGCAGTACCAGAATCAAGAGGTTGAGCAGAGCTATGAGGATGAAGAAGAAGGATGGGTTCCGCAGCAGCAGCCACCACAGCAACAATGGAACCGAGGTCGGGGACCTCCAGGAAGAGCACCACAGCAACAACCACTGCAAAGTCATCAAGGGTATAATGGTCATCATTTTCACGGTAATCCTATTCAACCTTTGTACTTTGCACAACCGAGAGGGCAGTCGGTTGAATCGCACTTCCAACCGCAGGAATACAATGACTCATCGCCTATTTATATTCCTGATGATATAGACACTCAAGTAGAAATTAAGCCTCAATTGATAGGAGTATTAACACAATTTAGAGGATATAAGACAGATGACCCCTATAATCATTTGTATGAATTCCTAGCCATTGCAAACGCCAATACTCCTAGGAACACCAATATGGATATTTTTAGATTAAGATTATTTCCTTTCAACTTAAAGGACAAGGCCAAGTACTGGTTTACATCTCTTCCATCTAATAGTATCACTACTTGGGATCAACTTAAGGCTAAGTTTTTACAAGAATTTTACCCAGCCTGTAAGACTACTGAAGTTAGATGCGCAATCCAAGATTTTCAGCAAAATCCTGGAGAAGCATTTCACGAGGCTTTCGATCGATTGAAGGAATTGCTGCGTTCCTGTCCGCATCACGAAGTTCCGATGTGGCAGCTGGTAAAATTGTTTTTTGAAGGAATGAATGAGACTCATCACGCAATGATAAACACTTCATCAAGTGGGACATTCATGTGGCAAGTGCCAGAGGATGCGTGGAGATTTTTGGAACAGTTAAGTTTAGGATCTAAGGTCAGCGGATCCATAAAGGATAACACAGTGTATGTAGCGAATATCGAAGCAGAAAACCAATGGAAAAAGGAAATCCAAAGTGAGCTAAGTGCTCTCACGAAAACGTTTAATCAAATGGTCACGAGATTTCAGAAGGAGAAAGGAGCATATGTATTGCATGGACAAAGCATATGTAATACATGTGGTGAAATAGGACATAACCACAATGAATGCTGAACAACACATGAGGAAATCAGTCAGGTGCACGGATATGGTCAATTCCACAATACGCCGCGACCATTCAGAAATAATCAGCAAAGGGAAGTAAGACAACCACCAGTGAGGCAGCAACACGTGCAATCAGCACCTCTAACAGGAATGACGAACATTGACATGCAGGAAATTTTTGGAATGTTAGTTAAGCTCAAGGAGGTAGAAGATGACAATTCGCAAGCTATTTTGAAGTTAGGAGAATTGCTCTTTAAGTTGGAAAGGACAGAGAACAGGAAAAAGCACAACCGCCAAAGGTGCAAGTAAATGAAGTTATCACGCTCAGACGCGGAAAGAAGGTGGACAACAAAGTTACAGCTCCACAGCAGAAGAAGATAGTGATGTGGAGATAATTTTTGATGAAAAAGAAGAGTTGGAAAAAGAAAAGAAGAAAGAAAAAGAGGAACAAGCACAAAAGAAGAAAGCAGCAAGTACATGGGAAAAGGGAGAAACAAGTGGGACAGCTCCTTTTCCTGTGGCTTTGGAAAAGCATGAAAGAAGACCATATGGGAAAAAGGGACCACAAGCGGAAGATATGTGGGATCTGTTCAGTCAGATCAAAGTCAACATCCTATTGGTTAAGCTTATCAAGGAGGTCCCTGCGTATGCAAAATTTCTCAAAGACATGTGTATTAACAAGAAGCATATTCTGTCACATTTGCCCAAAATGATTAGTTTGCCCGAAATTGTAAGTTCTCTAATTGTGGATGCATTATCTCCCAAGATGAAGGACCCAGGGGTTCCTCTCATCTCAGTTGATTTAGTTAATGTACATATCAAGAAAGCTCTGTTAGATTTGGGTACAAGCGTGAACATTCTACCAGGACATCTCTTTGACAAGTATGAATTCGGTACTTTAAGGCCTACTGATGTGATCTTTCAGCTCGCTGATAAGTCTACAAAGATTCCTAGGGGAATGTTGTCAGATATTATCATTAAGGTGAGAGATTTCTATTATCCAGCAGATTTCTTAGTTCTGGATACCTGTCAGGCTGCCAATGGAGAACAACCGACGATTATTTTGGGGCGACCTTTCTTGGCTACAGCTAATGCAAACATTGACTGTCGTACAGGAGAGATGGGGATTTCCTTTGGGCATCGGCAAACTAAGATTAACATTTTTAATGCCAAAGAAAGTACCATGGAGGACAAAGAATGCTACCAGGTGGACATCATAGATGAGTTAGTGTAGCAATATACACTTGAGGTGTTGCAACAAGAGGCGATGGATACTCAAGAAGAAGGAGAGGCTGAGCAGGAGAAGCAAGAAGAAGCAGCAGAAAAGGAAAAAGGCATGAAGCATGAAGAATGCACACACATCAAGAAGCTGCCGACGGAGATTCCTAAGACATTAAAACTGTCTTTACAAGAACCGCCAACTTTAGAGTTGAAACCGTTACCAGCTCATCTAATGTACGCTTTCTTAGGAGAAAAAGAAACTCTGCCTGTGATCTTAGCAACAAATTTGACAATGGAACAAGAAAAGGACTTGCTTAAGGTTTTGTCCAGACACAAGGAAGCCATTGGATAGACGATTGCAGATTTGAAAGGTATTAGTCCAACTACGTGTATGAATCGGATCATCACAGAAGAAGGAGCCAAACCTGCTAGGGATACGCAAAGAAGATTGAATCCGAATTTGAAGGAAGTTGTGAAGAAGGAAGTTCTGAAATGGTTGGATGATGGGATCATATATCCAATCTCCGACAGTGAGTGGGTTAGTCCGACACAAAATGTGCCGAAGAAATCTGGTATAACTGTAGTGGATACTAAGGATGGTGATAAGGTATCCACGAGACCCGTGACTGGATGGAGAGTATGTATTGATTATCGGAAACTCAATGCCGCTACATCTAAGGACCATTTCCCATTACCATTCATCGATCAAATTGTAGATAAGTTAGCTGGACAGAAGTATTATTGTTTCTTGGACGGCTATTCTGGATATAATCAGATTGCCATTCACCTGGAGGATCAGGCAAAGACCACATTCACATGTCCATACGGTACTTTTGCATTTCGCAGAATGCCATTCAGATTGTGTAATGCCCCCGCTACATTTCAATGGTGCATGATGGCGATATTCTCTGACATGATTGGTGACGCTTTGGAGATCTTCATGGACGACTTCTCGATTTTTTGATCAACATTTGAGGCATGCTTAAGTCAATTGGAAAAGGTGTTACAAAGATGTGTCGAATCTAATCTGGTGCTTTCTTGGGAGAAAAGCCATTTTATGGTTAGGGAAGGAATAGTCTTAGGTCATGTTGTCTCCGAGAGAGGATTTTAGGTGGATCGTGCTAAGGTCAAAGTCATTTCCACATTGCCACCCCCGACATCCGTGAAAGGGGTTAGATCTTTCTTAGGTCATGCTGGTTTTTACCGTAGATTTATTAAGGACTTTAGTACTATCTCTAAACCTCTTTGTGGCCTTCTTTTAAAAGACGCACCATTTATTTTTGTTGAGGAGTGTGTAAAAGCATTCAACATTCTAAAAAATAAATTGGTCGAGGCTCCCATTCTAAAACCTCCCGATTGGACCCAACCTTTCGAAATTATGTGTGATGCTAGTGATTATGTTGCTGGTGCAGTATTAGGACAAAAGATTGATAGGAATCCAGTACTCATATGCTATGCTAGTTAAACTTTTTCCGAGGCTCAATTGAATTACACAACCACCGAAAAGGAGTTACTTGCCGTAGTATTTGCATTGGACAAGTTCAGATCCTACATCTGGGGATCAAAGGTGGTGGTCTATACCGACCACAATGCTGTTCGACACCTGCTTGCGAAGAAGGAGTCTAAACCAAGGTTGATCAGATGGATACTTCTCTTGCAAGAGATCGATGTGGAAATCAAGGACAAGAAAGGGGCATAAAATGTGGTAGTAGATCATCTCTCACGACTGCCAGCAGAGGGGTTAGAAGCTGGAATTAAAGATTCATTCCCAGATGAGCAGCTGTTGGAGCTCACCAGAAGCAATGTCGTACGTATGCAAAGAGGTTTATTTGGGATGATCCTGATCTTTTTAAGGTGGGAGAGGACCAAATAATTCGTCGATGTGTTCCTGATAGCGAAATTGGTGATGTTCTGGAACGATGTCATGCTTCAGCATGTGGAGGACACTTCAGCTGCAAGAAGACATGATACAAAGTTTTGGAAGCAGGCCTATACAGGCCGACTATCTTTAGGGATGCTCACAAAACTGCCAAGGAGTGTCTGAACTGCCAGCAACTGGGAAACATATCGAAAAGGGATCAAATGCCCTTAAATCTGATATTGGTTGTAGACATTTTCGATGTTTAGGGGATTGATTTCATGAGACCATTTCCCACTTCGCATGGGTATGTCTATATTCTCGTCGCAGTGGATTATGTGTCTAAGTGGATTGAGGCAGAAGCGACCTGCACAAATGATCATCATGTGGTGTTCAAATTTGTTAAGAAAAATATTTTCACCCGACATGGTGTCCCACGGGTCATCATAAGTGATGCGGGGTCGCACTTTAAGAACTTCAAATTCGGGAGGCTGCTAAAGCATTACGGGGTGAATCATCGAATCACAACACCTTATCACCCACAAACAAGCGGCCAGGTAGAAGTATCCAATAGACAGATCAAAGAAATTCTTCAGAAGGTGGTCAGGACAGACAGGAAAGATTGGTCGCAAAGGTTGGATGACGCATTATGGGCATGCAGAACCGCTTATAAGACACCGATCAGAACTACTCCGTATCGGTTGGTTTATGGGAAAGGCTATCACTTGCCTGTGGAGCTCACCAACCGAGCCCTATGGACTACCAAACAAGTGAACATGGACTACACTGAAGCTGGAAAAGAACGAAAGTTGCAGTGTCTGAATTGGAAGAGTTGTGAGACGAAGCTTACGAGAATGCGACTACGTACAAGTCGAAAATGAAGCGATATCATGATGCTAAGCTTCGGTTGAAAACTTTTGAAGTTGGGCAGAAGGTATGGCTGTACAACTCAAGATTGAAGATCTTTCCTGGGAAGTTAAGAAGCAAATGGAATGGGCCCTACGAAGTGGTTAGTGTCACAGATTATGGTGTAGTAGAGATCAGGGATTTCAAAGGTGGACAGCCATTCAAAGTCAACGGACATAGACTCAAACCCTATGTCATTGCAGGCACATTTCAAAAATTGGAAGTGGAAACAGTGGAGTTCATGACAGACATTCCTGTATATACGTCATAGGTCAGGTAAGTGCATGTCCGGCTGAAGACGTTAAACTTAGCGCTTGTCGGGATGCAAGCCGATCATCATCTGTATAAATTGCATTTTCAATAGTAATTAATCACACTTGATTGGTCACGGTAAGAAAAGAACAAGTGTGGGGTCAACTTGGTAATTTTGCAACCCTGCGACACGGGATTTTAGGATCCGCGTCGTGCGTGTTTAGTTTTCGCGATTATTAATAAAATCATATTTTTATACGCGACGCGGATAGAAGCTTCCCGCGCCGCGGCCTTATCTTAATTTGAAATTAGAGATAATCACAAAAACAAAGTTTGAGAACAACTCCAAAACCTCACATTTGTATATAATTCAATTTGCGTAAATCATCATGTTCTTTACTGCTGATCATTCATTCG
This sequence comes from Cichorium intybus, assembly GCA_023525715.1. NCBI lineage: Eukaryota > Viridiplantae > Streptophyta > Magnoliopsida > Asterales > Asteraceae > Cichorium > Cichorium intybus. Next base: position 83,349,142 of record CM042014.1, on the reverse strand, counting down.
CGCATCTCAATCAATTTCATCATCGTATTACCTTCCAGAAATCAAGTAAGTCCACTAATTCCTTCTCTTTTCTTTAAAAGTCTTGAAACTGTTGAAAATCCTCTGTAATCCGCAATGTAGTGAGTATATACTGAAATTGATGATGCCATTACGATTAGAATAGTATAATCTACAAAACCCAATGTTTAGAATCGAGTTAAGTGGTCAGAAATAGAGTCAATCGATGATTCTGGATTGAACTCGTATGCCGTGCCGCGGACTGTTACAGTCAGCGACGCAAGATATGAATGTTCTTATGGCACGTCGCGGCCTGTTCGGTCCGTGCCGCGTCGAACGTTGAGCAGTACGTTAGTTGTGAATTTTTTATACTTTTGCTGGCATAATGTCTTCCACTGGTAGTTCAGAATCACTCGATTGGAACTCGCTAGCCACGGACGTGGGACGAGTCCTTTACAATCAATTCTATAATCGACGGGGCATTTACCGACATAAGCGGGTTCTCCCAACATGCACGGTCAACTGGGAGTTGACCAGGGAATCAGGGATTTTGGAGCACTTGCTGGACTGGCTAGTCCAAGAAGGCTATGAAGAGGGTGCCTTGACTTGCACGTGTCGGGCCCTTGAAAATGCATTCCAGATGAGTGAATCAGTGTACCGCGAGGTCTTTTTGCAGTTTCTTTCAAGTTATCATTTTGATAAGACGTACATCGGGATGAATAAAGAAGAAACGGCACGATTCCGTCTGGGGAATCACAACCGAAGCTGCAGCCTCAGGGAATTCGGGTATCGCATCGGTTTATACACAGAGGAGGAATCTCAGGCACCGACTTTTGGGCCTTTCTATCACTGGGCTAGCTGTACCGCTGGCGATTCGTTTTCACCGGCCGACTTTTGGAGTACGATTTCTTCTGCTCGGTACCATGAAAATACTATTCGAGAGAGTTACATGCACCTGCCGGCACACCGGATGTTGCATCGACTCATCTCGACGATGTTATTGCCTCGTGCGGACGAGAAAAGGGTGCTACCTCAGGAGTTGTACTTGATGTAGGCATTGACAAGAAAGCTCGAAACCTGCAATATTCTATACATGGTCGCCGACTATTTCAAGCAACTGACGGATGCCCCCTTGAAGTATATCGCATTGGGAGGCGGGCATTTCGTGACACGTCTGGCGCACTCGTACGGGTTATTATCTGAGCACGTTATTAGTGGATTGGACGTTATGCCTCCAATTCCATTCAGCCCACCTGTGACAACTTCACGGGAGATTATTTATGTGGAGGACAGGCTGACATCCGTTGACCGCATGCCCTTCCCAGCACTCCGGTCCGAGCCGTCTACATCGAAGAGAAAGCCGAAAGTATCCGTCAGTTTACCATGCGGTCTCTCTCCAGCTTCTATGGAATCGCGATATATTGCCGATGAGATCAAAACACTCCAAAGGGCCATGAATTCCCACAAAATGGAACATAGTGTTCAAGTGTTCGCAATGCACGAGGTAGATCGGAGGTCGAAGAATACGCACGCGCAACTCTGTTGGTTGTCCGAGTGCATGATCAACTTCATCATCGGTGTTCTAAACACAATCCCAAGACCTCAACCGCCTCTCGAAGAGGAGGAGGAGGAAGAACCGATGGAGGAAGATGAACAGATAGAGGAGGGCCCCGAAGATGATACCGTACATAACTAGGGGTGAATTAATTAATTTTCTGCATTTTTAGGTCATTAGGTTAAGATTTTTTGGTTAGATATGAACTTTGAGTAATTGTTGATAAACATTAGGAATTCTTGTTCTAGACGAAATAATAAGCCTTTGGGCATTAGGAAAAAGCAATAAAAGTAGGTAATTTTGTGTTGACTATCTGTTTATGAGTGTTTGAAAGTGGTTGAATTTTCTGAAATTACAGCGCCGCGGCCATTTCCAATTTAACAGTACCTTCAGACCTCGTAATTACCGCGAGGCATGCCTTTCCATCACGCGCCGCGGTCATCCGCAACACATAAAAAATTGATTATGTACAATTTTTTTCCTTTAGCTTTTGTTTTCTGTTTGCAATTAATTTTTTGTGAGTTATGCATGTAATACCAAATGGAGGAGTTGTTACAAGCAAGTGTGGGGTCACTGTGCCCCCTCCACTTGCTTTGACCACCGGCGTGTTTCACTGTTGCGCTACAACTCCTGAATTCTGAGTCGAGGACTTTTTGTTCGTGTTTGTGTACCTGTGACAATCAAGCAGTCTACCGTCAAAAGGGGTAACTCTTTCTCCCTTGTTCTAAAATATTCTTTTATGTACAACGAGGACGTTGTATGGTTTTAAGTGTGGGGTATGGACGGTCGAAAGAGTGTTTTTTTTTTTGAAAATTTTTGCGGGAAATGGATCATTTTCAAAAATTTTAGCAATTTTTCAAAATTTTTAATAGGTTGTAATTTTGAAACGAATTGTTTCTGAATGTTTTAGCATTTGTATTTTCCGAAAAATACTATCATACTATTAGTTTAGTCAAATAAGTTGAGTTTTAAGAGTTAGAAGATTGGAATATTTTAGGATTGGAATTTAGGAGGGAATTGTCAATCAGTGACCTTTGTTGTTCGAGCCGGTAGGTCCGAAAAGGGTGGCCTCGAAAAAGGCATTTATGCACCTTACCACCTAAGATCGTCTGGTCTTGGATGGTATTTCTGAAAGCTCGCTACACGGACAACATCAAAAGTCATGGACAGCTCTTTAATGGCCTTTAGAATCTAAATGAGTACGTACACTTCATTGTGGACAGAAAATTTCTAATCAAGGGTTCTTTAAAAACTCATGAATTCCAAAGGATATTCCGATTATGTTTTCGCAAACTATTTCACTCTAACTCCTAGGGCAATAAGCTTTGAAATTAAACACGTTCAAAAATTGTTTGAGTCTCTATAGAATTTGTTAAAAACTCTCTTGCTTGGGGACAAGCAAGACACAAGTGTGGGGCGTTTGACAACGCCTAGTAATATCAAGTATTTTAGTCATTGTTGAGCCCTATTCTTAGTGAAATTATATCATATATGTTGTGGTATTCTTACTTTTTGTGTCAGTGCTTGTTTGGAAAGAAATGATGTAAAAAGGGGCTAAAAACATACAAAATGGAAGAAGTTTGAAGATAAAGACAAAACAGTCGAATTCATACGCGCGCCGTGGAAGTTACAAAGGCGCGACGTGGTGACTCAGCAATGAGGCGGTGGAGAAAATTCAAATGCCGAAAAAACGGGGATAAACCAGTATGCACACCGCGGATTTCACTTATGCGCGGCGCGGCCTTTTAATTTTTGCAACTATAAATAGAGGGTTTTAGATCGAAAAATGCAGCAAAGACCTGGCATAGGAAGGACTCCCAAGGCTTCTTTGACTCCGAGTTTCAGTTTTCAGCAACCATAATTTGGTATTTTATGTTTTTCTCTTTTAATTTCCAATTAGTTTAGTAATTTCGATAGATTTGGCAAGTGTCTTTGGGTGTGACAACCATTGGCATTGGTTCTTAGTTTTTGAATTTCATGTTTACTATTTTGGAACAAGTGGGATCTGAGCTTTTAACAGTTAATCATTCGGTTCAAGTTATATTGCACTTTTTCGGTATTTTATGCTTTTGAATGCATTTGGATGTTTGATTGTGTTGGATGTTTTGATTTGATCTTGATTACTTCTGAATTATACTTCTGATTTCAGTAGGTAATTAGGATTAGTCATTGGTTATTGGTTTAGTTTAGTTGATGCTTGTTTTTGGATTTATTGGATTTGTGATTTTGGGATTGTTTTTGGTAAAAGTCGGAAACTAGATCCTCTGGCTGTAGAAGAGACACTACAGTTGGTAATCTGTTGCCTACCTTGACCACGTAACTCCTGTGGATCAACCCTGACTACCACTATACTAAGTGTGTGTGTTAGATACTTCACTATTTTTGACCGCATGACGACCACTGCGATGTCAATGAGCCATTAGAGGCACGCCACTTGTGGTGCTTGCTTCCAAAAGATGAAAAGGTATGTTTTATTTATGAATTTTTTAATTATATCTGTAGTGTTCTTATTATGTTCTTAGTTATAGGTTCAATAGAGAAAACATAGATCCTTATAGATTGCATGTGAACTTAAGAGTTTAAGTTGATTGTTTGCCTATTCCCCATCAGTGGTATCAGAGCTATGATATGTTTTCTGTTGAATAGTTATAATAGTTAAAGGTTTAATGAAATTAAACCCTTAGCCCCAAGGGTGTCGACTTCTAGCTAGGGTTTTAGAAACCCTAGCCTCCACCTCTTTTTCGAAAATTAGAAGGCTCCATTAGGGTTTTTCTATTTTTGGTAAATATGAGTATTTAAAAAATGGAAACCCTTGACCTTATTTTTGGAAAACTTAGTGGGCAAGGAATACGATTAAATTAATTGATTTAATTTGTTAATCCTTATGTGATTTAATTAATAGTTAATTAAAAGACATACATTAAATCAAATTTGGGTTTAATTTTAAATTGAATTAAATAGTTTAATTCAAAAAATTTAAAAGGATAAACTAAATATTTTAAATGATTAAAAAACACCTTATACATATTATTATTAAAAGTTAATACCTATATGTATAAGAATAAGTCAGCCAGATCGTTAGTATACCTCATTCACGAAGCTTGTCTATAAGGGGGTATAAGGAAACTGCCTATAAAATGGTGGTTGAATGGGTGTCCACTCTCACCCACTACTCCCTTGATTAGTGGAGGGTCGTTAGCAAAACGGATCTGATAGGATAGTCTAATCACATTAAAAGTATAATGCTATTAGACAAAAGTAGTAGAACCTTTAAAATCCCAATCTAGTTACTTTAAAAAAATGTGAAAATGTATGCTAATCCATGGAATTATACATTACACTTTGTGAGTCGTTAGTGGAGCGTGTGTGGTTTACCGACACACTAATAAGGACTCATAAAGAGCGGTAATGGGTATCTCATAAGTTATCATTGTTGATGGAGCGTGTGTGGTTTACCGGCACATCAATCGAGATGACAAATGACATTGATATTACCAATAAATTTGCATGGTTATTCACATCTTATTTGTGATCCTCGGCATCCCAGTCAGAAATAGAATAGCATAATCCGACATTAAACATGCCATTGACTTCGGTCAATGACTCTCACAGATCTAGGAATTTGATAAGATTGAAATTGATAAATGTGTATCTACCTTAATGACCGATGTGTTGTGATTACGACATCCCTCTTCACACCACAGTTGGGAGATTTTGGGTCCTAGCCTTATTAAATAATAAATTGGGTAATTATTTAAAAGTATTAAATTAAACTGATAAATTCTGATTTTAGAGATGTCTGAAGCCAGTGTCAACTCTCCTCCTCCTCCTCCAACACCTTTTTATGAGAGCTTCAGAAAGTACCTATTGAATATGGATAAGCTGACTGGATTGGACTATGTGGTTTGGCTTCGCCAATGGAAACTGGTTATGAGATATGAAAGAAAGCCATATCTGATCGAGTTTCCACTTCCCTACCTACCGAAACATGGCATCACACAACAGCTTTCTGATGACCATGACTTCCTGATTGATGAGTCCGAAGAAGTTCGTAGCCTAATGCTGTTGACCATTGACCCCGCCATCCGCATGGATTTTGAATTCCTGGGCCATATGAGTTAACTCTACTGGTTGAGGAAAAGTTCCAAGAACCGGTTAGAGAGGAACGAGCTAGGATCTTCAAAGAGCTTGGAGAGTGCAAGATGAAAGAAGGAAGTTGTGTTGGTCTGCATGTTCTCAAGATTGAGGGATATATGGAAGAGCTGTGTAAACTTGGTCACCCTTTTAATCTGAAGATGAGCGTCAACATCTTGCTCGCCTCTCTGACTAGCCAGTACGATCCGTTCATACAGATGTACCGGAAAGGGGACCAGCACAAGACCTTCATGGAAATGTATGTTGACTGTGTACGAGTCGCTCATAGAGATGCATAGTTTAGGATTGAGTCCGGTTATGAAGCGCATCAGGAAACCGTCCAGACTGGTTTTGAGATGTCTCAAACTGGGAATCCATAGGGTAGGATACAGTCACAGAAAGATTGGAAGATGCTCCAAAGCCAAACAGTTTGGCAACTCAGGTATATCAAAAAACTCAAAACTCTTGTTCCTTAATTCCTTGATACAGGATGTGATAGTCACATTTTGTGAATAGCCTGAAAGAGTCTTATGATTATATCAGATGGTTTGGATTTAGTAAAGAATCCTATAACCATGTCAAAGCTAGTAGGAGTATCGTTGTAATCTGTCTAACAATGTATGTCAGTTACATACTATTTCTAGGAAACATTTCTTATCATTACAAAGTGTAATGACTTGGCATTAAGAGATGATTTTCTATGAAAGACTTGAAAGAGATACAACGTACTCAAGTGGTTACAAATATCTATTAGATAGATAAAGACTCTGCCAATAAGTATGATCTTGATAAGATCAAGTTTCTAAAAGTCATGACATAAGGATAATGAGTAATCCACAGGTCCTGAAAGGGTTTAGAATAGAATAGATCTGATCACATGAGCTTCGGCAAATTGGATCGATCATAAGTGTCATGGACTTATCCTGATGACTTAATGCTTAGAGCATGGTAAGTTAGATTCAGGATACCACCTGGCCTAAGGATACTTGACAGATTAATTAAACACAGATGAGAAATAATTGAGAAAAGATTCGGGTGAATGTAATAATAATTTGAAAGGAGTTTCAAATCTGTAATTATTATTTATTTTTTTGGATAAAGAGGAGGTCATCATCTGGAAAATTTTATTAATAAAAAAGAAATTACAAGAAAAATCTGTAATTATTGACATTAGTGTGTGGTGCTTCATGGCTAAAGAGTTTCGTTGGTATTTTGATGGAGCGCGTGTGGTTCACCAGCACATCATAAACACCATGAAATCGTCTTGACACCAAAGGGTACAGTCACCTGGACTTAGAACCCGAGAACCATAAAGAGTCACAGTACACACCACCATTTCCGGAATGGAGTTAGGAGAGAGAAAGACAAGATGACATATTGAGATATCATCAGAAAAGTGTCTGATCGGATTATCTGCAAATGATGTGTATCAATGTATGACATTTTGGATACATGGAGAGTGAAGGTCATTTTGGGTGTAGAGATATATAAATCTTAATTGAACGTTTAAAAGAAACCAAGAAACACATAACAGTATTATTACAGATCCAACTTGGTGATTACCTCGTGGAGACTTGGTAATAAGCAGGAGTAGCTGCCAGTCAGATCTTTATGTTTCGTTTTGGCATGTTTTACTTCCCGAATAATTTGATTATTCAAAGTTCCACAGTCGTTCATACTTTTGGAAGTAAGTGATGAATTAAGACTGTCATGAATTGAATTGTATATTGTCTAAGGAGTTAGAAATAGCCATAGTGTTACTGCAATGTTCATGAGTACTCAGAAATGGAGATTTGAGTATTAGAGAAACCCATGCTCAGAGAATTACTTCATGGATTATATCACGAGTAATTCTGAGACGATAATATCTTATGGTCTTGAAACAGAGACATATGAGTTGAAATTTGCAAGTCGGTTGTGCATTGATAATGTGAAATGCATCAGTAACTCGATGTTATAAAACGTATTGTTGTGTGTGATTTGATGAGTAAAAGAAACAAGCATATGAGTCGAAGTTTATTCGTTCCTTTTGCCCTAACAGGAAAAGCGATATCTATGGGCCCCTCGGTGATTTGGTGATGACTTATAGTTCTGGCTAGCCAGGACTAAATTGATGTGTTTAATTGGAAGTCCTATATCATCACAAATCAAGAATCGGGAAACAGAGTATCAGACTGAGATTGATTCTAATCCATGTCTCAAGTCCGAATGATATCCACTAGAACGGAGGATGATACGATCAATTATCTTAGGACGCGTAACTGACTGGGTCAGAGTTCGGTAGCGGCTTTTGGAATACAATGTACTGATCAATTCGGAAGCTATATTGTATTATAGTTATAGACTTATCCAAGTGGGAGACTGTTGGATTAGGTGTCTAAGCCATAACTATAATTGATACATATACTTGAATTGATAGTAGCACAATCCTTTTGGGTTACCCTCAAACCTAGCAGAGGACAAGATAACTAATAGAGAAAGAGAGAGAGAGATTAATATATTATAAGGATAATATATTAATCAAAAACAGTAATATTTAATTTGGTAATATATTATGAGAATAATATATTAATTAGAAATTGTAATATTTAATTAATGATTAATTAGAAATTAATTTAGAATTAATTTTGGGATTGATTGAAATAATTAAAAGTGCAGGGGTTGAATTATAATTGTTCAATAGTTGATATATATATATATATATATATATATATATATATATATATATATATATATATATATATATATATATATATATATATATATATATATATATATATATATATATGGGTGTTTTGACTATTTATGGTAATGATAAGCATGTTGACTTGTATGATAAAAGGCTTATCATATCAAGAGTTCAAATATGGCAGCTATATGTCATATGACTTATCATTCTGGGACTATAAATAGAGAGCCACATGCCCTCATAATTCACGCCAATTCACGGGTCTCTCCTTTCTCTCTCTCTCTTTTGTTTCTTGCTTGCTTGGTTCTGGGTGTGAGCCATTAGAGGCACGACACTTGTGGTGCTTGCTTCCAAAAGATCAAAAGGTATGTTTTATTTAAGAATATTTTAATCATACCTTTATTGTTCTTATTATGTTCTTAGTTATAGGTTCAATAGAGATAACATAGATCCTTATAGGTTGCAAGTGAACTTAAGAGTTTAAGTTGATTGTTTGCCTATTCCCCATCAGTCATCTCCTGACTTCCTGATGACAAGGGTGTTGATGGCACCTTTATGATACCTTTTTCCAGGAGATAGGCAGTCAGTGTCTGGTACCATGCCATGGGAGCTTGTTTCAGCCCATAAACAGCCTTGTCCAAACGATACACATGATCAGGAAAATCTTCAGTAACAAAACCAGGGGATATTTGAGATAAACTTATTGTCGAAGATCTCCATGCATAAAGACAGTCTTGACGTCCATCTGAAACACTTTGAACTTCATAAACGAGGCATAGGCCAAGAAAAGCCTGATGGCTTTAAGATGAGCAACAGGAGCAAAGCTATTATCATAGTCGAGTCCTTCCAGTTGAGTAAAGCCCTGAGCAACCAAACGAGCTTTGTTCCTAATTACAGTTCCATCCTCATCTATTTTGTTCCTGAAGACCTAGTGAGTGCCAACAGTCTTTCCTTGAGGACGAGGTACAAGTGACCATACTTTATATCTTTGAAATTCATGAAGTTCATCCTGCATAGCCTTGATCCCATCAGCATCCTTCAGTGCATCATCCACTTTCTTAGGTTCTATTATTGAGACAAAGTTTACGAAGAGACAGAAGTTGCTGGAAACTTGTCTTCTTGTATGAACCCCTGATGACACATCCTTAATAACTTGACATATGGGATGGACTTTGATATTTGGAGGAGGTTGACAACTGGGTTCAGCATCAGTATCATTTCTTGGCAGTACATCTTCAAAAAAGGTTTCAGGGAGTGGAGGATTCTCAGATGGAGGATCAGTGAATGTTTGAGTATCAGGAGAAGAAGTATCGTCAGGGGGAGAGGAGACAAGAGGAACTACAATGGAGTCAAGTGATGCTGAAGTGTTGGACCATATTTATGTTTGGTTTAAGCTTTGCATTTAACTGGATCATTTCTAAGAGTTTCTGGGCCAAAAGGGAGACAAAAAGGAGCCTGAAGGACGATTTCAGTCCTGGATCGAAACCCTTATGGATCTCGGTTGTGATGATTGAAAACCAAACGATTTCGGTTAGGCCTTGATACGTGGGCTTAGGTTTTCGGTTGGAGTAGCATATGTATATATATGAGGCTTAGTCTTCATTTGTATAGTTAGTTGTTTTGGAGCCTCATTCTAGCATAGAGATTTTCTTATTGCTCAAGCAACCGTGTTCTTATGTACTAGTCGATTGATCTAATAAAATCGAGTGAATTGAAGGATTATACTTGTGTTTGTTTGATTTGATTGATACCGTGTGAAGATCTAAGATTGTTACAGGACCTACAATTGGTATTAGAGCTTGAAAACCTTGTGGTTTTGAGTGCTTTGGTATCAATCTCTTCATTCCTTTGCTTAGATCTTGGATTTTGGACGATTTTTGATCGATTTGGACCATTTTAGACCGATTTGATCGTGTTTGGGTGTTTTTACTCTTGGTGCTCTTCGTGTTCTTGGCATCTTCAAGCAAAATTCATCCCAAAAATGGTGTTTTGATCCAAAAATGGCCTTTTGGTAACTGTTGGTGCGATTTTCAGATCTGAAATTGGATTTCGGTCACGCTCCTTATGTTTTCGGTGGCGGCGGAAAATTGAAAGAATTTCGGTTAGGGTTTCAGTGGATAATGTTGTGATTGACAAGCCTTTTGAAGAATATTCTGACCTAGATTTTCAAAAGGTTTAACTTGACCAGAAAGCTCTTCATACTCTCTCAATGGCACTTTCACCTGAAATTGCTCATGGTTTCCGTGAGTACAAGACTGCAAAATCTCTTTGGGAAGCTTTAATTGATGTCTATGAAGGAAATGACGACATGAAGCAAAGTATGCAAGATTTGCTTTTTCAAATATTCAATTTGTTTAACCATGTGCTCGGAGAATCTCTTGAAGATCAGTTACAACACTTCATTACTTTGAACACTGAGTTAGCTACTGCTGGACGACAAACAGAGAGAGATGAATCATGTCTGTTCTTACCAGTCTACAAATATTGGAACTTCAACCAACAGTGCATTCTCAGCTCTCCCTACTCAAGCTACTACTCAAGCACAATTTCAGCAAGTTCCATCTCCAGTGGCATCTCTAGCTTCATCTGCTTCTACCTCTACTGCCAAGATAACAATTTTGATCCATCATTGTTGACTGAAGAATTAGAAGAATGTTATCTTTCAAATTTTATTCAAAAGAATAAATCTGGCACCGCTGAGAGTTATAAAATGAAATCTACTGATGCTTCTACCTCATGTGTAGATAAATTGAAAACAAAGATTGATGACGTAGAAGACTCGCATGTTTTTAATTTTGATAATAATTGTTTGAAAACTGATATTTTGTTTTGCGTGATGATGTAAAACTTGATACTAAAATTTCTGATGTTTTTGAAAAACCATGTGATGTGAATTTTAAAAAATCTAGGACAAAGTTTTTGGTTAATAAATATGTTACATGCTTGTGTGTGTGTGGAAATAATTTGCATAAATTTGGACCTAAACAGAATTCCAATACTCCTTTGAAAAGACAGACTTGTTTTAACTGTGGAATTGCTGGTCACATAGTCAGAAATTGTCCCCGACACTTGTATGCTTCTCAACATGAACAGGTCTGGCAGAACGTGCCAAAACAAAAATCTCATAAAAGAAAACCCTCGAGGTCATGTTCTAGAAATAAAAATTGCAACAACAGAAAAGCTTGGAATCAAACTGCTATAAACAAAAAGCCTGTTTCTAGAAATAACTATGTCTTATCAAATTTTGTGAGATCAAAGTCATTTCAAGAATCAACTTCAAGTTGTTCTGCTTCTACATTTAATGCAAATGTTCTCATTTGGTCAAAAGATAAATGTTTTAAATCACAATTTAATTGGGTTCCTAAAGGCAGTGTTAAAACTTCTTTTGACATTTCACCATTACTTGATCAACGTGATATGAGTCTTGAATCAATTACATGTATCGATAGTAAGGGTCTTCTTAGTTTCCGTATGGACTGGGTGCCTAAATCTAATTGATCCCGTAACTTGTGCAGGAATAGTTACGGAGGAATATCAGCAGACCTTGGTATGTTGATAGTGGTTGTTCCAGGCACATGACAGGCGACATGTCCAAACTACACGATGTTGAAAACTTTAATAGTGGATGTGTTTTCTTTGCGGGAGGTGAAAAAGGGATGATCACACAAAAAGGGACTGTATCAAATGGTGCGTTGAAAATTGAGAACGTTAATTTTGTACCGGAGCTCAAGCAGTCTGGTGGATGTTTCTCAAATCTGCGACAATGGTTTTTCAACCCACTTCACAAAGAAGAAATGTCTGATTCTCAAACCTGGCATAGACATTCCAGGGGAGTGGATTCTTGTTAGATCAGAATGAAAAAGCAATGCATATATCATCGACATGAATCACAACACCCCAGAAAATGTTACCTGCTTATTCTCAAAAGTGTCTGAACAAAACGCCATGTTGTGGCATAAACGTCTCGGTCATGCCAATGCAAAGAATCTGAATCATCTTGCAAAGAACAATATGGTTCAAGGACTTCCAATCAAGGACTTCATCACGTTTCAAAAATGTGTTTCCTATGCTCAAGGCAAACATCATCGGAAGTCACACAAGCCTAAATTGATCAATTCCATTGATTCACCACTTCAGCCGATTCACATGGATCTCTTTGGCCCTGTTAATGTTCTCAGTCTTAACCGTAGTTCTTAGTGCTTAGTTATTATCGATGATTACTCACGTTTTACTTGGGTGTTCTTCTGAAAGAAGAAAAGTGAAACTACAGAGCTGGTCATGAGGTTCATCAGACTTATTGAGAATTAAACGAATCAGAAGCTGAAAGCTCTTCTGTGCGACAATGGAACAGAATTCAAGAATGCGGTATTAAACAAGTTTTGTGCAGATAAAGGTATTTTGCATCAATATAGTGCTGCTCGTACACCTCAAGAGAATGGTGTTGCTGAGCACTGAAACAGAACTCTTACTAACGTTGCACATACCATGCTGTGCGATTCCAAGTTACCGGTGATCTTTTGGGCTGAAGCAATTAACACAGCCTGTTATGTTCAGAATCGGGTCATCATCAACAAATCTCAAATGAAAACACCATATGAGATTTTTTATGGCCGCAAACCTAATGTTTCACATTTCCGTACTTTTGGCTGTCCTTGCACTCTTCTTCATTTTGAAGCTACTCTGAAGTTCAACTCCAAAGCGGATGATTGCTAATTCATTGGATATGCAAGTAAAACTGCATATCGAGTATACAACAAGGTGACCAAGCAGATTGTGGAGTCATATGATGTGCGATGGCTAGAGGAGAATCCGACTGATGCCCGTCTTGACCCGATTGGTTGTTTGATTATGTTGAACTGTTTAAACCATTTTATGTGCTTTCTGATGTTGTTTCAGGTATGCAGCCAGGTCCTAGTGGAGTTCACAGAGATGATGTTGAAGAATTTATTCCTGATCTTATTACTCCGTCAATTATTCTTGAAGATCCTATTCCTAATGACGGTGCATCTCCTGACTCTACTACCGTAACTGAAGGTGTTACTGCAGATTCCTCACAAATTGTTGGCGATACCCTAGTTGTTGACCAATCAGCTGCTCAAGAAGATATTATTCACTCTGAATCTGTTGATCCATTTGATTCTACTCTTATGGATTCTCTTTTTCCTGAAAGAATTCCTGACGAGTACATTGCAAGTAGCTCCCATGACTTCAGAGATTCGGACAGAGGTGCTTTAGGCTCAGACAAAGTTGAGAACATTACTAATCTTCGAGTTTCTACTACTTCGCTTCAACATGCTATTCCTTCAATAATTTAACGAGACCACCCAATTAACAATGTTATTGGTCCTCTGGATGATGGTGTTCAAACCAGAAGCCAAAGTGGCCAAGTCAACGAGTGTCTCTATTCGTGTTTTATATCTCAGATCGTACCAAAGAATGTAGAGATGGCACTCAATGAACCAAGTTGGATGGATCACATGCATGAAGAGCTCAATCAGTTCGAGAAGCTAAATGTTTGGCAACTGGTGGAACTACCCGAAGGTAAAAAGGCTCTAGACACGAGATGGGTGTTTCACAACAAGCAAGATGACTCTGGAGTTATTGTGTGCAACAAGGCACGCCTGCTAGTTCGTGGTTTTCGTCAGATTGAAGGACTTGATTATACGGAAGTTTATGCTCCGGTGGCACTACTTGAAGCGATTCGGATTTTCCTTGCTTATGCTTCATATATGAACTTCACTGTCTACCAGATGGACGTCAAGACCGCTTTCTTGTACGGTGAGGTGAAAGAGGATATTTATGTTGATCAACCTCCGGGTTTCATCAACTCAAGTTTCCGAATCACGTTTATAAGCTCGATAAGGCTCTCTATGGTCTTCATCAAGCTCCTCGTGCTTGGTATGCTACTTTAACGGAGCATCTGCTACAGCACGGTTACACTCGCAACACTATTGACCAGACTTTGTTCATTAAGCACCAAGATGCAGATCAAATAGTTGTCCAGATTTATGTGCATGGCATCATTTTTGGTTCTACAAATGAAGCTCTATGCAAAGAGTTTGAGCTGGTGATGAAGAAACGGTTTGAGATGAGCTCATTAGGTGAGATGACAATGTGCCTTGGGTTGCAAGTTAAGCAAAGTTCAACGGGTACCTTGCTTCATCAAGCGAAATATGTGGAGGACATTCTTGCAAAGTTCGGTTTCAAAGATGCTAAAGAGGCTAATACTCCAATGGCTGAGCGACCTCTGTTATCTTCAGACTCTGATGACCAATCTGTCGATCAAATGTATTATCGTTCGATGATCGGTTCGCTGATGTATCTGACAGCTAGCAGACCGGATATCGTTTTTGCAGTTTGCCAATGCACTCGATATTAGGCTCATCATAAACTTTATCATTTTGATGCTGTCAAACAGATCTTTAGATACCTTAAAGGGAGACCTAAATTTGGTCTCTGGTATCCAAAGCACCGGGAATTTAATCTTTATGCCTTTTCAGATAGCAACTATAAGGATGGTGTGAAATTGACAGAAAGTCCACCAGTGCTGGATGTTAGTTTCTAGGAGACAGACTGATTTTTTGGCAATGCAAAAAGCAACAGACCGTGTCAACTTTTACAGCTGAAGCTGACTACATTGCTGCCTCGGCTTGTTGTTCTCAGGTCATCTGGAGGCAGCATCAACTCCTTGATTATGGTATGAACTTTCTCGATACTCCCATATTCTGTGACAATGAGGCTGCTATCCAAATTGTGAAAAACCCTATTCAGCATTCTAAGACTAAGCACATTGATATCAAAATTCATTTTATTCGAGATTGCTACGAGCGAAAATTGATTCATTTGGATAAAGTTCACACAGATAACAATGTGGCGGACTTGTTCACTAAACCTGTTACAAAAGCTCGATTCAATGTACTTGTCGAAATGTTAAAAATGATACGTTTCACTGACTGTTAAATCAGTTCCGTAAATTTTGTACATTTTATTTTAGTTAAAGTTGTTCATGGTTTACTTTCAGCATTCTCTCCATGAACAAATTTAGGGGGAGAATTAAAAAACAACATATATATATATATATATATATATATATATATATATATATATATATATATATATATATATATATATATATATATATATATATATAGATAGATATATATATATAATTTAAAATTACAAAAATATGTCTTTTACTTTTATGTCTTTACTTTTCAGAAAACTTAAAAATCCAAAAATATATTTTTCGTTTCATATATTTCCTTTCAGAAAATTACAAAATTCAAAAATATTGTTCTTTTACATATTTTACTCGATCGTCAATGTTCCTGATCAATACCAATCAGGAATACAGATCAAAACTTCATGTCAAAGATGGGTTTCACTATTACTGTGACTCGCTAAGACATTCCTTACCTACCGACGACACACCGAGTTATACCACTCACTGCTGAGTTAACACTTAAGTGCTAGTGATTCTTACTGTTACACCATAGTAAGTTTGAAGCACTGGCAACCTTTCTTAACCAAATCTAAAAGTTTCTTCTCCAACACAAACTTCTAGACACTTTGTGTAAAGCGACTCAGAGTCGAGAGTTATAAAGTCTGTGCCGATGGTTAGATTGCGTACCATAATCTATCACACGCACCAATCCATTCTTAACCACCTTTATATTTCTACTACAAGGAATAGACGACTCATCACTTTAAACCAAGTGGTGATGATATTTTGAAACTTTGTGCCAGTGATCTCTGCTATAACACCATTAGTAGATGTGAGACATCGACAACCATTCTTACCTACAAAGATTATAATTCAAGAGTTGGATGACTTAGTGTAATAAACCACACAATGATGACAATTCGAAAGTCTAGCCGATGGGATGTCTAGTAACCAAGACATATTACACACTCATATCACTCTTGACCTATTCTTCTTCTAATAAAGATGTTCGTGACTCAATGTGATTTTACCTCACATTGATGAAATATCGAAACTCTGGGTCAGTGATCGTTGTTGTTTACCACAATAGTTGTGAGACCCCAACAACTTCACCGGATTCAAACTTGGCACTAGGATGGTACACTCCACAGAGTTTGGATACCATTGAACGTCTCGCCAATAGCCAAGTCAACTTGTTGACTTGTCAACTGTATTGAGATCTTTGATCAAGGATATGCAGTGGCCAAAATCAAAACGGCCACGAGTAGTTGACCGATACTCAAACAATCGCAGTGCGTTCCCCCGGGTTCACACAGATACTGCGAGAAGTCTCATTCTGAGCCAAGGATGAATCCTTGAACAACTGTGGTGAGAGTCTTATAACTCCGTGACCCACAGGATTTGCTGCCAAAGTTCATATCAAGAAGCACCTGCAAAAGTAACGTTTAAAAGTTTCGACATTAATATCATGTTCCCGAAGAAGGTGAAGCTAAACTCCATGTGACAAGATTGCTTGAATTCCTCCTCAGTCAATTTTGTTGCTACATCTACAGTTATATATGATCAAGAAGAGATGAAGAATCAGACTCTAGTCAATGTCAGTATCAATGTCAATGTCAAATCAAAAGTTGGATGTGCTGATTCAAGACCTGCCCTGAAGCCTGACTGCCCACCGATCTTTCAAAGTCAAATCTAAAGTCAAGTCCATGAAGATGAAATTGTTTCTGCAAAGGAGCTGAATTCCTTTAACATCTGTCTCCCTGTATTTGTTAAGGGGGATTTTGTTGGATCGTGTCTGCAGTATACAACCAACGCCAAGATCAAGACGAAGCTCGAAGACAAATGAAAGCATTAAACTAAGGGGAAGATTGTTGGACCATATTTCTGTTTGGTTTGAGCTTTTCATTTAACTGGATCATTTCTAAGAGTTTCTGTGCTAAATGGGAGACAAAAAGGAGCCTGAAGGACGATTTCGGTCCTGGACCGAAATCCTTATGGATCTCGGTCGTGATGACCGAAAACAAGACGATTTCGGTTGGGCCTGGGTTGTGTTTTCGGTTGGACTTGATGCGTAGGCTTAGGCTTTCGGTCCGAGTAGCATAGGTATATATATGAGGCTTAGTCTTCATTTGTATAGTTAGTTGTTGTGGAGCCTCATTCTAGCATAGAGATTTTCTTATTGCTCAAGCAACCGTGTTCTTATGTACTAGTCGATTGATCTAATAAATCGAGTGCATTGAAGGATTATACTTGTGTTTGTTTAATTTGATTGATACCGTGTGAAGATCTAGGATTGTTACGGGACTTACATGAAGAGATAGGACAGAGAAGTTACTCAAGAATAAATGACTCATGGGCTTCATGCAGATTACTTTCTTCTTGGACACATTGAATACTCTGAAGGCTTTTGAGACTGATGAATACCACAAGAATATACCATCATCTGATTTGGCTTCAAATTTTGATTGTTGCTCCCCCTGTTTTAATAAAGCAAGCACATCCAAAAGCATAAAAATAAGAAATATTAGGAGTACGACCTTTCAGGACTTCATAAGCTATCTTTCCATGCCTCTTGACTATAATGGACCTGTTTTGCATGTAACAAGCAGTATTTACAGCTTCAGCCCAGAATTAGAGAGGAAGCCCGACATCAACTACCATAGTCCTTCCAGCTTCAATCAGCGTACGATTTCTTCTTTCAGCTCCACCATTTTGTTCAAGAGTGTGAATCGCTGAGAAGTTTTGAAGAATGCCTCTTTCTTCACAGAATGATTCAAGCATCTGATTTCAAAACTCATTACCATGATCGCTTCTCAGCTGCTTTACCTTGAGATTGAACAAAACTTTTGATTGTTTGATGAGAGTAATGATCTCAGAGGTAGCATCACTTTTGTTTCTTAGAAACATTACCCAAGTAAAAAGTGAATAGTCATCAACAATGACTAACGAGTACTTCTTTCCAGCGAGAGAGGCCATAGGGACAGGTCCAAAGAGATCCATATGCATCAAACTGAAAAGGGAGACAATGGAATAATATTGTTTAGATTTGAAAGAAGTCTTGACCTGTTTACCTTTCTCAAATGCTGAGCAGACTTTGTCTTTTACAAAGTTCATATTTGGAATACCTCGAACAAGCTGATGATTTGAAATCTTAGAGATGTTCTTGAAGTTGAGGTGAGACAGACGCTTATGCCATAGCCAGTTGATATTTTAGATTGAGCATAAGAAAAAGAAACATCTCTTCAGTGATTGGTCAGTTGAGAACATATCCAAGATGTATATTGTTGGATTAGGTGTCTAAGCCATGACTTATAAATTGTATTTATCTTATTAATTGAAGCAAAGTCCATTTGGGTTGCCCTCATAGCTAGAGGTTTGGTAGAAAGTTCAGTAGAGAGAAAGGATAATTTATTAAATGTTTAATAAATCAATAGAAATAAAATAAATAGTTTATTAATATATTAGAGTGATAATATATTAATTAGAAACTATGTTAATTAATTAGGAATTAATCTAGAATTAATTGCATTTAATTTAGTGATTAATTTAATTAATTAAAGGTGCAGGGACTAGTTTTGTAATTACTTAAAAGTTGAGTGATGACTGGCCAGGTGGCCATGCAGTTGGCAAGAATTAGAGTGGGCACACTCTAAATCTCGAAACCCCAATTAGGATTTTAGAGGCTTGGTCCAAATGGGTAACAAGCTTGTCCATCAAGAGGGTCCTCTAGGGTTTCAGCTGTACCACCTGAAGGCTATAAATAGGGAACCCCTGGGAAACCCTAAAGCGGCGCCATCTGTCTCTCTGCCTCTCTAGAATTTTGTCTTCTCCTCTCTTGCTTGGGTGTGACTACATTTGAGGCAGGCTATTTTTATTGCTAGCTTCAAGAAGAAAATCAAAGGTTGGTTTTCCTTATTTTTATTCTTTAGAAATAACTATTGGCCTTAGGAATTTTGCTATATGTCCATTGATAGAAAAACATAGATCCTCATTCTAGGTTGCATGTGAACTTAGGATTTCTAGTTCATTGTTTGCTAAAAACCTTTCAGTGGTATCAGAGCCTGTTTTGTTTTTCTTGTGAATTGCTATAACTGATTTTTTGTCTAAGGGTTATTTGCGAAAAATATAACCCTTTAGAGGCCAATTCGATCATGGTGGCTAGTGTTTCGAAAACCCTAGCCTCCTCCCCCCTTCTGCGAAATTGTGTGTGCTAGGGTTTCTAGGTTTGTTATTTTTGGTAATTATGATTAATTAAAGAACTGGAAACCTTAATCCCTTTACATGCCATTTTCGAAAATTAGGGGATTGAGATAGGTAAATTAATTTGATTAATTTTGTGATGCCTATCTAGATTTAATTAATTTAATTAAATTGTTTAATTAAAAGATAAATTAAATCACTTTAAGATTTAAATTTAATTTTCGAAATTAATTGTTAATTAGCGAAAATAATTAAAAGATTAAATCTAAAATATTTTAAAAAGTTTAAAATACATCTTCTATATTTTATGATTAATAGTTAATATTTTATATATAAGATAAAATTGGTTAGTCTTACCGTTATTAGGCCTCATTCACAAAACTGTCCTATAAATAGGGTATAAGGCGACTGCCTATAAAATGGTAGTCTAATGGGTGTCCAATCTCACCCACCGCTCTCCTGGTCAGTCGAGTGTCGTTAGCCGAACGGGTTTGATAGGACCGCTTAAGCCTCTTAAAAGTATAATGCTATTATTGAAAGTACTAGAACAATACATAAAATCCCAATCTAGTTACTTTAAGAAAAATGTGAATTGATGCTAATCCATGAAATTGCACATTGCACTTTGTGAAACATTGGTGGAGTGTGTGTGGTTTACTGACACATCAATAGGGGTTCACAAAGAGTTGCAATGGGTTTCTCGATCTTACCATTGTTGATGGAGCGTGTGTGGTTAACCGGCACGTCAATTTGAGATGGTAATTGACTTTGAGAGTACCAAGCTAATTTGCATGGTTATTCACACCCGGTTTGTGATCCTCAGTATCCCAGTCACAAACAGTGGGGCATATCCGAGATTAAACATGCTATTGAACAGTTCAATAAATCTCAAAAGAAACTAGGAATTCCATTATAATATGATTATCTTCCGCAATGGAATTGGCTAAATCGTCATTTGCCTACCTTTATAAAATTTACAATTAGATTGCGGCATCCCTCTTCTATATTGTGAATTGTTATAGTTGGATCCTAGCCTTATTATTATATTGGGTTAATTCTACGGATCATTTATATATATCTAATTAAAACTACCTGCTTTTATAGATGTCTTCCGCTGACCAATCCGTTCCCCACTCAAACTCCAGTAACGTCATTTCAATCCTATCGTTGTGTTCCAAAGTGACATTGGATGGCACGAACTACAACGACTGGATCAGAAACATTAAGATGGCTTTGAGGTTTGAGAACAAAGAGTATGTTCTCGAGACTGAGCTCATTGAAGTTGACCCTGATACTGCTACTCCCGAGGAAGTTACCTCATATCAAAAACACTGTGATGATGCGACCAAAGTGGCCTGCATCATGATCGCTACCATGAACCCTGAATTGCAAAGAATCTATGAGGACTACTGGCCCTACGAGATGCATAAGGACCTTGCAGAAAAGTTTCGCAAGCGAGAGCGTGTCGAGAGGTGTGAAGTGGTCAAAGCCTTCACTAACGGCAAGCCTAAAGACGGAGAGTCCGTCTGCACTCACGTGCAAAGGATGCAAGGTTACATGGATAGACTAAGGAAGCTGGGAATGCCTGTTCATGAGGAGTTGGCCGTTGACATAATGCTTAACTCCTTAGCGAGTTCTTATGACCAGTTCACGCTGGCGTATCATTTGAACAACACTTAGACTTCTTTCGCTGAGTTGCATAGCATGCTTCGTACTGCAGAAAATGGGCTGAAAGGTAAAAGTGTACCCTTTGTGAATCAGCCTGTCTTGGAAATTGGCAGTAGCAAAGGAAAGAAAAGGAAGGGCCCTCCCAAGCAGAATTGGAGGGAAAATGTTCAAGTCCGGTCATCCAGCAATAGCCCGAGAGCTAAGTCTTCCGGCATTCCTCACGTCACGAATACCAAAGATGCTGACTGTTTTAATTGCAATGAGAAGGGTCACTAGAAAAGGAGTTGCGCAAAGTACCTCCAAGATATTAAGGATGGCAAAGTGAAGCCGTCACAAGCAGGTATTTACACTATATCTAAAAACTCATCATCTTCCTGTTCTTGGGTCCTTGACACCGGATACAGTTTTCACATTTGTTCTGACTTGCAGGGCCTAAAAGAAAGTAGGGAGGTGGAGCACGGTAGATTGAACCTGAATCCTTGATTCCCTGGTCAACTCGCAGTTAACCGTGCGGGATGGCAGTATACGTTTATATTTTCACATGCCCCGGCGATTGAGAAAGCTAGGCGCACGTACTCTATCGGTTTGTGTAGTCAGAGAATTCTAATCAATTGATTCAGAACTGCCGGATGAAGACATAATGCCTGCAGAATGCATAAAAATAGATAATTAATGCACTGTCCAGCGTTCGACGCGGTGCTTGTAAGACATACCGCGACGCGTCATACGAACATTCTTATTCCGCGTCGTGGTCTGTAACAGTCCGCGGCGCGGCGAACGATTTGACCCCAAAAATCAACGATTATGTCTATTTTAAACCAGTTATCGTGAATCTAAGAATTGGGTTTTACGGAGTACAACAGCCTAAGCCTAATTTCACTATCAATTTTAAAATACAAGTGCTACATTACGATTTACAGAGGCTTTTTGGCATAGTCCAAGACTTCAAAAGAAAAGAGAAGAAAGAGTATACTTACTTGATTATGCTGAGAAGAATACGACGATGCAGGTGAGTAGATTGCACTAAAGATTTGTCACGGTAAAGAATGCAACGAATTATTCAGTTTGGATTATATACAGGTGTGGAGGTTTTGGAATGGAGTTCAAACTCTGTTTTTGGTGATTATCTCTAAATTCAAATTAAGATAAGACCGCGGCGCGGGAAGCTTCTATCCGCGTCGCATATAAAAATCTGTTTTTAATTATAATCCCGAAAACTCGACACGCGCGGCGCGGATCCTAGGATCACGTGTCACGGTGTTGCAAAATTACCAAAATGACCCCACACTTGCTCTTTTCTCACCGTGACCAACTGAGTGTAATTGTTATTATTAAGAAAGATGCTATTATACAAATGATGATCGGGTTGCCTCCCGACAAGCGCTAAGTTTAACGTCTTCAGCCGGACACACACTTACCTGACTTATGACGTATACACCGGGTTGTCTGTCACGAATTCCACTGTCTCTACTTCCAATTTCTGAAATGTACCTGAAATGACATAGGGTTTAAGTCTATGTCCATTGACTTTGAATGGTTGTCCGCCTTTGAAATCCCGAATCTCTATTACACCATAATCTGTGACACTAACCACTTCGTAAGGGCCATTCCACTTACTCCTCTGTTTCCCGGGAAACATCTTCAACCGCGAGTTATAGAGCCATAGTTTTTATCCAACTTCAAAAGTTTTCAACCTGAGCTTAGCGTCGTGATACCGCTTCATTTTCGATTTGTATGAATCCGCATTCTCGTATGCTTCGTCTCGTAGCTCCTCCAATTCGGACAGCTGTAATTTCCATTCTTTTCCAGCTTCAGTGTAATCCATATTCACTTGCTTGATTGCCCATAAGGCTCGGTTGGCGAGTTCCACAGGCAAGTGACAACCTTTTCCGTAAACCAACCGATACGGAGTGGTTCCGATCGGTGTCTTATAAGCAGTTCGGTATGCCCACAACGCATCATCTAACCTTAGTGACCAATCTTTCCTGTCGGTTTTGACAGTCTTTTGAAGAATTTCTTTTATCTGCCTATTGGACACTTCCACTTGGCCGCTTGTCTGAGGATGATAAGGTGTTGCAATCCGATGATTCACCCCGTAGTGCTTCAGCAGCCTTCCAAATTTAAAATTCTTGAAATGAGACCCTCCATTACTTATGATCACTCATGGAACTCCATGCCTGGTGAAAATGTTTTTCTTTACGAATTTACACACCACATGGTGGTCATTCGTGCGGGTTGCCTCTGCCTCAATCCATTTAGACACATAATCCACTGCTACCAGAATATAAACATAACCATGTGACGTGGGAAATGGACCTATAAAGTCAATTCCCCAGACATCAAAAATGTCCACTACCAAAATTGGGTTTAAAGGCATTTGATCCCTTTTCGATATGTTTCCCAGCTGTTGGCAGTTGAGGCATTCCTTAGCAGTTTTATGTGCGTCTCTGAAGATGGTTGGCCAGTACAATCCAGATTCTAGAACCTTATATCCTATTTTCTTACCGCTGAAATGCCCTCCACATGCTGAAGCATGACAATGTCCCAATACCTCCTCGATTTCGCTGTCAGGCACACATCGGCGAATTATTTGATCCTCACCTACCTTGAAAAGATCAGGGTCGTCCCAAATAAATCTCTTTGCATATGTGCGGAACTTTTTTTGCCTTTGTTTAGTCCAATGTTTTGGTATTGCTCCGGTGGCCAGAAAATTCACATAATTCGCGTACCCTGGAGCTCCAGTAAGCTCCAGCAATTGCTCATCTAGGAATGAATCCTTAATTCCTGCTTCCAATCCTTCTGCTGGCAGTCGAGAAAGATGAGCTGCCACTACATTCTCTGCTCCCTTCTTGTCCTTGGTTTCCACGTCGAACTCTTGCAACAGAAGTATCCATCTAATCAATCTTGGTTTAGACTCCTTTTTCGCCAGCAGGTGTCAAACAGCACTGTGGTTGGTATAAACCACCAACTTTGATCCCCAGATGTAGGACCTGAACTTGTCCAATGCGAATACTACAACAAGTAACTCTTTTTCGGTGGTAGTGTAATTTAATTGAGCCTCGGAAAAAGTTTTACTAGCATAGCATATGACTACTGGCTTTCTATCAATCTTTTGACCTAATACCGCACCAGCAGCATAATCACTAGCATCACACATAATTTCAAAAGGTTGGGTCCAATCAGGAGGTTTTAGAATGGGGGCCTCGACCAATTTATTTTTTAAAATGTTAAATGCTTTTACACATTCTTCATCAAAAATAAATAGTGCGTCTTTCAACAGAAGGCCACAAAGAGGTTTGGAGATAGTACTAAAATCCTTAATAAATCTACGGTAAAAACCAGCATGACCTAGAAAAGATCTAACCCCTTTCACGGATGTCGGCGGTGGCAATGTGGAAATAACCTTAACCTTAGCACGATCTACCTCAAATCCTCTCTCAGAGACAACATGCCCTAAAACTATTCCTTCTTTAACCATGAAGTGGCTTTTCTCCCAAGAAAGAACCAGATTAGACTCAATACATCTTTGTAATACCTTTTCCAATTGACTCAAGCAGGCTTCAAATGTTGATCCAAAAATCAAGAAATCGTCCATGAAGATTTCCAAAGCGTCACCAATCATGTCGGAGAATATCGCCATCATACACCATTGAAATGTAGCAGGAGCATTGCACAACCCAAATGGCATTCTGCGAAACGCAAAAGTACCATATGGACATGTGAATGTGGTCATTGTTTGATCCTCCGGGTGAATGGCAATCTGATTATACCCAGAATAGCCGTCCAAGAAACAATAATACTTCTGTCCAGCTAACTTTTCCACGATCTGATCGATGAATGGTAATGGAAAATGGTCCTTAGATGTAGCGGCATTGAGTTTCCGGTAATCGATACATACTCTCCATCCAGTCACGGATCTTGTGAAGACTTTGTCACCATCTTTAGTATCCACAACAGTTATTCCAGATTTCTTTGGCACTGTCTGTGTCGGGCTGACCCATTCACTATCAGAGATCGGATATATGATCTCAGCATCCAGCCACTTTAGAACTTCCTTTTCCACAACTTCCTTCCGATTTCGATTCAATCTTCTCTGCGTGTCTCTGGCAAGTTTAGCTCCTTCTTCTGTGATGATTCGATGCATACATGTGGTTGGACTAATTCCTTTTAAATCTGCGATTCTCCAACCAATAGCCTCCTTATGCTTGGACAATATCTTGAGTAATTCCTTTTCTTGTCCCTCTGTCAAGTTTGCTGCTAAAATCACTGGCAAAGTATCCTTTTCTCCCAGAAAGGCATACTTTAAATGACCTGGTAATGGTTTCAATTCTAGCATCGGTGGTTCTTGCAAGTATGGTTTCAACGTCTTGGGAATCTCTATCGGTAGCTTCTCTATGTGCGCGCATTCCTCATACTTCGTGCCTCTGTCCCTATCTACTGCTTCTTCTTGCTTTTCCTGCTCAGCCTCTCCTTCTTCTTGCGTCTCTATCACCTCTTGCTGCAACACTTCTGGCGTATACTGCTGTACTAACTCATATATGATGTCCACCTGGTAGTATTCTTCATCCTCCATGGTATTACCTTTGGCATTAAAAATGTTGATCTTAGTTTGCCAATGCCCAAAGGAAATACCCATCTCCCCCGTACAACAGTCGACGTTTGCATTAGCCGTGGCCAAGAAAGGTCGCCCTAAGATGATTGTCGGTTGCTCTCCATTGGCCGCCTGACGGGTATCCAGAACTAAGAAACTAAGAAATCTGCTGGGTAATTGAAATCTCTCACCTTAACGATAACATCTGACAACATTCCCCTGGGAATCTTTGTAGACTTATCAGCAAGCTGAAGAATTAGATCTGTAGATTTCATGGTGCCGAAGTCATACTTGTCAAAAAGCTGTCCCGGTAAAATGTTCACACTCGCGCCTAAATCTAACAGAGCTCACTTAATGTCCACATCACCTAAGTCAACAGAGATGAGAGGAACCCTAGGATCCTTCATCTTGGGAGGAAATGCATCCATTAAAATAGAACTTACATTCTCAGGCAAGCTGATCATTTTAGGCAAATGGGACAAGATGTGCTTCTTGTGAATGCACATATCCTTGAGAAACTTCGCATAAGCGGGGACTTCCTTAATAAGCTTAACGAATGGAATGTTAACCTTAATCTGACTAAACAGTTCCCACATATCTTCTGCCTGCGGTCCCTTCTTTCCATATCGTCTTTTCTCTGGCTTTTCCAAAGCCGTAGGGAAAGGAATTGTCCCACTTGTTTCTCCCTTCTCCCATGTACTTGTTTGTTTCTTTTTCTTTGCTTGTTCTTCCTTCCCATGTTTCTCTTCCCTTTCCAGCTCTTCTTTCTCATCAAAAATTATTTCTACATCACTATCCTCTTCTCTTGTGCTCTATCTTCCTCCATCTTAATGATCAACTCCCCTAGCCTCAGAATTGCTTTCGAATTGGCATCCTCCACTTCCTGAAGCTTAACTAACATTCCAAAAATTTCCTGCATGCCAATGTTTATACTTCCTATTGGAGGCGTAGGTTGCATCTGCTGCTGTCTCAATGGTGGTTGCCTTGCTTCTCGTTGCTGATTGTTTCTGAATGGTCGCGGTGCATTATGAAATTGACCATAACCATGCACTTGACTAATTTCCTCATGAGTCATCGAGCACTCATTGTGATTATGTCCTATTTCACCACATGTATTACATATAACTTATCCATTCAATACATATTCTCCCTTCTCCTGTTGAAACCTCGCGAGCATTTGATTAAGCTTCTTAGTCACAGCACTGAGCTCCTTCTGTATTTATGTCTTCCACTTGTTTTCTGCTTCAATGTTTGCTACGTAGATTGTATTATCCTTCATGGATCCACTGACCTTAGATCCTAAGCTCAACTGCTCTAAGAACTTCTAGGCATCCTCTGGCTCTTGCCACATAAATGTCCCACTTGATGAGGCATTTATCATTGCTTGATGCGTCTCATTTACTCCTTCAAAGAATAATTTCACTAACTGCCATTTAGGAACCTCATAGTGCGGACATGAATGCAGTAACTCCTTTAAATTGATCAAACGCTTCGTGAAAAGCCTCTCCGGGCTTCTGCTGAAAGTTTTGAATTGCGCGTCTAACTTATGTGGTCTTGCTGACTGGATAGAACTCTTCTAAAAATCTTGCCTTAAGTTGGTCCCAACTAGTGATACTATTAGGTGGAAGAGATGTGAACCAATATTTGGCCTTATCCTTTAAGGTGAAAGGAAATAATCTTAACCTAAAAGTATCCCTATTGGTGTCTCTAGGAGTATTAGCATTTGCGATAGCTATGAACTCATACAAGTGATTGTATGGATCATCAGTCTTATAACCTCTAAATTGAGTTAATATTCCTATCAACTGGGGCCTAATTTCTACTTGAGATTCTACATCATTAGGAATGTAAATGGGTGACGAGTCATCGTACTCCCGTGGTTGGAAGTGCGATGCAACCGATTGCCCCCTCGGTTGTGCAAAATACAAGGGTTGAGCAGGATTACCGTAAAAGTGATGATCATTATATCTATATTAACCTTGTAGTGGTTGATGCTGTTGTGCTCTTCTAGGAGGTCCCCCGACCTCGGTTCCATGGTTGCTGGTGGAACCCATCCTTGGCCTTCTTCGTCATATCTCTCCTCAGCCTCTTGATACTGGTACTGCTGCTGAGGTGGTTGTTGGTATTGTTGTTACGGTGGTATAGGTTGGAATGTGGGTTGTGGTTTAAAAAGTATTGGTGGTGGTTGTGAAATGGGTTGAGTAATGGGTGTCTGCTGTCTAGATACTGGGGTGCCATCGCGGGTCGGCGCTCCCCAGGACATGGCAGATGTAAATAGGTTTGTGGATTGAGGTTGGGATAAAGGTTGAAATGGTGGAATCGACGGCGGAGTGCATGAAGGTATAGGTGCAGGGGCTGAAGCTGCACCACCGTAGCACTCGTGCTCCCAATGTGGAATTCTGAAACCGAGGGAATAAATGACATCCCCGTTGCCTCACCCGAGGGTTCCTGGGCAACACTCACTATACTACTACTGACATTACTAAAACTCATTGTATTTAAACGCCTACGTGCACAGATCTGGCGCGTAGTTCGCTCAATCTCTGAGTGAAAATGCAAAGGGGATGATTGCTCACCCCTACCGGTATGCATGCACTAATGCAACACGCCTGAAAAATCAAAAACCAAAATTACTAACTAACCAAAAAATCAAAAACTAAAAAGTCCTACAAATCACCTATTCTCAAGCTAACAACTCCCCGGCAACGGCGTCAAAATTTGACATCGCAGCGGTCGTCATGCGGTCAAAAATAAGAAAATACCTAACACACACACTTAGCATAGTGGAAGTCAAGGTCGATCCACAGGAGTTACGTGGTCGAGACAGGTGACAGATTACCAACTGTAGTGTCACGCTACAGTCAGAGGACTAAGTTCCTAACTTTTGACAACTAATCCCAAAAAAAGCATAAAATAAAACAATTCCAAGCGAGCATGAACTAAACTAAACTACCAACGAAACCTTGTTACTTACTGAAATCAGAAGTACATCTCCAATTCAGAAGCAAACAAAGGCAATCCAAACATCAAACACAATAAAAAACATCCAACAATTCATTCACAAGAATAAAACATCGAAAAGAAGCAATTAATTGTAACCAAATGATTCATTAACTCAAAACTCAGATCCAACGATACAAACAGTAACAAAAAGATCCAAAAATAGAAACTAGAACTAAATATCAATGGTTGTGACTCCCAACGATACTAGCCAATGATTACTACTAATTAACTAATTGGAAATTAAAGATAAAAACATGAAAAATACCAAAAGATGGTTGCTGAAGCTAAATTTCGGAGTCAAAGAGCCTTGGGGGTCGATTTTACACCAGGTCTTCGCTAGTTTTTTCGACCTAAAAGCCTCTATTTATAGTTGCAAAAATCTTGAAACCGTGCCGCGCAGAGATGGATTTCGGGGCGCGCGTACGTCTTTTCACCGCCTCATATCCGCGTCGCGCATTGATGAATTTCGGGGCGCACGTACGTCTTTTCCTGATTTTGCTTTGATCTTCAAACTTCTTCCAATTTGCAAGCTTTTTGTCCCTGTTTTCATTATTTCATTCCAAACAAGTGCTGGCACAAAAAGTGAGAATACCACGATATATATGATATAATTTTACTAAGAATAGGGCTCAACAACGACTAAAATATGTGATATTACTAGGCGTTGTCACTAATACCATTTTCATCTCTTTTACACACACTAACACCCATGAAAATCCATTGGATATTAGCTTTGTCCAATGGTCCTCCGAGCTTCAAAGATTGAATTTTCGCTCCTTCCACCAAGTTCTCTAGATCCAACACCCAAGGTGAGTTCATACCCCTCATTTTCACTTTTATCCAAGTTTTAGGGGGAGAATACAAGTCTTAAAAAGTATATGATATGTTCTTGAAAAACAAAATGATTATATGTTATGTTTGTTAGTGCTAAAGTCAGATCGTTGACCAACTCGTCATTTGATGTGTTTTGGATGTAGTGTTAATCTCTTTATTTTCATGGAATGTTAGACAAGTATTTTGTACGGATGATCTAAGTAATGAACAAATAGTTATGTCTTGAATGTGATATTTAAATGTGCCTTATATCTATAATTATTGTCTTGGATAAGTTGTGTTCTGATAATCTTATAGACGTTCGAAATCTAGTCTTGGATTTTGGAACTCCAAATTATATCGAGATCAGAAGGTACACTTCTCGGAAGACATAGTTCCGAAATCCATACTCCGAACTAACTTAGAAGACCATTCAAGACCAACAAAGATCATATTCCCAAGATACTCTGATTCAAAAATGCCAGGACTCCAAAATCCTCTCAGGATTTTGGATTATCAATATGATCAACTTATAGGAACTATCATACTTAATCATTCTACAAAGAAGACTGAAGATCTGAAGATCATCTTGAAGATAAGGCAAAGGATAAGCACTTCAACGTATAGGATATGATTAGACTAGATCAGGCGTGGCCTTTTAGAAGCATGTTGATTGTACTTAATGTATTATTTTAATCTAGATAAGCCACCCTAGTCTGACATTGTATTATTATATTAGTTTTATCCTTCTTGTCTGACTGAAGAGAGACGTGTTGTCTACTCTTCAGTCCATAGGTCTTTATCCAAAAGTCTTCCATTATCCTATAAAAGGGAGACCACGTCCATTTTCAGTCCTCATGAGTTTGAGAGACTTTGTGTAACACTTTTACATTTATCAATACTATATCTCATTCCATCAACTCTCTAATTCTTATCTGCATTTCCTTCAGTCTTTACATTTCCTGCTTCTTAAATTTCCTGGCTTTACATTTCATGTTATGTAACTGTTAATTTACTTTATGTATTGTTGAGCTATTGATCTTTTCTAAGTACTTATTACATTTCGCAAACCAACTCAAGTCTTCGGACTTGTCCTCTTCCGAGACTTCCCAGTTTCGGAACTTTACTTTCCCCAATCTTACTTTTCACACTTACTTAGAATATTTGGCGACAACAATTGGTATCAGAGCCTGAATAGTTGTCTATAAGATTCTAAGTGCCTAGTTTGCTCAATACCCTGGCTGTAGCAACAACCTTAGAATCCACTGTGGATCATTGCATGCTATTATAGCTCAAACTCTCAAAAATCTCTCTCTTTCGTTTCAAAAGAGTTCGGAATCTTCCCTTCTTACCCAAAATGCAGATGAATTACTCTCTAAATGTTGCTAATAGTATCGGAGGCTCTACTCGAGCTCCTATACTCATTCCTACTGAGTATAATGGCTGGGCATCTCGTATGCGCAACTATCTAAAAACAAAGGGAAAAGATATCTGGCGTTCTGTTGAGGAAGGACCTCACCTTCCAACTTACACCCCTAGACCAGACACTGCAGAAAAGGCTCTAGGTGGTACTTCTCAGCCAAAATTAACTCCCCTGGAGATTGAGGAAATGGACAACGACCAAATTGCTTTCACCGAGATCCAATGTGGAATCCCTCCGGAATTATTTGATCTTATACACAATTGCACAACAGCCCAACAACTTTGGGTTCTCTTACACAATATGTTCCTAGGGACGGAGGAAGCAAAAGATCATAAACTGGTGTCAAGTCTTTCGGAGTACAACCACTTCTCAACCTTTGCCGGAGAATCACTGAGACAGGCATTCACCCGATTCTCTATAATCGTTACAAGACTCCTAAGTTCAGGAGCAGAAAGGTCCAATCAGGAGATCAATCTCAGATTCCTTGAAGGACTCGGAAAAGACTGGATGCTTGTCAAAATGATTCTTCAATACTCAGGAAAGTTAAAAATCTACAACATGTATCGTATTTATAATAATCTTGTAGGACAGGAACATGACATAAAGGGAACTCAGCAACAACTACAACTTGGAGGACCTCTGGCCTTAGTTGCAGAACATAACTATCAGACGATGGGCAACACTCCTCAACAACTGGTACAGTATCAGCAAGCAACTCAGCAACTAATCAACCCAAACACTTCTACACCTTAGATTGTTTCTATTCAAAATCCACAACAAGTTCAACAACCAAATCCTATACCCTTGTATCACCCTTCTCAACCACAAATATCTTACCCTTCCTACTATCAAGCTCCGACAGTTCAATACCAACCATCTCCAACTTCGCAACCCTCCATTCAATCTAAGACTCCAACCCTTGCTCTCCCTACTCTAGTTTAAACTTTTGAATCATGCTATTCCGAATATGACGAAGCTGAAGAAGCTGCCTACCAACACGAAATTGCCATGATTAGTCAAAAATTCAACATAATCACATCCTACTCTAGTCCAAAGAAGAATTTTTGTCCTTCTAACCAAAATGCAGGATATCAATCAAGAAATAACTATCAGAAAGGACATCATCAGTCTCGTCAAAATCGATACCATCCGAAACCTGAGGAGCAGCATCAGGAGAAACCAAAAGCAGCTCCAACTGTCAGTACCAATCAAGTTCAAACTCATGAAAAGAACGAATCTGAAGTAATCAAATGTCACAATTGCAGAGGACTCTGGCACTATGCTGCAGACTGTAGAGCTCCGAGAAACTACCCGAAAGAAAAAGAAGAAGAAAAGGTCAAGGCGTTTATTGCATCCAGAAACGTTGAAATCTAGTCTTCTGGGGATGAAGACGAACACCTTGAGAACAAGCGAAAAAGAGGAAAAGGCTTTGGTGAATGCATGATGGTTCAAGAAAACCTAGAAACTCCAATCCCAGGATTAGTAAGCTCCAAGCATCTCAAAGACGCTGCTGAATCCTTATCCTCCTACATGCCAAAGAACTATGCTTTTATGGTCAACCACAAATCTGGCAAAAGAGTGAGTATCATCGAGCAGGTACGTAACATGCTTCATACACATCATATTTAGTCTAATAATCTAGAACCTGCTCTAGAAAAAATATCTAACACATGTGCAGATGCCTTAGCTGCATATCAGCGGGTTCTAGAAGAAAGGGATGATGGGTATGACGAAGTTATAAAGTTGAAGAATAGGCTAGAGGATAAGAAACTATTTTGTGATAAACTTACTGTTGATTTGAAGATCGAACAGACTTCTAGGACTTTGTTAGAAAATTCAAATCAGCTTTTCACATCGCAAAGGGATTTAGCCCGAAGCGATAATGTAAGACTACACAAATTAGTAGATCAGTTGTATCATGCAACTGAAGTTTTCAAATCCCCTGCTAACACTAATTCTTCAGAAAATACCTTTAATTGGGGATGGGCAAGAAAAACCACAAATAAAAATTATCCTATATACAACAAACAAAGTCCATTCTTTCAGTACCCTTGAAACGAATATGATGATAGACATGATGAGGACACAACCAAGAACTTTCCTAAAACTCCTGCCAATGAGTCAGAAAATGCCATTTCTGAGTCAAAGGAGGGAGTTAAAATTCCTTTCTCATATTTCTCAGAAGTAGACACTACCGAAAGCAGTAAATTGTCCACAGCTTCGGTCCCATTCATGCCTAGACACATGACCACGGTCACAAATATTCCATCGTCAAGCTCTCAACAACACTCTTTCTTAAAAAAATTGCAAAGTAACTGTGTTACTGAAGAATTCAATCGATGTCTTAAGGACTTGGAAAATTCAAATAAAGAGAATGTTGATGAAGAAATTGAAATGGAGAAACGTCCAAGGAATATCATCATTAAAAACGATTTTAACAAAATAATAATCAGAAATCCTAATGTTGTTAACACATCTAATACGACTTCAGAACCATCCTGTTCCGGTACTAAGTCATACGTAGATGCATTACAGCATAACTTTTCAAACAATTCAAATCCGGACAAAACTCTGCTCGAAAAACTTAAAGTTAATCATGAAGTGTCAGACTCTTTCAATGATTCTTTATCTGAATCTTCTCTAAGAGAAATATTTCAAAGAGGAAAAGGAAAGAACCTAACCAGAAATGGGGTAAAACCTAACCTAAACCGAAAAGATATCTGATCACCTCGATCTCATGCAAGGTTTGAGCAAATAAATTGCTTCTACACTCAGAGAAAACCAAAAGCCAAATCAACTTTCAACACTCCAAGTCATACTCAGAAACCTGCTCCTTCAACATCACGAAAGTATATCCACAAGGGATTACTTCCGACTCCAAACATCAAACCCATTCAGTATCACCAAAATATCAACTACTCACATTATGACTCAGAATTTCCAAAAATAACAAAAAATACGAAAACAGTCTGAAATGTTACAGTAATCTCAAAGAAACCTGATACTGAGTTGTTGAAACAAAAATTTCTTTCTCTAATGATATGAGTAGCAACAAGCAAAATCCAAGCACTATCAGAACCAAAAATTAGAACTTCGATCATTCTCAAAAAACTCTGAAATCTTGAGACGACAACAAAGGAATATTTGCTGTCATTGTTGCAATCATATCACAAATATACCTTCTATCACCAAAACAAAACTTTCAATCATCAAACGAAAAATGTCTTTCAAAAACCTTCAAAAAGATTTGTTCAAAAATAGGTTGTAAAATCATCCACTTCGGAACTAAAATCATTTTCTGAAACTAAAACTCCTATCAAACAAATAGTCAAAAACAAATCTTCCATGTCTGGAAAAACAAATGGGTCCAAACAAGTTTGGGTGCCCAAACTAACTATCTAATTTTTAGGCACTTAATGCGGAAGAGCAGGATGACGAATGGCTCATTGACAGCGCCTGCTCAATGCACATGACCGGAAGATTGGAGTTTCTGAGAGACTACAGAGAAGTCAGCTTTGGAGGATACGTCACTTTCGAAAACGACGCAAACGGCATAATCAAAGGTTACGGTGTACTAACAAATGGAAATTTCACCATTCAAAAAGTTGCCTACGTTCTCGGACTCAAGCACAACTTAATATGCGTGGGTCAACTACACGTGCATTAGGCAAGCAGAAGAAGAAACCTAACAAGTCAATCACAGACTCAAGCATTACTCACCCTTTAGAACTTCTTCACATAGACCTCTGTGGTCCATCAACAGTTGCTAGTCTGATTCATAAGAAGTATATCCTGGTTATTGTGGACGATTACTGCCACTTTACCTGGGTATTCTTTTTAAGATTAAAATCAGATACCTTCCTAGAGCTCCGAAATTTCATTACATCGGTAGAACTCAAGGTACAACTACCCGTTAGAAGAATCCGAAGTGACAATGGTACTGAGTTCAACAATGTACAAATCGAATAATTTCTAGCCTCTAAAGGAATAGAGCACAACTTCTCATCACCATATACACCTTAACAAAATGGCGTGGTGGAAAGAAGAAACAAAACCCTAGTGGAAGCTGCTCGATCAATGCTGACCTTTGCAAATGTTCCACTAACCTTCTGGGCAGAAGCCATTGCAACTGCATGCTTTGTTCAGAATCGATCCATCATCAACAAACGACTTCAGATGACACCTTATGAAATCTTAAACGGGAGAAAACCCAATGTTAAATTTTTCCACATTTTTGGCTGTAGATGCTTCATTAAAAATAACAAAGATCACTTGGGTAAATTTATACCCAAAAGTGATGAAGCAATTTTCATGGGTTATTCATCTAAATCTGTTGCTTATCGTGTTCTAAACAGGAGAACTTGAGTTATTGAAGAAAGTTTCAACATACAATTCGACGATCAATATCAGTGGAGAAAGAAAAATCAATATATTCTATACGTAATGGAGAATGATATTCCAGTCGGACATCGACCCATTCACACATTTGAAATAGACTACGATTTACTCTTTGATCCTCTGGAAACCGCAAAAGATTCCGAGGTCATCCACTCTCCTGACGTAATTCAGCAAATCGTTTCAGCCTCAGGACCGTCCACTTCCTCGGAACCCATGTCATCCGATAATCAGGCTGCACCTTCAAATAATGCTTCTACATTTGAGGGGGAGCCTTCGCCTCCTTCACAGATTCATCAGGTTCAGAAGGAACCTTCACTCCCAGCACATGCTGAGGGGGAGCTCATGCTCCCCATTCATGTTGATGGGATATCACAATCCGAGGAGGACCATCAACCCTCAAGAGATGCCTTATCAGCAGACGCTCCATCAAAAGGTACTTTAATCAACTCTTCTGGTGATGCACTCAATGATGCACCAGTCTTCACTTTTGATGTCGATGAATACACTTTTGATGTCGATGCACCATCGGAGTTCAGACAAGATCCAAGAAATCAATTCAGGATGAATGCCAATTTGTCGTGCATATCAGTAAAATTGAAACAAAAACAGTTCTTGATGCTCTAGACGACGACGATTGGATCAAAGCCATGCAAGAAGAACTAGCAGAATTCAAAAGAAACAAA
The DNA here is from genome assembly GCA_023525715.1 of Cichorium intybus. Classification (NCBI taxonomy): domain Eukaryota; kingdom Viridiplantae; phylum Streptophyta; class Magnoliopsida; order Asterales; family Asteraceae; genus Cichorium; species Cichorium intybus. The sequence continues at coordinate 83,313,045 of CM042014.1, read as the reverse complement.
GTATGGGATCTTGTTCCAAGACCATCTAATCATAGAGTAATCGATACTAGATGGGTCTTCCGAAACAAGTTAGACGATATGGGGACAGTAATCAGAAACAAAGCCAGATTAGTGGCAAAAGGGTATAGTCAGATCGGAGGACTTGATTATGATGAGACATATACACCTGTAGCAAGGCTAGAAGCCATTCGGATCTTTCTAGCCTATGCTGCACATAAGAACATTATTGTACATCAAATGGATGTAAAAAGTGCATTCCTTCAAGGTGACCTTCAAGAAGTGGTCTACCTTCAACAACCTCCTGGTTTTGAAGATCTGTCTCGACACAATCATGTGTATCGTCTGAATAAGGCAGTATATGGACTAAAACAATCACCTAGAGCCTGGTATGAAACATTATCAAACTTTCTGGTGTCATCCAGATATAGAAGAGGAGTCATAGATCCTATATTCTTTGTTCGATCACGTCAAAATCACAACATGATTGTACAAGTTTATGTAGATGATATCATTTTTGGTTCAACGAATTAATCTATGGTTGATGACTTTGCAAAAGTGATGACAGACAAATTCCACATGAGTATGAACAGGGAAATTAATTTCTTCTTAGGTCTTTAGATCAAACAAACTAAAAGAGGCATTTTCATTCATCAAGAAAAATATACAAATGAACTATTGAAGAAAATTTCCCTTGAAAATTGTTCTACTACCAAAGTTCCGATATCCACCAATCATAAAATCCATGCAGACCCAGAAGGCGAACCAGTAGATCACAAGTTGTATCGAGGGATGATTGGTTCACTCTTGTACTTAACATCAAGTAGACCTGACATCATGTTCTCAACATGCATTTGTGCTAGATATCAAGCAGCTCCGAAACTGTCACATTTGACAGCTGTAAAGCAAATTTTCAAATATCTTAAAGGTACAAAGGCAATGGGTCTGTGGTATCCAGTTGGAGACAATTTCAAACTTCAAGCATTTACTGATTCGGATCATGCCGGATGTAAATTAGATCGGAAAAGCACTTTCGGAGGCTGCCAATTTCTAGGTGGAAGATTAGTCAGCTGGGATTCAAAGAAGCAAAACTGTGTTGCCTTATCATCAGCAGAAGCTGAATATGTGGCTGCATCTACCTGTTGTTCACAAGTTATGTGGATGAAAAATCAAATCATGGATTATGGTTACCAATTTCTTCAAGTTCCCATTTGTTGCGACTCCAAGAGTGCCATAGCCATTTCTCATAATCCTATTCAGCACTCCATGATAAAACACATCGACCTTAGGTATCACTTCATCAAGGATCAGATCTTACAAGGTAGCATTGAACTTTACTTTATTCCTACTGAAGAACAGGTTGCTGATGTCTTTACCAACGCTTTGGACTCCACAAAATTTAACAACTTCTTGGATAAAATAGGGATGTTAAATCCTGACTCAGAATTCTTCAGAGAATGATACTCAACTTCTGAGTATCACCTACTCCGAAAATTTTGTTTGGAACAACTTCCCAATTGTCCCTCAAAACCTGACCTCCGACTCCGACTATATCCTCAGACATCTCAAGGTCTGATCATTTTCAAAAATAATTTACTTCAACATTTTTATTATGCATTATTACTTTAAGGCAAAACTCAAAAATTAATGAAAGATAACATACAACCACACTTCATTAAGTCAAAAGGTGAAATACATAACCAAGATTCATTAAGTCATAGCTACTACATTAAGGAAATATCAAAACTCTATGATTTAAGATCCTAAAAGGAAAACATCAAAAACAACTAAGATTTCACCCCTATCGTCCTAGTGTTTGCTATATTGCCACTTTGAAGGACTGCCATAAGTGAATAGCATCACATCATACACATCATCTCCTATCACGTTATCAATAACACCACTCCACCAGCCCTGACGATCCCAAGCATCCACATAATCCCCCACCTTGTACTCCACAAGCACCATGGGAGGAATGGGACGAAGAACACCGTACTTTACCTTCACTACCATCATCTCACTAGTTGTGTTGTTCGGAAGACAACGCAGTCGAACCTCACACCTTCGCTTCCAGGTCTTGGTGATCACACCTTCGTAATATCCCCCAGCAAAATCACCTTGAGTAAGCTTCACTTCAACCTCATCCAGGCACTTGAAGAAATACCGAGCGATTGTGAAAATTTACTCTTGGTACAAACTGTTAACGATTAGCCAACCTCCTTTTTATAAGCCATCCACATGCCTGTTGATCTTCTCTAAATCAATGCCTTAGTGGTCATAATGACCCTAGTGGGCAGTTAATGCACATGTCACATCAGCATCGTGGCCTAAGCGGTTGATTAGACGTTTCAGCGACTCTGACGGTGTAATCGATAACCGCTCTTGAATCAACACATATTTTTCGTTCTTCTAGAACTGACACATCCTCACCTAATCCTATCTCCATTCTTCTCTCTTTTCTAGAATACGACACAAGTTCTCTTTTCAATATTTCATACTTCTGAACATTTCCATCTCAGAAGTTTTCTTACCAAATCAAGTTTTTTTATATATTCATTCTGAATCTCAACTTCTGAATACTTCTTGTTTCATTCACAAAGGTTTTCAATAACACTTAAACACAACAACATGCTTTCATTCATCCAAACCTAACCTATTACAAAATCAAATGAAAGTAACAACAACTAACGACAACACTTAAACAACCAAACATCAACACAAACACAACATCACAAAGCACATACGTGTTTTCCCAAAAAGATCAGCACTCCTTCTCAACCATTAGAGCTTATAATACTGCCACATTGGAGTCTCTCCAAGATGATACCTCTGATGAATCCTCAGTTCCGACTCATCAACAAACAGTCGTGTTCCATCCACCAAGATCACATGGAACTGGTTAAACGGCGTTTTCCTTGCAATTGCAGCCGGCCACCATCCTCGACGATACCACACCACTACAAAGTCGAATTGTTTAAACTCCACCAACACCTTAGGAGGAACTGGTTGCAGATTTGAGAACTCTACATGGACATTCAAGGGACCACCAGTAGCTCCATCAGTTAGTGTAGTCATCTTCACTTCATAACGATGATTCCACACCGACTTGATTACCCCTGCATACACTACTCCTACGAATTCTCCATCCTGCATTCTTACTTCTACTTTCTCATCATGATTGAAAGGACGTCTTGCTGCCATCTTAATTTTCCAGTTTCTTGTATGATTTCTTCACTTAAGTGCAACCCCCTTTTATAGGCACACAAATCATCACTCACTCTTCACCATTTCATGCCACCTCATCGCTTAGATATTATCAATATAGAAATGAGATACATGATTTGACTGTTTAGCCTAATCAGTCGGCGTCATTTATTGTCTCTGCAGTAATACATGACACCACCCAACAGAAATGACAACTCTTGCGATATCCATTCAACTGACATACTAAACTGTATCGCTTCTGGATTGTAATATCAGAATGTAGATTTAGAATTCCACCTCTCAGAACTCTAATCAGAATGTTTACTTCAACTTCCCCTCAGAACTTTACCATTCAAGAATATTGATTCGATTTCAGAAAACTCAATCTCCCCTCTGACTCAATCTTTTTGGTTTGGAACTTGGTTCAGAACCACTCACATTCTGAATAAGATATCCCTTTTTTGTTGCATTTCTAATTCTCTCTACTTCTGACTAACCTCAAAACCACAACATTAATAACAAACTGTACCATAGACACCTCAACACGAGAAATTTAATGATAGAATGAAAATTAAATACAAGAAACATTTAATATCCAATAATTAAAAACCATACAATCAGCATTTCTTCAACGGATATTCTCTCTGCCACACATGTCCGTCCTTTAATGAACCATCCTCTTTCATCATTACCTAGAATTAAATGCCAAGCACACACTTTTCTAACACAACTGTTCACACGTCCCTTCATTCTCAAAATCCGACGGTTCTTTACACATTTTCAAAATTGTTATAACCGTTCTCTCTTATTCATCTCGCACACATCTTTCTATATAAATTTCCCCACTATTCTCATCACTCTCTCTCACCGCCATCTGCAATCTCTCAACCCTAAAAATCTCAAACTTCCATTCTTCTTCTTCTCTCTCATACCATACCTTCTCCAATGGCCTCACAATCGAAAAGCGACAACGATACTGTTCTAGTTGCTATCACCAATCTCTATCTCTCACAAAATCTGACCATCTACAAGGTACATCTACGAGTGCTAATTCACATCTTGTCCAGACACAAACTTTCCAGAGCCTTCTTTGATCCAACCCCTGCAATTCTAGTTTCTCTGCTTCAATACATTGTCTCAACCGCCACCAAATGCCAAAACGTCTATACCCTCACCCTACACGACGGCAGAAAAACCATCCTGGACAAGAAAGTATTTGCCGCAGCCCTACACCTTCCATACCACAAAACCACTTTTGGTCATCCAACTTCTCACCAACTTGAATCCATGATCTACAAGATGGGATATATGTACAAATTGCCAAAACTGTTCCAACTGTCCAAAAGGCACATCTCGCCCCTATGGCAATGTCTGATTCATTATATCATTAAGTGCTTAACCGGTAAAATGGATGGTACAGATCAGTTAAGAAAACGCCTTCTAGAACTTCTTTAGAGCCTCTATACAGGCTATGAAAACGATCATGCAAAAATCTTATTTGAAGACTTTCTCTCCTACATACCCACCTCTCAGAAGCCGAAAGGAAAAATCCACTCTGCACGTTTTTGGGCCATGTGCATCGAACATGTCCATCAATCCCTTCAGATCCCAATCCCTCCACCCAGATCCGATAAAGATAAATTATTAATGCCTGAAGCCAAACCCTATGCCCTAAAAACAGACTCAATTTTTGGAAAAATCCAAAAATTACCTAACTCGCTTCTGAACCTAGCTAATCCGACCGAGCCTGCTGTACTCTTCCACCTCTCTGCAACACATGATGTACCTCCGTACTCTCCTCATTCTCTCAAAGACTGTATGGCCCCGAAGAAACCTAAAAAGAAAGCTTCCGGGTCCTCACCATCTAAACAACCTCCTAAAAAGAAACAGCGAAAAGACAAAACGGTACATCTTTCTTCTCACCTTTTCTGCATCTTCAGAAATATCTTATTTCTGAACCAACTTCTGATTCCTGTTCTCCGAAATTATAATTAACACTTCTGACCCTTTCCTCTGATTCTTTCACTTCTTTCTGATTATATCTGAACTTCCTACTTTATAACTATCTTCAATTTAAAACAACAATTGGAATCACTTTTCTTATAAGTCATAACCAAGTACCCTGATTATTCCTTATTATTGGCACTTGGGAAATCCAGGTATATATTAAGTATTGCTTGGTCATTTTGTTTTAACTTTAGAGTTTCAACAACATGCAAATCATAAATCCGCGATTTTTGAGCATCCAAATCACTTTTGGTCTGAACTTTACTATCTGTGTTATACATTAAGTTTGGTTCCCCACAGGTATGTGTTACGTCTGGAATATGTTTCCACACTCTAACTTGTACTCCTTTTTTTTAGACGTCTGAACCATCTTCTAAGGACTCCGAGTCAAAAAAATTAGAGGAAAGACAGAACTCTCCAGACTCAGAGGACACTCAGGAAGACATGATTGTGGTGGAAACACAGAACTCACCACCTAAAGAAAAAGAAAAAGTCGTTGAAACTACCAGAGACACACCGTTTGTAACCATCATCTCAGATCCCACTCAGCCTCCTGCAAATGCAACCGAGCTTGACGTATGGAGATTTCGGACTGCAATTAATAAACAGGCGACATTAGTGGAACGCCTTAAAAAGCAGTTTGAGCTCAAAAACACTGAACTCCAAACTCTCTCAGCATTTGGCCCACCATCCGAAGAAGATTCAGATGCGGTCAAATCAGAACGAAAGAGAATCAATACACTCACTCTACGTATTGACTCCTTTCTAAGTGCCTCTCTCAACAAGCTGGTAGACACTCCCGTCTATCTTTTTGACACCACTGAAAAGGATTGGTCAAAAATTGCCTCAGATATCGTTCCCCTCACTTGGGACAGATTCATTGCTCAAGATCTACAAAAGAAAACAACCATTAACACCACACTTGAGCAACCTGCTGAATCTGGCTCCCGTTTTCTACTCTTAGAAACCTAATCCATGGCAGTCGGACCTTCTGTTTTCGGTAACGATCAATAAGTAGATCAACCCCAGCCTTCTTCCTCCAAAATGCTTCCAATCGACCTTAGTGACACCAACTCATCTTCTGACAAAGACGACACAAAAGCCCCCCAATCCGTCAACTCTCAAGTCAGAGATGACGCATTGCATCAAAAAGTCGATGCCTTAACCACTCTTCTGACTGACTTCAAAGCTTCCCAAAATCAGGAAGCCTTGGTGAAAGAAATTGCTGCACTAAAGGCCAGGATCGCTGCTCTTGAAAACCGCAACATTATTCTACATCTCGACAATCAAATTGAAAAAGTCATCTCCGATGGTCTTGCAAAAATTGACACTCACAGGGAATCAGATGCCATCAACATGATGAAAACCGCCCAAACAATGCTCGAAGAAGTAGCAAATTGTCAAAAGCAGATTCCTGAGCTTGTTAACATCGTAGATGTTAAACTCAACTCCTTACTGGAAAACATGTATGGTTACCTTAGTGGAGTTCTTGCCGAGAACACCTCTCTCAGAAGAACTCACTATCTTCTTCTACAAATCATAACTCACACTCTACAATCCATCACTGGAACGATGGAAGGTCCCATTCAGCAACTCAAAGTCTGCACTGGTTTGAATATTCAAGTCATGAAGGACTTCAAGGAAATGATTTCTACACCGCTTCCTAAGTCTCTTAGAAAGCTAATCGACGATGTCATTTCCAAGCTTGGATCTATCTTGGATCGCCTGCCAGTGCCCCCTTCAGTTCCTGTAGGCGCCCCAAGAGGGGGAGAGGCGGAAATTAGAAGTTCCTCAAACTGATGACATGGTAATAGATACCACTGCTGGTCCAAGTGGGACCACCAAAGAAAATGATGATGAAACTATGGTGGATACAACAGAAGATCAAAATCAGAAACATCAAGGAGAAAGAGACACTCAGGAAGACACCCATGCTGATATGGGTGATGAATCTGATAAAGAAATCCATGCTGAGGAACCAACAAAAGATCCTCTGATCAATCAGACTCCAAGAGAAACTTCCTCAAAATCTCCAACAAAGGTGCAACACCTCATTCTTCTCCTTTGAAAATTCAGACAGCTGAAGTTCCAACAGTTGAAGCTCCTTCAGAAGATGAGATTCTCGTGTTCTCACCAATCAAAGAATCAGACCCCCAAAAGTCAAGGAAAAGAAATCGCAATTTTTCGATACTCAAGCTCTTCGACATGCTAAAAACTTCAGCTCCGAGTCCGATTCTGATCCAAACAAAGTTGACCCAAGTGGTCCCAGCAGACCTCCCACCAGACCCGTCTTTTCAAACCCTCTCATTCCTCGACCATTGACCGATTCTGACTTTAAACCCTTCAAGACTTACAATCCCCCTCCTACTTCCCAACCCAACTGGGACATACCTCTGACTCCGAACGGACATCAGTATGTCTACTCACTTAATTTCTCACAAACCCCAGGATTTAACAAAGATCTGGAAGCTTTCCACAGGAATCAAAAATTACTGAGCTCATGTACCAAACTTCAAGTTGATACATGGTCAATCGATCTAATAGCATCAGTTCGGAGCATTAAGAAGAGAAGCTTCCAAAAATCTAATTATTACGAATACGAAATAATTAGAAACAACAACTATGATAAACCAATTCTGATAACGGAAGCTAACTTCCGAATGATGAATCCATCCGATCTCTTCACGATCATTCGGAAGCTGTCAACCAAAAAATATCAAGTTGCTAGAGAAGCTTATGTTGCAGACAGATCCATTCCCAGAAAAGGTTGATCTATCAATGGTGGGAAACCGAGATAACTGGAAGAAAGGTGCCACCTTTGACCCAGTACTTGGACTGGTATACAAGAATCCAAAGCAGAAAGGATCCATCTTCTTTCTTCGTGCTGATAAAATCAGAAGGCTCCCTAGCAGGAACCTAACTGAATACATCAAAGCCATTAAAAAGTCACAATCATCAGATGCAGAAGCAAAGAAGGAACTGATACTGAGAGTGGAGTGGCTGTTGGCAGTTAGGAACTTCTGGTCATATGTTGTGAGACAAGGTGTACTCGATAAACCTTGAAGATGTTGAATCAAACTCCTCGATTGGTCACCGAAGGGGGAATTGTTAGTGCAAAAGTCAGATCGTTGACCAACTCGTCATTTGATGTGTTTTGGATGTAGTGTTAATCTCTTTATTTTGATGGAATGTTAGACAAGTATTTTGTATGAATGATCTAAGTAATGAACAAATAGTTATGTCTTGAATGTGATATTTAAATGTGCCTTATATCTATAATTATTGTCTTAGATAAGTTGTGTTCTGATAATCTTATAGACGTCCGAAATCCAGTCTTGGATTTCGGAACTCTAAATTATATCGAGATCAGAAGGTACACTTCTCGGAAGACATATTTTGGAAATCCATACTCCGAACTAACTTAGAAGACCATTCAAGACCAACAAATATCATATTCCCAAGATACTTTGATTCAGAAATGCCAGGACTCCGAAATCCTCTCAGGATTTCGGATTATCAATATGATCAACTTATAGGAACTATCATACTTAATCATTCTACAAAGAAGACTGAAGATCTGAAGATTATCTTGAAGATAAGGCAAAGGATAAGCACTTCAACGTATAGGATATGATTAGACTAGATCAGGCATGGCTTGTTAGAAGCATGTCGATTGTACTTAGTGTATTATTTTAATCTAGATAAGCCACCCTAGTCTGACATTGTATTATTATATTAGTTTTATCCTTCTTGTCTGACTGAAGAGAGACGTGTTGTCTACTCTTCAGTCCATAGGTCTTTATCCAAAAGTCTTCCATTATCCTATAAAAGCGAGACCACGTCCATCTTCAGTCCTCATGAGTTTGAGAGACTTTGTATAACACTTTTACATTTATCAATACAATCTCTCATTCCATCAACTCTCCAATTCTTATCTGCATTTCCTTCAGTCTTTACATTTCCTGCTTCCTAAATTTCCTGTCTTTACATTTCTTGTTATCTAACTGTTAATTTACTTTATGTATTGTTGAGCTATTGATCTGTTCTAAGTACTTATTACATTTCGCAAACCAACTCAAGTCTTCGGACTTGTCCTCTTCCGAAACTTCCCAGTTTCGGAAGTTTACTTTCCGCAATCTTACTTTCCGCACTTACTTAAAATATTTGGCGACAACAATGTTCTTGAAATGTTATGTGTTCATGGTTTGGTCATCTTATTATAAAAGTGTTTGGCACAAAAATGGGTTATAATAAACTAAAATACATATTTAGTTTAAGAAAATAACAATCAAGACTTTTACACACCTTTGTCACCAACAAAACTTCATAGTTTATTTTGTTGGTGAAATGGTCATAAATATGATACACTATTTGAAGTTTTGACAAAAGATGTGAAAATACACTTTATTATAATGGTCTAAGTAAATATGTTTTCATTATTTTTACGTCGAAACTACTTATTTGTAAAAAGAATGTTATTATGACGTAATAACGACTATTTGGATTTATAACGTCATAATGAGCTTTGGAAATAACATTTTAGAAAGAAGTTGGTATTTAAAACGGCAATGACTATATTTATAGTAATGTGTATTGAAATGACCATTTAGAAAAATCACTATTATTTTCTACAAGATGATGAGATTTAAAAAGGGTTGTCATCACTTATGTAAGATGACTAAAATAAACTTCTTACCATGACATTGTAAGACTTTAAAACTACCTTTTGATATATATATATATATATATATATATATATATATATATATATATATATATATATATATATATATATATATATATATATATATATATATATATATATACATATGTTTAGTGTTTTAGATGTAAGAAATTGTGCATTTCAACTCATTAATATATTTTAGATCTAAATATACCAACATGATGTGAAAACATTTATATAAATTATTAAGGGTATAATTTATGGAACGAACGACGAAGTACGATAGAAATACTAAGGATAATTATATGAGTATATAGAATTATCACATTCTATAATTATCATGGTTATATTTTGGTAATTATCAATACAAAGGGTTTTCACTACAAACAAATAAGGATATGACATTTACGTTGGGTAGTTATGTGAGACATTACTTCACGGTACCTAAAGAATTACACATTAAATCCTAGATTATAACATTAATCATGTATGAGCGGGATAGTTGTATATAGATCTATATGGGATTGACAATCCCCACCTATGGTTGTTAGCTACAACTACAATCGACGGATCAAGGGTGACAAATGTCTTATCACTATGCGACGCCTGAAGAACGTCGTGCCAGGTCCACTAGGTCATAGCGAGGTTATAATAACTCACATGAACAACAACGAACGTCCTAAATTTGGGAGAAAGTATCTTCAAATGGTTTTACGTAAATGTGAAACTACATGTTAATCTTTACAAAAATACCAGCAAAGATTTTCACTATTACACTACGGACTTTTTCACTATTATACTACGAGTATTTTCATTAATACACTATGAGCTTTTCACAAGTACACTACAAACATTTTCTCTAGTTCTCTACGAGTTTTCATAAAGAAAGCACTACATTTTATCACTACAAAATTCTTATGAACTCACCAACATAATGTTGACACTTGTAAAATTTCTTGTATTCTCAGGTAACAATTAATCAATTACGGTTAAATCCTTTTGGACGAGGCGTGGAGACGTCTCCTTTTGATTCTATTGATATCATATTGTAATTGGATCGAACCAATATTGTCTAACAATGTAACCTTCCTATTTATAATGTATGACGGTTGTTATTTATTTATGTTTGATTGTATGCAATGGTTGTATTACTATGTGCCGTTCCACCCTCCGACGATTCCGCCATCGTGGTTTGGGGGTGTGACAGATTGATATCAGAGCAATTGTCTATAGCGGACTAAGTATATTCTTCCATGTAAGAAATACAACTATAGATACGGGGACTTATACCTCTGCGAAAAACTTTAAACATACGATAACACTTTTAGAATATAATATTATTCGTATAAAAGTATATGCATACAAACAGAGATAGTATCACAATACAAGAACGTTAGAGTTTAAGTTGAAAATTATGATTAGACTTAGTATATTATGTTATCAAATCATGGGAAGACGTAGCCTGATCAACTACGTTTAACTACGGTTTAACCGACATATTACTAAGTGTGGGCATAATGGACAACAGAATAAAAACTCGAGAACCATGCCAAATTTGTGACCACATAGAATATAAACATGTTAATAATATTAGTTATTATTAAAAATCATATAGTTAACGTACTTACGCACACATTTTCATTTTTGTTAGTCATGGCAAACTTCCATAATGAGGATGCGTACTACCCAGTGTTAGAAGAGTATGATTGGAGCGAAGAAGAGTCGGAAGAGGAGGCTGATGAAGAAGTCAACACGGGAGAGGTCGTTGATGAACTTCATACCAGAGATGAGCCCATGCCTCCACCCTGCTACCGAGGAGCACCCTCCAGTTGGGATGCCATACTACACACATGGGCAAGGGAGGGTAAATTACGCTTCCTAATCGGTTTATATCACCCTCATCATGCTCCCACCCTCCACACGATCGGAGATCGAGCTCTCCCAATGATGGTACCATTCGTGTGCCGCCTGGACACCCGTTTGTAGGCCCTACATCAATAAACAATGGAAACCGCGGGAGAGGCTAGGAACACTACCAGGAGGGTGAGACAGATAGGCGAGGAACAGAACCGCCACCGGGAGACGATAGTGGCCCTTCAAGGAAATCAAGAAAACATGTCGGCACATGTTCAATCCTTATAGAAAAGAATGGCCGCTTTGGAGCAGAGTTATAAAGATGCCAAGGACAGGGCAGCGGCTGCAGAGCAGCTAGCGGATCGAGTTACCAAGGAGCCATGTGAGATGGCCGCGTACCTCACACGGCTTTATGGCATATGATAGATTCACCTATCGAGCTAGTGATTATACTACTCGAGTAATAGGAAGCTTTATTTTCACTTCTCCCTATCTAGCTAAATTGTAGTAGGATGCGTCTACGAACGCTTAATTTCAAAAGTATTGTAACAAAAATCATATGTTATGATTACGTTTTGGTTTAACTAACAAACATGATTTGTGTGTGAAATACTTACTACGATTACCTGCTGCTTGTAACGATTTGTGATAATGTTAGTTAAAAACCTACCAAATACAATATACTCTAACATGCGACTAGTAACAACCACAATTACTTACGAACTTATCTATCCAAAAGACAGAATCATGCCGCCGAGAAGGAGTTCAAGGGTCAATGCAAGAAAAACGCGAACACCAGCAACAGCATTGCCCCTACCCCTGAATGTTGCAGCCATCGAATCGATGAATTGCGGAAAGGGTGGCAGTTGCCTTAGCAAACCATGGCACGGAAAGACAAGAAGGATCCGGGCAGGGTACAAACAGCTCTCTAGGCGAAAGTCGAGGACACCCTTGCCAATGTACGTATAAGGACTTCTCAAACTATAAACCCAAACTATTCTATGGAGATGGAGGAGTAATCACATTAACCCGATGGTTTGAGAAGACCGAGTCAATCTTTGAAATCAGTTCCTGCCCAAATGAATCCAAAGTTAAGTTCGTCGCATGTACCTTCATGGATGCAGCACTATCATGGTGGAATGGCCATGTAAAAACTATGGGCCTCACTACAGCCAATTCCATGAGCAGGGAAGAACTGAAGGTGATGATGTTAGAAGAATACTGTCCAAGGACCGAAAGTCAGAGCCTGGAACAGGAGCTGTGGAACTTAAACATGAAGGGCTCGGAGATAACAGCCTATACGAATTTCTTCAATGATTTGGCGGGTTCTATGCCCAGGAATGGTTACCCTAGAATACGTGAAGATAAAAAAGTACATCTGGGAACTAGAGCCCCAAATACAAGGGATGGTCAGCGCTTCACGACCAACTACTTACGACAGCGCCAAGCACATCGCTCAACAACTGACTGAATAGGGCATCCGCCAGGGAAATATGGTTCAGAAAACCGACCCTCCATAGGGAGGGGAGAACAAAAGAAAATTCATAGGCAAGAAGAAAGGGAAGTTTCATCAAGGACTTCAAAAGAAACAAGAGACAGTGGCAGTCTTCTCCGCTACCACCCCTATCGCTCCAACTCAACTGAAACAATACACTGGTACTCTTCCAAAGTGTGGAAAATGCCACTTCCATTACAATGGTTCCTGTCGGGAATTGACATGTTTCAACTGCAACCAAAAGGGGCATACGACCCGTTTCTACAAGGTTCCAACACAGGGGACCAATCAAGCGTCCTACTTAGCTGTGAGCCGTGCTTGTTTTAGTTGTGGTGAAACCAATCATTTCAAAAGAGATTTCCCAAAAGCAAAGGGACCGGGAAGAGGTGGTAAAGGGAGGATAATGGCCTTGGGAACAAGAGAGGCAATCCAAGACCCCACCGTGGTGACCGGTACGTTCCTTGTTAATAACTCCTTTGCGCATGTACTTTTCGATAGTGGTGCAGAAAAGAGTTTCTTTAGTCATGAATACAAACAAATACAAAAACAAAACCCCCAATCACTAAACAAAAATTACACAGTAGAAATGGAGAACGGGAGAACCAAAAGCACAAAATAAATTTTCCTAAACTGTACCATAACCCTAAACGACCATACCTTCCAAATCAATCTTATGCCAATGACTATCAAAAGCTTCGACGTGATAGTTGGCATGGATTGGTTAGACCCTCACCACGTAGATATCATGTGCCACGAGAAAGAAATGCGACTTAACTTATCAAACGACGAAACCCTCGTAGTACATGGTGTCAAATCGGGAAGGAACCTTCGGATCGTCTCGTGTATGAAAGCTCATAAGTACCTGCACAGGAAATGCTATGCTTTCTTAGCCCATGTTGTGGATGAGAAAAATAAGATAAAAGAAATCTCTGACATACCAGAAGTCCGTGATTTTCCTGACATATTTCCTGAGGATCTCTCGGGGATACCACCAACTCGACAAGTCGAGTTCAGAATCGATTTGATCCCGGGAGCAGCTCCTATAGCAAAATCTCCATACAGATTAGCTCTAGCAGAAATGCAAGAACTGTCTAGTCAATTACATGAACTACTAGAAAAAGGATTCATTCGACCGAGCTTCTCGCCATGGAGAGCATCGGTTCTACTTGTGAAGAAGAAAGATGGATCCTATAGAATGTGCATTGACTACACAGAATTGAAAAAGTTGACCATCAAGAACAGATGCCCACTTCCAAGGATTGATGACCTGTTCGACCAGTTACAGGGATCCTGTTACTTTTCAAAAATTAATTTGAGGTCTAGGTATCATCAACTTAGAGTTTAAGAGGAGGACATTCCGAAGACAACATTTAGAACACGGTATGGTTATTACGAATTCGTCGTGATGCCATTCAGATTAACCAACGCCCCCGCGGTGTTCATGGATCTTATGAACCGCGTATACAGACCGTTCTTAGACAAATTCGTGATTGTATTTATCAATGATATATTGATATATTCACGAAGCGAAGAAGAACACGGTCAACATCTGCGTTTGATCTTGGAACTACTCAGAAAAGAGAAATTCTATGCCAAATTCTCAAAATGCGAATTCTGGATACGAAAGGTAGATTTCTTGGGCCATGTGGTTAGCCAAGAAGGGATTCATGTCGATCCATCCAAGATCAAGGCAATAGAAAACTCGGAGATACCAAGAACCCCGACAGAGATACGTCAATTTTTGGGTCTTGCTGGTTATTATCGAAGATTCATCAAGAATTTCTCCAATATAGCTTAGCCCCTCAAAAACTAACACAGAAAGGTGCCCGCTTCGACTAGGAAGACCAACAAGAGGTCGCCTTTCAGACACTAAAGTAAATGCTGTGCAGCGCACCAATCCTATCCCTTCCAGAAGGCACAGAGGATTTTGTTGTGTATTGTGACGCATCAAAACAAGGTTTGGGATGTGTGATCATGCAAAGAGAGAAAGCTATTGCCTACCCAAATCAGGGATGCTCAGCTTGAGGCACTGAACATGAAAGCAGAAATCACCACCTTAGTAAGCAAATACTTGACCTGTGCTAAAGTCAAGGTGGAATACCAGAAGCCCTCGGGTCTTTTACAACAACCAGAAATACCTGAGTGGAACTGGGAACTGATCACTATGGATTTCGTAACAAAATTACCTAAAACAACTGGTGGGCATGACACCATTTGGGTGATTGTAGACAGATTGATGAAATCTGCTCACTTCCTACCTATCAAGGAGACTGATAAAATGGAAAAGCTAACAAGGGTTTACCTCAAGGAGATCGTAAAATTGCACGGTGTGCCAATATCCATCATCTCGGATAGAGACAGCCGATTTACTTTATGCTTTTGGCAATCGCTGCAAGAGGCCTTGGGAACCAGACTCGATATGAGCACAGCTTACCATCCCCAAACACATGGCCAAAGTGAACGAACCATTCAGACGTTAGAAGACATGCTTCCTGCCTGCGTAATAGATTTTGGCAAAGCATGGGACGTTCACTTGCCACTAATCGAGTTCTCCTACAACAACAGCTATCATACTAGTATCAAAGCCGCACCATTTGAAGCTCTATACGGACTCAACTGCAGATCACCATTGTGTTGGGCCAAAGTTGGTGATACCCAACTAGCTAAAGGTCAAGTAGTAAACAGCACACTCACTGGCCCAGACAAAAGGCGTAAACCGTTGGAATTCCAAGTCGGCGACCGAGTCATGTTAAACGTCTCCCCTTGGAAAGGATTGATACATTTTCGCAAGAGAGGAAAGCTTAACCCAATGTATATCGGACCGTTCAAGATCCTAGCTAGAATTGGTCCTGTAGCCTACAAACTCCAGTTGCCCAAAGAGTTAAGCAAGGTGCATAATACTTTCCACGTGTCAAATCTCAAGAAGTGTTTATCCGATGAAACCCTGGTTATTCCTTTAGACGAAATTGAAGTCAATGAAAGCCTACACTTCATAGAGGAACCGGTGAAGGTCATGGATAGAGAAGTCAAGAAAACCAAACAAAGTTGCATCCCAATAGTAAAGGTTCGTTGGAACGCTAAGCAGTGACCTGAATTTACTCGGGAACGCGAGAATCAGATGAAACAGAAGTATCCCCAATTATTCCAAAAACCCCAGTAACCAATGTCTAAAACTAAATTTCGGGACGAAATTCCTTTTAACGGGGGGATGATGTGACAACCATCAAAAATCGGTCAACAAAAGTCAACTGGAGCATACATTAGGTTAACATGTTGAAATGTAAGTTTCATAACCTTTGTATTATATTATTGAAAATTATAATACTACATGCACTAGTTGAAATCAGTTATCGAATAAGCATTATAAATACGTATAATAAGTTACAGCAGCGGAGAAATTCGATAAACACACAAATATTATTTTGGTATAAATAATATTCATAAAACAATGCGCTCCTGTTCACGAATCTGTAGACATACAGAACGTCGAAAACGGAGTTCGCATGCAAAAGTTACAACAATTAAATCGCTGTGAACGATAAATGTACATAGGGTTTAGACCTAAGATACAAAACGTGGTACCTTAAACATCAAAAATGGGATAATAAATCATATATTATATATTATCTAGTATTTAATTTCAAAGCCAAATGTATTTTCCGGTAAAATGCTGAAAATCGCGTATTCGGAAGAATACTGCGCTTAAACGCGTATATCATTATCTAACGACTTATGACTCAATCTAAATAAATGTTTAGAAATGTTTTTATACATAATATTTATTTATAAAGTCATTTCTTCGAAAACTTATAAAATTACGCTAAAACGCTTTACGTATTTTATAAAAACGCTTATTTTTATAAAGGAATGGCATTATTTATAAAAACCAACCCACCCCATCACCCATTGGCAGCCAAGCCACCCTAGAACACATCAAATCCATGGGTCACTATTCCATATATTAGGTTTGGGGCTAGAATGGATTTTATGATTATAATATATAAAATCAAATCTAATGAAATCATATATAAGCTAGAGATGAGCATGTGATCACACAAACCAACACCCACACTCACTCTCCTCTCTTTTCTCTCTACATTTCAGCTCACACACCACCCTCCTCCACCACTCAAACCGTCGGCCACCTCCTCCCACCTCCACCATCCTTCATTTTCAAGTGTTTTGCAAAACAACTTGGTAGGATGTGTTCATCTAGTGATTCTAAGACTCCTAATACCATTTTCATCTCTTTTATACACACTAACACCCACGAAAAGTCCATTGGATATTAGCTTTGTCCAATGGTCCTCCGAGCTTCAAAGCTTGAATCTTCACTCCTTCCACAAACTTCTCTAGATCCAACACCCACGGTGAGTTCATAGCCCTCATTTTCACTTTTATCCAATACCCACGGTGAGTTATTGAAATGTTATGTGTTCATGGTTTGGTCATCTTACTATAAAATTGTTTGGCACAAAAATGGGTTATAATAAACTAAAATACATATTTAGTTTAAGAAAATAACAATCAAGACTTTTACACACATTTGTCACCAACAAAACTTCATAGTTTATTTTGTTGGTGAAATGGTCATAAATATGATACACTATATGAACTTTTGACAAAAGGTGTGAAAATTATCTTTATTATAATGGTCTAAGTAAATATGTCGTCATTATTTTTACGTTGAAACTATTTATTTGTAAAAAGAATGTTATTATGACGTAATAACGACTATTTGGATTTATAACGTCATAATGAGCTTTGGAAATGACATTTTATAAAAAAGTCGGTATTTAAAACGGCAATGACTATGTTTATAGTAATGTGTATTGAAATGACCATTTAGAAAAATCACTATTATTTTCTACAAGATGAAAAGATTTAAAAAGGGTTGTCATCACTTAAGTAAGATGACTAAAATAAACTTCTTACCATGACATATTGTAAGACTTTAAAACTACCTTTTGATACATATATATATATATATATATATATATATATATATATATATATATATATATATATATATATATATATATATATATATATATATATATATATATATATATATATATATATATATATATATATATATATATATATATATAGTGTTTTGGATGTAAGAAATCTTGTATTTCAACTCATTGACACCTTTTAGATCTAAATATACCAAATGATGGGAAAACATTTATATAAATTATTAAGGGTATAATTTATGGAACGAACGACGAAGTAAGATAGAAATACTAAGGATAATCATATGAGTATATATAATTATCACAAACTATAATTATCATGGTTATATTTTGGTAATTATAAATACTAAGGGTTTTCACTACAATACAAATAAGGATATGACATTTACATTGCGTAGTTATGTGAGACATTACTTCACGGTACTAAAAGAAATACACATTAAATCCTGGATTATAACCTTAATCATGTATGAGCGTGATAGTTGTATATATATATATATATATATATATATATATATATATATATATATATATATATATATATATATATATATATATATATATATATATATATATATATATATATATATATATATATATATATATATATATATATATATACGGGATCGACAATCCCCACCTATGGTTGTTAGCTACAACTACGACCGACGGATCAAGGGTGACAAATGTCTTATCGCTATGCGACGCCTGAAGAACGTCGTGATAGGTCCACTAGGTCATAGCGATGTTATAATAACTCACATGAACAACAACGAACGTCCTAAATTTGGGGGAAAGTATCTTCAAATGGTTTTACGTAAATATGAAACTACATGTTAATCTTTACAGAAATACAAGCAAAGATTTTCACTATTACACTACGGAATTTTTCACTATTATACTACGAGTATTTTCATTAATACACTATGAGCTTTTCACTAGTACACTACGAACGTTTTCGCTATTTCTCTACGAGTTTTCATAAAGAAAGCATTACATTTTATCACTACAAAATTCTTAAAAACTCACCATCGTAATGTTGACACTTGTAAAATTTATTGTATTCTCAGGTAACAATTAATCAGGTATGGTTAAATCCTTTTGGACGAGGCGTGGAGACGTCTCCTTTTGATTCTTTTGATATCATATTGTAATTGGGTCGAAACAATATTGTCTAATAATGAAACCTTCCCATTTATAATGTATGATGGTTGTTATTTACTTATGTTTGATTGTATTAAATGGTTGTGATACTATGTGCCATTCCAGACTCCGACGATTCCGCCATCGTGGTTTGGGGGTGTGACATTATGCTCATCTTCTGACGTGACGGGTATATCGCAGATCACAGGTTTGGATGGTAAATCAACCATGAAAAACCATGTGTCATCCGACCCATGATTCATGAGTTATCACGAGTAAATACATTATCTTGGCCGAGTCCTATCCTACGCGTTAGCTATGACAATTCCCACGTTGTAAGGAAAACAATTAAATGTGTGGTTTGACATGGGTAGCATAAAATTTACATTTTCATAAAACGAGATTTTTTTTTCACTAAGTTAAAACATTTTAACTTTCTTTTTGGCAAACGGTCTTTTTTAACTTTTAAAATCCGTCTTAAAATTGCCAATATTATTTGAAAAGCATGTTAACTTTTAACACCTTAGTTTGCATGTATCATTCATCTAATACATTTTAAATTTTCTTTGGAAAAATTTCATTATAAACTTTTAAAATCGTTCTAAAAATGCGAATTTTAGTTTGCAAAAGTTGTGTTAACCTTTAACAATATTTATTTGTTCGTGTTTTCTATTTTATTTAAGCAACCATGAAACAAAATTTAAGAAACACAACACAATCATGCAAATATTTGATGGTAATATTTGCCTCAAATCCTATTCATTTCTTCGTGATCCATTACGAGAAAAACATGGTCATTTCTAGGGACTAAAACAACCACAAGGATGAAACGACTTCCACTTGCTTCGTTACCAAATATTGATGTCCGCGTGGAACTCCAAGTGACACCAATCTTCATGGTCTCAACTTGGTGGTCTTGAGTCTTTTTTTGTTACATTAACTAAACTAGTATAATTTTTCTTAACTAATCTATTACAATACAAATTAAAAAGAAAAATTACATTAAAAATTAATATAACAAAACGAGTCGCAAGTCACAAAAAAATCTCATAAAATACCAAATAACCATCCAAGCATCAGATAGATAGGTCTAGTTAAAGCCAAATGTTACCGGATCCATACAAGTATAATGCACAGTTTTATACTATTAAAAATGCATATCTGAAACCTACTTCACAATATCTTTGTTAGTGCAAAAGATGAGTCGTTGACCAACTCAGTGTTTGAGTTTGTTACTTTTGGTGGTATTGGATTGTTAGTTATTTTGATGGAATGATTGAACAATACTTTCGCATGAATGTTTTAAGTATTGAACAATTGTTAAGTTTTAAATATTCTAATTGTATATTCTGAATGTGCTTAATGAATATACTTATGATTCTGGATGACTTGTATAATGATCATTTTGTATATGTCTGAAATCCAGTCTTGGATTTCGGAACTTCAACCAAGTCAATATTATCAAGATCAGAACATACACTTCACAAAAGACACAGTTCGGAAGACCATGTTCCGAACTAACTCAGAAGATCATTCAAGACCATGAAGAAAAAGTTCAGAAGTTACTCTGAATGCCAGGGCTCCGAAATCCACTCAGGATTTCGGATCGTCAATGTAAACAACTTCTAGGAACTCACATACTTAAACATTCAATATAGAAGACTGAAGATCTGAAGACTAACTTGAAGATAAGAGAAACGATAAACACTTCAACATATAGGAGATGATTAGACTAGATTAGGCGTGTCCCTTTAGGAGCATGTCAGTTGTACTTATAGTATTATTTTATTCTAGATAAGCCACCCTAGTATGACATTGTATTATTATATTAGATTTATCCTTCTTGTCTGACTGAAGAGAGACGTGTTGTTTGCTCTTCAGTCCATAAGTCTTTATCCGAAGGTCCTTCCCTTGTCTATAAAAGGGAGACCATGTCCATCTTCAGTCCTCATGAGTTTGCGAGACTCTGTGTATCACTTTTACAATTATCAATATAATCTCTCATTCCATCAACTCTCTAGTTCTTATCTGCGTTTCCTCTTGTGTTTACATTTGCAACATTTTAATCTTCCCGTCTTTTTATTTCTTGTTATCTAACTGTTAATTCACTCTATTTATTGTTGAGCTATTAAGATCTATTCTAAGTGTTATATCTTTACTATTATTCCGCATCCATCTCAAGTCTACAGACTTGTCCACTTCCGAAACCTCACAATTTCGGAACTTTACTTTCCGAAAATCTTTTCTTTCCGCATCATACTTAGAATATTTGGCGACAACAATTGGTATCAGAGCCTGAATAGCTGTCTATAAGGTTCTAAGTACCCAGTTTGCTCTAAGCCCTGGCTACAGCAACAACCTTAGATTCCTCTATGGACCTTGCATGCTATTGTAGCTCAAAATCTTTAAAAATTCTTCGAGTGTGTCAAACAGTTCCAAACTCTTTCTAAAATGCAGATGAATTACTCTCTAAAGTTGCAAATAGTTTCGGTGGCTCTAACCGAGCCCCTATACTCATTCCTACTGAGTATAATGGTTGGGCGTCTAGAATGCATAATTATCTCAAAACAAAGGGAAAGGATATTTGGCGTTCTGTCGAGGAGGGACCTCACGTCCCAAATTACACTCCCAGACCAGACACTGCTGAAGAAGCACTGGGAGGTGTTCCTCAGCCAAGATTGACTAGACGTTGAGAAACTAGACAACGACCAAATCGCATTTACTGAGATTCAATGTGGCATTCCTCCAGAACTATTTGATCTTATTCAGAATTACACAACAGCCCAACAAATTTGGGTTATCCTGCAGAATATGTTCTTAGGAATGGAGGAAGCAAAGGATCAAAAACTGGTGTCAAGTCTATCTGAGTACAATCATTTCACAACCTTTCCTGGAGAAACACTACGACAATCATTCACCCGATTTTCCATAATTGTCACTCGACTCCTGAGCTCAGGAGCAGAAAGGTTGAATCAAGAAATCAATCTACGATTTCTTGATGGACTTGGAAAGGACTGGATGCTTGTCAAAATGATTCTTCAAGACTCAGGGAAAATTAAAACCTACAACATGTATCGACTATACAACAATCTTATAGGACAGGAACAGGACATAAAGGGCAATCAGCAATAACTACAACTTGGAGGACCTTTAGCTTTAGTTGCAGAGCATAACTATCCAATGATGAGCAACACTCCACAACAACTCGTATAATATCAACAAGCAACTTAGCAGCCTATCTACATGATGCCTACAAACAATCCAAATGCATCAGTACCATAGATTGCTCCGAGTCAAAATTCTCAACCAGTTCAACAATCAACTCCCGTCCCTTCTTACCATCCTTCACAACCACAAATCTCTTATCCTTCTTACTATCAAGCTCCGACAGTTCAATACCAACCATCAGCAGCTCAGCAACCTACCATTCAATCTAAAGCTCCAACCGTTGCTCTTCCTGCTCCAGCTCAAACATCTGAATCATGTTACTCTGAATATGATGAAGCTGAAGAGGCTACATACCAACGTGAAATAGCCTTGATTAGTCAGAAGTTCAATCGGATCCCTTCATATACAAGCCCCAAGAAGAACTTCAGATCTAATCACAATGGAAGCTACCCATCAAGAAACAACAACAACTATCAAAGAGGACATCATCAATCTGGCCAGCATCAGAACCAATACTATCAGAAAACTGAAGAGCAACATCCAGAAAAACCAAAAACGGCTCCAGCTACCAGCACCAATCAGGCTCAACCTCTAGACAAGAAGGAAACCGAAGTGATCAAGTGCCCCAATCGCAGAGGACTCTGGCATTATGCCGCAGACTGTAGAGCTCCGAGAAATTATCCAAAGGAAAAAGAAGAAGAAAAAGTTATAGCATTCATCGCATCCAGAAATGTTGAAATATGGTCCTCTGGTGATGAAAACGAACATTTTGAGAATAAGCAAAAAAGAGGAAAAGGCTTTGGCGAATGCATGATCGTGCAGGCAACCCCAGAAACTCCAATCCCAGGATTAGCAAACGTCAAGCATGTTAATGATGTTGCTGAATCCACATCCTCCTACATGCCAAAGAACTATGCATTTATGGTCAACCACAAAACTGGAAAATGAGTGAGCATCATAGAACAGGTACGTAACATGCTTCACTCTCATCATATTTACTCTAATGATTTAGAACCTGCCCTAGAAAAAATATCTAACACATGTGCAGATGCCTTAGCTGCATATCAGCGGGTTTCGGAGGAAAGGGATGATGGATATGACGAAGTGAGCATGGGATGCCTTAGCTTCCTTAGCTGCCTATGTCCTCGGACTCAAGCATAATCTAGTCAGCGTAGGACAACTCGTCAGCACCGGTCTTTGAGTCGAATTTGACAAAGATTTCAGCTACATCATGACCGGCACTCGAGACAGATGCCTAGTCAAGTCTCCAAGACATGCCAACATGTTCCCATTAGACATCTCCATGTTTCTGGGAAAACCCAGACTATGTCTACTTTCAAAAGCCCACTCCGAAATCAGCTGGTTATAGCATCGAAAGTTAGCTCACTTAAATTTCCGATACATGAACCAACTAGTAACTGGAGAAATGGTCAGAGGAATGCCACTTCTGAAATTCGACAAAAAATTTATGTGCCGCTTGTGCATTAGGCAAACAGAAGAAGAAACCACACAAGTCAATCTCTGACTCAAACATCACCCATCCATTAGAACTTCTCCATATGGATCTATGTGGACCATCAACTGTTTAAAGTCTTAATCACAAGAAATATATCTTAGTTATTGTGGATGATTTCACCCGTTTTACTTGGGTATTTTTCTTAAGACTAAAGTCAGACACCTTTCTTGAACTCTAAAACTTTATTGTGTCTATTGAACTCAAAGTAAAACTTCCGGGTAGACGAATCAGAAGTGACAACGGAACTGAATTCAACAATCGTCAAATCGAAGAATTTCTAGCATCAAAGGGAATCGAGCACAACTTCTCAGCACCCTACACACCTCAGCAAAATGGTGTAGTAGAACGTAGAAACCGAACTGTAGTTGAAGCAGCTCGCTCCATGCTTAATTTCGCAAACCGACCTCTATCCTTTTGGGCAGAAGCCATCACAACTGCTTGCTTCGTTCAGAATCGCTCAATAGTCAACAAACGACATCAGATGACTCCATATGAAATTCTGAATGGGAGAAAACCCAGTGTTAAATTTTTCAATGTTTTTGGTTGTCGTTGCTTCATCAAAAATAACAAAGATCACTTGGTAAAGTTTGTTCCCAAAAGTGATGAAGCAATCTTCCTGGGCTATTCGTGAAAACCAGTTTCTTATCGCGCACTAAACAGAAGAACAAGGGTAGTCGAAGAAAGTTTTGACATAGAATTCGATGATCAATACCTATGGAGAAAGCAAGCTCAAGGAATACTATATGTTATGGAAGTTGACATTCCAGTTGGACATCAGCCAATCCATACAATTGAGATAGATTATGATCTTCTCTTTGATCCTTGAGAAACAACTACTCATTCCGAAGTCATTCGTTCTCCAGAAGCCACTCGACAGATCATCTCAGATTCCGGACCTTCAACCTCTACTATTCCCGAATTCACCATTCTGACTAACCATGTTAGACCTCCAGTTAATAATGCCACATTTGAGAGGGAGCCTTCGCTCCCATCACAGGTCCAACAAGTTCAGGGGGAGCCTTCACTCACAGCACCAATCGAGGGGGAGCACCCGCTCCCAACTCATGTTGATGGAATCCCACAATCCGAGGGGGACCATCAACACTCCGGAGATGATACAAGCAACTCTTCAGCAAACGCATCTAATGATGCTCCGATCTTCACATTCGGAGCCGATGAAGACACCTCCATTGAAGAATCACACATTCAAGATATACCTCCTGAGAACCCAAACTTCATACAAGAAATCACCCCTTCGGAATATGACCCAACCATGATTTCGAGACTCCACAAATGGACTTGGAACCATCCTTCGAATCAAATCATCGGGGATCCTTCATCAGGAACCCAGACTAGATCAAAGAAATCAATACAAGATGAATGCCAGTTTGCAGCCTACATCAGTAAATTTGAACCAAAGACCATCTTTGATGCACTGGATGGTGGTGACTGGATAAAAGCCATGCAAGAAGAGTTAGAAGAATTCAAAAGAAATAAGGTATTGGATCTTGTGCCAAGACCAGCAAATCATACAATTAGTGGCACAAGGTGGGTCTTTCGAAATAAACTAGACGATATGGGTACTGTGGTTAGAAACAAAGCCAGACTCGTGGCAAAAGGCTATAGTCAAATCGAAGGACTTGACTACGACGAAACATATGCACCAGTAGGAAGGTTAGAAGCCTTTCGAATCTTTCTCGCTTATGCTGCACACAAAAACATAATAGTACATCAAATGGATGTAAAAAGTGCATTTCTGCAAAGTGACCTTCAAGAAGTGGTCTACCTTCAGCAACCTCTTGGCTTTGAATATTTGTCTCGTCCAAACCATGTGTATCGCCTGAATAAGGCGGTATATGGGCTAAAGCAATCACCAAGAGCTTGGTACGAAACACTATCAAATTTCCTGGTAACATCAGGATACAAAAGAGGAGTCATCGATCCTACATTCTTTTTTCGATCACATCAAAAACATATCATGATCATACAAGTTTATGTAGACGATATCATTTTCGGATCTACTGACCAAACAATGGTGGATGAGTTCGCTAAAATCATGACTGACAAATTCTACATGAGTATGAACAGGGAAATCAATTTCTTTTTAGGTCTTCAGATCAAGCAAACGAGCAGAGGAATTTTCATTCATCAGGAGAAATATACAAATGAATTGCTAAAGAAATTCTCTCTTGAAAACTGTTCTACTGCAAAAGTCCCAATATCCACAAACCATAAGATATTTGCGAACCCATAAGGCGAACCAGTAGATCACAAGATTTACACAGGGATGATTGGATCATTGCTATACCTAACTGCCAGCAAACCTGACATTAAGTTTGCAACATGTATTTGTGCAAGATATCAAGCAGCTCCAAAACTTTCACATCTGACTGTTGTAAAACAGATTTTCCGATATCTTAAAGGTACAAAGGCAATGGGTCTTTGGTATCTAATTGGAGATAATTTCAAGTTACAAGCATTCACCAATTCAGATCATGCCGAGTGTAAATTGGATCGGAAAAGCACATCCAGAGGCTGTCAATTTCTAGGTGGAAGACTCGTAAGCTGGTCCTCAAAGAAGCAGAACTGTGTTGCTTTATCCTCAACAGAAGCAGAATACGTGGCTGCATCAACCTGCTGCTCACAAGTACTTTGGATGAAGACTCAGTTACTCGATTATGGCTATAGATTCCTGCAAGTCCCCATCTACTGTGACTCCGAGAGTGCTATAGCCATTTCTCACAATCCAAAATCAGCACTCCATGACCAAGCACATTGATCTTCGTTATCATTTTATTAAAGACCAAATCCTACAAGGTAACATCGAAATCTATTTCATTCCAACAGAAGAACAGGTAGCTGATGTCTTTACCAAGGCATTAGATTCTAATAAATTTCACAATTTTCTGGAAAAGCTGGGAATGTTAAATCCTGACTCGGACTTCTTCAGAGAATAATTTCACCTACCTACCTCTCAATGTCAATTCCCATCTATAATCCAAAAACACATTCCGAAAGGTCTCTCAGAAAACACCTTTCAGAAACATCTCTCAGAACCCCCCTCTCAGAATCCCCTCTCTGAACATTTTCGGAATCTCCTTTCCAATCAATCTTCAGAAACAATTCTTCCCATATTACGTTCCAAACTTATAACATACAAGTTATTAATTTTTCTTTTACTTATGCTATACTTTAGTTCATTTTTCAATCTATAATCACTTATTATATGTTTGTTATATTCAAACAAGTTTGCTAAAAATCAAAAACCAACATAACTACTTTTCATTAAAAGTCATAGAACTTACATCAAAAACCACAAAATGCTATGACTTAATCTAAAAACCAGTTAAACAACAAAAAGATAACAACACTACCATCCTAACGTTTGTTGTACTTCCATTTTGGTGGATCTCCATGAGAGAACTTTTGACTGATTCGCAAGCTAGAATCGTAAACACGCATTGGTGTTCCATCCTCTAACATCACATGATACAAATCAGTGCCTTCTATCAGCCCCCCAGTCACCCCCTTCCACCAACCATGGCGGTACCAAACGTCTACGTAGTCAAACTCCTTGTATTCCACCAATAATGTTGGTGGAACTGGACGAAGAAGTCCATACTTCACAATCACAATCATCGGCTCTCCAGTTGCCGGATCTGGAAGACTGTCCAGTTGGACCTCACGTCTCGTCCATGTCTTCATTATCACTCCCCCATAGAAGCCTCCTGCGAAATCTCCTGTCTTGAACATCACTTCCACTTCGTCATGACATTTGAAGAAATAACGAGCCATCTTGCCTAAGTTTTGTTCTTGATACAAATCTGTAACATAAGCCCGTCTCTACTTTTATAGGCCAATCGTTGGCCTGTTGGAATTCTCTAACCCATTCTAATCAATGCTTTAGAGGTCATAATGACCCTAGTGGACAGTTAATGCACTCATCACATCGACATCGTGTCCAAGGCGGTTGATTAGACAGTTCTTCGCCTTCGACGGCGTACTCAATAACTTCTATCAAACCAACGCAGATTTTCCATCCTTCTAGACCTGACACGTTAACACATGTAACCTTTTCTCTCTTTCTCTCTCTACCCTAAAATCGACGAATCCTAAGTCTCTTCTCCGAACTTCACAATCTCTGAACTCTTTATCTCAGAAAGCCCTCTGCCGACTCACAGGCTTCTGAACGCATTTCGGAATCTTTTCTACTTCTCTCTTCCGATAGTCAAATTAAGAATGAACATTTTTCACAATTTCACAAATAATTCAGCACTATAAATAAAAAAAAATGCTTTCATTAACCAACACCCAAAACATTACAAAAACAAAACGAAAGCAATATCACAACAACTACAAACATAACATAAACATCACACACTTTTTCCCCTTTCCCCTAAAACTTAACAACAATCACCACTCCTTAAACCTTGTAATACTGCCACATCGGAGGATCACCAAGATGGTACCTCTGATGAATCCTCAGCTCTGACTCATCAACAAACAATCGCGTTACGTAAAACAGAATCACGTGGAACTGATTAAATGAAGTTTTTCTTGCGATTACCGCTGGCCACCATCCATGACGGTACCAAACCTCCAAATAGTCAAACTGTTTGAAATACACCAGAACCTTTGGAGGAACTGGTTGCAGAAATGGAAACTGCACATAGACATTTAGCGGACCACCAGTAGCTCCATCTGTTAGGGTCATCATTTTCACCTCATAACGGTGATTCCACACTCCTTTGATCACCCCTCCATACACCGCTCCAGCAAACTCTCCATCTTGCATCTTCACTTCCACTTTTTCGTCACGGTTGAAAGGACGTCTAGCTGCCATCGTTGTATTTATAACTATGATTTATGTGATTTCCATTTTCTTGGAAGTAACCCCTTTTTATAGGCAAGCACGTAAACGATCACTGTTCCCTCTTTGGCGCCATTATATGTAATTATGAGTTCTATAGACTCTTCATGCTCCCATTAATGTTGAATCATATCAAGACAATTGATTAGACAATTTTTCGTACCCCGCCGGCGTCATTAATAACCTCTGCAGAACCACTCAACTCACTGCTTTCATTTCATGAGTTGACATGTAGAGTTTTCCTTTTTCTTCTCTCTTGACCTCTCTCTCTCAGAAAACCCACATTTCGGAAACATATCCCTCCCAATTCTGAACATCCATAGACCTCTGAACAGAACTGCGCATATTCCGACTCATGCCTTCTGAATTCCTCCCTTCTAAAATCCTCCCTTCTGAAATCCTCCCTTCTGAATTCCTCATTTCTGACAATCTCCACCTCTGATTAGTCACACTCAGCACTCAGAACTTTAACGTTCTAAGTAACCTCATCTACTTTCAGACTTCTGAATCACTCCTGTTCTTCTGATAGTCACTCTCTCTAACTATTCTAAGTCAGCACTCTTGACCCCACCAATTTTTGGTTTCTGATTCTTATCTCATCTTCTGAACAAATCAGAATACATTCTCCCAATTTCCACTTACACATTCCTCACCAACTTAATATATATGTACCAACCAAACCTAAAAACGACCAAATTAATGAAGGAATTTACATAAAATAACGTTACATTGAATTTTCAATTATTAGTATTTAATTTAGCAAAAATCAACCAACTGTTGTGTCAGACGTGTCTCTCCCTAACTGAACCATACTGTTTAATCATCACCTAGCATTAAATACCAAAGAAACACTTTTTCAGAGAATTCTAATCAACGTCTTTTCATTCCTTATCTGGCGATTCTTTGCATTTTTCAAAATGCACTTTAACCGTTTCCCCCTTTTCTTCATCTTCTCCAACGTTTCTTCTTCTTCACTTCTTCAACTTCTTTCTCTATAACTTCACTCGTTCCTCCTACTCTCAACCATCTTTAAAACAATTCTCTACGACTGACGTGCCACGCCACTCTACACGAAACCCTAATTTCAAGTCTTCATCTCAAGGTAACGTCACTATTAATCCTTTCATCTTCTTTCGATATCTCCAATCAGGTAACTATATTTCATAACTGTTCTCAATCGAAACCCATACTCTAATATTCTTCAAGATTCAGACTCTGTTTTTAATTTGCTCCACTAACTTTCGAGTTTATATTGAACTAGTTGGCTTTAGTACTCCATCAATGGCTGTAAGCGGTGGAATCGAGACCGACACCATTCTGGTCGCCATCTCGAATCTTCACATATCAAGAAATCTCACACTGTACAAGGAACACTTACGAGTGTTGATTCACATTCTTTCTAGACATACACTGTCTAGGGCATTCTTTGATCCAGCACCTGCAATTCCCGTCTCCTTATTACACCACACCGTCACGATCGCTAAAAAGGGTCAAAATTCCTACATTCTCACCCTCCTTGATGATAGTCAAGTTACGTTAGATAAGGAAGTAGTTGCTGCTGCCCTACATCTTCCATACCATAAAGCCACTTTTGATAACCCTCCCCCTCATCAACTCGAATCCATGATCTATAAGATGGGATATGCTTACAAGTTATCGAAACTTTATCAACTGTCTAAAGGACACATCTCGCCTCTCTGGCAGTGTCTGATTCAATACGTTATCAAATGCTTAACTGGTAAAGTAGGCGGTACAAACCAGTTGAACAAACGCCTTGTTGAACTTCTTTGGAGTCTATACACTGGCTATGAAATCGACTATGCCGAGGTAGTATTTGAGGACTTTCTTTCTTACATACCCACTTCTCAAAAATCCAAAGGAAAGATCCACTCAGTACGATTTTGGGCTATGTGCATCGAGCATGTCTATCAAACCTATAAAATTCCAATTCCCTCTCCAACTCCCTCTGATGACAAATTGGAAATACCAGAAGCTAAGCCTTACGCACCAAAGACGGATACGGTTTTTGGTAAACTCAGAAAGCTGCCGGACTCACTGTTAAATTTGCCTGACCCCAAAGAACCATCATTGCTCTCACATCTCGCTTAAACCAAGGACATACCTCCTTACACTCCTCGTCTACTTCGTGACTGCATTTCCCCAAAGAAATCAAAGAAGTAAGGATCAGAACCATCCCCAACAAAGCAACCGAAAAAGAAAAAACAGAAGAAATCCTCAGAGGTACACTTTTTTTTACTAAGTCTTTTCGTCTTAAAAATTTTCTGCTAACTTTTATCCTTCCGAATCTTTTTCTGATTTCCCCCTTCTCTCTTTCTGAATCTTTTTCTGATTTCCCCTTCTCTCTTTCTGAATCTTTTTCTGATATCCCCCTTCTCTCTTTCTGAATCTTTTTCTAATTTCCCCCTTCTCTCTTTCTAAATCTTTTTCTGAGTTTCTACTTTCTCTCTTCTGAATATTTTTTTCCAATCTAAACCCAATGATTTTAGCAACTTGAAAACATCTTTTGGTTCAGAACAATTTGCATAACTACATTCAACACTTTTGGCATCCAAAACCACTTTTTGGTCTAAACTTATCTATCCTCGTGGAAAATTAAGTTTGTGAACTCTCCGATATAAGTTTGACATTTGTTTCTACATTCCATTTTTCTAACTTCTATATCCCTATAGAATGTAGAATGGGAACTTAAGGATTATGAGTCCGAGAAAATGGAGGAAAGACAGAACTCTCCAGGCTCAGAAGACACTGTGGAAGAAATTGCACTAGTGGAAAAAGAGAAATCATCATCCAAACTTAAAGAAAAAGAAAAAGTTGTTGATAAACCCAAAATTTCACATATAGATGTTCTTATTCCAGATTCCACTCAACCCCCTGAGGATGCAAACCCATTTTACGTCTGGCGATTTCAATCTGCTATCAATGAACAGACGTTGTTAATTAACCGTCTCAAACAATAATTTAACATCAAGAACATTGAGCTTGATATCCTTATAGATCTTGGTCCACCTTCTGCAGATGAAGACAAATCAATAAAGCTGGAACGAAAAATAATCAACAACCCTCAACCTACTGTATCTGGCTCCCTACAAATATTCTCCAAAACCCAATCCATACCTGTCGGAAATTCC
Organism: Cichorium intybus; assembly: GCA_023525715.1. NCBI lineage: Eukaryota > Viridiplantae > Streptophyta > Magnoliopsida > Asterales > Asteraceae > Cichorium > Cichorium intybus. The sequence continues at coordinate 83,280,979 of CM042014.1, read as the reverse complement.
ATATTCGCCACTGATCAAGAAGTAAACAAACCCTCCACCAACGTTCATTCAATCAACCTCAGTGATTCCAACTCATCGACAGACAAAGCTAACACCTCTGTTCCTCCCCAAAACACTGTTCCTACCCAAACCAACTCTCCCCCAGTCATCGATGAATCTTTACATCGAAAGGTCAATGCCTTAACCACCTTGATTTCTGAACTCAAAGCTTCACAGAATCAGGAAGCTTTATGTAACGAAATCTCGAAAGTTAAAGCTAAAGCTTCTCACAATCAGGAAGCTCTGCTCAAAGAAATTTCAGACCTTAAGGCTAGAGTAGCAGAGTTTGAGAAGAAGGAAGTCTTTCTTCACCTAGACAATGAGGTTGAACGAGCTCTTTCAGACGAATTAATGAACATTGATAATCATCAGTAATCAGATGCCACCAATATGATGAAGACTGCCTAAAAGATGTTAGAAGAGGTAGAAAAGTGTCAAAAGAAAATTCCTGAGCTTGTGGAGATAGTGGATGTCAAACTCAATTCTTTACTTGAGAATATGTCCGGTTATCTTCATGGAGTGATCTCCGAGATCACTTCTCTCAGAAAAACTTACTTTCTCCTCTTACAAATCATCAAACATACCATGTAATCAATAATTGGAACAATAGACGGTCCAATTTAGCAGATCAAAGTCTGCACCAGTCTGAACATTCAAGTTATGGAAGACTTCAATAAACTAGCATCTAAACCGCTTACAGAGGATCTCAGCAACCTGTTTGCCGATGTCGCTGCCAAACTTGAATCAATTTTAGGCCGCCTACCTGTGCCCCCTTCAGTTTCTGCAGGAGTCCCAGGAAGGGGAGAGGCGGATAAATCAAAAGAAACTTAATTGATGATATGATAATCGACATATCTGCCAATCTAAGTGGAACAAAGGAAGGAAATGATGGTCCTGAAGGCGAAAAAGCCCATGATGGATCAGAGAAAGAAACCGAAATTGAAACAAATAAGGATCGACATCACAATTCAACAGAAGAGAATCCTCACCCTGAAGAAATTCCTCAAAAGACTCCTGAAGATAATCCTCGGAAGTCTCCTGAAAAGAATCCTGAGGAAACCCCAAAAGAAACAACGCACACAACAAATTTTCCTCCAAAACCTCATCTAACAATACAAATCCCCAATCAATCGAAAGAGGAAAACATTCTGTATTCTCCGATACAAGATTCAGACCCACCAGAAGTCAAAGCCGAGAAAGATGAATACTTTAATGCCAAGGCATACCTATATATGCTGAAGGTTTTGAAACAGAGTCTGACCAAGAAATCTCTAATCCAATCATTTCATGAACAAGTGGATCCAAACCCGATTTCTCAAAACTCTTCATGTTCCGACCATTAAATGATTCAGATTTCAAACCTCAAAGCTCATACAATCCCCCTCCAACTCCTGAGCAAAACTCAGACATCCCTTTGACTCCCAATGGAGAAAAATATGTCTACTCACTCAACTTCACAAGATTACCAAAAATCAACAAAGACTTGGCCATCAGAGTTAGGAACCAAAAGTTTATGAACAAATTCACTCAACCCCAACTCAAAACATGGTCAATCGAACCCATAATAAAGGTTGTCAGCATCAAAAGAAGAACATTTGAAAAGGCTAACTTCTTCGAATATGAAATTGTCAGAAAATCCGATCAAAACACTAGCTCTCTGATAACCAAAGCTGATTTCAGAATGATGAACCCATCTGACATCTATTCAATCGTTATGAAGCTGCAATCCAAATCAGAAAGGAACCGTGACTCAAAAGACACCTACATTGCAGCGAAGCGATTTCTTCATGGTCTTCTGGAAGAATTCTGCTCAGCAGATGGTGAGCTGTTTACATATGTGAGGAATCACCATGATGATCAATTCTAAGAACTCGTGGATCTTTCAATGCCCGATAACAGAAGCAACTGGAAGAAAGGTGTCACCAATGACCCGGTACTTGGATTGGTATATAAGGACTTAGCTAGAAAAGGAGCTTCTCTATTCTTACGTGCTGAGCAAATCAGAAGAATTCCCAGTGTGATGATAAAAGAATACATCAAAGCTATAAGGAAATCCTCACACTCGGAACCCAAAGCCAAGAAGTAAATGCTACTGAGGATGGAATGGATGCTGGCAGTAAGAAATTTCTGGTCCTATGCGGTGAAGCAAGGTATTCTGGAAGAACACTGAATATCTAGACTCAAACCCTTCAATTGGTCACCGAAGGGGGAATTGTTAGTGTAAAAGATGAGTCGTTGACCAACTCAGTGTTTGAGATTGTTACTTTTAGTGGTATTTGATGTTAGTTATTTTGATTGAATGATTGATCAAGTATTTCGCATGAATGTTTTAAGTATTGAAAAATTGTTATGTTTTAAATATTCTGATTGTATATTAATGTGCTTAATGAATATACTTATGATTCTGGATGACTTGTATAATGATCATTATGTGTTTGTCCGAAATCCAATCTTGGATTTCAGAACTTCAAGCAAGTCAATATTATCAAGATCAGAACATACACTTCACAAAAGACACAGTTCGGAAGACCATGTTCCGAACTAACTCAGAAGATCATTCAAGACCATGAAGACCAAGTTTAGAAGTTACTCTGATTCCGAAATGCCAGGGCTCCGAAATCCACTCAGGATTTCGGATAGTTAATGTAAACAACTTCTAGGAACTCACATACCTAAACATTCAATATAGAAGACTGAAGATCTAAAGACTAACTTGAAGATAAGACAAATGATAAGCACTTCAACTTATAGGAGATGATTAGACTAGATTAGGCGTGTCCCTTTAGGAGCATGTCGGTTGTACTTATTGTTGGATTAGGTGTCTAAGCCATGACTAATAATTAGTATTTACCTAATTAATAGTAGCATAGTTCATTTGGGTTGCCCTCATAGCAGGAGGTTTTGTAGAAAGTTCCGAAGTGAGAAATATTGATTTATTATGTGATTAATAAATCAATAGAAATAAAATAAATAGTTTATTAATATATTAAAGTGATAATATATTAATTAGAAACTATATTAATTAATTATAAATTAATCTAGAATTAATTTGATTTACTTTGCTGATTAATTTAATTAATTAAAGGTGTAGGGGCTGAATTGTAATTACTCAATAGTTGAGTAAGTGACAGTTTTAGCAGGCTAAGTAATTGGCAATTTATAGGATATAATTATCCTTAAAATCGATTTGATATATTTAGAGGATAAATAGGTTTAATTCAAATGATAAAAGGTTTATCTTAATTTGAATTAAAAAGGTTTATCTCTAAAGGTTTATCTGCAACTACCTGTAAAACTATAAATAGGGAGTCCCATACCCTAGTTTTCTGTGCCATTTTTGTTCCCAATACTCTCTGGATTTCGTGACCTATCTCCTGCTCCCTGGGTGTGATCTCACTTGAGGCAGGACACTTGTGCTGCTTTGCTTCCAAGAAAAACCTAAAGGTTAGTTTTTCTGTTTTTATTCTTTAGTAATTTTTATTAGCCCTTTAAGAATTTATTATATGTTCAATTAGAATAAAACATATATCCTTATAGGTTGCATGTGAACTTAGGGTTTTAGTTCATAGATTTGCAGAAAACCCTTTAGTGGTATCAGAGCTTTTGTTTGTTTTCTTGTTGAATAGCTATAATTGTTTTCCTAAATTAAGGATTAAAGCTTATAAACCCTAATATATATGAAATCGATTTAAGGTTAGGGTTTTGAAAACCGTAGCCCCTCCGTTTTATTAAAATAAAAAATGGCATAGGATTTTAGAAGGTTTTCCATTTTTGGTAACTTTGATTATTTAATAATTGGATAACATTAAACCCATTATTTGATTTTCGATTTTTAGGGGGTTTAAGATAGGTTTAAATTAATTTGATTAATTTGTAATACCTATCTAAATTTAATTAATTGTTTAATTAAAAGATAATTAAAGGATTTAATTTAATTTAAATTTAATAGCTTTAAATTTCGAAAAATTAAAGGATAAATCTAAGAATATTTTAAAAGTCTAAAATGTCCAAATTTAATTAATTGTTTAATTAAAAGATAATTAAAGGTTTAATTTAATTTTACATTTAATAGTTTAAATCGACAATAAATTAAAAAGATAAACCAGTAACATTTTAAAAGGTTTAAAATACATCTTATATATATTAAGATTAAAATTTAATATTATATGTATAAGATAAAATGGTTAGTCAAATCAATAGGTGGCCTCATTCACGAAGCTGGTCTATAAAGAGGGTATAAGGAGACTGCCTTTAAAATGGCGGTCTAATGGGTATCCACTCTCACCCATCGCTCTCCTGACCAGTGGAGGGTCGTTAGCCGAACGGGTTTTCATAGGACCGCCTAATCTCATTAAAAGTATAATGATATTATTCAAAGTACTAGAACATCTAAAAAACCCCAATCTAGTTACTTTAGGGAAAATGTGAATTGGTGCTAATCCATGAAATTGCACATTACACTTTATGAAACATTGGTGGAGCGTGTGTGGTTTACCAGCACACCAATAGGGGTTCATAAAGAGTTGCAATGGGTTTCTCGGGTGTTATCATTGTTGATGGAGCATGTGTGGTTTACCGGCACATCAATTAGAGATGGTAACTTATCCCGAGATTATCAAGCTAATTTACATGGTTATTCACACCCGGTTTGTGATCCTCGGCATCCCAGTCACAAACAGTGGGGCACATCCGAGATTAAACATGCCATTGAACTGTTCAATGAATCTCAACAAACTTAGGAATTTCATATTATGAAATTGATAAGTGTGTTATCTACCTTAATGACCATTATGTTGTGATTACGGCATCCCTCTTCACATCATAGTTGGGGTATTTTGGGTCCTAGCCTTAATAAATAATAAATTGGGTAATTATTTAAAAGGACCAATTAAACTAATAAATTCTGTTTCTTTTATAGATTTCAAGTGTCAGTTCTCCTCCTTCACCCATTTCTGAGAGCCTCAGAAAGCACCTGCCAAATATGGAAAGGCTGACTGGCCTTAACTGTAAGGAATGACTCCGCAATTGGAGACTGGTTCTCGTCATTGCTGGTGAGCTTCATCTCACAGAGTATCCAATCCCAGCTCCACCCGAACAACTCATCATAAAGAGTTCTTATGATAAGCATAAGTTCTTGGTTGATGAACCCGAAAAGATTCGTGACCTCATGCTATTGACCATTGACCCCGAGTTCCGCAAGGATTTTGAATCCTTGGGGCCATATGAGTTAATGCAATCGGTTGAGGAAAAGTTCCAAAAACCAGTTGAAGAGGAACGAGCTAGGATCTTCAAAATACTTGCAGAGTGCAAGCTGAAAGAAGGAAGTAGCATCGATTCGCATGTTCTTTAGATTGAAGCTTACATAGGCGAATTGTACAAACTTGGTTATTCCATGAGTCAGGAGATGAGTGTTAACATTCTACTCGCTTCGCTGACTAGTGAGTACGATCTCTTCATTCAGACGTATAGAAAAGAAGACTAGAAAAGGGCTTTTATGGAAATGCGTCCACTGTTGACTTTATACGAGTCACTCTTGGATAGGCATAGCTCCAATAGTTCAGCTACTTCTGGATTGAGTCCAGTGAAAAGACGCAGCAAGAAAAGATCCAGATCGTCTAGACGTGGCTCAAACTGGGAATCCACAGAATCGGATACAGTCACGGAGAGATTGGAAGACGCTCCAATGTCAAAATCGTTTGAAAGCTCAGATATATCTAAAAACCTCAAAACTCCTATCCCATAATTCTTTGATGCATAATGTAATAGTCACATTTTGGTTTGTATGCAGGGAATCAGTAAGGTACAGGACTTTGGCGCATAGGAGCACATTTGGATTGGATTTCTAGCTCACGCAGTTTTGAAGTTTAGTTAGATATTACAATCATGTTATTAGCTTATTAGATACAAGCAACATTGTTTGTTATATAGTACATTGTTCAAGGATATTTTTTCGGTTTTATAAAATGTTAATTTTTCTTTTTATACATGTTTATTTAATTTATCCTTGAAATGTTGTATGAGTGTGTTAATTACATGAATGGTAATGACTTGAATGATGATGCATCCAAAGTGTTTGGATTCATGAATTGTGTTTTCTATGATTGTTAAAAGAAACTTTATAAGATCAATTCAACCAAAGGTCCAGTTGGACAGGACTTTGGAATCATTTTACTTAGAGTCACATGATGAATTGAGTTCTTAATAAAAACATGTGTGGCAACAAAATGAATCACCCAAAGATCTAGTTGGAGAGGACTTTGGAATCATTTGACTTAAAGTCACATGATGATTAAGTTCTTTATAAAGCACATGTGGCAAGAAATGAATCACCCAAAGATCTAAAGGATAGGATTTTGGAATCAGTTGACTTAGAGTCAGGTGATGATTGCATATCTTGAACAAAGTTAACAAAATCATAAATTTACATGGAGATGTAAAAGATATTAAGATTTTAAGCAACAGACACATAAGTTTCTGTGTATTGCCCGAATCTTCGAACACAACACAATTAGTTATACTTCATGATATTTTCCAATTAGTATGACAAATATGGCTTCGCTTATCAGAATGAGCAATTCATTGAAACCTTGATGTGTTCAAGGATTTCAAAGGAAGTATAAGATCAACAGAACCTAAGTGACAACATAGACTGAGAAAATGTTTCACAGTTTATCCTCTTCCAAGAACATTAATGGTTATAATGTATCTTAGGGAAGATGATGGAGCATTGGTCGAAATAGTTTGATCCTCGATGTATAAGATACATTTCCAATCAGTTCTTCGATGAATTGAATATTCAACCAGTCAGACTAAGTAGGTTATGCAGACACTGTCTGAAATGTAAAGCTAGGATCATCCACTTGTACATATAAAGTCCAAGGTCATGTTGTGCTTGTCCGAACCTCATGACTAGCCTGTACCTAATCAGCAATGTTGTTTCACTAGCTATCCCGCTGTACCTGAAAAAGAAAGAGCTCTTTTAGGAAGAACTCCTGTTCTAAGGAAACAGTGGGAGTTGGGACAGTCCTGATTGAGTTCAGGATTAACCAAGTGAAAGAACCTTTAGTCATCACTAGGCTTAGAGCAGAAATCAGATTTCAGTTTCAACACTGACATAATCTTCTCTTGACCAGTAGTACTGATCACCATCATAAGTAGTTATGATCGGGGTGACACACCGATCGGTGGTAAAACACTATAGTTGGTACGGATTTACAATCCGACTACTTGGAAGCATTGGTGAGCCCGGTTGCTGCCAAACAAGAGAACCTTAGGGCGAGACACAGTCTATGTGAGAATTTGATAGATTTTACACCTGGTCTAAAAACTAGTAGGAGTAACTGAATCATCAAAAGAAAGAAACATGGAAAGATACATACCTTGAGAACATCTGGTTGAATGAGACGATACTCAGAGTCAAGTAATTGATTCCGGGAGAAGCACTCTCAATAGAAGATGAAATCCAAAAGGATACTGCATGGCACATTGTGAATCTTTAGTGGAGCACGTGTGGATCACTGACACACCAATAGGGACTCACAAAGAGTGTCCCAGTACAGAGGTACATGAGCCCGGGATTACCCCACGGGCATCTCGCAAGAAAGGATATTCAGATTCCCAAAAATATACCAAAGGATTGGATTTTGAGAAAGGGCTGAAAGATTTCTATTAAGATGTCAGAAAGTTTTGGATTCTCAAAATGTGCCAAAAGTCCTAGATTTTGTGAATAGTCCATAACCGTTTCAAAGCCAGTGGGAGTGTCGCTGTTATCTACGATCTCCATATGTGGGTTACATACTGTTTCTAGGAAACGTCTCTTTTCATTACAAAGTGTAATGACTTGGTGTTAAGAGACGGATCGCTATAGAGATACGACATACTCAGGTGATTGTAAACGTCAATGAGATAGATCGAAACTCTGCCAAGATAATCTTGATGAGATTCAAGATGCATAGCCCCAGGAAAGGGTTTTTCTATCATTGCAAAGTGTAATGACTTGGCATGAAAGAAATAAAGAAGGTGCAACATACTCACGTAATTCACAGACATCTATTGGATAGATGAAATCGTCAGCATAGACATAGCCATTGTAAGCATAATCTTGATAAGACTCAAGATGTATGAGAAGAGTCTCCATAAGGAAATAGTTTTTCGAAAAATCATGACACAAGGATTATAAATAATCTTTGGATTCCGAAAGGGTTTGGAATAAGATTAGATTGGGTTCCACAAGTTTCTTGGATCGATCAATATGTCATGAACATATCCTGATGATTTGATGCTTAGGGCATTGTAAGTTGGATTTAGGACATTGTATGGCTGGGAATACTGGATGGATTGTTTGAACTCAAGTGAGAATTCATTAGGAAATGATTGGGGTGAAAGTGATAGTGTTAATTTAAAAGATTTTTCAAAGTGGCAATTATTAACGTCAGGACATGATGTTAAAGGACTTCATGGTTAAATAATCTTGTTGGTATTCTGATGGAGCGCGTGTGGTTCACCGGCACATCATAACACCTCGAAATAGTCTTAGAGTGCAGTCAAGTAAACTAAAGACCCCAGAACCATAGAACGTCTCAGTACACATTACCATAATGGAGTGAGGAGAGAAATTGTCAGGATAACATATTGAGATGTTATCGGATGAGCATCCGATTAGATCATCTGCAATAAAGTGTATAAGTATAAGATACTTAGGATACATAGAAAGAGTGTAAGGTTCATAAAGACATAGCTGTAAAATTAGAATTGAAAGTTTAAAAGAAATATTGAAACCGATAATAGTTTATGACAATATCCAACTTGGTGATTACCTCGTAGAGACTTGGTAATAAGCAGGAGTAGCTGCCAGTCAGATCTTTATGTTTCACTTTCGCATGTTTTACATCCCGAATAATTTAATTATTCAGGAAGGTCCACAGTCGCTCATACTTTGGGAAGTAAGTATTGAATCAAGACTATCATGAATTGGGATGTAGACTGTCTAAGGAGTTAGACATAGCAATAGGATTGCTACAACATTCATGAGTACTTAGAAATAGAGATTTGAGTATTGGATAAACCCAAGCTCAAAGAATTGCTTCATGGATTACATCACGAGCAATTGTGAGACGATAATATCTTATGATCTTGAAGTGGAGAGATATGAGTTATAATTTACAAGGCAGTTGTTCATTGATAATACGAAAACGCATCGGTAACTCGATGTTATAAAACGTGTTGTTGTGAGTGATTTGACTGGTAAAATATATAAGCATATGATTCGAAGCTTATTCGTCCCATGACCCTGATGGGAAACAGATATCTGTAGGCCTCTTGATGATTTTGAAGTTGACTAAAGTGCTCGTCAGCCTGGGCTAAATTGATGTGTTCAATTAGAAGTCCTAAAGTCATAAGCAGAATCGAAAATTGGGAAACAGAGTATCGGACAGAGATTGACCTCAATCCATGTCTCGTGTCTGAAAATATCTTGTTGGATGAAGGATCATATGATCACTTATCTATGGACAGAACTGTCTGGGTCAGACTTCGGCAGCAGTTTCTAGGAAGCTACAGCTTGCTGGTTAATTAGATGTTAAATTAGTAATTATAGTCATAGACTTATCCAAGTGGGAGACTGTTGGATTAGGTGTCTAAGCCACGACTAATAATTATTATTTACCAAATTAATAGTAGCATAGTCCATTTGGATTGCCCTCATAGCAGGAGGTTTGGTAGAAAGTTCCGGAGAGAGAAAGATTGATTTATTATGTGATTAATAAATCAAAAGAAATAAAATAAATAGTTTATTAATATATTAAAGTGATAATATATTAATTAGAAACTATATTAATTAATTAGAAATTAATCTAGAATTAATTGGATTTAATTTGGTGATTAATTTAATTAATTAAAGTTGTAGGGGCTGAATTGTAATTACTCAATAGTTGAGTAAGTGACAGTTTTAGCAGGCTATGTAATTGGCAATTTAAGGATATAATTATCCTTAAAATCGATTTGATATATATAGAGGATAAATAGGTTTAATTCAAATAATAAAAGGTTTATCTTAATTTGAATTAAAAAGGTTTATCTCTAAAGGCTTATCTACAACTACTTGGAAAACTATAACTAGGGAGTCCCAGACCCTAGTTTTCTGTGCCATTTTTGTTCCCAATACTCTCTGGATTTCGTGACCTATCTCCTGCTCCATGGGTGTGATCTCATTCGAGGCAGGACACTTGTGCTGCTTTGCTTCCAAGAAAAACCTAAAGGTTAGTTTTTCTGTTTTTACTCTTTAGTAAATTTTATTGGCCCTTTAGGAATTTATTATATGTTCAATTAAAAGAAAACATAGATCCTTATAGGTTGCATGTGAACTTAGGGTTTTAGTTCATAGATTTGCAGAAAACCCTTCACTTAAAGTATTATTTTATTCTAGATAAGCCACCCTAGTTTGACATTGTATTATTATATTAGATTTATCCTTCTTGTCTGACTGAAGAGAGACGTGTTGTCTGCTCTTCAGTCCATAAGTCTTTATCTGAAGGTCCTTCCCTTGTCTATAAAAGGGAGACCATGTCCATCTTCAGTCCTCATGAGTTTGAGAGACTCTGTGTATCACTATTACAATTATCAATATAATCTCTCATTCCATCAACTCTCTAGTTCTTATCTGCATTTCCTCTTGTCTTTACATTTCCAGCATTTTAATCTTCCCGTCTTTTTATTTCTTGTTATCTAACTGTCAATTCACTCTAATTATTGTTGAGCTATTAAGATCTATTCTAAGTGTTATATCTTTACTATTATTCCGCATCCATCTCAAGTCTTCAGACTTGTCCACTTCCGAAACCTCACAGTTTCGGAACTTTACTTTCCACAAATCTTTTCTTTCCGCATCATACTTTGAATATTTGGCGACAACAATCTTGATTAAGATCCAAAAGCATACACATTGACATAAGAGAATGAATTTTTGTTACTAAACACATTGTGTGTGTGTGTGTATATATATATATATATATATATATATATATATATATATATATATATATATATATATATATATATATATATATATATATATATATATATATATATATAGAAGGAGGATCGTGTAGCAACCCAAAATCTAGTAAGAACTGCAAGGACAAATCTAGACCTTTAATCTTGAAAAATGGATGAATTAGATTCAATGTGCAAATAATGATTATGTATTAAAATTCAGAGGTTCTTTTTATAAATATTAGAAACTAGAAGGGATGAAAATGGAAGTTTTAAAGGACATTAAGGTAATTTTGCTCACCTCTCATGCGCCTAACGTTCAGCCAAATGAAGACCCACTCTCCATGCGCCACGTGTCTAATTTTGATTGGCCAGGTTATTTTTTTCCACCCAGTTTGTATTTAGGCCATAATTTTTTTTTTTTGAAAAAACAAATCTGAAAAAACAAAAGTTCTTAAAATTTAATTCTCTACAAAACAAGCACAATCATGAAAAATTGAAAAAAAATATTTTTATTATTTTATATATTTAAAAATTCAAAAAAATAAAACAATCTTTCAAAAATTATGAAAATTTAAGGGATCATTCTAGACATCATATTAGTAAGTTTGTAAAAAGAATTTTTTGAAAATAAGTTTTTATGTGTATATTCTTTTTTATTTTTAAGCAAAAACTCATCAAATTACCAAAAAAAAGTCTATAATCCAAAATATTAATAACCAAAATATGTTTTATGATTCAAAAACTTATGATCCAAGATCCAAAATTCGTTATGGATGCGGAATTATAATGAAGAATTCATATTTAGAATAGATCTTAATAGCTCAACAATAAACAATAATGATTAATAGTGATATAACTTGGAAATATAAAGACTGAAAGTTAAGAGTGCAAGAAAAGTAAGGACAATAAAAATGCAGATAAGAACATGAGAGTTGATGAAATGAGAGATTTTATTGATAAATATGAAACTGTTACATAAAGTCTCTCAAACTCATGAGGATTGAAGATGGACTTGGTCTCCCTTTTATAGACTAAGGGAGGACCTTCAAATAATAACTTTTGGACTGAAGAGGAGACAACACGTCTCTCTTCAGTCAGATAAGAGAGGATGAAGTTAATATAATAATACAATGTCAGACTAGGGTGGGTTGTCTATAATATAATAATATTCTAAGTACAACAGACATGCTTCTAGGGAGCCACGCCTATCTAGTCTAATCATATCCTATACGTTGGAGTGCTTATCCTTTGCCTTATCTTTGAGATGTTCTTCTGATCTTCAATCTTCTTTGTTGAATGATTAAGTATGATATTTCCTTTGATTTGTTGATATTGACAGTCTGAAATCCAGAGTGGATTTCGGAGTCCTGGCAGTTCTGAATCAGAATGTCTTGGAAATATGGTTATGTATGTCCTGATCTTCTGAGTTAGTTCGGAGTGTGATCTTCCGAACTCTTTCTTCTGAGTAAAGCACTTTCTGATCTTGAGTTTCTTTGGAGTTCCGAAATCCATGACTGGATTTCGGATGATTACAATATTATCATAACACAACTTATCCGAGATATTAGTTACGAGTATACAACATACATAAGTATTAGACACAAGATATAACCATTTGTTCATTCCTTAAAACATTCATATGAAAATACTAGCATTCCATCAAAATAAAGAGTTTGACATTACATCAGAATATGTCAAATGACGAGTTGGTCAACGAGTTGACTTTTAGCACTAACAGAATGTAGGACCATTGCTTGATTAGTTGATCCGAAAATGATATCATCTACATAGACTTGTACGATCATGATGTGATTTTGATGTGATCGAACAAAGAATGTAGGATCAATGACTCCTCTTCTGTATCTGGATGATAATAGAAAATTTGATAATGTTTCATACCAAGCTCTGGGTAATTGTTTTAGACCGTATACGGTCTTATTCAGACGATACACATGGTTGGGTCGAGATAGATCTTCAAAACCAGGAGGTTTTTGAAGGTAAACTATTTCTTGAAGATCACCTTGAAGGAATGCACTTTTTACATCCATTTGATGTACAATAATATTTTTATGTGCGGCATAGGCTAGAAAGATCCGAATGGCTTCTAGTCTAGCTACAGGTGCATATGTTTCATCATAGTCAAGTCATTCGATCCGACTGTACCCTTTTTCCACTAATCTGGCTTTTTTTTCTGACTACTGTTCCCATGTCATCCAGTTTGTTTCGGAAGACCCATCTGGTACCTATTACTCCGTGATTTGATGGTCTCGGAACAACATCCCAGAAACTGTTTCTTTTAAATTATGATAGTTCTTCTTGCATGGCTTTCATCCAATCGTCGTCGTCTAGAGCATCTAAGACTGTTTTTGGCTCAACTTTGCTGATGTATGCGGCAAAATGGCATTCATCTTGAATTCATTTCTTTGACCTTGTCTGAACTTTGGAGGAGGGATCTCCGATGATTTGGTTCGGAGGATGACTCCAAGTCCATTTATGTAATCTTGGAAGTAGAGCTGGGTCAGAAATAGGAGGAGAAACATTTTGAATGAAGTTGGTGTCTTCAGGAGATATGTTTTGATTTTGTGATTCTTCAGCTGATGAATTTTCATCGGCTTCAAAGGTGAAGACTGGTGGATTATTAATTGTAGCATCAGAGGAGTTAATTAGAGTATCTTTTGATGGGATATTTGCTGACAAAGTATATTATGAGGTTTGATGGTCCCCCTCGGATTGAGGTATTCCATTAACATGAGTGGGTAGTATAGACTCCCCCTCAGAGTTTGCTGGGAGTGAGGATTCCTTCTGAGTCTAATGATTCGAAAAAGGGAGCGGAGGCTCCCCCTCAACTGTTGAAGTGTTGAATGGAGGGTCTGTTTGGTTGTCAGATGTCGTGGGTTCTGATGATGTGGAAGGTCCTGATGCTGAGATGATTTGCTGAATTGCATCAGCAGATTGGATAACTTCGGCATCTTTTGCAGTTTCTGGAGGGTCAAAGAGTAAGTCGTAATCAATTTCAACTGTATGAATGGATCGATGTCCCACCGGAATATCATTTTCCATTACATATAGAATATATTGATTCTTCTTTCTCCATTGATACTGATCGTAGAATTCTATGTCAAAGCTTTCTTCAATGACTCTTGTTCTTCTGTTTAGAACTCGATAGGCAACTGATTTTGATGAATAGCCCATGAAGATTGCTTCATCACTTTTAGGTGCAAATTTTCCCAAATGATCTTTGTTATTTTTAATGAAGCATTTGCAACCAAAGATATGGAAAAATTTGACATTGGGTTTTCTCCCGTTTAAGATTTCATAGGGTGTCATTTGTAGTCGTTTGTTGATGATGGATCCATTCTGAACAAAACATGTTGTTGCTATTGCTTCTGCCCAAAACGTTAGAGGAAGATTTGCAAAATTCAGCATAGATCGAGCTGCTTCCACTAAGGTTCTATTTCTTCTTTCTACTACACCGTTTTGTTGAGATGTATATGGTGCTGAGAAGTTGTGCTCTATCCCTTTGGATGCTAGAAATTCTTCAATTTGCCTATTGTTGAACTCAGTTCCATTATCACTTCGGATTCTTCTTACTGGTAGTTGAAGTTTGAGTCCGATTGATGTAATGAAGTTTCTGAGATCCAGGAAGGTGTCTGATTTTAATCTTAAAAAGAATACCCAGGTGAATCGGGTGTAATCGTCCACGATAACTAGGATATACTTTTTTTTATTCAGACTAGCAACAGTTGATGGACCATAGAGATCCATGTGGAGAAGTTCTAATGGACGAGTAATGCTTGAGTCGGTGATTGATTTGTGGGGTTTCTTCTTTTGCTTGCCTAATGCACATGTTGCACATAAGTTTTCATTGTCAAACCTCAGAAGTGGCATTCCTCTGACCATTTCTCCTGTTACCAACTGGTTCATATATCGGAAGTTGAGATGAGCTAGTTTCCGATGCCATAACCAGCTGACTTCAAAATGAGCCTTAGAAAGTAAACATAATCTTGGTTTTCCGAGAAACATAGAGATGTCCAATGGAAACATGTTGAGTTGTCTTGGAGATTTTATTAGACATCTATCTCTGTTACCCGTCATAATGTAGCTAAATTCATTGTCGAATTAAACTTGGAGACCGGTACTGACCAGTTGACCTACACTTATGAGATTGTGTTGAAGTCCGAGAACATAGGCAACCTTCTGAATGGTGAAGTTTCCGTTTGTTAGTACACCATAGCCTTTGATGATGTCGTTTGCGTCATTTCTGAATATGACGTATCGTCCAAAGCTGACTTCTCTGTAGTCTCTTAGAAACTCCAATCTTCCGGTCATGTGCATTGAGTAGGCGCTGTCAATTAGCCATTCGTCATCCTGCTCTTCCGTACTAAGTGCCTGAAAGATTATATAGTTAGTTTGGGCACCCAAACTTGTTTGGTCCCATTTGCTTTTATAGATATGGAAGATTTGTTTTTGACAATTGACTTAATAGGAGTTTCAGTTTCAGAAGGTAAATTTGGTTTAGAAGTGGATAATTTTACAAAACACTTTTGAACAAATCTTTTTGAGGGTTTTGGAGATTAAGTTTTTGTTGGATGTTTAAAGTTTTTTGAATTAGTAATAATGACTGTTTTAGAATGATGATTGCAACAACGACAGCAAGTATTATTTTGTTGTCGCTTCAGAATCTTGAGAACGATTATTGTTCTGAATCTTGGTTCCGATAACATTTGGAGTTTGCTTGTTGCTTCTTATGATACAGGAAAATGAGACTTTTGATTTTAAGGACTCATTCACAAATTGCTTAGAAGTTGTGGGACTGTTTCGAGTTATTTTTGAATTTCTTGTCAGTTTTGGAAATTCTGAGTTGTAATCTAAGTTTCTGATATTTTGAAAGTATTGAAGAGGTTTGATATTAGGAGTCGAAGTAATCCCTTGTGAATATACTTTCGGAATGTGGAAGGAGTAGATCTCTGAGTATGACTTGGAGTGACAAAAGTTGAATTAACTTTTGGTCGTTTCTGAGTGTAGAAACACTTTTTCTGTTCAAATCTTGCATGAGATCGAGGTGATCGGAGATCTTTTCTATTTAGGATTGGTTTTACTCCTTGTTTTGTTAGATTCTTTTCTTTTCCTTTTTGAAAAATTTCTTTTGAGGAAGAGTCAGATAAAGAATCATTTAAAGAGTCTGTCTCTTCATGATTGACTATAAGTTTTTTGAGCGAAATTCTGATCGGATTATTTGAAAAATTATGTTGTGATGTATCTTCGTATGACTTTGTGTCAGAACATGATGGTTCGGAAGTCATGTTGGATATGTCAGCAACATTAGGATTTCTGATTGTAATTTTGTTAAAAATATTTTTAATGATGATATTACCTGGGGATTTCTCCATTTCAATTTCTTCATCAACTTTTTCTTTATTTGAATTTTCCAAGTTCTTAGAACATGGATTGCATTCTTCAGTAACATAGTTACTTTGCTGATATTCTGAGAAAAAGTGTTGCTGAGAACTTGATGATGGATAGTTTGTGATCGTGGTCATGTGTCTAGGCATGAATGGGACTGAAGCTGTACTGATTTTGGCAATGTCTGCTTATGAGAAATATGATAAAGGAATGTTAACTCCTTCTTTTGACTCAAAAATGGCATTTTCTGATTCATTGTCAAGAGTTTTATAGAAGTTCTTAGTTGTGTCCTCATCGTGTTTATTATCATATTCATTTGAAGGGTACTGAAAGAATGGACTTTTTGTTGTATATAGGATAGTATTTATTTGTGGTTTTTCTTGCCCATCCCCAGTTAAAAGTGTTTTCTGAAGAATTAGTGTTAGCAGGAGATTTGAAAACTTCAGTTGCATGATACAACTGATCTACTAATTTGTTTAGTCTTACATTATCGCTTCGGGCTAAATCCCTTTGCGATGTCAAAAGCTGATTTGAATTTTCTAACAAAGTCCTAGAAGTCTGTTCGATCATCAAATCAGCAGTAAGTTTATCACAAAATAGTTTCTTATCCTCTAGCCTATTCTTCAACTTTATCACTTCGTCATACCCATCATCCCTTTCTTCCAGAACCCGCTGATATGCAGCTAAGGCATCTGCACAAGTGTTAGATATTTTTTCTAGAGCAGGTTCTAGATTATTAGAGTAAATTTGATGTGTATGAAGCATGTTACGTACCTGTTCGATGATACTTACTCCTTTGCCTGTTTTATGGTTGACCATAAAAGCATAGTTCTTTGGCATGTAGGAGGATGAGGATTTAGCTGTGTCCTTAAGATGTTTGGAGCTTGCCAACCCTGGGATTGGAGTTTCTCGGTTTGTTTGCACCATCATGCATTCTCCAAATCCTTTTCCTCTTTTTCGCTTGTTCTCAAACTGCTCATCATCATCTCCTGAAGACCAGATCTTGACGTTTTCGGATGCTACAAATGCTTTGACTTTTTCTTCTTCTTTTGCCTTTGGATAGTTCCTCGGAGCTCTGCAGTCAGCAACATAGTGCCATAGACCTCCGCAGTTATGACATTTGATTACCTCTTATTCTTTCTTTTCAGGAGTTGGAACTTGATTGGTGCTGACAGCTGGAGCTGCCTTTGGTTTCTCCTGCTGCTGATCTTCTGGTTTCAGATAATAACGATTTTGACCAGATTGTTGATGTCCCTTTTGATAGTTGTTTTTGGGTCTATATTCTGCATGTTGGTTGGAGGAACGGAAGTTCTTCTTTGGACTAGAGTAGGATGGTATTCTGTTGAATTTCTGACTAATCATAGCAATCTCATGTTGGTAGGCAGCTTCTTCAGCTTCATTATATTCAGAGTAGTATGATTTAGTGGTTTGTACTAGGGCTGGAAGTGCAAGGGTTGGAGTCTTAGAGTGTATGGATGGTTGCGAGATTTGAGATGATTGGTATTGTACTGTTGGGGTTTGATAGTGTGAAGGGTAAGAAATTTGTGGTTGAAAAGGATGGTATGAGGGTATAGGATTTTGTTGCTGAGATTGTGGAAAATTTTGAGTAGGAGTAATCTGAGGTGAAGAGATGTTAAGGTTGATTTGCTGCTGAGTTGTTTGCTGATACTGCACCAGTTGTTGAGGAATATTGCCCATCGTCGGATAGTTGTGCTCAGCAACTAAAGCCAGAGGTCCACCAAGTTGCTGGTGTTGTTTATTGCCTTTTATTTCATGTTCATGCCCAATGAGATTTTTTTAAAGTCGGTACATTTTGAAAGTTTTTAACTTTCTAGAGTCCTGAAGAATAATTTTGACAATCACCCAGTCTTTTCCAAGTCCTTCAAGAAATCGAAGATTGATTTCTTGATTGGTTCTTTCTGCTCCTGAACTTAGGAGTCTGGTCACAATTATGGAGAACCGGGTGAATGCCTGTCTTAGTGATTCTCCGGCAAATATTGAGAAGTGGGTGTATTCAGAGAGACTTGACACCAGTTTTTGATCTTTTGCTTCCTCCGTTCCGAAGAACATATTTTGTAAGAGAACCCAAATCTGTTGGGCTGTTGTACAGTTTTGTATGAGATCAAAGAGTTCCGAAGGGATTCCACATTGAATTTCGGTGAAAGCAATTTGATCGTTGTCCATTTTCTCAATATCCAGGGGAGTTAACCTTGGTTGAGAAGTACCACCTAGAGCCTCTTCTGCAGTGTTTGGTCTAGGGGTGTATGTTGGAAGATGAGGTCCTTTTTCAACTGAACGCCAGATATCTTTCCCTTTGGTTTTGAGATAGTTACGCATACGAGATGCCCAGCCATTATACTCAGTAGGAATGACTATATGAGCTTGATTAGAGCTTCCGACACTGTTAGCAACATTTAGAGAGTAGTTCATCTGTATTTTGTGTAAAAGAAGAGGTTTTGACCTATTTGAGATGAGAGAAAGAGTTTTTGAGAGTTTGAGCTATAATAGCATTCAATGATCCACAGAGGATTCTAAGGTTGTTGCTACAGCCAGGGTTTTGAGCAAACTAGGCACTTAGAATCTTATAGACAGCTATTTTGGCTCTGATACCAATTGTTGTCGCCAAATATTCTAAGTGCGGAAAGAAAAGTTGCAGAAAGTAAAGGTCCGAAACTAGAGGTTTCAGAGGAGGACAAGTCCTAAGACTTGAGATGGACAAGTCCGAAGACTTGATATGCATGTGGAATTATAATGAAGAATTAATACTTAGAATAGATCTTAATAGCTCAACAATAAACAATAATGATTAATAGTGATATAACTTGGAAATATAAAGACTGAAAGTTAAGAGTGCAAGAAAAGTAAGGACAATAAGAAATGCAGATAAGAACATGAGAGTTGATGGAATAAGAGCTTGTATTGATAAATATGAAAGTGTTACATAAAGTCTCTCAAACTCATGAGGATTGAAGATGGACTTGGTCTCCCTTTTATAGACTAAGGGAGGACCTTCGAATAATAACTTTTGGACTGAAGAGGAGACAACACATCTCTCTTCAGTCAGATAAGAGAGGATGAAGTTAATATAATAATACAATGTCATACTAGGGTGGCTTGTCTATAATATAATAATATTCTAAGTACAACAGACATGCTTCTAGGGAGCCATGCCTGATCTAGTCTAATCATATCCTATACGTTGGAGTGCTTATCCTTTGCCTTATCTTTCAGATGTTCTTCTGATCTTCAATCTTCTTTGTTGAATGATTATGATATTTCCTTTGATTTGTTGATATTGATAGTCCAAAATCCAGAGTGGATTTCAGAGTCGTGGCAGTTCTGAATCAGAGTGTCTTGGAAATATGGTTATGTATGTCCTGATCTTCTGAGTTAGTTCGGAGTGTGATCTTCCGAACTCTTTCTTATAAGTAAAGCACTTTCTGATCTTGAGTTTCTTTGGAGTTCCGAAATCCATGACTGGATTTCAGATGATTACAATATTATCAAAACACAACTTATCCGAGATATTAGTTACGAGTATACAACATACATAAGTATTAGACACAAGATATAACCATTTGTTCATTCCTTAAAACATTCATATGAAAATACTAGCATTCCATCAAAATAAAGAGTTTGACATTACATCAGAATATGTCAAATGACGAGTTGGTCAACGAGTTGACTTTTAGCACTAACAGAAGGAAGACGTTTTGACGTTATTGCCCTTATGAGAATGATTGGACGAGAAGAGTCCTCGCGGTTCCTACAGGATTTTGGGTTCCTACCGAATCCTAACCCTATATATATATATATATATATATATATATATATATATATATATATATATATATATATATATATATATATATATATATATATATATATATATATATATATATATATATATATATCAATGTTCAAATGACTTCAATGCTTAAATCATTTAAACCCCAAATACACAATGAATCAAAACATTGGTGCAATCTAACAAAAGTAAACTATTTAATTTTAACTAAATTGTTTTGATCATGCTAATCCACTATCACTCATTTAACTTTTAAAACATTTTAAAATTTTCTTTTCAAAAAATCGTTTTGATAAAATTACACGACGTGAAGACCAATAGGACGCATCGCGTAGAAACAAGGGATCACGAGTTTAACCAAATTTGTGGGACTCGTCACGACGTGAGACGCTGAGGATATCGACATGAACCATCTAGGAAATCATGATCAGACCAGCTGATCCCAATGTGACAACCAAAGGAACATGACGGAAAAGGGCCAGATGATCATTATCAGACAGAAGATCGCGATGTGATAACTAGAGGATCGTGATGCGATTTATGAACAGATTACTGAGTTTCATAAGAATTCAAATTTTAACGGGTTTCAATAGATCAAAATAATTCTGAACATTGATAACCCATGTTCAAGTGGCTCTGATACCATTGTTAGGATATGGTAACAAAATAAATATGCATAGCGGAAGCAAAAACTAACCCGAATGTCACCACGGATCAAAAGAACATGCAGCATTTGCAACTGTAAACTAAAAGTAGAGTTGAAGAATTACCTCTATATCATATTTGATGTATACTATCTAGGATGAATAGGACCCGAAGCAGAACCCCTTTGTAGTCCCACCCAAGACTATTCAACACCTGTTTCAATACACTAGCTTGTTGCTATCAGTACAAGCAACCTTCTTCTAGGGTTTATGATAGAAATCAACAAGGGAGAGAGGGGAGAGGAAGGAGCACAAAATTTCTATGGTTAGATCACCTAAAATCATTAATCATGATGGGTATTTATAATATATATCATGCTTATCTTATCCTTTTTGGATAAGCCTTTTGAAATTCAAACCATTGATATTTTTACTAAAGCCCTTTATCCACTTTAAGTTTCTAATTAATATATCTCTACTTTAATATATTAATAAACATAGTCCCCCATGTTTACTTCTAATCTCTTTTAGCTAAATCATCTCTTGCGTGTAACCCAAAATGACCCTGCTATATATAGTAATATTACCAACTTGTTATGACCATGAGCATATAGCCAACAGTGCTATCTATGAACTATATGCTACATGTTACCAAAATATCTTGAAGAAATCACGATCTTGAGCTTAATGTGTGTAATATCTTGATGGAGATCATTTCAGGTTGACGTTCTCGAACTGTATTCTATCCCTAAAGGGGTTTAACCTCTTGACTTATATTCAAATCCAAGAGTTTTTGCCTATATGGAAACATATATGGCTCTTAGAATGATCAAATATCTTAAAGTTTGTGAATGTACAGAGAAGTTCCAAGATCTTAACTTTTGTTTCATAGGTTAACATGAATATGTTAAAATCATTATAAAGATCCAAGATCTTAGTGTTTGATCGGAAGGTAACATGTAATTGTTAACTATGTGGGAATATCCCGGTGTGTAACATGTTCATGTTATGCCCATTGAATAATTTCATGAAACTTAACATATGTACATCTATAACAGGTGCTTAGGCACTAAAGCATAAACTGATCCCCTTATTTTTGAATCATAGTCAATATACGCGCTTTCAAGTAATGCTTTAGTTATTAATGATATTGAAAAGATAAAAGATGTAACACCGCATTTCTTATGGTAAATGTTATAAGTTTTGACCTATGTACGAATAAAGGGTGTCTTGTTCATTATTGTGTAAGATAGTTGAAATCTTAGTTAGATAGTAAGTGTGTGGTTGAAGATTCTTTTGGAAGTATTGTAACAGGAACACTGAGCTGAAACTCAGCTCAGGCATAGATAGTGACACTATCTATGTATATTAGCGACGCTAATTGAAAGTAGAATGCTATTAAGGTTCAAGATGACCAAGGAATTTCCTCAAGCTGACAGTTAGCGTTGCTAAGCTTACACATAGCAACGCTAAGTGAACTTAGCGATGCTAACTTACATGTTAACGACGCTAACTGTGTCTAACAACATTCCACTTAAAACCCTAGGTCGATCATTTGGAGAAAAATAGACATCCAAGAGGCTTCTTGGGTTAATTATAACTATAGAAGGTGGGAATCAAAGGGATTTTTACACCAAGGTCAAGGATTGAGGTCAGTAACCTAAAAATATGTGAAATTTTGGTTGATTTGAGCTAAATTGCTGAATGTTGGAGTAGATTAAGGTTTGGGAATTTAGGGTTTGGTTATGAAATCAGTTTGCATATGGTATTTATTTACTTCTTAAGTGTTTAGGAGTTAAAAGAAATGGGTTTTTGAGCTAAACCTTGTTAATGTGCATAGATAGACACTTTATCTATTTTATGAAAGGAAAACCATAGAATATTTGCTATATAGAGATGAAATAGTGTTAAGAAATTACTAAGAAAAGATTAAATTTTTTCTTCTATAGATAAGAAGATATAAGGAAGCTTTCACCATTAAATTTAGCTTACTTTTGATTTTGGACACACGGTGAGTGACTTGTATCCTCACCTTATTATAAATGTCGTGTTGTATGTATATTGTTGTTATGTATTTTGCAGGTGGTTATATGATATTTCCTATAGTTGTTGTTATCTAAACTTGTTGTGTTATATAATGGGATGGGTGTGAAATCCCTTAGTATATAAATTTGGTGTTTGGCTAGTATCTAGCTGTTTCTTTGGTGAAATTATGAGACTGGTGTATAGTCTCTATAGGCTGGTGTAAAGCCTTACTTTGATGAAATTATGAGACTGGTGTATAGTCTCCATAGGCTGGTGTAAAGCCTTACTTGGTGACCTTAATTGGAAACCAAACTTTGTGTTATATAGCATGGTGAAAATGCTAATGGTATAATATATGTTAATTGAGACAAACTTGGTGAAGATATACTTTAAGTGTCTTCTCCAATTTGGTGATCTTTTAAAGTTACTAACTCAGCTTATGCTTACTTAATTGTTGTTTTCCTTGGTGTTTCAGTACCTAGTGGAGATAAAGGAAAGGCTATCATGGAGAAATGAGAGATGTCCAGTCCTTAGTTATTTTGTCACTTTTGGGACCTGTTTTCATAGATTTCAAACCAGTTAGATCACATACTTATTTTGTATGTTTTTTAATTATCATACATGACTGTGATCTAACTTGTATATATGTCAGTTCTTGTGCATATTTTTGATAAAATCACTTGTTGTCTTTACTTATAACTATGATGTACAAGTTATGTTTTTAGTGGGTGTGACAAAAGATAAGGAAATAGATATGAAAGTGAAAATACCTTAGAATCTTATACGTTACAAGAGCTTAAGAAGAGTAGGGTCTTAAGTGTACAGTGGTCCAAGATCTTGGTAAGATCTCACTTTCTATGTTGGCTAGCTAGTATGCTCCTTTGCCTGCATCCGAGTCAATCGAGTATGGTCCTTTCCATTTTTGGTGCCAGCTTCCCAACATTGAGTTCAGTAGTGTGGGATGTCTCCTTTCTTGAGGTAGTTCCTGATTGGTTGAGTCCAGGATTTCTTTTTGGGTGTAGGATCTTGGTACATTGGCTCTTGAGAATCATGATCTTTAGTTCCAATATCTTGGGAATTGAGATCCTGGGGATCAGGATGCAGTTGTTCTAGTACACCATCTTCTACTACTGCCTTATCATTCTTGTTGTCAACTTCAATAACTGGTGTTGTTATATGGGTAATCTGATAGGAAATTAACATGAACAACCAAAGCAAAAATGTAGTTGGAAGAATAGAGAATTAAATAACAACGATGTCAAATGATTTTATTATCACTGTAATGAATGATAGGGCTCCTAGTTGCAAAGATGAGCACCTTAATACTTAGAACGGTTACAATGATTTTTCGCCGAATCTATTACGTGCCTCCAAATCTAGGGTTAACACTTCTTTATATAAGTCTTGTCTAATGGACGTAAAACACTAGCCCATGATACAAAAGATAACAACAAAAAGCCCTAGATAAGCATGGTAAGTAGTTATAAATAAGCATTATCTTCAAAATTACCGTATTCGAATCTTTAGTACTTCGGATAGGTCAACTAACTTCGAATATCAAAATCTTTGACACAATCTGACCCCTAACAATCTCCCCCTTTGTGGTGAAGATGAAAGGTATCTGAAGTTATAGCATTGAAAAGGCCTTTGTGAGCTCCATTCGAACATTTATCCACCAGGTGATATGATCAAGAACTCTATCTTCACAAGCTCAAAGGTTTTCTTGTTTACAGCAATCCACACCAAAAGAGTTTTCGAACAGGTTGTAGCAAACTTTTCCTTTTGATCCATGTCAAAGATTAATTTCTATATCAGACCATTCTTCAACTCTTTAACGCTATACACCACTCCCTAAGGTTTCTACAAAATCTTGCCATCTGTATAATTATTGATCCCTTATAGCTTCTTGTCAGTTGGACTAACAGTCTCCTTATACAACTTCGCAATCACATAGTCATAATTGGCAAAGGCCTTCAAGTTACCACCCAAGAAGATCCCTATCATATGTTGACCAGCTATGGAGGTCTCTTGTTTGGAAATCTTTGTGGGATTCATCTTATACAATCTCTCAACTATGACTATGAATTTGTTTGGATTCATCAAATGGAAAATTGGAAATTGTGAACGAACATTCAACATTCTCTTCACCTCTCCGAACAGAATAAGTGTAATTCTGATTCTTTTCTTTAGTTTGATCTCTTGCAAAATTAGCATGAAACCTAAATTTCTGTTCCTGAAACTTCTTCTTCTTACAAGGCTTGAACCAAATGTCATATTAATTAAACGCAAATAGCTTCGAATTTCATGGTATGTCCAATTGAGAGTTTGTAGAATTCTCAACAGAAAATGATATCAGTGGGACTCAGTGAAAATTTTGAAGAGAGATGAAAGCCAAAGACATAATCGTCTCAAATGTCCAAGTCTTGGTAATAGAGCCCATTTCCTCCTTATTCCCTATTCTACTTCTTGCAATCGCATTGACAACTCCTTTCTTTCATACTTTGACAACTCCTGGGCTACTTAATTCTCTTTATCAATAGCAGAACTGGATGTCAGAGGAACATGAGAAGTAGTTACAATCGTCGAAGCAGTAGAAGGGGGAGATCCGAATTTATTCCACCCAAAAATCACTTTATCAGACTTGAAGTTGATTCGGACAAAGTTTTTGAAGGCTAAACAATTGTATGTAGCAAAGTCACAACTGCCATTTTTACTGGTCGTGTGGTTGAAGTTGTTGTTACTGTGGTAAAGGCAGATGTCGAACTAGACATGAATCCGAAGGGAGAAATGCTGATTGGTGCTACGGTTGATATGGTTGTAGAAATGGTGACTGGTGCTAGCGTTGTTGTTGGTGGACTAGTGGTTCTGGTTGGTTATACCCACTCTCCCCCATATGACGAAGGTTGGGCGAGCTTCAGAGCACTAGGTAATCAGGTAATCAACTAACCAAGGTCATTGTCCTTGCGTAACGTCTCAGTGGCATGAGCAATGATCTTATCAGTCTAAGCTTTTGCAATATCCTAAGTTGATCGTTGAGTATGATAAGCATAGACATTCGGTTCCAAGTCCGCAATTGTCTTCTTTGCATTAACAAAATCCAACTGAAAGTTCTCGAGCTAGGAAGCATGAACATCGGCAGCTTGTTTTTGTATCGCCTCAACAGACTGGGTCAATGTCGCAAGCTTCACTTGGACCTAAGAATGGGAAGTACTAAGGCTGGTGACCACTTCTGTAAGCTTCGTATCTATATACTGATTAATCAACTGGACCTTGTCTTCAAATAATTTTTCCATGGCCTCACAACGAATATCAACTTTCTCCGGTACGTTGTGGCCGACCTTTCGTATTTCTTCTTCAATCGTGTTGGAAAGGGACTTCTCCAATGTTGTAAGGGTATCTGAAAGTTGTTGACTGGTGAGTTCGGATACGACTGTTGAATAGTAGGTTGATTGATTATGAAGTAAGACATTTATCTTCTGATTTAGCACTAAGAATTGTTTCATAGACATCAAGTTCGTATTTGGATCATAATCATCAGCATCTTGAAAGTCAATGGGAGCCGCATGAAAATAATATTCTTCCGTTTGAGCACCAATATGTTCTTCATCAGAAGGAACAACACCCAGATTCGTGACTAGAGGAGGTGAAGTTGGTGTGAGTGATGCATTTTGTAGGGAATGAGGTGGTGTATGTTGTTTTGGTGATGTAGGAGAAGGTCTTTTTGGTGAAGGTGGTGGAGGTGGCGGTACATCATCGATTTCTTGCTCTTATGTGAAACTTGTGTCCACATGAGATGTGTGCATAGGGGTTTCAACATGACTTGTGTCCATATGAAATGTTTTGACAAAGGTAATGTGTCCACATGAAATTTTTCGACAATGGTAATGTGTGCTGAGAGCACGGGAGCGTACACAACATTGAACACCATAGCCCAAAAGCATGTTGATGCAAAGTCAGTTTCCCTCTTCGTATGATTAATGTATGCTATAAAATTTGTCCAAAGAATGTCAATATTGTTGGAAATAATGTCCAATATCATTTACTTTTAGTCATATTTCTAATAATAGTAGGTTCCTTTTGGGTTGCCCTCACGACCCAGTAAAAACGAATAGTGACAAAAATAAATTAGAGAAAATTAGTTTATTAATTTTTCATGTTATGATAAATTAATTAGAAACTAATTAGTAATTAATGGGAAATTAATTGGAAGAAATTAATTAGTGGGACTGGATGTTAATTAATAAAGAAAGTTCAATTAATGGAAACAGTCTAGGGGTGAAGTGTAAGGAGGCCCCTTAAGTTTGAAAACCTAGAGAGCCTCTACTATAAACATAGGCTTAGGGATCAAATCCTAAGCATCCCTTCTCCCAAAAAGGAGCTGGAAACTCCTACTTCTCCCTCCCTTTTGGCAAAAATCACAAACCCTTCTAGGGTTTGTGATCTTTTGCCTCCTCCCTAGAGGAACTTCTGTCAGTCTGGTTTTCTGGTGTTCTTGGGTGTGAATCATTAGAGGGATTCTATTCATATAATTGATAAAATAAGCTTCATGAATGGTAAAAGAAGAAAGCAAGTATGAAACCTGCTCCGTGATGGTTAGTGGATAGTTGGATGAACCTTCTGATTCTTTAGCCATGAGACAAAGAATAGTAGCTTTAACACCAACTTCTTCATTACTATCTTCACTTTCTAACCAAATACCTTTTCCAATGTGTACAGTAAACATTTCTCCATGAGTGGGTCTGTGGATTTCTTCATCATCTGACCTTAAAGACCAAACTTGATGCGTCCCATTTCCTTCATTAGAAGTGATAACAGAAAGATTTTGTGCCTTTGCTTTCACCTCTTCCAACTCCTTCGCATAATAAGACTCATCTTTAACTCATTCTTTCTTTTCGGTTTTGCTTCTTCAACATACAATCCTTTGTGAGATGGTTCTTTTCAAAGAAGTAATTGCAATCATATGCCAAATCCCCTGACAACTTCTTGTCTGGCTTCGGAGAGGAGTCTCAATTGGATTTTAATGGGAACCCAGAGCTTTTTGTAAATGTCTTTATGGAATTTGTGCTTCAGAGTCCATCTGAACTTTTATTGGAGTTTTTAAAGAACCTTTTATTGTTGGAAAGTAAACCTAACAACTTCACCATTTTCATTCAGATCATACACCACGTCTTCATCACCATCATCGTATGTTTCCTCTTTAGCTTGCTCAAACTTGGAGACAAGTGGAAGAGGACCAGCATTGGTATGATCCTCCCAATTTTCCATGGCATCACCTTCGTGTAGAAGATTAAAAAGCAAACAAAATGAATATGTGTCGATATCTAGGGATGAGATCGGGTTCGGACCCCAACCAAGAACTGAAGAACCAAGAACTGATTTCATAGGAAATGAAGAACCGGGAACCGGACTGAATACCCCAGTTCCAGTTCCTACCGATTTCGGTTCCGGTTTGGTTATACAAGGAAATATGTGTGTTTAGTTTTGGACCCGGTCCAAACTGAACCGAGAACCGTACCCATGGGACATAATCTAGGTCCGGTTCGGTCTGAGTCCAGGTCCAAGACCCGGTTCGGGTTGGGTACAAAGTCCAAAATCTCATCCCTATCGATATCTCATGAGACTTGACCATGATTGTAATGGTTCGCCATTCTTTTCTCATAATTTTCATGAACTTGATGTGTATCTCATAAGTACTCTTTATTACTCCATACTTTTCCACACAGTAAACTAGACCATTAAACCTGTCGAAAGTTTGATCTATAGATTCATATTCCTTTTGTTTGAACTCACTAAATGGTGACAGAGTGTTGGTAACAATGCTCTTGTTCATCACAACAGTACCTTCTTACCTTATCTTCAATCTTTCCTAGAATTCTATTGTTGATTTGGCTCCACGAATGTGGTTGTAAACGTCTGGGGGAAGACCACTACTTAGTTCCCTCATGCATGATTTGTCGTTATCGGCCTTTTTCTTGTTTGCTGAAATCATCACCATAGATATTCGTCAACCGATTAAGTAAACTTTCATTCTGGCAATCTACTGATCATAATGTTCAAGGATCAACATCAGAGCTTTGTTTGATGAACCCAATAAACTTGCGTAAATCAACAACATATTATAATTGTTCAAAATTCGCTATTGAATCAGAAATTTTAAGATCTCCTACTATAATCGATTAAGAATAATACTTCGAAAATGCGGAAATCAGATCTGGAATCAGATCTGAGATTTAAAGTAAGAACAGGAAAATTCGTAAAATGATAGAACACTGTGAACCGACTCTGATACCACTTGGTAGGTTCATATTCGATGAATAACACAACCATATTAACAAGAACAATGATCTAAAGACAAATCGACAAAGAAATATGAATAGTAATCATGTCGAATGCTTAGATTGTACGGGTTTTAGTACAAAGAAATAGCTCCTAGTTATAGAGTATTAAGTATAACGAGCACCTGTATTACAAACTAGACCTTTTTTCACTGTAAGATTCGTACTGAAAACTCTAGCAAATGCGACTATATATGCATAAAAGCGTGGGCCTAAACCGTCATTCGTACAAGCCCAAAATGGAAAAACTAATGGATAAGGCTAATATGAACTGAATCCTATGTGCATGATAGCAGGATTTCGGCACAATTATTTTTTCCAACAGTATGCATTCCTAAAATCTCAACCCAAGATTTATTGATTAAAGAAGATCATGTAGATGGATTAGTAGGTCACTTTTGAAATACCAAGAATTTAGAGATTCTGAACGAGCATTTTTACTAGACATATATAATTAAATATGTTCAAGCTACTATTGCACATTGTGCTACATGTTATCAAGCCCAGTCTACCTTTCTTAAGGGATTGTATACTTCTCTTCCTACTGTAAATTATCTTTAGGAATACTTAAGTATAGGCTTTGTTGTGTAATTACCAAGAACTTAAAAGGAGAAAGATTCCATCATAGTGGTCGTAGATAGTTTTTCAATGATCACACATTTAACACCATGCAAGATGGAAAATGATGCATATATCATAGTATACCTTTTCTTCAAGAAGATTGTATGTCTTCATGGGGTTTGAAAATTGTTTTAGTTGACAGAGATACCAAGTTATTAAAAAAAATTTGGAAGACTTCTTAGATGCTCTTAAACACAAAAATCTTATTTTGCACTTCCCAACATCCACAAACTGATGTACAATCAGGAGTGACTAATATAAATATTAGGATGCTTTTAAGGATATTGGTTAACAATACTCTAAAATATTGGAATCTCAATGTTCCTTATACTGATTTTTCTTTGAATATGGCTCCTAATTACTCAACAACAAGAGTCCATATGAAATCTGCTATGGTGTCAACCCTATCACTCCAATTGATTTGATTATTTTTTTACATAAAACCTAATGCAAACATGAATGTTGAAACAAAGGCAAGGGAAATCAAAAGGCAACATGAGCATGTCAAAGATAGAATTGAGAAGGTAAAAGTGATGTACAAGACCAAAGCAAAAAATAACTATAAGAAGCTTACCTTTGACCTAAATGATCTCATCTGGGCCTTTTTAAGAAAATAAAGGTTTCCCTTAAAATGAAAGTGTAGTTAATTCCAAGAGCTGAAGATCCCTTTAATGTTCAAGAATGGTTCGGTGATAATGCTTAGAAGATCGAACTACCAGGAGAATACTTGTTTTTAGTACCTTTAATGTTGGGGATCTTTTGTTATACTTGGAATATGATTACCTTGAGTACTTGATGTCAAGTCTAAATTTAGAGGGGGAAATATGGGTTTATCCAAAAATAATGAACACTCTAATTAAATTTAGGATGTTGTTTTAGTTTCGGATCAAGAAATAGTATCCTTGCCAACTAAGGGTCAGGTTCATGAATACCTTGCTCCAAACTAGCCGGAGGATTAGCTTTGTAATTTCCCTTAATTATTAAGAAAAACTGATCATATGCATAATATAGAAGTAATATTAGTAGTAAATTAACTATTGATAGTAGTTGCAGCCATTTCAGCCTTATCTTTAAAGGGAAGTGACAACGCCTAGTGATATTGCATATTTTAGTCGTTGTTGAGCCCTATTCTTAGTGAAATTATATCATATATATCGTGGTATTCTCACTTTTCGTGCCAGTACTTGTTTGGAAGAAAATAATGAAAACAGGGACCAAAAGCGTGCAAATTGGAGAAAGTTTGGAGAAGAAGGAAAAATCAGGAAAATACGTACGCGCGCCGTGGGAATCAAGAAGGCGCAACGCGGCTTTGAGGCAGTGGAACAAATTCAAATGCCGAGAAAATGGGAGAAGATAAGTACGCGCCGGCTGCGGGAAAATTGCAACTATAAATAGAGCTATTTACAGCCGAAACCCTAGCAAAGACCCGGTGGAAAAACGACCTGAAAGCTCTTTGACTCCGTGATTAAGCATCAGCAACCTCTTAATTGGTATTTCTTAGTTTTAGAATTTTTTTTCATTTAGTTAGATAGTGAGCAGTTGTTAGCTAGTATCTTTGGGAGTGACAACCACTGATATTAGACTTTAGTTTATGTTTTTGAAGCATTTGGTTACTGTTTGTACCTGTGGAATTCGTTTGGTTAATGAAAATCATTTGGTTATAAGTAATCTTGGTTTTTCGGTGTTTTGATGGTTGATTTTGGTTTCGCATGTTTGGATTGTGATTGGATGATTGTTTTGACCATGTTGGACTGTTTTCCTTTGCTGATTTCAGTAGCCCATTAGGTTAGTCTTTTAGGTTTGAACTTTAGCCAGTGACTGTCCCATTGGACCTTAGTTATTGGTTTAGTTTATGCCTTGTGTTGGTTATGTTTGGATTGTTTGGATGCCTTTGTTTACTTCTGAATTAGAGATGTACTTCTGATTTCAGAAAGTAACTACGTTTGGTTTGAAGCTTAGCTTAGTCTATGCTTGTTTTGGGATTGTTTAGTTTAGGAATTTTGAGTTTTAGTGGTAAGGGTTTGGAAACTAAATTCGTCCGACTATAGCGTGACACTATAGTTGGTAATCTGTCATCTGATCTGACCACGTAGCTCCTGCGGATCGACCCTGACTACCACTGTGCTAGTGTGTATGTGTTAGGTTTCTCTTATTTTTGACCGCACGACGACCTAGGCGTGTCAAATTTTGGCGCCGTTTCCGGGGAGCTATGAGCTTAGATTGGGTGATTAGTAGGAATTCTAGTTCTTGATTTTCATTAAGTTTCATTTGATTAGTTTTTGGTTTTTGATTTTGCGGGCGTGTTGCATTAGTGCACGCGTACCCGCAGGGGTGAGCAATTATCCCCTTTGCAATTTGATCCTGAAATTGAGCGAATTGTGCGCAAAATCCGTGCACGTAGGCGTTCCAATATCATGAGTTTTAGTAATATTAGTAGTAGTACAGTAAGTGTTGCCCAGGAACCATCAGGTGAGGCAATGGGGATGTCTTTTATTCCCCCAGTTTCGGAGTTTCAATTCGGGAGCACGAGTGCTTCTGGTGGTGCAGTTTCAGCCCCTGCACCCATACCATCATGCACTCCGCCATCAATTCCACCATTTTCACCTGTATCACAACCATAATCCACCAATCCATTCACCTCTGTAATGTCTTGGGGAGAGCCGACCCATGATGGCACCCCAGTCTCTAGACAGCAGACACCAACTTCCCAACCATTTTTTCAACCACAACTAGTTCTATTGAAACCTCAACCCATATTCCAACCTACACAACCACAACAATACCAGCCACCTCTTCAGCAACAGTACCAGTATCCAGAGGAAGAGGAGAGATATGATGAGGAAAATGAAGGATGGGTTCCACCAGCACCACAGCAATCATGGGACCGAGGTCGGGGACCTCCAAAAAGAGAACAACAGCATCAACCATTACAAGGTCAGCAGGGATACAATGATCCTCAATGTTACGGTAATCCTGTTCAACCTTTATATTTTGCACAACCGAGAGGGCAATCGGTTGTGTCACACTTCCAGCCACGGGAGTATGATGACTCATCGCCCATCTATATTCCTGATGATGTAGAACACCATGTAGAAATTAGGCCTCAGCTGATAGGAATATTAAATCAATTTAGAGGATATAAAACTGATGGCCTATACAATCATTTGTATGAGTTCATATCTATCACGAATGCTAATACTCCTAGAAATACCAATAGGGATGCTTTTAGATTAAGATTATTTCCTTTCACACTAAAGGATAAGGCCAAATATTGGTTCACTTCTCTTCCATCTAATAGTATCACTAGTTGGGATCAACTCAAGGCAAAATTTTTACAAGAATTCTACCCAGTTAGTAAAACCATAGAGGTCAGACGAGAAATTCAAAACTTTCAGCAACAGCCTGGAGAGGCTTTCCACGAAGCGTTTGATAGGTTGAAGGAGTTATTGCGATCCTGACTGCATCATGAAGTTCCCAAATGGTAGTTAGTGAAGTTGTTCTTTGAGGGAGTCAGTGAAACACACCAAGCAATGATAAATGCCTCGTCAAGCGGGACATTTATGTGGCTAGAGCCGGAAGACGCTTGGAGATTCCTGGAGCAGTTGAGCTTAGGATCGAAGGTTAGCGGAACCATGAAAGATAATACAGTCTATGTAGCGAATATGGAAGCGGAGAGCAAGTGGAAGACAGAAATTCAAAAGGAGCACAGTGCTGTGAGTAAGTAGTTTAATCAAATGCTCACGAGGTTTCAGCAAGAGAAAGGAGCATATGTGTTGCATGGGCAAGTTATATGTAACACATGCGGGGGTATAGGACATAACCACAATGAATTTTCAATGACTCATGAGGAGATTAGTCAAGTGCATGGGTATGGTCGATTTCACAACGCACCAAGACCATTCCGAAGCAATCAACAACAGGAAGTGAGACAACAACTAATGAGGCAGCAGCAGGTGCAACCTCCACCGCCAGCAGGAGGAATGAACATTGGTATACAGGAAATCTTTAGGATGTTAGTCAAGCTTCAGGAAGTGGAGAAGTCTAATTCAGAAGCAATTCTGAAGTTAGGAGAATTGATTATTAAGATGGAAGAGGATAGAGCTCAGGAAAGGGCACAGGCGTCAGAGGTACAAGTAAATGAGGTGATCACGTTTAGGAGCGGGAAGAAAGTAGATAACAAGGTTACAGCCCCGCTTGTGGACCAAGATAGTGATGTAGAGATAATCTTTGATGAAAAAGAAGAAATGGAGAAAGAATAAAAGAAGGATAAGGAGGAGCAAGCGAAGAAGAAGAAGCAACCGAGTACATGGGAGAAAGGAGAATCAAGTGGGACAGTTCCTTTTCCTATAGCTTTGGAAAAGCCAGAGAAAATACCATATGGGAAGAAGGGACCACAGGCAGAAGATATGTGGGAACTGTTTAGTCAAATTAAGGTTAACATTCCATTAGTTAAACTCATTAAGGAAGTTCCCGCGTATGCTAAGTTTCTTAAGGATATGTGCATACATATGAAACATATCTTGTCCCGTTTGCCTAAGATGATTAGCTTACTTGAGAATGTAAGTTCTATCTTAATGAACGCGCTTCCTCCAAAGATGAAGGATCCTGGAGTTCCTCTCATCTCAGTAGATTTAGGCAATGTGCACATTAAAAGGGCTTTGTTAGATTAAGGTGCAAGCGTGAACATATTAACTAGACAGCTATTTGACAAGCATGAGTTTGGCACCATGAGATCTACCGACGTAATTTTGCAATTGGCAGATAAATCTACAAAGATCCCCAGGGGGATGTTAGTTGATGTCATCATCAAGGTGGGAGAATTTTATTACCCAACAGATTTTCTAGTTTTGGACACTCGTCAGGCGACCAATGGAGAACAACCCACGATCATTTTAGGGCGACCGTTTTTGGCCACGGCCAACGCAAATATCGCTTGTCGTACTGGAGAAATGGGAATATCTTTTGGGCACCAACAGGCCAAGATCAATATTTTCAATGCCAATACCAGGGGAAGTAGCATGGAAGAAGAGGAGTGCTATCAAGTAGATATTATAGACGAGTTAGTGCAGCAGTACACTCCAGAGGTACTTCAATCAGAGGCGAGTGAGACTCAAGAAGAAAGAAGTGTTGGAAATGATGAGCAGCAAAAAGAAGTAGAAGGAGAGAAGGGTTTGAAGTCTGAAGAATGCGCTCACATAGAGAAGTTGCCGACATAGATTCCAAGGATGCTGAAACCCTCCTTACAAGAACCACCGAAGCTGGAGTTGAAGCCGCTACGAGAACACCTAAAGTATGCCTTTTTAGGGGACAAGGATACTTTGCCCGTGATTTTAGCAGCATATCTGACAGGGGAACAAGAGAAGGAATTGCTCAAGGTATTGTCTAAGCACAAGGAGGCCATTCGTTGGACGATCGCAGACTTGAAAGGAATTAGCCCAACCACGTGCATGCATAGAATCATCACAGAAGAAGGTGCCAAACCATCTAGGGATACGCAAAGGAGATTGAATCCAAATCTGAAGGAAGTTGTAAAAAATGAAGTTCTCAAATGGTTAGATGCAGGCATCATATACCCGATTTCTGACAGCGAATGGGTTAGTGTCCTTATGGCACCTTTGCTTTTCGCAGAATGCCATTCAGGTTGTGTAATGCGCCTGCTACATTTCAACGATGCATGATGGCGATTTTTCTGATATGATTGGTGATGAATTAGAAATCTTCATGGTCGACTTTTCAATCTTTGGACCGACGTTCGAAGCCTGCTTGGATCCATTGGAGGAAGTATTGGAAAGATGTGTCGAATCCAATTTGGTGCTTTCCTGGGAAAAGAGCCATTTCATGGTCAAATAAGGGATAGTGTTAGGTCACGTAGTCTCTAAGAGAGGGTTCGAATTTGATCGTGCTAAAGTCAAGGTCATATCCACGTTGCCACCCCCAACATCAGTGAAAGGGGTCAGATCATTCCTAGGACATGCGGGTTTCTATCGTAGGTTTATCAAAGACTTTAGTACCATCTCCAAACCCCTTTGCGGTCTTCTCTTGAAAGATGCACCATTCATTTTTGATGAGGAATGTGTAAAAGCATTCAATATCCTCAAAAATAAATTGTTTGAGGCTCCTATCCTGAAACAGCCTGATTGGACTCAACCGTTTGAAATAATGTGTGATGCTAGTGATTATGCTGTTGGTGTAGTATTAGGTCAGAAGATTGATCGAAAACCTGTAGTTATTTGTTATGCTAGTAAAACTTTTTCTGAAGCTCAATTAAATTATACAACTACTGAAAAAGAATTACTTGTTGTAGTATTTGCATTAGACAAGTTTCGATCATACATTTGGGGGTCCAAGGTAATAGTTTATACTGATCATAGCGCTGTTAGACACTTGCTCGCTAAGAAGGAGTCTAAACCTAGATTGATTAGATGGATACTTCTGTTGCAAGAATTCGATGTGGAGATTAAAGACAAGAAGGGAGCAGAGAATGTCATAGCAGACCATCTTTCTCGATTGCCAGCTGAAGAATTGGAAGCGGGAATTAAGGATTCATTCCCGGATGAGCAGCTGCTGGAGCTTATTGGAGCCCCTTGGTACGCAAACTATGTGAATTTCTTGGCTACAGGAGCAATACCGACACATTGGAACAAAAAAATACAAAAGCAGTTCTGCACATACGCTAAAAGATTTATATGGGATAATCCTGACCTTTTCAAGGTGGGAGAGGATCAAATAATTTGGCGATGTATGCCTGATAGTGAAATCGATGAAGTATTGGAGCATTGCCATGCGTCAACATGTGGAGGGCATTTTAGTGGTAAAAAGACAGGGTACAAAGTTCGCTAAGCTGGATTATATTGGCCAACAATTTTCAGAGACGCACATCAAACTGCTAAGGAATGCCTCAACTGCCAGCAGTTAGGAAACATATCAAAAAGGGATCAGATGCCTTTGAATCCAATCTTGGTAGTAGACATTTTCGATGTCTGGGGAATTGACTTCATGGGTCCATTTCCTACGTCACATAGTTATGTTTACATTCTAGTAGCAGTGGATTATGCGTCCAAGTGGATCGAAGCAGAGGCAACCCATACGAATGACCACCATGTGGTGTGTAAATTCATGAAGAAAAACATTTTCACTAGGTATGGAGTTCCACGAGTAATCATCAGTGATGGAGGGTCCCACTTCAAGAATTTTAAATTTGGAAGATTGCTAAAGCACTATGGAGTGAATCATCGGATTGCAACACCCTATCATCCTCAGACGAGTGGCCAAGTGGAAGTATCTAATAGGAAAATAAAGGAAATCCTGCAAAAGACTGTCAAGACCGATAGAAAGGATTGGTCACTTAGGTTGGACGACGCGCTTTGGGCATACCGCACTGCTTACAAGACACCGATTGGAACAACTCCATATCGGTTGGTTTATGGAAAAGGCTGTCATCTACCGGTTGAACTAGCCAATCGTGCCTTCTGGGCAATCAAACAAGTCAACATGGACTACACGGAAGCAGGAAAGGAAAGGAAACTCCAGCTGTCGGAATTGGAGGAGCTACGAGACGAAGCATACGAAAACGCGGCCACATACAAGTCAAAGATGAAACGGTATCACGATGCTAAGCTCCGCTTGAAAACCTTTGAGGTAGGACAGAAAGTGTGGCTGTACAACTTGCGATTGAAGATGTTTCCCGGGAAGCTCAGGAGTAAATGGAATGGCCTTTATATGGTGGTCAGCATCACAGACCATGGCGCAGTAGAAATTCAGGACTTGAAAGGTGGTCAACCATTTAAAGTCAATGGACATAGGCTCAAACTTTATGTCGTTGCGGGCACGTTCCAGAAACTGGAAGTGGAGACAGTCGAATTCGTGGTAGATGTTCCAGTGTATACTGCATAAATCAGGTAAGTGCACGTCTGGCTGAAGACGTTAAACTTAGCGCTCGTCGGGAGGCAACCCGATCGTCATCTGTACATTTGCATTTTTCTAATAATTCATCACATCCATTTTTATCACGGTGAGAAAAAGGCAAGTATGGGGTCATTTTGGTAATTTTGAAGTACCGCGACGCGGGATCTTAGGATCCGCGCCGCGCGTACTGAGGTTTCGCGATTACATTTAAAATCAGATTTTTATACGCGACGCGGATAGAAGCTTCCCGCGCCGCGGCCTTATCTTAATTTGAAATTAAAGATAATCACTAAAATAGAGTTTTGAAAGCTATCCAAAATTCCCACAACTGCATATAATCAACTTGCGAAATTTGTGATTCTTTTCATTGCGGTAAAAGCCTCTCAATCAATCAAGTCATCTGTATTCTTTTCTCTTCACTGAAATTCAAGTAAGTTCTTCTTGTTTTCCTCCTTTTCTTTTAAGTCTTGAACTTGCCTAAATGATGCTGTAATTCACAATGTCGCAATCATCTGATGAAATTGATAGTCAAATTACGTTTATAGTACTGTACTGCATGAAACCCAATAGTTAGATTAGAGTTAACGGGAATGAATTAGATAGAATGATCGATTTTGTTGGCTGAAATCCTTCGCCGCGCCGCGGTCTATACAGTCCACGATGCGGGTTATGAATGTTCATTTGACGCGTCGCGGGATGTTACGTGCGCGCCGCGTTGAATGCTAAAACAATGCAGTAATTGTCAATTTTGTGATTTCTGCAGGCACGATGTCTTCTTCCGCAAGTTCAGAATCAATTGACTGGAACTCCTTGGCTACAGGAGTTGGCAGAACACGGGCTTATAGCTTCTACAATCGCAGATCTTTGCAGCAACACAAGAGAATCCTTCCCGCCTGGCCGGTCAACTGGGAGTTGACCAAGGAATCGGGAATCATGGATCATTTGCAAGATTGGTTGGTCCAAGGGGGCTATGAGAATGGTGAGCTTATCTACACATGTCGGGCCATTGAAAATGTGGTTTACATGGAAGAACCTATTTATCGGGAGGTGCTTTTGCAATTTCTTGCAAGCTACCACTTTGATAATCAGCCGCTGGGGATGGACACTGAAGAAATGGTGCAGTTTCGGTTGGGTCATCACAACCGAAGCTGCAGTCTACGGGAATTTGGTTATCGAATCGGGCTGTATACTCAGGAAGAATCGGAGGCACCGGGGTTCGACACCTTCCACCGAAGTGCTAACTATGATGCCGATGATTCCTTCACTCCTGCTGACTATTGGAGTACCATATCATCAACGCGGTATCACGAGAATACCGTACGCGAGGGGCTGATGCATCTACCGGCGCATCGAATGTTGCATCGGTTGATATCGACTATGATCTGACCTCGTGCGGACGAGGACCGGGTCCTACCACGTGAGCTACATCTCATGTGGTGTTTGACGCGGATGCTCCAGACGTGCAACATTCCGTATTTCGTGGCTGACTACTTCAAACAGATCACAGACGAACCATTAAAGCAAATCGCTCTCGGTGGGGGACATTATGTAATGAGACTGGCCCAATCCTACGGGTTGCTATCCGAGCATACCACCCGTGGGCTAACACTTGTTCAGCCAGTTCCCTTCAGTCCGCCGACCACCATCTCCCGAGATGTGATTTATGTTGACGATGGGATCACAGCAGCTGAGCGATCGCCATTTCCGGTGCTGAGGACCGAGCCATCAACTTCCAAAAAGCGACCGCGGGTGACTATCAATTTACCCCGAGGACTTTCCCCGGCCACTATGGAGTCACGATATTTAGCCGATGAAGTGAAGGCAGTTCCAAAAGCCTTGCAGACCCACATGCGGGAACACCAGATCCAGTCGGCAACAGCGCATGAGGTTGATAAAAGGACGGAGAATACACAAAAGCAACTCCTCTGGCTAGCCGACTGTATAATTGCACTCATGGCGAAGAACAAATGTGTCCCACCAAGACCCCAGCCGACGATTAAAGAAGAGGAAGAGCCTATGGAAGAGGATCCGAAGGAAGAGGAAGATGAGGAGGACGATACATCACATATTTAGGGAAAGTAATTATGTTTTTCTTTTCAGTTTTTTAGGTTAAAAGTGTCTATTTTAGGTTAGATTTGAATTTTGTTGGTAAAAGGATGTTAAATGTTAGGATGATTGTTCGTAGATGAAAAATAAGCCATTTTCAGGCATTAGGACTTAATAAAACTTAAGTGATTTTGTGTTGAATCTGCTGTTGAGAGTGTTTGAAATTGGTACAATCTGCTGAAATTACCACGCCGCGGCACCCTCACAAGGCGCGACGCGGTCATTTCCCATTTGACGATGATTTCAATGCTCGTAATTACCGCGACGCGCGTCCTTCAATCACGCGCCGTGGTCTTCCGCAACACATACATTTTTGCTTATTGTACATTTCTAGGTTTTCTTTCATTTATGTTTGTATTTAATGTTTTGTTGAGTCATGCATGTTGTACCAAATTAGGGAGGAGTTGTCTCAGACAAGTGTGGGGTCACCGTGCCCCCTCCACTTGTCTCGACCACCGGCGTGTTCACTGTTGCGCCACAACTCCAGAATGCGAAATCAAGGATTCTTTTTGTTCGAATTTGTATCTGTGACACCGAGAACCAACCAAGTAGTCTACCATCCAAAGGGGTAACTCTTTCTCCCTTGTTCTAAAATATTTTCATGTACAACGGGGACGTTGTACGGTTTTAAGTGTGGAGTGTGGACGGTCGAAAGAGTGTTTTTTTGAAATTTTTGCGGGAAAAGACCAATTTTAAAATTTTTTAGCAACTTTTTCAAATTTTTACTAAATTGTAATTTTGAAACGAATGGTTTGTGATTGTGATAGCATTAGTATTTTTTCAAGAGATACTATTTAGTTGTGATCATGCTATTAGTTAGTCAAACAAGTTGAGTTTTAGGAGTTAGACGATTGGATTGTTTTAGGATTGGAATTTAGGAAGGAATTGTCAATCAGTGGCCTTTGTTGTTCGAGCCGGTAGGTCCGAAAAGGGTGGCCTCGAAGAGGCATTATGAACCTTACCACCTAAGATCGACTGGTCTGGGATGGTATTTTCGAAAGCTCGTTACACGGACAACATCGAAAGTCATGGACAATTCCTTAATGGCCTTTAGAATCTGAATGACTAAGTACACTTCATTGTGGATAGAAAGTTTGTAATCAAGGGTTCTCTAGAAAGCGAAATTACAAAGAACATTCTGATTAGGTTCTCGCGAACTATTTCACTCTAACTCTTGGGGCAATAAGCTTTGAAACTGAACACAGTCAAAAATTGTTTGAATCTTAGTTAGAATTTATTAAAAACTCTCTTGCTTGGGGACAAGCAAGGCACAAGTGTGGGGTGTTTGACAACGCCTAGTAATATTGCATATTTTAGTTGTTGTTGAGCCCTATTCTTAGTGAAATTATATCATATATATCGTGGTATTCTCACTTTTCATGCCGGTACTTGTTTGGTATAAAATAATGAAAACAGGGACCACAAGCGTGCAAATTGGAGAAAGTTGGACAAGAAGGAAAAATCAGGAAAATACGTACGCGCGCCACGGGAATCAAGAAGGCGCGACGCGGCTTTGAGGCGGTGGAACAAATTGAAATGCCGAGAAAACGGGAGAAGATAAGTACGCACGCCGCGGTTTACTTAATTGCGCGGCGCGGCTGCGGGAAAATTGCAACTATAAATAGAGCCATTTACAGCCGAAAACCCTAGCAAAGACCCGGTAGAAAAACGACCTGAAGGCTCTTTGACTCCGTGATTAAGCATCAGCAACCTCTTAATTGGTATTTCTTAGATTTAGAATTTTTTTTCATTTAGTTAGATAGTGAGCAGTTGTTAGCTAGTATCTTTGGGAGTGACAACCACTGATATTAGACTTTAGTTTATGTTTTTGAAGCATTTGGTTACTGTTTGTACCTGTGGAATTCGTTTGGTTAATGAAAATCATTTGGTTACAAGTAATCTTGGTTTTTCGGTGTTTTGATGGTTGATTTTGGTTTTGCATGTTTGGATTGTGATTGGATGATTGTTTTGACCTTGTTGGACTGTTTTCCTTTGCTGATTTCAGTAGCCCATTAGGTTAGTCTTTTAGGTTTGAACTTTAGCCAGTGACTGTCCCATTGGACCTTAGTTATTGGTTTAGTTTATGCCTTGTGTTGGTTATGTTTGGATTGTTTGGATGCCTTTGTTTACTTCAGAATTAGAGATGTACTTCTGATTTCAGAAAGTAACTAGGTTTGGTTTGAAGCTTAGCTTAGTCTATGCTTGTTTTGGGATTGTTTAGTTTAGGAATTTTGAGTTTTAGTGGTAAGGGTTTGGAAACTAAATTCCTCCGACTATAGCGTGACACTATAGTTGGTAATTTGTCATCTGATCTGACCACGTAGCTCCTGCGGATCGACCCTGACTACCACTGTGCTAGTGTGTGTGTGTTAGGTTTCTCTTATTTTTGACCGCACGACGGCCTAGGCGTGTCAGGAAGACAATATATATGCTAAAGATAAGAAGATTGTTTTCAAATGTGGTTGCTGATTTTAAATTGAAAATGGAAGAACTCATGATGTTTTAGAGAGCTCATGCTATTTTAGAGGCTGCTACATCAGCTCTATTTTATAGGCTGAATTCTGTTGTTCTTAAGACAAGTACTACATTTTAGCCTATATTTTATTGTTTCTTTACTTGTACTCCGAACATTCTCTATATATTAGAGGCTCACTTTTATGT
This sequence comes from Cichorium intybus, assembly GCA_023525715.1. NCBI lineage: Eukaryota > Viridiplantae > Streptophyta > Magnoliopsida > Asterales > Asteraceae > Cichorium > Cichorium intybus. Next base: position 83,238,440 of record CM042014.1, on the reverse strand, counting down.
CAAATTTAATTAATATAAATATGAAGTTATCTCTATTTGCCGAAATCATCATTTGATTTATAGATCTTTGATCTTGGTGATTTGAAGTGTTTCTTTTTTCTTTAATCATGGTGGATTAGTGTCTTTTATATATTAGCGTGGCGGGGTTGTTGATTCCTTTATCTTTAATCTTTGTCGATTTCATTTCCTTTATAGATTAGAGTGGTGGGGTTTTTTATCTTGTATTATCGTTTTCACTTTTGCTCCGACTATGACATCCCCAAAATTTTGAGTTTTTAGAAAACCGGTTTACATTGGATTTTAAAAGAAATCGCTTTATTGAACAATTGAAATTCCCAGATTTTTACAAAATAGTTCTTTTCTTTAAACAATTTAAATTTCAAATCTAATGGGATGTCAACTCGTACATATCAAACCATAAGTAGGAGGATAAACGAAATACTCACATGCAATACAATGGGTGAAAGTCTAACTCCCAAACTCTCAAGCATCCTCTAATGCATCACATAATATTAATCGCCTGAGACACACATCAAAATAAACGTCAGACTGGAAAGTCTGGTGAGATACATAGAGTTTAGACTCTTTACATAATAAGTGGAAATATCTTAACACCTAATCACATTAAAAATGCATACGTCTTTATTAGCCCATTTCCCGTCCACTTAGTCCATTCTCGAACTCACATCATTATGGTTTACATGGGGGGAGTCACCCATGACCGGTGACGTGACGTGGCGGGGGATGAACATATCAGTCCGTCAATCGTCTGTTTGGGCTGCGTCGTGGTGGTCCAAGCACGTCTTAAGGCATCGCCGATGTAAATTGTCCCTATCACAACAGGTAGCTAGCCTGTGTGAAAATGGCAAGAATGTCTAGAATATCAAGCCAACATCATTAACGTCATTATTTCATAAACATCTTTCGTCTTAACGTCTTTCGTCATTGTGGTCCGGACCTCTCGAGTCAACACTCACCCTTTTCCCTTTTACCCATTTTGCATGCAAATGTAAGACATCATATTTAATAATATTTTAAGAAAATACATTCGAACACATAAGTCCACATACGCACGTATAATCATATAAATTCAAGTAATACACATAAGACACATACGACAAAACACTTTTATTTTTATAGGGGATGTGTGCTTGAAAATTCAATGTACTCACGTTGGCATCAACTGAGCAGTTGATGCTAAATCATCATAAATATCGTTTCGTCATCAATGACCCAATCTACACATCACTCCTGTGTATCAAATCTTCCTATAAGACTCATTATATAAAATAAGCACACGTCCTAATAGTATTTCACTTCATCGTTTAATAAATTGTGTATTCGCCAGTATGTAAAAGCTATATAATTAAATGTTAGATATTAAATATGACCATTTAGACCCTAAATAATTTCATTATTTATATTTAAAATATCTTGGTCATATGTCAATTGATTAATCCTTATCTTAATTAATGAATTAAGTCACTGCCATCAAAATAATCTAATTGGATTATAGATTTAACCCAACAATCAACGGTATTAGTTATTATTTTTACTTTGACTACTATCCAAATAATAGGTTTTATATATCTATCCCTTCATTTTTTTTGTTTAGTAGTCTTCCAAAAATGAATGCATCAATTACCAAAAGCACATTAAAAACATTAAAAACGTAATTTTGCCAAGCATGCATGGCGGTAGAAAATTGAATAAATCAAAAGATGTTGGATGTTACCTTCACTAATTGATCGTTCCAAACTGAGACGTGGTAAACTCCACACATGGTTTTCTTAACTTATCCTTTAATACTCAATCTGTAGACCACTTCAATCTTTCCATTTATTTAGACGGAAACTAAAACTATTCGCCGAAAAACACACCTTGTAGCCAGCACATCAACATACGTAGCAAGGCCGGTTACTCCTTTCTACAACGCACTGGAAAACAAGAAAACATTGTAATACTCTCCATATTGTTACTTAACTGGTCACGCTAAACCACCATGGCCGACGTGTGTTGACTTGCCGGAATAACCACGTACCAGTTAAGCTTCGTCCCTTGCACACACTCACACATATCGAAAAGAGAATTCACGAGTTGAACCTCTTAAAAACACGCTAACCTCCTTCTCCCAAGCTATTAAACACAATGGCATGGTTTATTACCCGGAATGTCAACCAGAAAGCAGATCCCGCGACCACACTTGATTATCGATCCAAGAACCACCTACATCGCATTGCTTATCACTTATCTCTAGATCGCTCGAGAGCATCTCTTACTTCACGTCAACCTGTTTCTCTTTTCATGAAACATTCGAATGATATCACGAAACACCATTGTCCCACTGTCTCTCTCCATTCGGTGTTCACACATAATAAACATCCAGCCTCCTTCTTCTCGCATTCGTCTTCGTGACCCTAAATGACTCTCACAGTACCATCGATCTCGTTGGTTCACCGCCTTGTCGAAGAACAACACAACAATTCACTTTCTTGTTCCGGCTACACTCTTTGTCACGTCTCTCTGTAGGGTTCTCCGATCGGCAATACTCCCCACCTTGAGAAAGTAGCTTATGATATAGGGTTGTTGACTCAGCACTCAGCAGCACCACCCGACACCGAAGATGGTGGCTGCAAACCACCAACCCTTACACAATAGCTCTCTCTTGTATCTCTTTCTATATTGCTCCTCCTCCAAATTTTGGGTTGTTAACCATTTATGTGGCGTTAGATGGAAACCAAAAGGAAAACGTCGTAACGTAAGTTAAACATGTAGCGTCACATGAATTGATTTTTCTTTAAATATGATGTTTTTTTTTTCAACGTACGCATGATTTGGTTTCAAAAACAATATTACAACATTAACCCCTCAACTTTCTATGCTTATATATAAATTATCCTAATTTATATCTTTGCACCTTTATCTTTCTCTATTTGATCACCAACTACGTTTTACTTTTATTTGAATTATATGTAATCCTCACATATAATTAGACATATATATATATATATATATATATATATATATATATATATATATATATATATATATATATATATATATATATATATATATATATATATATATATATATATATAGTTTGCAAAATCAACAACTTAACCTCTCTAACTTCCGTAAACACTTCAACTAGATATCCTGTCTTGAAAATTTTGACACGAAAATACCACTATCATTTCATATTTCTTTATGTTTCACATATATCACCCATTAATCAAATTAATAAATAACTTTCTCAAAATATATTAAATCAAATGTTTAATATTAAAAATACCTAAAAAAATCTGCCCCGATTTGCGGGTGTTACAATTCTCTCCTCCTTAAAAAGATTCCGTCCTCGGAATCTCTGAATCAATTCACTCAAGGTCGACTTTCGAAAGTCACCTACACTTTTTTTCTCATCTTTCATTATTTGCCAACCTTATAATTTTCATTACACATTTCCATCATAATAGCCCTTAGTTCATGAATGACCCAGTTCCTATTTCTAGTAGTCATCGCTCCTATCATATTATTGGCTAACGTCTAATGTTTACGTGACGTTTGACGACCTGATCATACTTTGGATTCCACACCAATTCCTCACGTCATCACATATTCGTCATTAAAGAAATAACCATCACAGACTCCATCATATTATCGGTTTGTCACGTAGGTAACATAATTTTAGCACTTGTATACTAAGTAATCAATTTCATTGATTTGGGGTTACTCCTAACATTAAGGCCAACATACTCAACTTAATACAATCATATAGTTTTTTTTTCTTTTTGCATCTTCGCCATGTTTAGAAATCTTGGCATATTTGGGATTACTATCATCGTGAAACTTAGACTATAGGTCAACCTACATATCTTATCTTATATAGCAACATACATCATCCTGTATAAATATCATTTATCGCCTTCCTAAACATCAACCAATATCCTTATTAATCATGTACTAATATATTAATCAAACACTTACATCATTTGGTGATATCCCACATTGTTTCCTTATAACTTCTTGTAATACTAGCTTAGTCTTCGGTTATCATCTCTAAATAATTTCAATGCAACTTCTCTGTAAACACCTTGCAACAGGTCTCATCTATTTGTCACTGAAAAATCTCTCTTTTTATCGATATAGTAATAGTTCACCTAGTTCTCAATTGGGATGAAATCTCAACTTTACATCATACTAGTATTCCTCATTTGATTTCTATACCTCGATAACGATCACTTCATAAGGAATTAACACATACGTACTGCCATGTTATTATACTTATAAGGATAGTCGGACATCTCGCTCTTGATTATAATTAACTTTGTGAATTCTTATCGTCATTAGTTTGTTCTTCACACAACTCTTACTACCACTACTATCATGCCATTGTCGTCACTAAATAAAGCACTCATCGTAAGTGCATCATCTCAAGGGATACCAATGGCAATAAGATTATTCTCATTATCATTTGGATTATAGTTTCAGTTCACTTACACTTATTAGTCAACTAGACAACTCACTTATACTTTTATGCACTAAAATCAAAGCATGCTGCTACCAAATTCTGCTTCTTAGCTTGTATGACTTACTATAATTCAACTATTATGTAGCATATGTAACATACTCGTACAGAAAACTTATTGGAGTACACAACACATCAAACCTTACTTTAACTCTTAGTTTCTTAGGCTTACTGTTCAAGAATTACTACTTTTATGCAATTTACCTCCTTAAGGATCATTCTTGAAGTTTCGACATTTTTATGCAGTCACATAATTACATCTTTAACGTGGCAACAACTTAACTTCTTGTCATCAAAACTTCTTAGTTTTAAGAATTTTATGCCATAACATTGTAACACTTCTACCATCATGTATTTGTACCATCATAATCATGAGTTTCCTAAAATCTTCGTAACTTAAAAATTTTTTTGTAGTAATATCATCTAGATGTCCACGTCCAAGTATAACAATCATATTAACAATGTGCCATCTTAACATCATAACATCATAGTCATCTTAATGTTTGTATCAACATGTTGAATTAACATCCTATCATCGTCCAAGTTAAATATCCAGTACATCGTCTTAGTCTATTTATTTATAGTACCTTCTTATTATATTTTTCGCAGGGATTAACTTTTCTAAATTTTGTCATCTTTAACCTCACCGCTATTCTAACTATAGGTGAGACTTCATCATACATATAGGCTTAGACATGCCCCAAATATAAGAGATAACTTATTGGGTCGTCATTGTACTAGTGTCATGTGGGTACTTTCATGTTTATCTTCTGTTGAGACAACTTGGCTCATGGTCTTTCTTATGATATCCAACCAAGTGATAGCACATACCCTAAGTAGCTTTACCACAAACATCACTCACTAATAATTGCACATTCAAACACTTGTTCCATCTGACTTGTCAACTTGTAAGTAGCCACAGGATTGGCACATCCTTCATATATGAGTGGTTGACACCCAATAAAGTTCCTATATGTGCACTTCTTCTTCTTGTCGGGCCCCATATTAAGTGATCCTCTCTTGTCTGTAAGGGCTCGTCGAAGTTCTTAGCATATCCTTCTTCATCAGTTTGACTTGATTCCTCATGGTCAACCGATATCTTTCGAAGTTTATTTTGTTGTTGGTTTAACCTCTCATTTGTCCCCTCCTCCTAATGTATAAGCATTGCTCGTAGCATATACTGGGTACCCATCGTCGTGGTTGTTTCTGATTGCACCCAAGGAGTAGGAATATTGCACTTATAGACTGGAATTGCTTTGTCAGGCGTCACAATACCCTCTACTTTATCCTAATTCCCAATTCCCTTATTATCATCCGCCGTTATTTAAAATTTTTTTATTATTAATATCATAGTATACTAAAATACCTATCTTAAAAAGAGTGTGTCACAAGTATAAGCAATAAACATCATAGTATAGTTCACTTTTCAAATAAGGCCAGATCTAATACAGATTTACATTTTGAAGGGTTTTCTAGCAAACAATGAACACAAAATACCTATGGTTCACATGCAACCCTAGAAAGATCTATGTTTTCTTCTATGAAGATAATAGAGTAGAACCTAAAGGCCAACAATAATTTCTAAAGTTTAAATCAGAAGAACCAACCTTTGAATCTTGTTCTTGAAGCTAGCAGCAAAAGTATCCTGCCTCAGATGCAAGTCATACCCACAGCAATGGAGAAGACAGTCCAGCAGAGTTTGTCTGGTGAAAGTGGCGCAGGTTTTAGGGTGGCCAGGTGCCTCCTTTTATAGCCTCCAAGGGTTACAGCTGAAACCCTAAGGAGCCTCCTTAATGGGCAAGCCTGTTAACCATTTGGACAAGGCTTTCCATAACCCTAATTAGGGTTTCGAAATATGAGTGTATCCACTCATAATTTCTCCAACTTAGGCCCCTGGCTACTGGCTTGCCAGTTATTCAACTATTGAATAAATACAAACCAGTCCCTGCACTTTTAATTAATTAATTTAATCACTGAATTAAATCCAATTAATTCTAGATTAAATCTTAATTAATTATTATAGTTTCTAATTAATATATTAACACTTAAATATATTAATAAACCATTTAATTAATTCTATTGATTTATTAAGTAATTAATAAATCAACCTTTTACTCTACCGAACTCTATCCTGACCTCCAGCTATGAGGGCAACCCAAATGGACTTTGCTTCAATTAACAAGATAAATATAGTTGTAAAGTCATGGCTTAGACACCTAATCCAACAGTCTCCCACTTGGATAAGTCTATGACTTTAATTTATCTTCTGATTAATAGACAACCTGCAGCTTCCAAGAAACTGCTGCCGAACTCTGACCTAGTCAGTTCCGTCCAAAGATAAGTGATCATATGATCCTTCGTCCAACAAGATATTTTCAGACACGAGACATGTATTGAGATCAATCTCTGTCCGATACTCTGTTTCCCGATTTCCGATTCTGCTTATGACTTTCAGACTTCTAATTGAACACATCAATTTAGTCCCGGCTGGCCAGCACTTTAGTCAACTTCAAAATCATCGAGCGACCTACAGATATCTGTTTCTCATCAGGGTCAAGGAACGAATAAGCTTTGACTCATATGGTTGTGTCTTTTACTTATCAAATCGTACACAACAATGCGTCTTATAACATCGAGTTACCGATGCGTTTCGCATCATCAATGCACAACCGACTCGTAAATTTCAACTCATATGTCTCCGCTTCAAGATCATACGATATTATCGTCTCAACATTGCTCGTGATGTAATCCATGAAGCAATCTGTTGAGCGCGGGTTTATCCAATGCTCAAATCTCTATTTCTAAGTACTCATGAACGTTGTAGCAGTCTTACTGCAATGTCTAACTCCTTAGACAATCTACAAACCAATTCATGACAGTCTTCATTCATACTTACTCCCGAAAAGTATGAGCGACTGTGGACCTTTTGAATAATCAAATTATTCGGGAAGTGAAACATGCAAAATTGAAACTTAAAATCTGACTGGTGGCTACTATTGCCTAATTACCAAGTCTCCACGAGGTAATCACCACGTCGGATTTTACATAAACTATTATCGGTTTCTAGATTCCTTTTAAACTATTTAATTCGTGTTATGTATCTATGTCTACTTGACCTTTCACTCTTTCTATGTATTCAAATGTTATACATTTATACACTTCATCCGATCGGATGTCCTTCCGATGATATTTCAATTTTTGGTCATACCGTCATTCTCACTAACAACTCCATTCTATGTACTGTGACATTCTATGGTTCTCGGGATATTTAGTCCACATGACTGCACCCTAAGACTATATCGAGGTGTTACGATGTGCCGGTGAGCCACACGCGCTCCATCGGAATGCCTTCGAAATTCTTTAACCATTAAGTCCTTATTTGAAAAACTCTTTTCAAATTGTTATCAACATTCACCCTTAATCATTTTCCAATGATTTTTCATGTATGTACAAAATCCATTAAGTATTCCCAGCCAGGTCATATCCTGAATATGACACACTATGCTCTAAGCATTAAGTCATCAAGACATGTTCATGACACTTCTGATCGATCCAAGAAACTTGTTGGATTCGATCCAGTCCTATTCCAAAATCTTTTGGAATCTAAGGATTACTTATAATCCTTGTGTCATGATTTTCATTAACTATTTCCTTTCGGAGACTCTTTTCCATGCATCTTGAATCTTATCAAGATCATGCTTATTATGGCTAGGTCTATACTGTTGACAACATCTATCTGATAGATGTTTATGGATTATGTAAGTATGCTGCACCTTCTTTATATCTCTCATGCCAAATCATTACACTTTGCAATGATAGAAAACTATTTCCTAGGGCAATGCATCTTGAGTCTCATCAAGATCATTTTGCCAGAGTTTCATAGACGTTTATAACCACCTGAGTATGTCGTATCTCTATTAGGCCTTTCATAGCGATCTGTCTCTTAACACCAAGTCATTACACTTTGTAATGAAAAGAGACGTTTCCTAGAAACATTATGTAACACACATATGGAGATAGATAACAGCAACACTCCCACTGGCTTTGACATGGTTATGGACTATTCACAAAATCCAGAGCTTTTGGTATATTTTGAGAATCCAAACCTTTCTGACATCTTAATGGATATCTTTCAGCTCATTCTCAAAATCCAATCCTTTGGCATATTTCGAGAATCTGACTATCCTTTCTTACGAGATGCCAGCGGAGAAATCCCGGGCCCATGTTCCTTTATACTGGCATATTCTTTGTGAGTCCTCATTAGTGTGCCGGTGATCCACACGCACTCCACTAACGACTTACATTATGCAGTATCCTTTCGGATTTCATCTTCTATTGAGAGCGCTTCTCTCGAAGTCAATTACATGACTCTGAGTATCGTCTCACTCAACCAGATGTTCTGAAGGTACGTTTCTGTCCATGTTGGTTTCCTTTTGATGATTACTCCCACTGGTTTTAAGACCAGTTGTAAAATCAATCAAACTGTCACATGGACTGTATCTCATCCTAAAGTTCTCTTAATTAGCAGCAACCGGGCTCACCAATGCTTCCAAGTAGTCGGATTGAGAGACCGTACCAACTATAGTGTTTTACCACTATTCGGTATGTCACCCCGATCATAACTACTTATGACGGTGATCAGTACTACTGGTCAAGAGAAGATAATGTCAGAATTTTAAAACAGAAATTTGATTTCTGCTCTAAGCCTAGCGATGACTAAAGGTTATTTCACTTGGCTAATCCTGAACTCATTCAGGACTGTCCCAACTCCCACTGTCCCCTTAGAATATGAGTTCTTTCTAAAAGAGCTCTTTCTTTTCCAGGTATAGCGGGATAGTCAGTGAAATGACATTTCTGATTAGGTTCAGGCCAGTCATGAGGTTCGGACGAACACTACAAGACCCTGGACCTTTAATGTACAAGTGGGACAATCCCAGCTTTACATTTCAGACAGTGTCTGCAAACCTACTTAGTCGAAGATGTGGTTGGAATATGGTCTGACTGGTTTAGTATTCAATGTATCGGAAACTAATTGGCAATGTATCTCATACATTGAGGATCGAACTCTTTCGACCAACGTTCCATCATCTTCCCTAAGACACATTATAACTATTAATGTTCTTGGAAGAGAATAAACTGTGAAACATTTTCCCAGTTTATGCTGTCACTCAGGTTCTGTGGATCTTGTACTTCCTTTGAAGTCCTTGAACTGTTCAAGGATTCAATCCAATCGCTTATTTTGATAAGCGAAGTCATATTCGTCATACCGAATGACAAATATCGTGAAGTACAAACAATTGTGTTCAATTTGAAGATTCGAGCAATACACAGCAACTGATGTGTTGGTTGCTCCTAATCTCAATGTCTTTTACATCTCTATGTAAACTTATGACTTTGTTAGTTCTGTTCAATACTTGCAATCTTCAGTTGACTCTAAGTCAACTGATTCCAAAATCCTATCCTCTGGATCTTTGGGTGATTCATTTCTTGCCACATGTGCTTTATAAAGAACTTAATCATCATCTAACTCTAAGTCAAATGATTCCAAAGTCCTGTCCAACTTGATCTTTGGTTGATTCATTTCTTAACACATTAAGAACTCAATTCATCATGTGACTCTAAGTCAAATGATTCCAAAGTCCTGTCCAACTGGACTTTTGATTGAATTGATTCTTATAATATTCATCTTAACAATCATAAGGGACACAATTCCTAAGATCCAAACACTTTGGATGTATCAATATTCAAATTATTGCTAATCATGCATTCAACACAATCATACAACATTTCAAGGATATTTCAAACAACATGTGTTAAAAGAAAATTGACAATTTTATTAAAACAAAATCCTTGAACAATGTATTATATGATAGACAATGTCATATGCATCTGATAAGCTAACAACATGATTTCAACATCTAACTAACTCTAAAACTGCATGAGCTTTAGATCCAATCTGAATATGCTCCTATGCAACAACATCCCACATCCTAAGAGTCCATGCATACAGAGCAAATGTGAGAAACACATCCTGTATCAAGGAATTAAGGATCAGGGGTTCTGAGTTTTAAGATATTCCTGAGTTGCCAAACTGTTCGGCTTTGGAGCATTTTCCAATCTTTTCGTGACTGTGTCCCACCCTGTGGATTCCCAGTTTGAAACATCGAGGACCGGTCCAGAAGATCTGGATCATTTCTTGATGTGTCCTATTACTGGACTCAATCCCGAAGTAGCTGAACCAATGGAACTATGTTTCTCTATGAATGACTCATACAGAGTCAACATTGAATTCATATTCACGATTGTATTATCTGGTTTCCCTTCCTATACATCAGGATGAACAAATCAGCGAGTCGAGCTAATGCTTTAACTCCCAATCAAAAGGGGACCAAATTTATACAGTTCACTTATATGTCTCTCAGTCTTGAGAACATGTGAACTGGTGCTACTTCCTACACACTTCAAACTCTTTGAAGATCTTAGCTCGTCCTTTCTCAACCAGTTCATGGAACTTTTCCACAACTAGTTGTGTTAACTTATCTGACCCCATGAATTCTAAATTCCTGCGGAAATCGGGGTCAATGATCAATAGTATTAGGTAACGAACTTTCCTTGACTTAACAATCAAGGAGTCATGCTCATCACAAGCTACTGTGTGATGTCATGCTCTGGGGAGCGGAAACTCAGTCAGATGTGGCTTGCCAGCAAAATAGAGAACTATTCTCTATTTATGAAGCCATACCATATAGTTAAGGCCAGTCAGCCTTACCATATTAGGCAGGTGCTTTCTGATGCTCTCAGAAGTGGGTGAAGGAGGAGAGGGAGGAGAATAGACACTTGATTCAGACATCTACAATACACAAAATTTATTAGTTTAATTTTTCCTTTTAAATAATTACCCAATTTATTATTTATTAAGGCTAGGACCCAAAATGCCCCAACTATGGTGTGAAGAGGGATGCTGTAATCACAACATAATGGTCATTAAGGTAGATAATACACTTATCAATTTCATCTTATGAAATTCCTAGATCTGTTGAGACACATTGAACTGTTCAATGGCATGTTTAGTCTCGGATGTGCCCCACTGTTTGTGACTGGGATGCCGAGGATCACAAACCGGGTGTGAATAACCATGCAAATTAGCTTGGTACTCTCGAAGTCAATTGTTATCTCTAATTAACGTGCCGGTTAACCACACACGCTCCGTTAATAATGACAAAATCGATAAACCCATTGCAAGTCTTTGCGGACCCCAGTTGGCGTGCCGGTAAACCACACACGCTCCACCAACGTTCCACAAAGTGCAATGTGCAATTCCATGGATTAGCACCAATTCACATTTTTTTAACCTAAAGTAACTAGATTGGGTTTTGTTCAAAGTTCTAGTACTTTCAATTATAGCATTATACTTTTAAGAGGCTTAGCGGTTCTATCAAACCCGTTCGGCTAACGACACTTGACTGACCAGGAATATTGCACTTATAGACTGGAATTGCTTTGTCAGGCGTCACAATACCCTCTACTTTATCCTAATTCCCAATTCCCTTATTATCATCCGCCGTTATTTAAAAAAATTTTATTATTAATATCATAGTATACTAAAATACCTATCTTAAAAAGAGTGTGTCACAAGTATAAGCAATAAACATCATAGTATAGTTTACTTTTCAAATAAGGCCAGATCTAATACAGATTTACATTTTGAAGGGTTTTCTAGCAAACAATGAACACAAAATACCTATGGTTCACATGCAACCCTAGAAAGATCTATGTTTTCTTCTATGAAGATAATAGAGTAGAACCTAAAGGCCAACAATAATTTCTAAAGTTTAAATCAGAAGAACCAACCTTTGAATCTTGTTCTTGAAGCTAGCAGCAAAAGTATCCTGCCTCAGATGCAAGTCATACCCACAGCAATGGAGAAGACAGTCCAGCAGAGTTTGTCTGGTGAAAGTGGCGCAGGTTTTAGGGTGGCCAGGTGCCTCCTTTTATAGCCTCCAAGGGTTACAGCTGAAACCCTAAGGAGCCTCCTTAATGGGCAAGCCTGTTAACCATTTGGACAAGGCTTTCCATAACCCTAATTAGGGTTTCGAAATATGAGTGTATCCACTCATAATTTCTCCAACTTAGGCCCCTGGCTACTGGCTTGCCAGTTATTCAACTATTGAATAAATACAAACCAGTCCCTGCACTTTTAATTAATTAATTTAATCACTGAATTAAATCCAATTAAATCTAGATTAAATCTTAATTAATTATTATAGTTTCTAATTAATATATTAACACTTAAATATATTAATAAACCATTTAATTAATTCTATTGATTTATTAAGCAATTAATAAATCAACCTTTTACTCTACCGAACTCTATCCTGACCTCCAGCTATGAGGGCAACCCAAATGGACTGTGCTTCAATTAACAAGATAAATATAGTTGTAAAGTCATGGCTTAGACACCTAATCCAACACATTTAACATAAAGCTAATTCATCTAGTGGTTCACAAGTACACATAGTAGGCCCCATAAAATATTTCACACATGTAGGTAAGGCACATATATGTAACACATGTTGCGCCTAACTCTTAGACTCACATCGCCATATTTGCTTCTTACTCGTCTACAGTTTAGGTCTAGGCAACAATCGCTACCTAATTCTCCTAAACCAATGCTCTGATACCAACTGTGACATCCCCAAAATTTTGAGTTTTTAGAAAACCAGTTTACATTGGATTTTAAAAGAAATCGCTTTATTGAACAATGGAAATTCCCAGATTTTTACAAAATAGTTCTTTTCTTTTAACAATTTAAATTTCAAATCTAATGGGATGTGAACTCGTACATATCAAACCATAAGTAGGAGGATAAACTAAATACTCACATGCAATACAATGGGTGAAAGTCTAACTCCCAAACTCTCAAGCATCCTCTAATGCATCACATAATATTAATCACCTGAGACACACATCAAAATAAACGTCAGACTGGAAAGTCTGGTGAGATTCATAGAGTTTAGACTCTTTACATAATAAGTGGAAACATCTTAACACCCAATCACATTAAAAATGCATATGTCTTTATTAGCCCATTTCCCGTCCACTTAGTCCATTCTCGAACTCACATCATTATGGTTTACATGGGGGAGTCACCCATGACTGGTGATGTGGCAGGGGATGAACATATCAGTCCGCCAATCGTTTGTTTGGGCTGCGTCATGGTGGTCCAAGCACGTCTTAAGGCATCGCTGACGTAACTTGTCCCTATCACAACGGGTAGCTAGCTTGTGTGAAAATGGCAAGAATGTCTAGAATATCAAGCCAACATCATTAACGTCATTACGTCATAAACATCTTTCGTCTTAACATCTTTCGTCTTAACATCTTTCGTCATTGTGGTCCGGACCTCTCGACTCAACACTCACCCTTTTCCCTTTTACCCATTTTGCATGCAAATGTAAGACATCATATTTAATAATATTTTAAGAAAATACATTCGAACACATAAGTCCACATATGCACGTATAATCATATAAATTCAAGTAATACACATAAGTCACATACGACAAAACACTTTTATTTTTATAGGGGATGTGCGCTCAAAAATTTCATGTACTCACCTTGGCATCAACTGAGCAGTTGATGCTAATCCTCATAAATATCGTTTCGTCATCAATGACCCAATCTACACATCACTCCTGTGTATCAAATCTTCCTATAAGACTCATTATATAAAATAAGCACACGTCCTAATAGTATTTCACTTCATCATTTAATAAATCGCGTATTCGCCGGTATGTAAAAGCTATATAATTAAATGTTAGGGATTAAATATGACCATTTAGACCCTAAATAATTTCATTATTTATATTTAAAACATCTTGGTCATATGTCAATTGATTAATCCATATCTTAATTAATGAATTAAGTCATTGCCATCAAAATAATCTAATTGGATTATAGATTTAACCCAACAATCAACAGTATTAGTTATTATTTTTCCTTTGACTACTATCCAAATAATAGGTTTTACATATCTATCCCTTCATTTTTTTTTGTTTTGTAGTCTTCCAAAAATGAATGCATCAATTACCAAAAGCACATTAAAAACGTAATTTTGCCAAACATGCATGGCGGTAGAAAATTGAATAAATCAAAAGATGTTGGATATTACCTTCACTAATTGATCGTTCCAAACTGAGACGTGGTAAACTCCACACATGGTTTTCTTAACTTATCCTTTAATACTCAATCTGTAGACCACTTCAATCTTTCCATTTATTTAGCCAGAAACTAAAACTATTCGCCGGAAAACACACCTTGTAGCCGGCACATCAACATACGTAACAAGGCCGGTTACTCCTTTCTACAACGCACTAGAAAACAAGAAAACATTGTAACACTCTCCATATTGTTACTTAACTGGTCACCCTAAACCTCCATGGCCGACGTGTGTTGACTAGCCGGAATAACCACATACCAGTTAAGCTTCGTCCCTTGCACACACTCACACATATCGAAAAGAGAATTCACGAGTTGAACCTCTTAAAAACACGCTAACCTCCTTCTCCCAAGCTATTACACACAATGGCATGGTTTATTACCCGGAATGTCAACCAGAAAGCAGATCCCGCGACCACACTTGATTATCGATCCAAGAACCACCTACATCGCATTGCTTATCACTTATCTCTAGATCGCTCCAGAGCATCTCTTACTTCACGTCAACCTGTTTCTCTTTTCATGAAACATTCGAATGATATCACGAAACACCATTGTCCCACTGTCTCTCTCCATTCGGTGTTCACACATAATAAACATCCAGCCTCCTTCTTCTCGCATTCGTCTTCGTGACCCTAAATGACTCTCACAGTACCATCGATCTCGTTGGTTCACCGCCTCGTCGGAGAACAACACAACAATTCCATTTCTTGTTCCGGCTACACTCTTTGTCACGTCTCTCTGTAGGGTTCTCCGATCGGCAATACTCCCCACCTTGAGAAAGTAGCTTATGATATAGGGTTGTTGACTCAGCACTCAGCAGCACCACCCGTCACCGAAGATGGTCGCTGCAAACCACCAACCCTTACACAATAGCTCTCTCTCGTATCTCTTGCTATATTGCTCCTCCTCAAAATTTTGGGTTGCTAACCATTTATGTGGCGTTAGATGGAAACCAAAAGGAAAACGTCGTAACGTAAGTTAAACATGTAGCGTCACATGAATTGATTTTTCTTTAAATATGATGTTTTGTTTTCAACGTACGCATGATTTGGTTTCAAAAACAATATTACAACATTAACCCCTCAACTTTCTATGCTTATATATAAATTACCCTAATTTATATCTTTGCACCTTCATCTTTCTCTATTTAATCACCAACTACGTTTTACTTTTATTTGAATTATATGTAATCCTCACATATATATATATATATATATATATATATATATATATATATATATATATATATATATATATATATATATATATATATATATATATATATATATATATATATATATATATATTTATATATATATATATATATAGTTTGCAAAATCAACAACTTAACCTCTCTAACTTCCGTAAACACTTCAACTAGATATCCTTTCTTGAAAATTTTGACACGAAAATATCACTATCATTTTATATTTATTTATGTTTCACATATATCACCCATTAATCAAATTAATAAATAACTTTCTCAAAATATATTAAATCAAATATTTAATATTAAAAATACCTAAAAAAATCTGCCCCGATTTGCGGGTGTTACAATTCTCTCCTCCTTAAAAAGATTCCGTCCTCGGAATCTCTAAATCAATTCACTCAAGGTCGACTTTCGAAAGTCACCTACACTTTTTTTCTCATCTTTCATTATTTGCCAACCTTATAATTTTTATTACACCTTTCCATCATAATAGCCCTTAGTTACTCATGAATGACCCAGTTCCTATTTCTAGTAGTCATCGCTCCTATCATATTATTGGCTTATGTCTAATGTTTACGTAATGTTTGACGACCTGATCATACTTTGGATTGCACACCAATTCCTCACATCATCACATATTCGTCATTAAATAAATAACCATCACAGACTCCATCATATTATCGGTTTGTCACGCAGGTAACATAATTTTAGCACTTGTATACTAAGTAATCAATTTCATTGATTTGGGGTTACTCCTAACATTAAGGCCAGCATACTCAACTTAATACAATCATATAGTTTTTTTTTCTTTTTGCATCTTCGCCATGTTTAGAAATCTTGGCATATTTGGGATTACTATCATCGTGAAACTTAGACTATAGGTCAACCTACATATCTTATCTTATATAGCAACATACATCATCCTGTATAAATATCATTTATCGCCTTCCTAAACATCAACCAATATCCTTATTAATCATGTAGTAATATATTAATGAAAAACTTACATCATTTGGTGATATCACACATTGTTTCCTTATAACTTATTGTAATACTGGCTTAGTATTCGGTTATCATCTCTAAATAATTTCAATGCAACTTCTCTGTAAACACCTTGCAACCTATGCAGTCAATAGCGCCGAGATCTCGGTGAGATCTCAGTGAGAGAGCGGTTCTCGGCCCTAGATAAAATATCGGTTATGAATAGCGGTTGGGAATTGCGGAACCGATATTTGCGCCGACATTTACCGCAATTTGACCGTTATACCGATTGCGTTATTGCGGTGAAATACCGCTATTTTCTAAAAGGACATTTTGGACTATTTATTTCGGGGCCAGTAAATCAAACATAGGCTAGACACGGGTCCAAGTACGAGGAGAAAATTGATCCTATTTTATCGAGAGACGTGGAGGAAAATGATGATTGGATGATACCGACAAAGGATAAGCTTCAAGACTTTGTGAATGAAAGGGATGGTCTTCTTTGGTCGGCTATGAGAGCAAGGGGAGGAAATGTAGACACGGGTCCAAGTACTAGGAGCAAAAGGGAGCGTTATAGAAACGATGATTATGGTATTAGAGATCAACTGGAAGATCTTGATGTTGATGATGACCTAGATAGAGAAGTGAATGTCTTAGACTATGTTGACTCCGATGACAATCCCGTGGATTGCAATTAATTATGTTTGACACTATGACACTACTATATATTTTATGCTATGAGTTTTATATAACTTTTTTGTGATATTAATTCTACATAGTATATGTGTGAATATATATATATATATATATATATATATATATATATATATATATATATATATATATATATATATATATATATAATATTTCTACGTAATATAAAAAATCGCTATCTCAACACTATACCACCGCGATAACCGCTTTTTTCAATCTCGCCCTATGACCGCTATTTGATTTTTTACCGCAATAACTGCATAGCTTGCAACAGGTCTCATCTATTTGTCACTGAAAAATATCTCTTTTTATCGATATAGTAATAGTTCACCTAGTTCTCAATTGGGATGAAATCTCAACTTTACATCATACTAGTATTCCTCATTTGATTTCTATACCTCGATAACGATCACTTCATAAGGAATTAACACATATGTACTGCCATGTTATTATACTTATAAGGATAGTCGGACATCTCGCTCATGATTATAATTAACTTTGTGAATTATTATCGTCATTAGTTTGGTCTTCACACAACTCTTACTACCACTACTATCATGCCATTGTCGTCACTAAATAAAGCACTCATCGTAAGTACATCATCACAAGGGATACCAATGGCAATAAGATTATTCTCATTATCATTTGGATTATAGTTTCAGTTCACTTACACTTATCAGTCAACTAGACAACTCACTTATACTTTTATGCACTAAAATCAAAGCATGCTGCCACCAAATTCTGCTTCTTAGCTTGTATGACTTACTATAATTCAACTATTATGTAGCATATGTAACATACTCGTACAGAAAACTTATTGGAGTACACAACACATCAAACCTTACTTTAACTCTTAGTTTCTTAGGCTTACTGCTCAAGAATTACTACTTTTATGCTATTTACCTCCTTAAGGATCATTCTTGAAGTTTCGACATTTTTATGCAGTCACATAATTACACCTTTAACGTGGCAACAACTTAACTTCTTGTCATCAAAACTTCTTAGTTTTAAGAATTTTATGCCATAACATTGTAACACTTTACCATCATGTATTTGTACCATCATAATCATGAGTTTCCTAACATCGTAGTAACTTAATTTTTTTTTTGTAGTAATATCATCTAGATGTCCACGTCCAAGTATAACAATCATATTAACAATGTGCCATCTTAACATCATAACATCATAGTCATCTTAATGTTTGTATCGACATGTTGAATTAACATCCTATCATCGTCCAAGTTAAATATCCAGTACATCGTCTTAGTCTATTTATTTATAGTACCATCTTATTATATTTTTCGCAGGGATTAACTTTTCTAAATTTTGTCATCTTTAACCTCACCGCTATTCTAACTATAGGTGAGACTTCATCATACATATAGGCTTAGACATGCCCCAAATATAAGAGATAACTTATTGGGTCGTCATTGTACTAGTGTCATGTGGGTACTTTCATGTTTATCTTCTGTTGAGACAACTTGGCTCATGGTCTTTCTTATGATATCCAATCAAGTGAAAGCACATACCCTAAGTAGCTTTACCACAAACATCACTCACTAATAGTTGCACATTCAAACACTTGTTCCATCTGACTTGTCAACTTATAAGTAGCCACATGATTGGCACATCCTTCATACATGAGTGGTTGACACACAAAAAAGTTCCTATATGTGCACTTCTTCTTCTTGTCGGGCCCCATATTAGGTGATTCTCTCTTGTCTGTAAGGGGCTCGTCGAAGTTCTTAGCATATCCTTCTTCCTCAGTTCGACTTGATTCCTCATGGTCAACCAATATCTTTCGAAGTTTATTTCGTTGTTGGTTTAACCTCTCATTTGTCCCCTCCTAATGTATAAGCATTGCTCGTAGCATATACTGGGTACCCATCGTCGTGGTTGTTTCTGATTGCACCCAAGGAGTAGGAATATTGCTCTTATAGACTGGAATTGCTTTGTCAGGCGTCACAATACCCTCTACTTTATCCTAATTCCCAATTCCCTTATTATCATCCGCTGTTATTTAAATTTTTTTTATTATTAATATCACAGTATACTAAAATACCTATCTTAAAAAGTGTGTGTCATAAGTATAAGCAATAAACATCATAGTATAGTTCACTTTTCAAATAAGGCCAGATCTAATACATATTTACATTTAACATAAAGCTAATTCATCTAGTGGTTCACAAGTACACATAGTAGGCTCCATAAAATATTTCACACATGCAGGTAAGGCACATATATGTAACACATGTTGCGTCTAACTCTTAGACTCACATCGCCATATTTGCTTCTTACTCGTCTACAGTTTAGGTCTAGGCAACAACCGCTGCCTAATTCTCCTAAACCAATGCTCTGATACCAACTGTGACATCCCCAAAATTTTGAGTTTTTAGAAAACCGGTTTACATTGGATTTTAAAAGAAATCGCTTTATTGAACAATGGAAATTCCCAGATTTTTACAAAATAGTTCTTTTCTTTTAACAATTTAAATTTCAAATCTAATGGGATGTGAACTCGTATATATCAAACCATAAGTAGGAGGATAAACTAAATACTCACATGCAATACAATGGGTGAAAGTCTAACTCCCAAACTCTCAAGCATCCTCTAATGCATCACATAATATTAATCGCCTGAGACACACATCAAAATAAACGTCAGACTGGAAAGTATGGTGAGATTCATAGAGTTTAGACTCTTTACATAATAAGTGGAAACATCTTAACACCCAATCACATTAAAAATGCATACGTCTTTATTAGCCCATTTCCCGTCCACTTAGTCTATTCTCGAACTCACATCATTATGGTTTACATAGGGGAGTCACCCATGACTGGTGACGTGACGTGGCGGGGGATGAACATATCAGTCTGCCAATCGTCTGTTTGGGCTGCGTCGTGGTGGTCCAAGCGCGTCTTAAGGCATCGCCGACGTAAATTATCCGTATCACAACAGGTAGCTAGCCTGTGTGAAAATGGCAAGAATGTCTAGAATATCAAGCCAACATCATTAACTTCATTACGTCATAAACATCTTTCGTCTTAACATTTTTCGTCATTGTGGTCCGGACCTCTCGAGTCAACACTCACCCTTTTCCCGTTTACCTATTTTGCATGCAAATGTAAGACATCATATTTAATAATATTTTAAGAAAATACATTCGAACACATAAGTCCACATACACACGTATAATCATATAAATTCAAGTAATACACATAAGACACATACGACAAAACACTTTTATGCGCTCGAAAATTTCATGTACTCACCTTGGCATCAACTGAGCAGTTGATGCTAAATCCTCATAAATATCGTTTCGTCATCAATGACCCAATCTACACATCACTCCTGTGTATCAAATCTTCCTATAAGACTCATTATATAAAATAAGCACACGTCCAAATAGTATTTCACTTCATCGTTTAATAAATCGCGTATTCGCCACTATGTAAAAGCTATATAATTAAATGTTAGGGATTAAATATGTCCATTTAGACCCTAAATAATTTCATTATTTATATTTAAAACATCTTGGTCATATGTCAATTGATTAATCCATATCTTAATTAATGAATTAAGTCATTGCCATCAAAATAATCTAATTGGATTATAGATTTAACCCAACAATCAACAGTATTAGTTATTATTTTTCCTTTGACTACTATTCAAATAATAGGTTTTATATATCTATCCCTTCATTTTTATGTTTAGTAGTCTTCGAAAAATGAATGCATCAATTACCAAAAGCACATTAAAAACGTAATTTTGCCAAACATGCATTGTAACACCCCATCTTTCATAAGCTTTAAACAATATAATCGTTTATAAAAACATTGTGAAATAAAAATTCGGTTCTTTCAAAAAACTTTTCTCATGACTATAAATCATGTCTTTTAAAACTTTGGTCCCAACAAAAAAAAATAAGTTAAAAAGTATTTAAACAACATAGGGGGTTACAGAATTCATATCAACACAACCATAGTAAACCTTAAAACATCTCAATGTTTTGTCCCGTATTAAACTAATAATTCTACCGAAAATTCGGCATGACCTCTGGGCTATACGGATAAATCCATACTGACCCGACTCAACAATAAAAAGAATAGCCCAACAACAATACGGGACATAGCCACACACGACAATATAACTATAAGGGTATACTAAACCATAAACAACTTGGTTCTCAACAATTCATACGATTATACCGTGTATAGGACATAACTACCCTCAATCTTCAATTCTATCTATAAAGCCTTAGCTTTCTTCTAAATCCATCACTTCTATCATCCAATGCCAATAATCATGTTCCTGAGATACATAGCATTAAAACAAAATACGTAAGACAAATATATCTCGTGAGATACATGGGTTTTAGACCCAAAACATTTGTAAACATAACATATAACATTTTCAAAACCTTTGTAATTAAATCATGCATTAACACTTTCTATTAAATAGTTCATAAATGAATCATATCATAATACTTGTTATCAAAACCTTTATAATTGAAACATATTTTCATTTTGGTTGTAAAGCCTTTTCATAATAAATTAGATAACCATCTTACCAACATAAAACTTTCATTACTTAAACTTGACTGATATTCAATTATAACTGGATTTTTATACTTAGGGCATTAATCACCTTAAGTGATACCCCAAGTCTAGACTAGGATGGAAAGAACAAAATCAGTCCATCCTAGCATCATAAGCTTTAGGACATCTACTTCGCGACGGGGTCGGTACCACCCCAGTAGATTCCTCTAGGTTCCCTTTGTGACAACCGTGTCCCGGGAGGGACTGTAGAACAAATGTAAGAGCGTTTTGGCCTTTGGTGTGGCCAAATAACGATGTTAAGGTCATTATGAAATAAGAAAAATATAACGATCAAAGCCTAGAAGTCAAAACGTAGCAAAAAGCGGAAAAAAACGGAACATTTTACTGTCGGCGCCTCGCGACGCGACGGGGATGGTGGTCGCGACGCGACAGCTGTCGCGAGATCCGGAAAGTGCGCCGTAAATTGCGCAATCAGGCAATAATTGAGTGTGAGTCATCGCGACGCGACGGCCCTAGTGGTCGCGACGCGAAGGGCTATCAGAGGCTATAAATACGAGGCACAAGCCTCATTTTTGAGGCAGAACACACACGAAACACATATACGATATAAGAGAGTGTTCTGGTAAGGAGTATACGTTGAGAGATGATAGTGAGAAGTGAGAAGTCAGCGGTAGCTAGTGTTGAGGTGCTCGGGAGCTGACAGAAGTCCGGAACGAGAACCGTGCCAGGACTCCGGGAAAGCACCAAACTCAGGTGAGTAATCGCTACCGTATCTCCCTAGTAGTTTTTACGTGAAATGCAGAGTAGTACAGTTATGCTATATGTAGTTGTGTGGAAAGTAGGTATGCTACAGAACAGTTGACGAGTCTGGTCCAGGAAAGGTAGTGTGTCACGAGATGATGCTAAGTAGGGTGATGAACCAATAATGTAGTGCCCATACGAAAGAATGACATACGACATAAGATAATGTGTAGATACTGTGTGCCAGTTCCATATGTTGCACCAGTATTACTTTAATAAAATACAAGGGGATATGAATACCCCATAAAACAAGCATAGAAAATCATATAGACAGTACCAAATAATAAATTTGGTAAAGAATAATAGTATCGACAGATACCCCGGTGCGGAACCGGTAAATATTTATAACATAATAGTAACGGATGAGTAGCTGTATAATAAAAATAGGCGGCATAATAGTAAAATACAGAACGGTATACGATACCGTAAGTGAGTAACGTTAGACAGTATGATAATGCTATAAGACAGTAAAAAGGAAGTACAGAAAGACAGACAGTATGGTAACATTATAAGTTACCAAGTAATACAAGAAAGTGCAGACAGTACGGTAACGTCATAAGTTACCAGACAGTAAAAGAAAATAGTAAAAGAATAATATTATATGTTACCAGAAAGTAGAAGAAAGTGTAGTAAGAGTGTACGAGAAAGGTGAGTTCCGTCGGGTAATACGGTAGTTTCACAGTATGATCGTAGGACGGTCAAGTGCAGTAAAATAAGTCTGTGAAACGAGTGTGGCTATTTAGGCCATACTGTAATTCGATTACTCACTAAGCTTTATAGCTTACCCCTTTATTTATGTGGTTTTTGCAGGTATAGGTAACGCTTGGCTTGGATCATGGGACGATCCCTGGTGATATTATCTTGTAAAGTCTCAGGCTTTGGAGAGCCGGGTCGTTACAAATGGTATCAGAGCCGAGATTTGAGTGAACTAGGTGTCAGTAGAAAAGATTCCTAGACTCAAATCAGTAGGTTAATAGGTAAATATCACAAATATATTGTGATAAGGAGAGAGATGGGTAAACAGCACAAAAATATTGTGATGAGAATATAGAAATAGATAAAAGCAAAATATACATAGTAACTCAATATGAGTGTTAAAGAACTCCTTAGAAATTTAAGGAGAAAAAGATAGTAAGAACAGAGACAAGATAGCTTGTTAAAAAAAATATAAACAAGAAAGTAAGTGAGAAATAAACATTACAAGAAAGTGTTAAAACATGGAAATGGTACATAAAAGTACCAAGGAAGATAAGAAGTAAAGTAATGTAAGGAAGCTGAGAAATAAAAACATGATTAAAAAGTAATGAATAAATAAGAAAGCAAGCAGTAGTTTGAGTCAGAAAACAGCTTTGAAAAAGTAAAAGTTTGGCCAGAAGGCCATAAAGAAAAGAGTCGACTTCTAGCCATAAGAAATTTTTGAAAGCATGATTTAAGAGTCGAAAAGGTAAGAAAGAATGTAAAAGTAATAAAAGTAGCTCTACGTACGAACTAAAGATTTGAAAGAAGTTTATAAAAAGCTAAAATAGTAGCTCAATATACGAGCGAAAAATGTTTTATGAGTCTGAACTATGTTAAAAGATATGAGATTTGAAAAAAGTTTTGAAAAGCTATGAGATTCTCTCTATATAAGAGTGAAAGATGTTTTAGTTTAGCTAAGACCAATTTGAAACAAATGATACTAGAGAAGAGAAGAGAAAGATGTCCGGACAAGGACCTTACCCGTGAGAAGGGGGGGTCAACAGACACTACTGGGATGGTACCTCCCTTCGCGAAGTAGTTGTCTAGCTTAGTATACCCTTGTGCTTGAATCTGTTTCAAGTCACAAAGGGGAGACAGAATGAGCATAACCTAGCGGACGGATCTGTTCTGTTCCGTGAGGGGGAGCTAGTAGAACGAGTTTCATGAGTATCAGTTGGTCTTATGCTAAGAGAAAAGAAAGAGTTAAAGAAAGAATTATTTTTAAAATAATGGTTATTTTATAACCAAAGAAGATTAAAGGGTCTTGTAATGACCACAAGTTATGATAAAAAATTTTAACGAAAAAGTCGTTTTATGACCAAGAAGTGAAAAAGATTTTCTTAAAAGAGTCATTTTTCATGACTAGAGTATATAAATTTTTAAAAGTATAATAGGGTCACCTGATGACTAGAAAGAGTAAAAAATGCAATTTTTAAAACGAACGAAAGACCCAACTGTAACAAAATATAACTTCAGTTGGAAAGTATGAAAGTAGTTATGTGGTAATAAAAGTCATAATAGTACGTATATGAGAAAGTTAATATGTACAGGATTGGTAAATTTTGGTATAGAAAGAGAAAAAGTACAAGTATGTTATACCATGCAGTATATGAGTAAAAAGAACCAGCGAGCCAGGAAACCTAGTGTAACATTAGAATCAGTACGTATAAGTGATTATAATAATAAGGGCCCGTATTATCATAATCACATGATATGGGTTGATGCTGATGGAATCACGAAGGAATCATGGTAAACTGGTAGAAAATATAACAAACATAAAACTATGTTATGAAATGAGTAAAAGATATGGGAAACTTTACACCCGAAAGTATAAAGTCAAGCAAGTATAAGTAACGAAAGAGAAAACAAGTAATGATAAATGTAGTATGGTAAAAATACCTAGGTATGTAGAAGAATGTGTATACAAGAACATAAGAGTTAGTTTGAGAGATTACTGAGATTTCGGGGACGAAATCCTGTAAGGGGGAAGGATTGTGACAACCGTGTCCCGGGAGGGACTGTAGAACAAATGTAAGAGCGTTTTGGCCTTTGGTGTGGCCAAATAACGATGTTAAGGTCATTATGAAATAAGAAAAATATAACGATCAAAGCCTAGAAGTCAAAACGTAGCAAAAAGCGGAAAAAAAACGGAACATTTTACTGTCGGCGCCTCGCGACGCGACGGGGATGGTGGTCGCGACGCGACAGCTGTCGCGAGATCCGGAAAGTGCGCCGTAAATTGCGCAATCAGGCAATAATTGAGTGTGAGTCATCGCGACGCGACGGCCCTAGTGGTCGCGACGCGAAGGGCTATCAGAGGCTATAAATACGAGGCACAAGCCTCATTTTTGAGGCAGAACACACACGAAACACATATACGATATAAGAGAGTGTTCTGGTAAGGAGTATACGTTGAGAGATGATAGTGAGAAGTGAGAAGTCAGCGGTAGCTAGTGTTGAGGTGCTCGGGAGCTGACAGAAGTCCGGAACGAGAACCGTGCCAGGACTCCGGGAAAGCACCAAACTCAGGTGAGTAATCGCTACCGTATCTCCCTAGTAGTTTTTACGTGAAATGCAGAGTAGTACAGTTATGCTATATGTAGTTGTGTGGAAAGTAGGTATGCTACAGAACAGTTGACGAGTCTGGTCCAGGAAAGGTAGTGTGTCACGAGATGATGCTAAGTAGGGTGATGAACCAATAATGTAGTGCCCATACGAAAGAATGACATACGACATAAGATAATGTGTAGATACTGTGTGCCAGTTCCATATGTTGCACCAGTATTACTTTAATAAAATACAAGGGGATATGAATACCCCATAAAACAAGCATAGAAAATCATATAGACAGTACCAAATAATAAATTTGGTAAAGAATAATAGTATCGACAGATACCCCGGTGCGGAACCGGTAAATATTTATAACATAATAGTAACGGATGAGTAGCTGTATAATAAAAATAGGCGGCATAATAGTAAAATACAGAACGGTATACGATACCGTAAGTGAGTAACGTTAGACAGTATGATAATGCTATAAGACAGTAAAAAGGAAGTACAGAAAGACAGACAGTATGGTAACATTATAAGTTACCAAGTAATACAAGAAAGTGCAGACAGTACGGTAACGTCATAAGTTACCAGACAGTAAAAGAAAATAGTAAAAGAATAATATTATATGTTACCAGAAAGTAGAAGAAAGTGTAGTAAGAGTGTACGAGAAAGGTGAGTTCCGTCGGGTAATACGGTAGTTTCACAGTATGATCGTAGGACGGTCAAGTGCAGTAAAATAAGTCTGTGAAACGAGTGTGGCTATTTAGGCCATACTGTAATTCGATTACTCACTAAGCTTTATAGCTTACCCCTTTATTTATGTGGTTTTTGCAGGTATAGGTAACGCTTGGCTTGGATCATGGGACGATCCCTGGTGATATTATCTTGTAAAGTCTCAGGCTTTGGAGAGCCGGGTCGTTACACCCTTGCAGGAACATCATGGCCCGGGCGAAAGTGGGTAACGTAATAACTTGCATTGCTGCATTCATTCATATACCAGTCATTTAAAACATAACATTACTTAGCTTCAAAGTACTCATTTATAAACACATTAAGGCTAATGCCAAAACATCTTTTCATAAAACCTCATATAGCTAGATGCCAAGACTTACTTTTCAAAACATAATCAATTTAACATCAAATTATGCTTTAAAATCATAATAGTAAACTTTCATAAGTATGAGATGGATGGTAAAACTTTCATATAGTCTCACATTAAAGAGCCATATAAAACTTTGTAAATACTTGCTAATTCAAGCTTTAAAAACCATTTGGAAGATCATTACTCATAAAACATTTAGCATGAGATTTAATATAACACATTCAATATTTAAAACTTGTTGCTATGTACCCAGTAAAAATCCTCATGTACTCACCTCGGTAGCTAGGTATGTCTAGCTACAATTAATCCACTAACTCTAAGCTTTCACCGCTTCCAAACATCCTTGAACCTCTATTGATTTAATCAGAGGTTAGAATCAATTACACACTAAACAGATAATATATATTAAATCATATATGAACTCTTTCTAACATCATCTAATTCCATTCTAATCATTAAGTATGATTCTCAAAGCATGATAATCATTTTTGGACATTTTTACCCTTTTTGTCCCAATATTGACAATTTATGAATTTCTTGGGTTTAACATATGATTTTAAACAACTTTATAACTCTAACATATTTATAATGAAATATTGATTACTTAAATGTCAAAACATAGCTTGTTTTACTCTTTTATGTCATTTTGGCATTTTAAGTCATTAAAGTTTCTAAAAATAGAAACCATCAAAATCTTGATATTTTCCATCAAGTTACCACTCACGTGTTCTTATTACTTATAGATATCATTACAATCAAGTTATATGTTCACTTTCATGCTATTTTTCATTCATATGATTTCAAAACCTTCACAATACTTCAAAATAGCATTTCCCTTAAGTTTTATGTCTTTTAGAACACTATTTAAACCCATATTAAATTTTTATCCCTTAAAAGATGGAATTCTCAATTCCATTCCAATTATCAAATTTTTGTCTCATTAACATGTGTAAACATACAATTCCATTCTATTTCCATCATATGTCTAGTACTTATAAAATCCAAGTGTATCAACATGTTTCAAGCCAAATTCATATTTACCAAGTTTGTCCATTCTTGCATTTTGCCATTAGATTCTGATTCTTTTTTCTATTAAGCGTTGTAATTGCTAATTCCATTCCATTTCTTCCATATTTTCATAAACATGTACTTGGCAACAATTGAATATCTTTCTTTATAACAAAAACATACCAATTTATATCATTATCTTCTTTAGCCTAACATATGACAAAAATTTCCAATTTACCTAACAAATAAACTTGGCTCATTAAAGCTTCCAAACTGATTTGAGCATATATTTCATGAATCATTCTCAATTTACCAACAATCAACCTTATTGCTCCTTGCATTAGAAATTTTCAATTGCTATTCACAAATTGCAAGTCAAGCTTCAAAACTACAATTCCTAACTGTTTTTGATCCCACATCTTGTCATAAATCGACATATATAATCTGATGTCAACATGCATTAAGGAGTATCACAAATTTCAGAAGTTTTAGTTTAAAATTCCCAAAAATTTACCTTCAATCTGATGCATAGTTGAAAGTTTGAATATTTGGGGTTGTTAGTTGTGAAAATCGGACCAAGGGGCTCCACCCTCGGTTACAACCGCCGCCATTGGCGCCCCCCCCCCCCCCCCCCCCCCCCCGCCGTCTGCTTCTCTTTTCTATCGCTGGCAGCAGCAACTGTTGTTGCTAGGCTCCGTGTTTCTCTCCTGAACCCTAAAAATCGCACGCCACAGAGACCAAAATCGATCCAATCCATCACCCGCTCAATTTCTTTCTCTTGCTCTCGTGATCTGTTGGAATCGCGTACTATTGTGTGTGCGTGTGTCTGATTTTGCGAACCCAGGTCCCGACTCCCCCTTTTTCCTTTTTGATATCTCAAACACGCACATGGGAATGGAGGGTCAAAGCTGATTTTGACTGGTCAACGGATAAATTACAAAAATGCCCTTCAGCCTTGTGCCTTAGAAATATTTTCTTATGTTCCTTAACTTTTTCCAGATTTCATCGTATCATAACTTTCTCGTATGATTTCTAAATTTCACAAACTTTATACCTTTAGAAAGGTGGGAGTGAGCTCTACAACTTCTTTCTACTGAGTTAAGTCTAAATCTTTATAGATATTTCGCTATTAACCCTTGAAAATGACCTTTTAGTCGTTTTTGTCACTTTTTGTCCATCTTTACATGGTCATAACTCCTTCGTTATAACTCCAAATGACTTGAATCTTTTTCCTATATTTTTATTGCATCAAAATCTAGAAAAGTCTTCTTTGTGACTTTTTCCCAAATCCTTATATATTTTAAGATATTAATTTTTAAAATTTAACAATTAATTTTTTAAATTTTAGTCCCAAATTTCCATTTTAGCCCTCGGTTCTTTAAATCAAATTTCCAAATGAAGTAGCACTTTATTATGACTTAATAAAAGATCTTAAAACACAAGTTTCCATGTTTTCCCACTTCTTTGACCATTTTGCTCTTCTGAATAAATTTAAATTTATTTAAGCGTCGAACTTCTAAACATCATAATACTTAGCTTAAAATGCTTATTTCATATATTAAAAATTTAGGTTGTCACAACTATCTACCCCTTAAAAGGATTCCGTCCTCGGAATCATTTATTGGAAAGGGAATATACTTGCAACTACATAGTTCAACGAGAACCTAAACTACTACTAGGTCTTCAATAAATCTCTTGTTTCAAGTTCTCATTGCCTTGCAATACTTGTTATAATCGTTCCTTTCGATACCATTCAACTTCATTTATCATGTTTCCTTTTCCTAAATCATAATCACTAAGATTCATTCCATTTGTAACCTTGACAATTTATTTACTTACATGTCATAGTAAGTTTAACTTTTCCAAGTCAACAAATTTCTAGTCACTTTCTCCTAATTACTTTGTACTAAAGCATAGTTTGCTTTCCTAACATATTTATTCTCTAATGGTAGAGTGTACTAACATACATATAATAGAATCTTGATTGTTATCCAAAGTAGCATTCTACTTTACCACTCACATTTAGATTTTCAATCATAAGACTTTATCTCCATATGCCTTTCTTTCTTTCATAATCTTCCAGCTTGACTATCTTGACGAATAAACTAGTCCTCCCATCTTAATCATTTTGACTATATTATTGGTCATTCCATAATAATAATACACGTGCATACACTTGTCAACTAGACATTTTTCATCATTTATGTCTTAGTCTTGAGTCTCACTAAGTTCCAAATATCATTGACCATTCGATTCGGTCACTATGCTTCCACCAATACCACATTGATACTACTATAGATGATGAAGGATTCATCTGTTTCAGCTCATAGGTACTACAATCCAATCACCATCAAATGTCTCCTTGCAACGATGTATCTCAACATTAGAATTTTAATCCTTGGTACCACTCCCTTACTAAAGACTACCCTTCAAGTATCATACAATATCTTTAAACAACTCATGAGCTCTTTGTTGAACTACATTCACCATGTCTCAAGACTTATACTTGCGCCATTCTATCAATACGGCCATCATAAGACCAAACATCTAAGTCTTCACATTTACCCCTTAAAAGAAAATGAGCATTTTCTTTTAAGGTCAAGGTCCTTATATGATTTCTATTAAACAATAACTTATTCCACTTCATCTCTTTTCACTTCAAATAATCTTAAAACAACCTCAACCACTATTAAAATGTGGATTCTCATTCATTTTCAACTACCTCCATTTGTGATGAAACGAGACTACATGTAGTTCGCCATTAAACATATAGACAATTATCTACTGGTATAAACTTGTAGAACTGACAGTTCATAACGACTTCCTTGTCCCACAATACTACATGGAAAGAATGGCATACCTTCATTACTTTAACTTGTTGATACAAAATCTTCACTCGTCAATTTCCTTCTTTATCTTCAGAATCCACTGATTATGCTTAAACACACTAAGAAGAATGAGCTTCAGCATACTACGCCTTACTTCGCGATCTTCAACTTCCAATTATTCTGTAGACACTGACACAGGCCGTGTCAGGGGAACACGGGCCGTGTTCCACCTACAGACCACCTTCTGTTTGCCTGCACAGACAACACGGGCCGTGTCAGAGGAAACACGGGCCGTGTTTCACCTACAGACCCATTTCATCTTCCTGTACAGCTTTTAGTCTTTAATCTGCATGGTTTCAGCTCAATTCTGATTCAATGGAAGGTCAAAACATTATATTTAGAGTATTTATAAGCCTCCTAAACAACACTTATTACCCCCATAAACACTAGAATTAACCAATCTTCCCAAATCCCAAATTCTAGGGTTTTTGAACAAAATTCTCAATTAAAACTTTACCACTTTTATCAATTTTCCTTATTTCATGTTCTTCCGGTATTTCAACTATTTATCCTGACTTCATATACTTTACCACTTTTATCAACTTTGATGCCTTATATAATACTTAGTTAAGTATTCAACTTTCATTTTATAATAACATATCTGATCACAGATTTTAGCATATATACTTAGATCCATTGGTTGTCCATGAGAGACACACCATGCTACTTCCTTCAATCTTTCTTCTTTACTCTTTTCATACAACCATTGGGTTTGTCTCAAATTACAAAACCCAGCTCATTACAGTTTACATTTCCAGCTAAGTGTTTTCATACCTCTTTCTTACACAAGTTTATTCATATATGTAATTATATTTTTCAATCTTTCTTTACTTCGGTCATTGTGCGGACACAACTAAAATCTTTATTTCATAATCTTAATTTTTTTCCGTTAGACAATGGAATCCTTAATTACTCAATTTTGGAAGATTTGGATAACTTATTTATATTTCTTTTATTTCACATTCCCCAACTGGTAGATGTATTATCATCATATTTTTATAATTTTCAGTCATACTTTTCTTAGTGTTTACCTTCATATTTCATCTTATTCTTGTTCATATACTTTATAGTGATAGCTCATTCATATCATGTATCCCAATTGTCTTAATTGTTCATTTTGAGTTTTCCCTACTCCATGGTACATACTCATAATATTATCTTTATTAACTTCAATCATCCTTTAATAGTTTTATTAATAATAGATTTTATTACATAGGTATATCAATCCTATGTTTTTCAAACCTTCTTTCTTCTTTTCCCTACTCCCAACATGAATCTCTTACCAGATTCCCAAGATTCCTTTGTGATTCCACCAAACTCAAATACATATCCTGTGGTTATGATAGTACGTGCCCATATTATTATAACCACCTATACATATTTGTTTCTGGTATCACCACTAGGTCTCCCGGTCCACCAGTTCAAGATAACTTATAACTCCCTATCACTCTTTATTTATCTTAGATTCATCTACTTAACCATCCTATAGGTCTACACCTATATTAGGATCTTGGGTTCGACAACCTATCTTACGATACATCCTATCATAACCTTTACTTTCGTGCTTACAATATTATCATAAATCCGTATTCTCACTTCATCCTTACACAGTTTAAGCCTAGGTTCGAGTCTCGACACCTAATTCGCTTAAACTATGGCTCTGATACCAACTTGTAACACCCCATCTTTTATAAGCTTTAAACAATATAATCATTTATAAAAACATTGTGAAATAAAAATTCGGTTCTTTCAAAAACTTTTCTCATGACTATAAATCATGTCTTTTAAAACTTTGGTCCCAACAAAAACAAATAAGTTTAAAAGTATTTAAACAACATAGGGGGTTACAGAATTCATATCAACACAACCATAGTAAACCTTAAAACATCTCAATGTTATGTCCCATATTAAACTAATAATTCTACCGAAAATTCGGCATGACCTCTGGGCTATACGGATAAATCCATATGGACCCGACTCAACAATAAAAAGAATAGCCCAACAACAATACGGTACGTAGCCACACATGACAATATAACTATAAGGGTATACTAAACCATAAACAACTTGGTTCTCAACAATTCATATGATTATACCGTCTATAGGACATAACTACCCTTCAATCTTCAATTACTGACCCGACTCAACAATAAAAAGAATAGCCCGACAACAATACGGTACGTAGCCACACATGACAATATAACTATAAGGGTATACTAAACCATAAACAACTTGGTTCTCAACAATTCATATGATTATACCGTCTATAGGACATAACTACCCTTCAATCTTCAATTCTATCTATAAAGCCTTAGCTTTCTTCTAAATCCATCACTTCTATCATCCAATGCCAATAATCCTGTTCCTGAGATACATAGCATTAAAACAAAATACGTAAGACAAATATGTCTCGTGAGATACATGGGTTTTAGACCCAAAACATTTGTAAACATAACATATAACATTTTCAAAACCTTTGTAATTAAATCATGCATTAACACTTTCTATTAAATAGTTCATAAATGAATCATATCATAATACTTGTTATCAAAACCTTTATAATTGAAACATATTTTCATTTTGGTTGTAAAGCCTTTTCATAATAAATTAGATAACCATCTTACCAACATAAAACTTTCATTACTTAAACTTGACTGATATTCAATTATAACTGGATTTTTATACTTAGGGCATTAATCACCTTAAGTGATACCCCAAGTCTAGACTAGGATGGAAAGAACAAAATCAGTCCATCCTAGAATGGAAGCATAATCTACCGGAACATCTGTGTAGAGACCGAGCAGAACTGAAAAAGATGCCTGAACAGCCGGGCAACCTGATAAATCAAAACCTAGAACAAAGTGCTTTAGACATTCAGTTAAAGCATCCAGCGGTTCAAGATAAAGAGTTTGATCGAACAACGCTATGTAGTTAGATGGTTGGGAATGAAAAGTTGGAACAGAAAGCCCTCTTCCGGACTGTGTGAAGATGAGTCTTGAGCAGTAGCAGCCATTGATGATTTGAGAAAGAAGACGATGAACAGTTATTAATGTGTTAGAAGCGGAATAGTTCGTTGGTCATTTTCAAGTAAAGTTTTAATCGAAATCATTAAAAAATATTTACACAAGCAGATAATTTTGGAAAGTTCATTACTAGAAAGTGGATAAAAACAGGTTGAGTGACTAAAATGGACAAATTAAATAATCCGTTAGTTATTTTTAAGTGTTTCCCTATAAATAAGGAAATATAAACATATTAATATTATAAGTATAGAAACAAACAAATTTAGTTAATTCTATTTTGCAAGTTTTTGGCAAAAATTAAGCAAATGGCAATAAGATGGTTTTGATGAAAAAAAATTTCCTGTATGTTTGATCTGAGAAAATACATGTTTGATGTGAAAAAATATAAAAAATAATGATTTTTTATGGTAGGAATCTTTAAAAGCCATTTTTCATAGTAAAAGTTAATCGGGAATTTCGCAGGTATGACCTATCAATTTTTTTTTTTTAAATACGAAATGATTTCCAACAATCATTTTTACTGCAAAAAGATAGCTTTATATTGTTTAAAAAGAAGTTTTTGATTAAGAGATTTTAAAAAAATATACATTATGAAAAAAAAAAAAAAAAAAAAAAGGCATATATGAGATTGCCAGGACGATTTCATAGCTCATACATATAACGATATCGGAGCCAATTTACGATTTCATATCTATCGCATATGAAATTTATCCTTTTCTTGAAAATAAACATAAATCAGTGTAGGCATAAAGAGAATAAAGCGTTGATACATATTACATACGGCCACCGATAGAAGTCAAGTCACATCTCCCGGGGTTACATCGCTTTCTTTCGCAATTCCATTACTAGTTGCACTGCACTAATTTCACTCACCAACCTTCTAGCTGTTCCATTTTGCTCCTCTAAGTCAATCGGCTTTACCATTCCCGTTCAAGACTTTGCTCTGTCTTTCCGTTGCTTTATTTCATGGTTTTGTTCTAATTCGCGACACATTACTTCTGGTTCCAGCATGCATACCTTGGGGGTGATGTTCTAATTCACGACACAACTTCTGGTTCCAATTTACATTGGATATAGAAGTTTCGTATCTTTTTACCCTCGATGAGTATCTCAAACCTTCTCATTGCCGTCTCGAATCCGGTATTTACCTGCCCCTTGTTATTAAAATGGTAATTTCAATTTGGTGCATTTATAGGTTTAGTTGAAACGCCCTTAATTTATGCGTTTGTAGTTGGGAATTTGATTAGAGAAGAGGAAATGCAGACCATGTGTTTGATTATATTACTACTAGTTAAATTGGTAGTGGGAACAACAGAATTGGATTCGCTTTTGGAGGTAAAAAGGGGCATACAGGAAGATTCTTCTGGTAAAGTTTTGGGTTCATGGGATCCGAAATCCATGGCACCAAACGGTTGCCCCCTTGATTGGCACGGCATTACCTGTAGCAATGGCCATGTGACCTCCCTGATGCTTGACGGTTTAGGTCTAGTTGGGACCTTTGCTTTTGCTTCAATTACAGGCCTTAGCAATCTACGGAATTTATCCATATCTAACAACCGTTTTGAAGGAACTATTCCATTGAGTTTTGGGGATCTCAAACAGCTCAAGTATTTGGATTTGCATTCGAATAAATTTTCTGGGAAGGTGATGGATCTTTTGGTACAGTTGGGTAGCATGGTACACCTGGATCTTAGCAGCAATGGCTTCACTGGAAATTTGGACTTAGGGTTAGGATCCGAGAAATTTGTTTCTGCAATTTTGTACTTAAATGTGAGTCACAACAATCTTGATGGGTATCTCTTCTCGCATGATGGAATGCCTTATTTTGATAATTTGGAGGTGTTTGATGCAAGTGGTAACCAGTTTGTGGGCACTGTTCCTTCTTTTAATTTCATGGTTTCTTTGCGGATTCTAAGGCTCAGTAACAACAAGTTATCAGGGTCTCTACCTGAAGCACTTTTGCAAGAGAGCTCAATGATCTTGTCCGAATTGGATCTCAGTATCAATGAGCTTAAAGGTATGTTGGTTTCAATGCTAGTTGAAGACTTAAGATGCCTCTTATCAGACGTCTTTAGGGGCCAATTATGTAACTTAGGTGGTGCTTCTTTTTTACTTAATGGACTTAATGCATAAAAAACTTAATATATGATTGTTTCTTTTTTACTTAATGCTAACAAAATGTCTTAGTGGGTTAAGTTAGGAACTAGGTGTCCTTAACATTAAGTCATGGTTTTATATTTATTTTTCCCAAATTGCGCTTCTTTCCCCAATGAAAATTATATTTTATATAATGAATTATGCGTAATTTCATGCTTATATATTCGTCATTTGTAATTCGGCAACTTTATAAGGATAAAATAGTCATTTATTCAGATTCACACAGTTCATTAAGTAAAAAAAGAAACAGTATATCAGCAAAACTATATCTATTCAGATATCGTTAATTCGTTACCCGTTCAGCAACATGTATCAAGTTTATAAGGATAAAATAGTCATTTATTTTTCCCAAATTGTTCCGTTTTACGTTCTTTATAAATTAACGGAACTTTGAACTTGTTTCTTTTTTGTTTTACATTGTTACAGGTCCCGTGGAGAGTATCTCGTCTACAACTCTCAGAAGTCTTAATCTATCTTTCAACCAGCTTACAGGCATCTTGCCTCTTACCATTGCTCACTGTGCCACCATAGATTTAAGCAACAATTTGCTCTCCGGGAACATATCCAGAGTCCAAGGTTGGGGAAACTACATTGAAGAAATCAATCTCAGTTCAAATTTCCTAACCGGAACTTTCCCAATCCAAACTTCTCAGTTTTTACGGCTTACTTCCTTAAAAATCTCAAACAACTCAATCACAGGCGTTCTACCTCCAGTCTTATCCACCTACCCAGAACTAAAAACCATCGACTTAAGCTCCAACCACTTCACCGGTGCACTTCTCGCCACTCTTTTTAACTCAACAAGATTGTCTTACCTAAACATGTCTTTCAATAACTTCACCGGTACCATTCCCGTCCAAGAAAACAACGAATTTACGAATTTGACCCTCGAGTTTCTTGACTTGTCTCATAATTCACTAACCGATCATCTTCCTAGAGAAATTGGAATCTTTTACCCTAACCTCGCATTACTCAATCTTTCTTACAATCGTTTCGAAGGTGGCGTCCCGGATAATCTTCGGGGTACCCTTAAAGTACTCGATGTGTCTTACAACAATCTTTCCGGAATTGTCCCTGAAAACTTGAGAACCTTCCCAGATTCCGCCTTCCATCCTGGAAATGATTTGTTAAGTTTCCCATATTCAACACCAGGTGGAGGTGTCATTCCAAATATGAACATGGGTCACGGGTCTAAAAAAAGATCCTATATTAAGCCCGCGATAATCGCGGGATTAATCGGTGGTGTTTCTAGTTTGGGTTTCTTGATATTCATATTGTTCTACAGAACCCAACGACAGTATGAAAGGAACCAATCTAAGAAAAGTAAAAACGAAAAAGAAAAGGCCTCCCCGGCTGTTGCTGCCACGTCAACACCTACGGGGGTGCATTTGGAGAATATATCGATTGTGGAAGGGCCAAACGCGCCGAAAAGAAAAGCGGAAGTAGCATTTCCTCCTATTTCCTCGAGTAATGAAGAGATTAGTTCACCGGATAAACTAATCGGGGAACTTCATCTTTTTCATGGGTCACTGGCGTTCAGTGCTGAACAGCTTTCGTCAGCTCCGGCCGAAGTCATCGGCCGGAGCTGCCATGGGACGCTGTACAAAGCTGTCCTTGATTCCGGCGATGTTTTGGCGGTGAAATGGTTCAAGGAAGGGATTGCGAAAGGGAGGAAAGAGTTTGCTAGAGAAGTCACGAAACTTGGTGCAATCAAACACCCGAATTTGGTGTCCTTACAGGGGTATTACTGGGGCCCAAGAGATTACGAGAGGATGCTTATATCAAATTACATTGATGCCCCTTGTTTATCTCTCTATCTTAATGGTAAGCTTTGTTCATATTAATAAGACCCTAATCTCGTTTTTTTGTCTTTCATGTTTACTTCTTTTAAGCATACTTTATATATGGACTAGACGGGATGTGATAAGTCATAAGACCGGACAAAGTTTTTAGGGCTAGTGTCTATTATGGATGATGAGGGTGCTTTTATGTAAATACATATAGGGATATATTCATAAAAGTCCTTATATTTTGACCCTATATTCGATTAAGCCCTAATTGTTTTTTTTATTCAATTAAGCCCCAACATTTTGTTAAATGTTTATAATTTTGGATAGTAGTTGGTTATGCCGTTTTTATATTTTTACAACTAATGACGTATAGGGTCAAAATGTAAGACTCAAAATGAAAGGACTTAATTGAATAAAAACTGAAAATCCAACTCGAAATTGTTAAAATGGTTAAAATGTAAGGACTTTAATGAATATTTCCTTTTTATATATATCTAAAATTGCAAACATTTAACAAAATGTTGGGCTTAATTGAATAAAAATAAACAATTAGGGCTTAATTGAATATAGAGTCAAAATATAAGGACTTTCCTGAATATATCCCATACATATATAGTGTGAAATGCAACAAATAGCAATGTAGTTTCTCTTATTTGTTTGTTATAACATCCTACTTTCATTTCTTCCTATTACAACATTGTACTTTGAAAAATCTTCCGGTTATAGCAATGTCATAAATACAAGGCAATATACCTGCTACAGTTGGATAGATTTTTAAAGTACAATGTCTCGATAGGAAACAAAATGAAAGTACAATGCTATATGTGAGTAGAATTTCAAAGTAGAATGTCCCAGTAAAAAATAGAAGTACAATTCTATAATTGGGTAGATTTTTCAAAGTATAATATCCTAGTAAGAAAAAAAGAGTGGAACTACAATGCTATAATTGGATTTTCAAAGTATAAGAAACAAAATGAAAGTACAATGCTATAATTGGGTAGATTTTCAAAGTAGAACGTCCCAAAAAGTTACAATGCCTTGATAAAAAAAAAAAAAAGAAGGTACAATGATGTAAAAGAAAGAAATGAAAGTAGATTGCTATTTCTTGATTTTAGCTGTGTTTGTGTATACAAAGAATTCTAAAACCTAACGAATAGAAAAAGAATCCTTAATTCATAATTTGAGTCTACGTTATGCAGAATCGGATGCTGTAAATCTCCCAATTTTGAATCTTGAAGATCGATACAAAATCGCGATGGATATAGCACGTTGTCTAAGCTACCTCCACAATGAAAGAGCCATACCTCATGGCAACCTAAAATCAACCAACATCTTGTTGGAACCTCCCGCCATGAACCACCCTGTTTTAACCGATTACAGCCTCCACCGGTTAATGACATCATCAGGGACAGCCGAGCAGGTTCTCACTGCCGGAGCCCTGGGTTACCGGCCGCCGGAGTTTTGCAGCACCAGCAAACCGTGCCCTTCACTCAAAAGCGACGTGTATGCATTTGGAGTCATATTACTTGAGCTTCTCACTGGAACATGTGCAGCGGAGATGATCGTGGGCGGTAGTGGGGAGGTGGTGGATCTTACGGAGTGGGTTAGATTGCTGTGTAACGAAAACCGGTGGATCGAGTGTGTTCAACGGGAGTTGGTGGAAGGTGGCGGCGATTTGGTTAAAGTGGCGGAGGAGATGGTGGAGGTGGCGCTTAGGTGTATACTTCCGGCGGATGAAAGACCTGATATGAAATCGGTTGTGGAAGACCTTACGTCGATAGCGGCGGCATTCTGATGGGATTCCGGTGACTGGTGACTGTATCTTGTCGGTAAATTTAATTAGTTGTTGGGAACCGGTTTCTGTACTTGAACATTCTTGTAAGTTATGCATATTTGTTCCTAAAGTTTTAATTCTTTGCACATTATATAAAAACATGCGCCCAAGGGTGTGGCACCGTTGGTTTCGGGTGGTATACTTTGGTAAGTGTGAGATATTTCGGTTCTAATGTGAATACAGTTTTTCATTTTGTGGGTAACTAGGTTTTGGACCCTGCGCGATGCGGCAGGAGTGCATTTGTTGCAATAAATTTATATATATTAGTAAACGATTTTGTAACAGAAAATCTATAAGTTTTTACAGATTAATCGGTGATTAGTCGCTTGACAGTTTTTAACCGATTACGATTAGGCCTAATCGTCAGCTTGACGGTTTGCTGCAAAAGTTGGTCAAATATTGGCCTTGGCGGTCAATTAATCGGTGTTGGCGGTCATTTTTTTATATTTTATTTATTATTATTATTTTTTTATTTTTTATTTTCAAATGACGACACAGACATTCTAATAACTCAAGAAAACTGGAAAAAAAATCAAAATTATAGAATTAAAATAAACAAATGTATAATCATCGATGTGTATTTCGGAATAAAATAAATCAAACTTTGCTATTTTGTTATATTTATATATTTTTAAATAAATTCCTTTATAATTTAGGATCTTCGATTAATCTATAATTAATCCGATTAATCCATTAACCCAACTCGACCGCTAAGCTACCGTCAAGTGAATTTTACAACCTTGCTAAAAATATAGGAAGCAATTTTGTAACAAAAAAGTAATTTGTATAAACAGAAAAATCTCTAAAAAAGCAAAGACGTAAAAACGAGAAACTTTAAAAAAAGTCTTAATTAAATATATGATCAAAAGTCGTCGATAAACAAAAAAAAAAAAGTAAAATGTTTTAAACTGATCAAGAGTTACACTTAAATAAAATACCGACATATTTATTTGTTGTTTATATAGTTAAAATTTAGTTATATTAATTTAAAAGCGTAAATTTATATCTAATATATATTAATTGTACAAAAGTTATCCCAAAGGTTCTATGAATAAAGAAATATAATAACAAAAAGTTGATTTCATTGTGTTAATTCTAGAGGCTACAACCTACAGCAGTTTCTAGATGTTTGTTTGGGGTTGAAATTCATCAATAAAACTACAAGGGCTATAAGTGTCAATTCCCAAAAGTAATTTTATGGGAAAATATTAGGGCTGAAATTATATAAAACTAGGGTAGATAGTCGCACGTTTATGGGAAAGCAATATGGGAAAAAAGTCTTGTTCCGAAATTAAAAAGGATAATAAGAATACAGTTATCAGTTCATTTCTTATGCTTATTACTTGCTTCCACATTACTCACAAGACTTTATGTCTTACATATCTTTCTTTCTGCTTATGACTTTCGGACTTCTAATTGAACACATCAATTTAGTCCAGGCTGGCCAGCACTTTAGTCAACTTCAAAATCATCGAGCGGCCTACAGATATCTGTTTCCCATCAGGGTCAAGGAACGAATAAGCTTCGACTCATATGCTTGTGTCTTTTACTTATCAAATCGTACACAACAATGCGTTTTATAACATCAAGTTACCGATGCGTTTACGTATTATCAATGCACAACCGACTTGCAAATGTCAACTCATATGTCTCCGCTTTAAGATCATAAGATATTATCGTCTCAATATTGCTCGTGATGTAATCCATGAAGCAATCTATTGAGCGTGGGTTTATCCAATACTCAAATCTTTATTTCTAAGTACTCGTGATCGTTGTAGCAGTCTTACTGCAATGTATAACTCCTTAGACAATCTACAAACCAATTCACGACAGTCTTCGTTCATACTTACTCCCGAAAAGTATGAGTGACTGTGGACCTTTGAATAATCAAATTATTCGGGAAGTGAAACA
This sequence comes from Cichorium intybus, assembly GCA_023525715.1. Lineage (NCBI taxonomy): Eukaryota > Viridiplantae > Streptophyta > Magnoliopsida > Asterales > Asteraceae > Cichorium > Cichorium intybus. The sequence goes on along the minus strand of CM042014.1, from coordinate 83,196,424 downwards.
TGCAAAAACGAAACTTAAAATCTGACTGGTGGCTACTCTTGCGTAATTACCAAGTCTCCACGAGGTAATCACCAAGTCGAATTTTACATAAAACTATTATCGGTTTCTAAGATTCCTTTTAAACCTTTTAATTTGTGTTATGTATCTATGTCTACTTGACCTTTCAATCTTTCTATGTATCCAAATGTTACACATTTATACACTTCATCCGATCGGATATCCTTCCAATGATATTTCAATTTTGGTCATACTGTCATTCTCCCTAACAACTCCATTCTATGTACTGTGACTTTCCATGGTTCTTGGGATCTTTAGTTCACATTACTGCACCCTAAGACTATTTCGAGGTGTTACGTTGTGCCGGTGAGCCACACGCGCTCCATCGGAATGCCAATGAAATTCTTTAACCATTAAGTCCTTATTTGAAACTCTTTTCAAATTGTTATCAACATTCACCCCAATCATTTTCCAATGATTTCTCATGTATGTACAAAATCCATTAAGTATTCCCAGCCAGGTCATATCCTGAATCTGACTCACTATGCTCTAAGCATTAAGTCATCAAGACATGTTCATGACACTTCTGATCGATCCAAGAAACTTGTTGGATTCGATCCGGTCTTATTCCAAACTCTTTTGGAATCATAGGATTAGTTGCAATCCTTGTGTCACGACTTTCAATAACTATTTCCTTTCGGAGACTCTTTTCCATGCATCCTGAATCTTATCAAGATCATGCTTACTATGGCCAGGTCTATACTGATGACAACATCTATCTGATATATGTCAATGGATTATGTGAGTATGTTGCACCTTTTATATCTCTCATGCCAAATCATCACACTTTGCAATGACAGGAAACTTCTTTCCTGAGCTATGCATCTTGAGTCACATCAAGATTATCTTGGCAGAGTTTCGATCTATCTTATAGACGTTTGTAACCACCTGAGCATGCCGTATCTTTATTAAGTCTTTCATAGCGATCCGTCTCTTAACACCAGGTCGTTACACTTTGTAATGAAAAGAGACGTTTCCTAGAAGTATTATGTAACACACATATGGAGATAGATAATAGCGACACTCCCACTGGATTTGACACGGTAATGGTCTACTCACAAAATCCAGAGCTTATGGCACATTTTGATAATCCAAACCTTTCTGACATCTTAATGGAAATCTTTCAGCCCTTTCTCAAAATCCAATCCTTAGGCATATTTTGAGAATCTGAATATCCTTTCTTGCAAGATGCCCATGGGGTAATCCCGGACCTATGTACCTTTGTATTGACATACTCTTTGTGAGTCCCTATTAGTGTGCCGGTGATCCACACGCGCTCCACTAACGACTTACAACGTGCCATGCAGAATCCTTTCGAATTTCATCTTCTATTGAGAGTGCTTCTCCCGGAATCAATTACTTGACTCTGGGTATCGTCTCACTCAACTAGATGTTCTGAAGGTACGTTTCTGTCCATGTTGCTTTCTTTTGATGATTCAGTTACTCCCACTGGTCTTTAGACCAGGTGTAAAATCAATCAAAATGCCACATGGATTGTATCTCGTCTTAAGGTTCTCTTAATTGGCAGCAACCGGGCTCACCAATGCTTCCAAGTAGTCGGATTGTAAATCCGTACCAACTATAGTGTTTTACCACCAATCGGTATGTCACCCCGATCATAACTACTTATGATGGTGACCAATACTACTGGTCAAGAGAAGATTATGTCAGTTTTAAAACAAAAATCTGATTTCTGCTCTAAGCCTAGTGATGACTAAAGGTTCTATCACATGGCTAATCCTGAACTCATTCAGGACTGTCCCAACTCCCACTATTTCCTTAGAACATGAGTTATTTCTAAAAGAGCTCTTCTTTTACAGGTATATCGCGATAGCCAGTGAAACGACATTGTTGATCAGGTTCAGGCTAGTCATGAGGTTCAGACGAACACTACAAGACCCTGGACTTTCTATGTGTAAGTGGGATAATCCCAGCTTCACATTTCAAACATGTCTTCAAGATCTACTTAGTATAGAATGTGGTCGGTATATGGTTTTACGGTCTGACTGGTTTGGTATTTAAGTTATCGGAAACTAATTTACAATGTATCTCATACATCGAGGATCGACCTCTTTCGACCAATGCTCCATCATCTTCCCTAAGACACATTACAACCATTAATGTTCCTGGAAGAGAATAAACTGTGAAACATTTTCCCAGTTTATGTTTTCACTCAGGTTCTATGGATTTTGTACTTCCTTTGAAGTCCTTGAACTGTTCAAGGTTTCAATCTAATCGCTTATGCTGATAAGCGAAGCCATATTCGTCATAACAAATGAAAAATATTGTGAAGTACAAACAATTGTGTTCTATTTTAAGATTCGAGCAATACACAGCAACTGATGTGTTCGTTGCTCCTAATCTCAATGACTTTTACATTTCCATGTAAGCTTATGACTTTGTTAATTCTGTTCAAGACTTGCAACCTTCAGTTGACTCTAAGTCAACTGATTCCAAAATCCTATCCTCTGTATCTTTGGGTGATTCAATTCTTGCCATATGTGCTTTATAAAGAACTTAATCATCATCTGACTCTAAGTCAAATGATTCCAAAGTCCTGTCCAACTGGATCTTTGGTTGATTCATTTCTTAACACATTAAGAACTCAACTCATCAAGTGACTCTAAGTCAAGTGATCCCAAGGTCCTGTCCAACTGGACCTTTGGTTGAATTGATTCTTATAATGTTTATCTTAACAATCATAAGGGACACAATTCCTAAGATACAAACACTTTGGATGCATTCAATATTCAAGTTATCATCAACCATGCATTCAACACATTCATATAACATTTCAAGGATAATTTCAAACAACAGGTGTTAAAAGAAAAACGACAATTTTATTAAAACAAAAAATCCTTGAACAATGTACTATATGATAGACAATGTCTTACGCATCTAAAAGCTAATAACAATATTTCAATATCTAACTAAACTTCAAAACTGCATGAGCCGGAAATCCAATCCAAATGTGCTCCTATGCGCCAAAGTCCCGTACCTTACTATTCCCTGCATACAAACCAAATGTGACTACGACATTATGCATCAAGGAATTATGGAACAGGAGTTTTGAGATTTTTAGATATACCTGAGCTTTCAAAAGTTTTTGACCTTGGAGCATTTCCCAATATTTCCGCGACTGTATCCGATTCTGTAGATTCCCTGCTTAAGACATATCCAGACGATCTGGATCGTTTCTTGCTGTGTCTTTTCACTGACCCAGAAGTGGCTGAGCCATTGGAGCTATGCCTGTCCAAGAGTGACTTGTATAAAGTCAACAGTGGACGTATTTCCATTAAGGTCTTTTTCTGGTCTTCCTTTCTATACGTCTGAATGAACAGATCGTACTTACTGGTCAGTGAAGCGAGTAGAGTGTTAACACTCGACTCCTGACTCATGGAATAACCAAGTTTGTACAATTCGCCTATGTACGCTTCAATCTGAAGAACATGCGAATCGATGCTACTTCCTTCTTTTAACTTACACTCTGCAAGTCTTTTGAAGATCCTAGCTCGTTCCTCTTTGACCGGTTTTTGGAACTTTTCCTCAACCGATTGCATTAACTCATATGGCCCCAAGGATTCAAAATCCTTGCGGAACTCGGGGTCAATGGTCAATAGCATGAGGTCACGAATCTTTTCGGATTCATCAACTAATAAGTCATGCTTATCATAAAGGCTCTTTATGATGACTTGTTTCGGTGGAACCGGGATCGGATACTCTGTGAGATGTAGCTTGCCAGCAATGCCGAGAGCCAGTCTCCAATTGCGAATCCATTCCTTACTGTTGAGGCCAGTCAGCCTTTCCATATTTAGCAGGTGCTTTCTGATGCTCTCAGAAATGGGTGAATGAGGAGAGGGTGGAGAATAGACACTTGATTCAGACATCTACAATAAACATAATTTATTAGTTCAATAATCCTTTTAAATAATTACCCAATATATTATTTATTAAGGCTAGGACCCAAAATGCCCTAACTATGGTGTGAAGAGGGATGTCGTAATCACAACATAATGGTCATTAAGGTAGATAATACACTTATCAATTTCATCTTACGAAATTCCTAGATCTGTTGAGACACATTGAACTATTCAATGGCATGTTTAGTCTCGGATGTGCCCGACTGTTTGTGACTAGGATGCCGAGGATCACAAACCGGGTGTGAATAACCATGAAAATTAGCTTGGTACTCTCGAAGTCAATTGCCATCTCTAATTAACGTGCCGGTTAACCACACACGCTCCGTTAATAATGACAAAATCAAGAAACCCATTGCAAGTCTTTGCGGACCCCAGTTGGCGTGCCGGTAAACCACACACTCTCCACCAACGTTCTACAAAGTGCAATGTGCAATTCCATGTATTAGCACCAATTCACATTTGTATCCTAAAGTAACTAGATTGGGTTTTGTTCAAGGTTCTAGTACTTTCAATTATAGCATTATACTTTTAAGAGGCTTAGCGGTTCTATTAAACCCGTTCGGCTAACTACACTCGACTGACCAGGAGAGCGGTGGGTAAGAGTAGATACCCATTAGACTGCCATTTTATAGGCAGTCGCCTTATACCCTCTTTATAGGACAGTTTTGTGAATGAGGCCTACTAACGGTATGACTAACCATTTTATCTTATATACAAATATTAACTTTTAATCATAAATATATAAGATATATTTTAATCTTATTAAAATATTTTAGATTTAGTTTTCTAAGAATTTTCGTGCATTTATATGTATTTTTCGAAAATTTTAATTAAATCTTTAAGCTGATTTAATTTATCTTTTAATTAACAATTAATTAAATTAATTAAATCTAATAAAGGAATCACAAAAATTAATCAAATTAATTTCCCAACCCTTATCCCTAGATCACGAAATCAGCATGCAAAGATAAGGGGTTCCAGTTATTTAATTATCCAATAATTACCATAAATAACAACCTACTTATAAAAGGCAAGCAAATCAAGGGGATCCAAGGGGGTGGCGGCTAGGGTTAGGAAACCCTAGCCTAGGCCACGAAATTTAGGCCATTCCAAGAGAGTTTTTCGCAAAAACACTCAAGACAATAATCATTCAAGCAGTTTATATCAATTCATGAGAGAACAAGCCTAAGCTCTGATACCACTGAAGGGTTTTCTATGCAATCAATGAACAAATAATTCCTATGGTTCACATGCAACCCTAATATGATCTATATTTTCTCCTATGAAGATAATAAACTAAAACCTAAAGGGAACAGTTATTTCTAAAGATCAAAACTGAGAAAACCAACCTTTTGATCTTATGATCCTTGAAGCTAGCAGCACAAGTGTCCTGCCTCAAATGGTGTCACACCCAAAGCAATGGAGAAGACAGTCCAGCAGAGTTTTCTTGGTGAAAATGGCGCAGGTTTTAGGATGGCCAGGTGCCTCCTTTTATAGCCTCCAAGGGTTACAGCTGAAACCCTAAGGAGCCTCCAAATGGGCAAGCCTGCTGACTAAATGGACCAAACCTTTTCTAAACCCTAATAGGGTTTCGCCAACCATGGAGAATCCTTCCGTGGTGGCGCCACTTTTGGCCCCTGTCCACTGGCCAGTTATTTATTCAACTATTAAATAAATACAAACCAGTCCCTGCACTTTTAGTTAATTAATTTAATCACTGAATTAAATCCAATTAATTCTAGATTAAATCTTAATTAATTATTATAGTTTCTAATTAATATATTAACACTTAAATATATTAATAAACCATTTGAATAATTCTATTGATTTATTAAACAATTAATAAATCAACCTTTTACTCTACTGAACTCTATCCTAACCTCCAGCTATGAGGGCAACCCAAATGGACTTTGCTTCAATTAACAAGATAAATATAAATATAAAGTCATTACTTAGACACATAATCCAACAGTATACACAACATAAAAAACATATACGTAAGACTATAAAGTCTCGTGAGTTACATGAATTTGGATTTGTATTATATTTATACAAATGCTCATTTGAATATTGTTTACTTGTGAAACTTCATTAATATATTCACCTTTACTTATCCTCCTTTACTCACCGCTTTGTGGAATATAACTCTACAACATTACTTTTACTAATAATCTATTTTACTTAAAACATACATATTATACATCATACTCTAGTTGTCACAAAACTCATACATTAATTTAACTCCTTACTTACTGGTTAAATACAAAACTCTTACCACATATGCTACACAAGTAACCCTAGTTAGACTTCTGTAACTAGCCAAGGTGAGTACATGTAGCGTTTACCCATTTTGAGATACATGGAAAATATTATGAAATATTTATTATGTTTTCTATATGAAGAGATGAATATGTGTTAATACTTATGTTATGTCGATACGTATTATGTGGGATAATGATATTGGTGTTCTAATGAGAATATCATATTATGAAAAGTATATGAATGATAAGTAAGAGATAAGTAATGATATAAGAGTTAGTATTTGGCTTATAGCCTTAAAATACATAGAAGTAATGATCCATCTGTGAGGGTGTGCTCAGTTTCCTCTCCCTTCATGGAATAGAACATATCTATCCATAAGGGCATGTTAATTTCATCTCCCTTCATGATATAGAACAACTAATCATAAGGGTGTGCTAGTTTTATCTCCCTTCATGGCATAGAACAAATCCAACCATAAGGGCGTGCTAAAGACAACTACCTCGTGAAGCGAAATAACATCCCAGTAGTGCATTCTGACACCCCTTCATACGGGTAAGGTCCTAGTTAACCCCCTTCAAGCGGGTAAGATTCTGATTGATCCCCCTTCTCGCGGGTAAGATCCTGGTTCAGACTATATTACTCTTACTTTCTTCTTTAGCTAACAGACTCAACTTTCATAACTCATAACATTTCAATTACATAAAATAGTCTATACTTGCTATTTACACAATTCACCTTTATTACATTAATCTCATAACTATTGTATTCCATGTCAATACATTTCACCCAACTTTCATTCTTTCTTTGCACGCATACATTACTTTCATATCTTTCATTATATCTTTCATTATATACCAATTACTTAGCATGTATATGCACAACCAAAATAATCATTTTATTTCACTATGTTATTATTACGAGGAGTTAAGTCCCCGATTACAACACTTCATCGTATCTCATTTCTTGATTGGAGTTATGTCCCCGGTGTTTTACTCTTTCATCTATATCATTCATACTACTTTTAAGGTTATATTACAACACATATGCTTTACTACATTATTCATTATTCATGGAGAGTTATATCCCCATGTAATAAAAATCCGGATGATCACAAACTGAATATCAATAAAACCATAGTAGTGAATCAGAACTCATATATAACATAATGATTAAATACAAACACATTATATTCCAAAATTACTTCACTCTACTTCATTTTCTTTAATCCTTGTATACCTGAAATACACAACATAAACATATATACATAAGACTATAAAGTCTTGTGAGTTACATGAGTTTAGACTAGCAATATATTTATACAAATACTCATTTGAATACCGTTTACTTGTAAGAACTCGTTAACATATCAACATTTATTTATCTTCAATTTCTCTCTCCTTTACACACTAGGATGTGGAAAATAATTCCACAACATTACTTCTACTAAGAATCCATTTTACAATAATCATACATATTGTATATCATACTCTACTTGTCAACAAAACATATACTTCATTGACTCCTTATATACTGATTGGATACATAATCCTTGCCATATATACTACATAAGTAACTCCTACTCCTTTAATCTTTATATTGTTTCTGTAACTACTTATACTCATACCTTTCACATATAGATAACATTTATATACTTGTGCATCATACATTGTCTCTTAAGTCACATGGTTGACTTCTTTAAACATGCATATATCTTCACACATATAACACAACTCATATAACTAAGTATCATCACATATATAAATAAACTTAAACCATTGTGAATCATGAGATTCTTTTGATCCTGTTTATATATATAGACAACCCTATATTCTTTTCGAAATTTAGTAAAAAGATAATGTTAATTATGCAGTTCCAACCTTTAGACCATGTTTGAATCATCATTGGAACTCAATTCCACCTTTGGAAACGAGTAGAAACGAAAGAATTGACAAATGTACTCATGAACCCTAGAATTCGGGTTTGTGTGCATTGATTTGATTCAAATGTTTATGGAATAATAAGTGTTGTATAAGAGGTTTAGAAGTGTTCTAAACACCATGTTTTAACTTTCAATTGAATGGGTTTTGAGCTGGAACCAAACAGATCAAAGATTAGAAGTTGTGCAGGAAATTGGAATTAGGGCCTGCAGCGTCACACGCCCCCGTGTGATTCTGGCACGGAGCCGTGTGGATTTGGACAGTCAAGCAAAAAGAGGGTTTGTAAGTTCTACACGCCCCCGTGTTATTTCTACACGACTTGTGTGAAATCCGACAATAAGGTGTGGAAATCCAACACGACCCGTGTGATTCCTACACGACCTGTGTGACTCAAAAACCATTTAATTGAAGGTTAAAATGATGATTCAAACATGGTCTAAAGGTTGGAACTACATAATTAACATTATCTTTTTACTAAATTTGGAATTCACTCATACCCTTCTACAAAATATGGATTTGTTGCTAACAAGATGAAGTTCTTACCTCAATTTACTTGGTAATAACCAATTCTAAGTTGTTTCTTCCAAATTGCTTCACTTTCTTGAGAGTTCTTTAGAAATCGAGTGAAGTTTCTTCTCCTGGAGGGAATTCATGTTTCTAATGGAGACAAATGGAAGCTTCCCTCCATTTATACCTCCTTATTTAGTTCAAATGGCCATTTGGTCCCTCCAATTTCCTTTTGTTCATAATTTACCCAAAAGTTCCCAACATTTCATATAAAGTTCTACATTTTACTATCTTGCCCCAAGAACATAAAAGTGTTTACATAAAAGTCATTTGTAAGGCTAAAAGACCAAATTTCCCTTTTTACAACTTTTTACTATAAAAATCAAAATATAACAATCTAGGTATTACTTTAGTCATATTACAACTTATTTGCTAAAAGTTTTTCGGGTTATCACATTCACCCCTCCTTAAAAGAATTCCGTCCTCGGAATCTTCCCATAGTTTACAAAATCTGGATATCTCCTCTTCATTTCATCTAAAGTCTCCCAGGTTAGATCTGATCCAAGAGAATGTTTCCATTTGACCAAGGAACTGCACTTCTCGCATCCAGAATTCACATTTGGAAAATTTGGCGTATAATTGCTCTTTCTTTAACACTTCAAGAATTTCCCAAAGAAAGGTGGCAAGACCCTGATGTCGACAGCTCAAAAGAAACCGGAATCGCAAAAGGTGAAGTCTCGGGCTTTTCAGATTAACCGAGAGGAGGCGAAGGACACGCATGATGTTGTCTCAGGTATTCTTTTTATTAATTCGCTCCCTACTTATGTGTTATTCGATTCCGGAGCTACACATTCATTTGTATCACATGAGTTCGGAGTTAAATTAAAAGTGCCACTAGAATTATTAGATGAAGTTTATGAAGTGGAAGTAGCAGATGGAAAATATGTAGAAGTTCAGCATATGTATAGAAATTGTGAGCTTAGCATTGATAATAAGAAGTTTCGAGTTAATCTACTTCCGATTAGGATTAAGTCCTTTGACATTGTAATTGGCATGGATTGGCTTGGTGCTAATGAAGCAAAGATAGCATGTGGCCAAAAGAGAGTGTCCGTTAAGACACTTGAGGGCAAGGTTTATGTATATGGAGAAAGAAGAAATCGTGTGTCGAACTTCATTAGTGTGATAAAGGCTCAAAAGTGTCTTTCGAAGGGATGCTCTTCCTTTCTAGCTTACGTGATGACCTCAGAAAAAGAGAAGAATACATATAGGGATATTGAAGTAGTACGTGAATTTCCAGAAGTTTTTCCAGACGAATTACCCGGTTTACCACCGGAAAGACAAGTCGAATTCCGTATAGACCTTGTCTCGGGGGCTTCTCCAATAGCACGTGCCCCGTATCGATTAGCTCCGACTAAAATGCGTGAGTTAATGACACAGTTGCAAGAATTACTCGCTAAAGGATTCATTAGGCCTAGTTCCTCACCTTGGGGTGCTCCATTTTTATTTGTAAAAAAGAAGGACGGATCAATGCGTATGTGCATTGATTACCATGGACTTAACAAGATTACTATTAAGAACCGTTACCCTTTGCCGAGAATAGACGATCTTTTCGATCAGTTACAAGGTGCAGATTATTTTTTCTAAAATTTATTTGAGGTCTGGTTATCATCAAGTTAGAGTAAAAGAAGATGATATCGAGAAGATTGCATTTAGGACCCGTTATGGTAATTATGAGTTCCTCATAATGCCATTTGGTCTGTAAATCATATGGTCTTTTCTTTAAATTTGCATAGCTTCTTTGTCGGTCTTGTGCTGCTTTCATGTTTGCTTAAATCACACCAATCTTCTCATTGGTTATACTCACAATCTCCGTGTTGGAATAAAGTTTAATGACAAGAAAAACAAGAATAATAAGAGTATGGATAATAAGATAATAGTATTGAGTTATACTCTAGTGGACATAGCCATTTTTGAATTAGTGTAATTGAGTTATAAGGGCATGCTAATTTCATCTCATTTGTAACCATAATTTTGAATGATGTCAATTTATTATGAATATGGTTGAAAACCTATTGGTAAACCATAATTTCATACTCTTAAACTAAGAAGATAGAAACAAGTATACCATAGTAATTAATATGTATATCTAGACCTATTGAGTTATACCTATGAGACAAAAATCTATAGGTTGCATGAGTAAGAGAGAAGTGCAATTATATAAGAGGATAACATGCTACTGCTTATAAACACATACATCACTTTCATATCTTTCATTATATACCAATTACTTAGCATGTATATGCACAACCAAAATAATCATTTTCTTTCACTATGCTATTCCTACGAGGAGTTAAGTCCCCGATTACAACACTTCATCGTATCTCATTTCTTGATTGGAGTTATGTCCCCGGTGTTTTACTCTTTCATATATATCATTCATACTAATTTTAAGGCTATATGACAACACATATGCTTTACTACATTATTCATTATTCATGGAGAGTTATATCTCCATCTAACTTATTATCTTTCATAACATTCTTACATGTTTACATATACTCTTTCTACCATATCATCATTACTTCTATGTATTTTAAGGCTATAAGCCAAATACTAACTCTTATATCATTACTTATCTCTTACTTATCATTCATATACTTTTCATAATATGATATTCTCATTAGAACACCAAAATCATTATCACACATAATACTTATCGACATAACATAAGTATTAACACATATTCATCTTTTCATATAGAAAACATAATAAATATTTCATAATATTTGCCATGTATCTCAAAATGGGTAAAAGCTACATGTACTCACCTTGACTAGTTAGAGAAGTCTAACTAGGGTTACTCCCTTCAATTGTCCCTTCCATTCCATAAACGTTTCTCCTTAATTACCTAAGGAGTTCATTAACATTTTATTAAAACATTTAGGTCTTAACAACATGTAAAGATAGAAACAATATATTTATACAAATACTCATTTGAATACCATTTACTTGTAAGAGCTCATTAACATATCAACATTTATTTATCTTTAATTTCTCTCTCCTTTACACACCAGGATGTGGAAAATAATTCCACAACATTACTTCTACTAAGAACCTATTTTACAATAATCATACATATTGTATATCATACTCTACTTGTAAACAAAACATATACTTCATTGACTCCTTATATACTGATTGGATACATAATCCTTGCCATATATACTACATAAGTAACTCCTACTCCTTTAATCTTTATATTGTTTCTGTAACTACTTCTACTCATACCTTTCACATATAGATAACATTTATATACTTGCGTATCATACATTGTCTCTTAAGTCACATGGTTGACTTCTTTAAACATGCATATAGATGTGACACCTGTGATTTTTTTAATTTTTTTTAGATAAACATTATCACATGTAATAAAAATCCGGATAATCACAAACTGAATATCAATAAAACCATAGTAGTGAATCAGAACTCATATATAACATAATGATTAAATACAAACACATTATATTCCAAAATTACTTCACTCTACTTCATTTTCTTTAATCCTTGTATACCTAAAATACACAGCATAAACATATATACATAAGACGATAAAGTCTTGTGAGTTACATGAGTTTAGACTAGCAATATATTTATACAAATACTCATTTGAATACCGTTTACTTGTAAGAACTCATTAACATATCAATATTCATTTATCTTCAATTTCTCTCTCCTTTACAAACCAGGATGTGGAAAATAATTCCACAACATTACTTCTACTAAGAATCCATTTTACAATAATCATGCATATTGTATATCATACTCTACTTGTCAACAAAACATATACTTCATTGACTCCTTATATACTGATTGGATACATAATCCTTGCCATATATACTACATAAGTAACTCCTACTCCTTTAATCTTTATATTGTTTCTGTAACTACTTATACTCATACCTTTCACATATAGATAACATTTATATACTTGTGCGTCATACATTGTCTCTTAAGTCACATGGTTGACTTCTTTAAACATGCATATAGATGTGACACCCGTGATTTTTTTTTTAAATAAACATTATCACATGTAATAAAAATCTGGATGATCACAAACTGAATATCAATAAAACCATAGTAGTGAATCAGAACTCATATATAACATAATGATTAAATACAAACACATTATATTCCAAAATTACTTCACTCTACTTCATTTTCTTTAATCTTAATATACCTGAAATACACAGCATAAACATATATACATAAGACTATAAAGTCTTGTGAGTTACATGAGTTTAGACTACAAATATATTTATACAAATACTCATTTGAATACCGTTTACTTGTAAGAACTCATTAACATATCAACATTTATTTATCTTCAATTTCTCTCTCCTTTACACACCAGGATATGGAAAATAATTCCACAACATTACTTCTACTAAGAATTCATTTTACAATAATCATACATATTATCATACTCTACTTGTCAACAAAACATATACTTCATTGACTCCTTATATACTGATTGGATACATAATCCTTGCCATATATACTACATAAGTAGCTCCTACTCCTTTAATCTTTATATTGTTTCTGTAACTACTTATACTTATATCTTTCACATATAGATAACATTTATATACTTGTACATCATACATTGTCTCTTAAGTCACATGGTTGACTTCTTTAAACATGCATATAGATGTGACACCCGTGATTTTTTTATTTTTTTTAAATAAACATTATCACATGTAATAAAAATCTGGATGATCACAAACTGAATATCAATAAAACCATAGTAGTGAATCAGAACTCATATATAACATAATGATTAAATACAAACACATTATATTCCAAAATTACTTCACTCTACTTCATTTTCTTTAATCCTTGTATACCTGAAATACACAGCATAAACATATATACGTAAGACTATAAAGTCTTGTGAGTTACATGAGTTTAGACTACCAATATATTTATACAAATACTCATTTGAATACCGTTTACTTGTAAGAACTCATTAACATATCAACAGTTATTTATCTTCAATTTCTCTCTCCTTTACACACCAGGATGTGGAAAATAATTCCACAACATTACTTCTACTAAGAATCTGTTTTAAAATAATCATACATATTGTATATCATACTCTACTTGTCAATAAAACATATACTTCATTGACTCCTTATATACTGATTGGATACATAATCCTTGCCATATATACTACATAAGTAACTCCTACTCCTTTAATCTTTATATTGTTTCTGTAACTACTTATACTCATACCTTTCACATATAGATAACATTTATATACTTGTGCATCAAACATTGTCTCTTAAGTCACATGGTTGACTTCTTTAAACATGCATATATCTTTACACATATAACACAACTCATATAACTGAGTATTATCACATATATAAATAAACTTAAACCATTATGAATCATGAGATTCTTTTGATCCTGTTTATATATATAGACAACCCAATATTCTTTTCACTCCTCATACTGAAATCAATCTACACATTAATGTGTGCTCAGTTCCCTCTCCCTTCAAGGAATAGAACATATCTATCCTTAAGGGCGTGCTAATATAATCTCCCTTCAAGGCATAGAACAACCAACCATAAGGGCGTGCTAGTTTCATCTCCCTTCATGGTATAGAACAAATCCAACCATAAGGGCATGCTAAAAACAACTACTTCGCGAAGGGAAATAGCATCCCAGTAGTGTTTACTGACCCCCTTTCAAACGGGTAGAGTCCTGGTTAGTCCCCCTTCAAACGGGTAAGATTCGGATTGATCCCCCTTCTCACGGGTAAGATCCTGGTTCGGACTACATTACTTTTACTTTCTTCTTTAGCTAACAGACTCAACTTTCATAACTCGTAGCACTGAAATTACATAAATAGTCTATACATACTATTTACACAATTCATCTTTAATACATTAATCACATGACTATTGTATTACATGTTAATACATTCCACCCAACTTTCATTCATTCTTTGCATGCATATACTATCTTCATGTTCTATATTATATGCCAATTACTTTAACATATATATATATATATATATATATATATATATATATATATATATATATATATATATATATATATATATATATATATGTATACATATACAATCAATACGATCACTTTATTTCTTTATACCCTTACCTGAGGAGTTGCATCCTCAATTACACTAATTCATTATATCTCATTTTGTAATTAGAATCGTGTCTCCCAATACTTTACTTCATCATCTACATTACTTTTACTACCTTTTTAATGTTACATGCCAACACATATACTTTACCACATTACTCATTATTTATGGAGAATTATGTCTCCCAATACTTTACTTCTACATCTATATCACTTTATATACCATTTTAAGGCTATATGCCAACACTTATACTTTACTACCTTATTCATTATTGATGGAGAGTTATATCCCCATATAACTTATTGTCTTTCATAACATTCTTGCACTTTTACATATAGTCTTTCTACCATATCATCATTACTTATATGTATTTTTAAGGCTATAAGCCAAATACCAATTCTTATATCATTACTTATATCTTACTTATCATTCATATACTATTCATAATATGGTATTCTCATTAGAACACTCATATCATTATCTCACATAATACTTATCAACATAACATAAGTATTAACACTTATTCATATCTTTATGTAGAAAAATACATAAATAATTCATAATATTTGCCATGTATCTCAATGTGGGTAAAAGCTACATGTACTCACCTTAGCTAGTTAGAGAAGTCTAACTAGGGTTACTCCATTCTGTTGTCCCTTCCATTCCATAAACGTTTCTCCTTAATTACCTAAGGAGTTCATTAACATTTTATTAAAACATTTAGGTCTTAACAACATGTAAAGACCACTTAATCCCCCCCCCAAATATACTTATTTTTTTATGTTTTCAAAGTATATTTAAACATATCTCAAAAGTTAAGGGGTCAAACTACTCAAATCGGGTCATAATGAGAGTGAATTACATGAATTCGGGTCACACGGGTCGTGTAGAAATCACACGGGGTCGTGTAAGGCTTCCAATATGTCCAACCTACTGCCCCATATCACACAGGGTCGTGCCAGGTTCACACAGGTCGTGTAGAACCTACAGACCCCATTTTTCAGCTCAAAGTTTTGGTTCGTTTTTTGCAGTTTTAGTCCATTTCTTGGTTCCGTTTGTTTCCAAACTTAACAAAACTTTACCAATAGGTTCTATTAACCTTCTAACATGTTAAGAACATATTTTTAATCCCATTAAGTCTTATTTAGTTCATGACTTTATGGTTAAGACCATAGCATGTTACAAGAGCTCTAAGGAAGCTCATATGCACATCAATTCTAATACAAGAGTCCATTTCTTTCTAACTTCTATATATACATATATACAATCAAGGGAAGCTAAATTAGGGGTTTTACAACCCAAAACATACTTACATTCATTACCAATTCATGACTCCAATTGTCCATTTCTATGGGTTTCATTCATGGAATCATCAATTCCATTCCACCCTTCAAATTACCATTTAGTTCCAACTTATTCTTGATTACTTGGAATCATTAGGAAACCACTTGTACGGGTTTCTTTCATCCATAAACATCATTATAACTATTCAATTACATCCATTTAACACTATGACCATAAACCCCCAAATTCTAGGGTTTATGAGAATCAAATTCATCAAACACATGTTCTAAACCATCTATTAGCTGAATAGTGAAAACAAGATGCTTAGAAACATAACCTAAACACTTGGGATCATTAGAATTAATCTTCCCCCAATTTTCTAGAAACGAATCATACCCAAGAACAGCCCAAAAACGGGTTTCTAAACTAGAATTAAAGAAATTGTTACCTTAAATTTGCTTAGACTCTTCATAAACAAGCTTAATCTTCAACCCTTCTTGTAAAATCGACAATTGTCCCTTTCTTCTCTGTGGTTTACACAAACAATGGTTGAAATGGGAAGAGTTATCTTATTTATACCTCCCTACTATGAGGAAATGACAATTTGGTCCCTAGACTTTCATACTTCTAATTCTTGGCACAAAACTTACTTAATTCTTGAAACTTATAAGTTTTATAGTTTTGCTCCACTTATAAACTTAATATACTTATTAAGGATATAATAACACATAAAAATCTCATTATGAGATTAAATATTTCAAAATGACGAAAATGTCCTTTTTGGTCATTTTGCACTTTTCACTCACTTTTATCTTTTCATTATTCATACTTCATACTTATAATTATAATATAACTAATATACTTCATCCTTAATGAAAATATAATTCTTTTCATTCATAATAGTAATTGGAAATTACCAAAATACCCTTTTTGCTCAAACTATGACTGATTACTTATTAATTATTCATTTACTTATTACTTTTCATTTGGACATATTTTTGGGTCGTTACAATACCTACCCCTTAAAAGGATTCTGTCCTCAGAATCACTTAAACAAAAAATGGGTTTACATAAATATAAACATATCTTTGACAAACATAAGATTCTTCTCATTAGAATATTTAATCATTTCACTCTTAAATTTAGAGAGTTATTACCCTCAAATTTCATAAACTTCATCCAACTTTTCATAAATTTTTACTTCCTTTAAAGCCTTTCATAACAATTCTCATCTATTTATTTTACATGATGACATCTTTCTTTCTTACATCTTTCAAAAATGGCAATGTACTTTGCCATTTTTCTCATACCTTTCTTAAAACTTGAAAATCTTAAACTTTTCATACATTTATTTATAAAACTTTCAGTAATATAAATAAACATAGCTTGTCTAATAGCAATATTCATACAACATACTTAATCTTTTCTTGTAACTTTCGTCCCTTATCAGACATTTTATAACAACTGCATGTTTTCTTCCAAATATTCTCTTATTCATATCACATTTCTCTTCACAATTTTTTCTTTTAACAACCATTAAGTTGTATTTCATTCACATACTCTTACTAATTCTCTTTCTTATTGAATTTTACAACTATATTTCTCTTATATTTTCGGTACTTTATATAAAACCACTAAGGTTTATCTCTCACTTTACAAACTTCTGCATTCTCTTCTTTTAAAAGTTTTACAATTTCTTAGTTTTTCTCACTATTGAAGAATCGTCTCTTTCAAAAGTCAATCCATACTCTTATTGTTCTTGTTTTTCTTGCCATTAAACTTTATTCTCATAAAACTATCATCTTTTTTCAATCAAATTTCATACGTATAATTTACTTTTATGCTCTTTCTTAGAAGTTTACAACTTCTTATATTTACTTAATATAGAAATATTGACTTTCCAAAAGTCAATCCATATTTAACTACTCTTTTCTTTTCATTAGGCTTTAGTTCTTATAAACTTTTTCTTGAATGCTATAACTTTCATATTCTTTTTTATTTAAGTCATTTAGACTTCTGATCTATTCTTTATCATTTCTAATAATTTCAAATACATTTCTAATGTAAGGAATATTTTCGTTCTTTCTTTTATATTCTATATCACCATATACACTCATAATCCTTATTGGGACAGAATCTGTCGAAACTAGATACCTTACACGAAAAATAGCATATCTTACACTAGGGGAATCAAAACGACTCACCGCTTTTTGATTTAGAAACTAGACATCCGTAGGTTTCTTTTCATGTATAACACAAAATTTTTGGCCTTGTAGATTTATACAGTTTTTCTTTTGAAGTTGACTTACAACTTCTGTCAAACTTCCTCATTTCTACTCTTACTACTTTTACATGAAGTTAGAACTTCATATAGTTGCTTGCAATCTTCCATATATTTTTATTAAGTTATTATCTTATTATTCATTATCTTACATGTATTTCTTTATAAATACGTGTCTTATACATTTACTTCTTAATATATTAACACCTTACGTGTTAGTTTCTTTCTTGAACTTCTTACTTCATACTAGTGCTTACTTTAGCACTTCATAATTTTTCTTAACCTTACCATAAGGCCTTTCAAACACTTACCATGATTAATTTTTCATAACCATGGAAACTTTATTGCTATAGTTAACACTTATGATTCTATGCTTATAAAGCATAGCAATCCAACTTTTTATTCTTTTCTACTCTTTCACAGTTTAAGTCTAGGAGTGGAATAATCCAATCCTAGTTCACTTAAACTATGGCTCTGATACCAAATGTGACTCAGAACTCATATATAACATAATGATTAAATACAAACACATTATATTCCAAAATTACTTCACTCTACTTCATTTTCTTTAATCCTTGTATACCTGAAATACACAGCATAAACATATATACATGAGACTATAAAGTCTTGTGAGTTACATGAGTTTAGACTAGCAATATATTTATACAAATACTCATTTGAATACCGTTTACTTGTAAGAACTCATTAACATATCAACATTTATTTATCTTCAATTTCTCTCTCCTTTTTCATGTATGTTATTTGAAGAAATATTTTAGAAAAGAAAAGATGATCATACCTTTGAAAGATGTAAGAGTAGAAAACCCTAACAGATTGGTGGAAGAACCCGAAGAAATGTTAGAAGTAAAAACCAAAAAGTTGAGAAATAAAGAAATTGACCTTGTATTGGTCAAATGGAAACATTCTCTTGGATCAGATCTAACCTGGGAGACTTTAGATGAAATGAAGAGGAGATATCCAGATTTTGTAAACTATGGGAAGATTCCGAGGATGGAATCCTTTTAAGGATGGGTGAATGTGAGAACCCGAAAAACTTTTAGCAAATAAGTTGTAATATGACTAAAGTAATACCTAGATTGTTATATTTTGATTTTTATAGTAAAAAGTTGTAAAAAGGGCATTTTGGTCTTTTAGCCTTACAAATGACTTTTATGTAAACAATTTTATGTTCTTGGGGCAAGATAGTAAAATGTAGAACTTTATATGAAATGTTGGGAACTTTTGGGTAAATTATGAACAAAAGGAAACTGGAGGGACCAAATGGCCATTTGAACTAAATGAGGAGGTATAAATGGAGGGAAGCTTCCATTTCTCTCCATTAGAAACGTGAATTCCCTCCAGGAGAAGAAACTTCACTCGATTTCTGAAGAACTCTCAAGAAAGTGAAGCAATTTGGAATAGACAACTTAGAATTGGTGATTACCAAGTGAATTCAGGTAAGAACTTCATCTTGTAAAGCAACAAA
Organism: Cichorium intybus; assembly: GCA_023525715.1. Taxonomy (NCBI): domain Eukaryota; kingdom Viridiplantae; phylum Streptophyta; class Magnoliopsida; order Asterales; family Asteraceae; genus Cichorium; species Cichorium intybus. Next base: position 83,176,512 of record CM042014.1, on the reverse strand, counting down.
TCCATCTTTTGTAGAAGGGTATGAGTGAATTCGAAATTTAGTAAAAAGATAATGTTAATTATGTAGTTCCAACCTTTATACCATGTTTGAATCATCATTGGAACTCAATTCCACCTTTGGAAACGAGTAGAAACGAAAGAATTGACAAATGTACTCATGAACCCTAGAATTCGGGTTTCTGAGGATTGGTTTGATTCAAATGTTTATGGAATAATAAGTGTTGTATAAGAGGTTTAGAAATGTTCTAAATACCATGTTTTAACCTTCAATTGAATGGGTTTTGAGCTGGAACCAAACAGATCAAAGATTAGAAGTTGTGCAGGAAATTGGAATCAGGGCCTGCAGCGTCACACGCTCCCGTGTGATTCTGGCACGGGGCCGTGTGGATTTGGACAGTCCAGCAAAAAGAGGGTCTGTGATTTCTACACGCCCCCGTGTGATTTCTACACGACCCGTGTGAAATCCGACAGTAAGGTCTGGAAATCCAACACGACCCATGTGATTCCTACACGACCCGTGTGACCTGGACTTGTATAATTCACTTACATTATGACCTTAATTGAGTAGTTTGATCCCTAAATCTTTAATATATGTTTAATATGATATGAAAACATGAAAATATAAGTTCATATCATGATATAAGCAATTGTATAGGTGCGGATCAAGCAATAGAGAAGCAAGGGAAACGAAAAGAGGTGTTGAATACTTAGACATTCTTTACAATATCTAAGGTGAGTATGTGTATATTTAATGTGGTACATAGCAAATAACTTTTCTTTATTCATTATGAAGTATCATATGAAATTCAAAGCTATAGAGTTAAAGATAAGTTTGTATTAGAATGATGATATTTTTATATATTTGCATGATAGTCAAGAGTAATATCTTTATAAGATAATAGTAGAATGAGTATGAGTTACAGAGTTAAGTATTATAATGAGTATGATAAAGTCGTTGGCTAGATCCTAGATGCTTGCATAAACTGAAGAAAAGACTTGATGAGTACGAATGAATTTGAAGAATGGTTAAGAAATTGTAAAGTGGTATGTGGATTACCGAATATAAACCTTTGAAATTCCAAGTAAAGGAATATAGTAGCCTTGAAAGTAATCCTTTGGAAAGGTTAAAAATTTGTTTGAGACGACAAGAAAGAAATTATGTAGTAATAATTTCCAAAAAATCCCTTATGACGAGATGAAGATAAATAAGTAGATAAGGTACCCGGGACAACCGGAGGAATGATATGCGAGTGGTGATATAACCACGAGATAAGAAGACTAGTATGGTTAAGTGCGTAGGCAATACCATTGAGATTCCGACATGATGCGGAAGACCGAAAGCTAAATGAGGGAGACATAACCTCAACTCCTTGTATGATTTCGGGGACGAAATCTTTTGAAGGAGGGGAGAATTTGTAACGCCAAGACACTCTTTTTATGTAATAATAATAAAAAGGGTAAAAAGGTCATTTTACCTTGGAAGGGTAAATTGGTCTTTTGGACAGAAAAGAATTTAGTGTGAAATAATATTTTGAGTTTTGGACTTAAAATGTTATAAAAACTGATTTTTGGTCATTTTACCACAAAAGGGTAATTTGGTCATTTGACCATGTGAAGGACCAAATATGAAAAATATTGTTGTTTGTGGCAAATGTATAAAGAATGAAAGTTTTATTGTAATAAAACATGATTTTGTGGTCGAAGTTCAAGAAAATGAACTTAAGGACTAAAAATGTAAAAAATTGGATGTATAAATAAGAGAGTTGACTCTCTCTTTGACTAGCCATTTGTGCAGCAACGGGAGGAGCAAGGAAGATGCGATTTCTGCAGGAAATCATGGAATTGAAGTAAGGAATTGGAATCATAGCTTGGAATTGGTGATTCCTATGTTAATCAAGGTTAGTAAACTTGATTTTAACCAAGTTCTTGAAGTGTTCTTGATTTGGTTTTATAGAAACTGAAATTTGTAAATTTCAGTTATGATTATGTAGTTTAAATGGTTTAATGCTTCCATTAAGTCATGCTAAAAGGACTTAATTCAAGAAAATGGAAGTAGATTGCTATTTGTGATGAATTTGAAGTTTTGGGGTTTTGGAACTAAGAACCCTAATTCTTCATTTTGATTGATTGAAGTTGTTTCTTTGGATTAAAACCTTGTATTAATGAAGGGTTTTAGTCAGGAAATAAACCCCAGATGATTAAGAACTGGATTAAGAACTTAATGGGTCAAAACATGGTGCTACAGTGAAAATCGCGACTGATTCTGGACTGCCCAGAAAGAGCACGGGTCGTGCTCTTTTTGCACGAGTCGTGCACATCTGGAAAACCAAAGAATGTTGCCTTTTATGGGTTGCACGAGTCGTGTTCCCCTAGGAAAAAATAAGCACGGGTCGTGCTTGCCTGGCAGGGGTCCAAAAACGCTAAATTTTGCTAGGCTTGTCCGATTTACCTCAAACTTGAACCATAAGTCCATGATGGTATGAAAAGTCCTAGAAAAATACTAAATTGAGTTTTCGACTCCTCGGGGGCACTGTAGATCGATACGAATGCCTCGGGAATGAGTATAACTCATGAAAAGATGGTAAATGGAAAGTTTATCATCTGGGGATGGTTTATAGTTGCATAATATTAGACTCTTACGTATTAGAGTTAATTGGAATGGTTATTAACCTATTATCATTTGGTATATAAATAAATATATAGGTATGGGACAAAATGGTTGTGGTGCACGCAAAGGCAAGAAACAACCGGAATGTAAATGCAGCTAGCATCCAGGTGAGTAATCTCACTGATATCATATGTGATATATGATGATTGAATTGTTACAGGTTGAAACAGCTTCGAGGGACGAAAACGACAAGTGTAAAAATATATGTAAAAGATAAGACCAGATAAGCCGTGAGTCATTGCGATGACAAGAACGGAACTGTGAGTCAATACATATATATATATATATACACTATGATATAGACAAGACCGGATAAGCCGTGAGTCTAGGCAACAGCGGGCTAACCCGTGAGCCATAGTTTATTTTGATGAGTCAAACTTATATAGACAAGACCGGATAAGCCGTGAGTCTAAGCAACAGCGGGCTAACCCGTGAGCCAAGGCAACAGCGGGCTAACCCGTGAGCCATAATTGATCGTGAAAGAAACTGTTAATAGATGGTGCGGCCACTTGTGGCTATGATATTGGATGCTATATCCAAATGGTGCGGCCTATATGGCTATGATATTCTGGTGCGGCCTTCGGGCTATGATAAACTGGTACGGCCCTCGGGCTACGATTCATATGCTGGAAATGTTTTGGTACGGCTTGTATAGCCATGACAAATGATACGACTTATATAGTCATGATATATGGTATAGTCAGGTATGACTAAGAAAGATGGGACAGAAATGATACTGAATTGATTTGAATGGTATGCAAATAACAGACTGGATATGACAAGGTGTATAATTATCGGATGTGATTCGAAAATCACATGATATCACGATTCGGCCGGTGAGGCTATGCAGTAGGATATGAAATCCTGAGATACATATGATTAGCCGGTAAGGCTAGCAGTCTGGATTCGATATCCAGACAGATATACACGTTTGGCCAGAAAAGGCTATAAAATGGTATTTGATAATGAAAGATCAAATAATAAAAATATGTATCATATATAAAGAGTTATATATGGATGTATTTATTATACATATTATTTGCAGATACGATTACTCACTGAGCTTTGTAGCTCATACCGTTTGTTAAATGTCCCTGCAGGTTAGCATGACCCTGATAAGGGTAAGGATAAAGTCCGTGACTCAGGAAGTGGACTTGTAGATGCTGTCTGTAGCAGCCCGGCTTCAAAGGAGACTATGGTATTATATACTCTCCTTGATACACTTGTACCCGTTTTTATTAAAATATACCCCTTTGTTATGGTTTTACGTAATGAAACCTTTGTTTAAAATGAAAAATTTTCAGGGGTGTTTTTGTTTTAAAAGTCGGGTGTTACAAGTTGGTATCAAAGCCGTGGTTTAAGTGAACTAGGTGTCTATATAGTAGATTCCTGGACTTAAACCCTGAGATAGTAGACATGACGCATAGTTAGGTGTATATAGTTGTTATTATACATATTTAACCTAGCTGTTACTAACTTCTGATGTATAAGAAGTGTGAACAGTGAATCTTCTTGGGAGACATTTAGGGCGCGAAGCTCTAAGAAATCGACCAACCCTTTTCAAAGCTCTATCGAATGAGGGCCAAAAAGGGACGAATAGCAGAAAATCCACATGATGAGCAATATTAGCTGATGTGGTCAGAAAAAGAAATCGGTTGCTCACCCTGATTCATATTCAAGGTGAAAGAACAGTAGTTGATACTACAAGAAAAGCAGAAATAATATTAGTGGACTTCTTAAAAGAAGTTAAAACGAATTAGGTCTAACCTTAAAGGGAAGGGACCAGAACGAAAAGATGATGTGGTATAAGAAGTGCAGGAAAAGCACTCATAACATTTTAGAGTTGAGACTCTACCGTTGACATTCTGAAATTGCAGAAAATGGGAGCATATTGCTCAAATTTGTTGTATGAAACGGAAGTGTTTCCAGCGTGGAACAATATATCATTTTCTTATGAAATACTCACATGCTAAATGTGGAGTAATGGGTGATGAACCCAGGAAAGAACGGGGAGAAAAGAAAGAAGAAATGAATGGTCGAAAAGGACCAGTGGTATTATGAGCATTCCAGAAGATTGTGAAAGAAGCTCGTGAGGAGACTGATATGATCTCCGATATAATAGTTTTGAATATAACCCCATATGTTATATTTGATCCATGAAGCTATGCTTTGGATCGGTGACACTGATGTCTTACTTGAATATTTCATCAACGATTATGATGAAGTGTTGAAAGTAACTATAGCAGTTAGCAAATATGTTCAAGATATTGAACACCTGGAAGGTAGTTTGCTTCGGATTTACGGGACCTTTTTTCCCTATAAATCTGAAGCCGATGACTACTAGTGAATTTGAAGAAATTGTGCATATGAATTGGTTGGCAATGAATTATGCTAACATGAATTGTAGAAACAAGAACATTATGGTTCTTAAAACAGAAATGAAACGGATGAAAATCCATGGTAAATGACCGTTGTTGAGAATACCGGTTATTTTCTTTGCTTAAACTCGGAAAAGAGTTAGTAAAGGAATGATGTTGTAGTTGGCATACGTGGTATTGGCCAAGTTAAATAAAGCAGCGATAGTAGTGTGCTACTTTAAATAGATTCTCGGATGTTTCTTTTGAAAAGAACTTCCAGGATTTCTGCCAGATTGGCAAGGAGAGTTTATGATAAAGCTGATTTTGGGAGCCGTTCCTGTTATTTAGGCTCTAAACTGATTTGCATCTGTAGAGATGGCAGAGCAGGAAAACAATTAGAAGAAATTGTTTTTGAATTGGGGTCTCATATGGCTGAATGTATCATCGTATGGAGCCCTATCTTGTTTGAAAAGAAGAAAGACAAGTTGATGCATATGTGCATTGACTATTGAGAATCTGATATTCTCGAGACCAGATCAAAAATGAGGTACATTTGTACCAGATATTGGAGTTAATTCACTGAGATAAGTGATATGTAAAATTTTCCAAGTATGAAAATTTAGCAAAAAGAAGTTTTATATTCTTTGGGCATGTTAATAATGCCAAAGATGATAAAGCAGATTCAGTGGAAATGATGTTGTGATTAAACAGAAACCGCCTTGGAATCTGACTAAAATTTGTAGTTCCTTGGATTGGCGGATTATTATAGGAGAGTTGTAGAAAACTGCTCCTTGATTGCTGTTCAGTTGACTAAGGTTGACTAATAAAAGTATAAAGTTTGAGTGGGTAGAAAAACCACAAGTATCTCGTAAAGGTTTAGAATAAACCTTGTGTGAAATTCTGACGTTAGCATTGATGCTAAGCGGAGAAGATAAATTGGATTAAATAAATGCATCCAGATTTGACTATAGATGCATGATGTTGCAGTAGCAACTATGATTTTGGTATGAAGCTTTGGAAACACTATCTATATGGTGTAAAGCTTATTGTTTGTAAGGATCATAAAAGTTTGAAGTACTTAATTGATCAAAAATAAGCTAAATATGAAATGATTAAAATAGATGGGTTACTTAGAGATTTCGGGTATGAAATCTTGTACCATCTCGGAGAGGCGGATGTGATTATAGATGCCTTGAAACAGAAAGAGTATCTTTTGAAAAATACAACCACATGCGTGAGTGTGGCAAATTGATTACCTGAGTTGATTCGGGTAGCACAGAAAGAAGTGTGCAAATCTGAAAACAAGAAAAATGAATGAATGATTGGATATTAAATGAAGCTAGTTGGAAAATCACAATGATTCAAAACCCATGGTAGTTGTGAATGTGAATTCCAAAGCAAAGTGAAACATGAAAATCATCTTGAAAAGATGTATTTTGTATTAGATATGCAGTATACCCGGAGCAATACCAGTTTGAATAGGGCGATAAAAACCTATGTGTTGGTGGCCGGGACAGAAGAAAGATATTGAAAGACACATGAAAAGTATTTGACTTGTACGCAAAGTAAAGTCAAACCGTTAGAATCGTGCGAAGAAATTTAACCGTGGTTGGCCCAGAGAAGAAAATGGGACAACATTGTGATAGACTTTGCAATAAAGTCTTTGCAAGTACCGTATATTAATGAACAAAATGATCTGATGATTTAGACTTTAGAATATGTGCTTGAAAAGTGCACAGCAGACCCTAGTAGAAGATGAGAAGATTGTCTATCTTGGATAGAAATTTCAAGAAATAGCAGCCTGCATGCTAATAGTTTGATGATTTACATGAAGAATGGTATGGAATACCATGTTATCCTCCGATTTATTGGATTGAAGATGTGATAAAGCCGTTGGCTAGATCCTAGATGCTTGCATAAACTGAAGAAAAGACTTGATGAGTACGAACAAATTTGAAGAATGGTTAAGAAATTGTAAAGTGGTATGTGGATTACCGAATATAAACCTTTGAAATTCCAAGTAAAGGAATATAGTAGCCTTGAAAGTAATCCTTTGGAAAGGTTAAAAATTTGTTTGAGACGACAAGAAAGAAATTATGTAGTAATAATTTCCAACAAATCCCTTATGACGAGATGAAGATAAATAAGTAGATAAGGTACCCGGGACAACCGGAGGAATGATATGCGAGTGGTGATATAACCACGAGATAAGAAGACTAGTATGGTTAAGTGCGTAGGCAATACCATTGAGATTCCGACATGATGCGGAAGACCGAAAGCTAAATGAGGGAGACATAACCTCAACTCCTTGTATGATTTCGGGGACGAAATCTTTTGAAGGAGGGGAGAATTTGTAACGCCAAGACACTCTTTTTATGTAATAATAATAAAAAGGGTAAAAATGTCATTTTACCTTGGAAGGGTAAATTGGTCTTTTGGACAGAAAAGAATTTAGTGTGAAATAATATTTTGAGTTTTGGATTTAAAATGTTATAAAAACTGATTTTTGGTCATTTTACCACAAAAGGGTAATTTGGTCATTTGACCATGTGAAGTACCAAATATGAAAAATATTGTTGTTTGTGGCAAATGTATAAAGAATGAAAGTTTTATTGTAATAAAACTTGATTTTGTGGTCAAAGTTCAAGAAAATGAACTTAAGGACTAAAAATGTAAAGAATTGGATGTATAAATAAGAGAGTTGACTCTCTCTTTGACTAGCCATTTGTGCAGCAACGGGAGGAGCAAGGAAGATGCGATTTCTGCAGGAAATCATGGAATTGAAGTAAGGAATTGGAATCATAGCTTGGAATTGGTGATTCCTATGTTAATCAAGGTTAGTAAACTTGATTTTAACCAAGTTCTTGAAGTGTTCTTGATTTGGTTTTATAGAAACTGAAATTTGTAAATTTCAGTTATGATTATGTAGTTTAAATGGTTTAATGCTTCCATTAAGTCATGCTAAAAGGACTTAATTCAAGAAAATGGAAGTAGATTGCTATTTGTGATGAATTTGAAGTTTTGGGGTTTTGGAACTAAGAACCCTAATTCTTCATTTTGATTGATTGAAGTTGTTTCTTTGGATTAAAACCTTGTATTAATGAAGGGTTTTAGTCAGGAAATAAACCCCAGATGATTAAGAACTGGATTAAGAACTTAATGGGTCAAAACATGGTGCTACATTGAAAAATCGCGACTGATTCTGGACTGCCCAGAAAGAGCACGGGTCGTGCTCTTTTTGCACGAGTCGTGCACATCTGGAAAACCAAAGAATGTTGCCTTTTATGGGTTGCACGAGTCGTGTTCCCCTAGGAAAAAATAAGCACGGGTCGTGCTTGCCTGGCAGGGGTCCAAAAACGCTAAATTTTGCTAGGCTTGTCCGATTTACCTCAAACTTGAACCATAAGTCCATGATGGTATGAAAAGTTCTAGAAAAATACTAAATTGAGTTTTCGACTCCTCGGGGGCACTGTAGATCGATACGAATGCCTCGGGAATGAGTATAACTCATGAAAAGATGGTAAATGGAAAGTTTATCATCTGGGGATGGTTTATAGTTGCATAATATTAGACTCTTACGTATTAGAGTTAATTGGAATGGTTATTAACCTATTATCATTTGGTATATAAATAAATATATAGGTATGGGACAAAATGGTTGTGGTGCACGCAAAGGCAAGAAACAACCGGAATGTAAATGCAGCTAGCATCCAGGTGAGTAATCTCACTGATATCATATGTGATATATGATGATTGAATTGTTACAGGTTGAAACAACTTCGAGGGACGAAAACGACAAGTGTAAAAATATATGTAAAAGACAAGACCAGATAAGCCGTGAGTCATTGCGATGACAAGAACGGAACTGTGAGTCAATACATACATATATATATATATATATATATATATATATATATATATATATATATATATATATATATATATATATATATATATATATATATATATATATATATATATATATATATATATATACACTATGATATAGACAAGACCGGATAAGCCGTGAGTCTAGGCAACAGCGGGCTAACCCGTGAGCCATAGTTTATTTTGATGAGTCAAACTTATATAGACAAGACCGGATAAGCCGTGAGTCTAGGCAACAGCGGGCTAACCCGTGAGCCAAGGCAACAGCGGGCTAACCCGTGAGCCATAATTGATCGTGAAAGAAACTGTTAATAGATGGTGCGGCCACTTGTGGCTATGATATTGGATGCTATATCCAAACGGTGCGGCCTATATGGCTATGATATTCTGGTGCGGCCTTCGGGCTATGATAAACTGGTACGGCCCTTGGGCTACGATTCATATGCTGGAAATGTTTTGGTACGGCTTGTATAGCCATGACAAATGATACGACTTATATAGTCATGATATATGGTATAGTCAGGTATGACTAAGAAAGATGGGACAGAAATGATACTGAATTGATTTGAATGGTATGCAAATAACAGACTGGATATGACAAGGTGTATAATTATCGGATGTGATTCGAAAATCACATGATATCACGATTCGGCCGGTGAGGCTATGTAGTAGGATATGAAATCCTGAGATACATATGATTAGCCGGTAAGGCTAGCAGTCTGGATTCGATATCCAGACAGATATACACGTTTGGCCAGAAAAGGCTATAAAATGGTATTTGATAATGAAAGATCAAATAATAAAAATATGTATCATATATAAAGAGTTATATATGGATGTATTTATTATACATGTTATTTGCATATACGATTACTCACTAAGCTTTGTAGCTCATACCGTTTGTTAAATGTCCCTGCAGGTTTGCATGACCCTGATAAGGGTAAGGATAAAGTCCGTGACTCAGGAAGTGGACTTGTAGATGATGTCTGTAGCAGCCCGGCTTCAAAGGAGACTATGGTATTATATACTCTCCTTGATACACTTGTACCCGTTTTTATTAAAATATACCCCTTTGTTATGGTTTTACGTAATGAAACCTTTGTTTAAAATGAAAATTTTTGAGGGGTGTTTTTGTTTTAAAAGTCGGGTGTTACAAGAAATGAAAAGCAAAAGGTCTTGTTCCGAAATTAAAAAGGATAAGAAGAATACAGTTATGAGTTCATTTTCTTTGTTTGTTTTGGAAATGTTATGTTTCCAGGTGATTAAGCATAGAGTATTTTGGAAGGACTAGAAGACATTGATAGTGGGACCTATATTTTGCGGTATGTTTAAACTATGGTAATGTAACTTAGTTGTAATACCCCGAACAGTGATTTGAATTATGTAATGGTTTTTGTTAAACCTCATTTTGTAAAGTAAATATGGTTGAAAACTTTTATCTTAAGAATTGGGGTGTTACATTCATTTTGCCAAAAGGGCTTATGAGCATTGACAAACACATCGTTCTATTTTCAATATATTTATATTTTGCAGGTTTTGGAGTAAAGATTTGACAATAAACATGCTAATGCTTAATGTTAGATGGATGTATATGAAGATGTGGAACTGTAAATTGATCTTTTGTACAACCCAATGGACGTTAACACAGTATGTAATTCGGCGTACCTAAATCTAAGTACCAATACATTATGCAAGAGCCTTTAGTTGAATATATAGGAGTTTGTAAAGATTTTAGCAAAATTGGACTATTGGTGGTACATGTAGTTTTTTTCTGCAATTGGATGTTAATTCAATCTTCTTTATTGTTTGTTTAACAAATAAGTTTGATTTTAATAGGTTTGCTTTTGATTATAGTGGTAATTTATGTGAATGAACTTTGAGTCAAAATCTTTAACAGGTTGCATGTTAAGTTACTTGAAATTCTATATATTAATGGTTTATTACTTAACTACATCTGCATTTTAGTTCGCCAATATCTAAAATTAAATATATTAATGGTTTATTACTTACCGTTGCATCATGTGTTTTTTTGGAATAATGACATGTTTCCAAAATAACCTAATTGATGAAAAATAAACTAATCGGTAAAATGAACCTCATCTCTTAACGAACACTATTTATCGAAACGAACTATTTGCTGCCACCGCATCGCGCGGGCACACAGCTAGTGTGTATAGTAAATTACATGAATTGTCCATGTGGTTTGGGGTAATTTACACGTTTGGTCCTTAACTAATTTTTTTAACTCGGACAATCTCTATAGTATGATTTTCTTGCGCGTTTGGTCCCTATCAGACGTAAAATGACTATTTTGCCATTAATAATTATAATTTAATTATTGTTATTTGTTTGTTATTTTTTTAAGTTAAACAAAAAAATTAAATTAAGCCCAACCCATATAAGAGCCCAAAGTTGGGTCCAATTCCAAGCTTAAACGCCCCACATGAACCCTTATCGGCCATACAAATTCCACGTTAGGTCTCTTCCCTTCAACAACTCCGACCATGGCCTCCCTCCCAAGTCGAAAACACTGATGGCCTACGTATGACTCAAATCATCAAACTGTTCCACACCTCCACCATTCTCGAAACCCACTACGTGGGGTCATATCAGAAGACAGAAGTCGTTATTTCGTTTATTTTAATAAATAAGTATTTTGTTTATTTTTGTTTAATCAACAAAGAATACATAAACAATTTATTTCTATATTTATTTTGCTTGATCAATAATAATATTTATCATATATAAATATTATTTATTCAATGTCTTGTTGTTTTGTGTATACGACTTCATTTGTTTATATATAATTTATAATGTAGTTAAAATATTTGTTATTGCGTCTAAATGCATCAAATTTTCACTTATGTAATTGAAAAAGAGAAAATGTTTTTGTTCCTACTTTTTATTCCTACCCATATTCCTACTCATATGATATCATGACATATGTATTTAAATATTATTACTTTTATTAAATATGACAAGTGTCATAATTTAACATGGATAGGAATATGAGTAGAAACAAAAGGTAGGAAGCAATACAATTACTCATTGAAAAAACAATTAACTACGCATCTAGCAACACATCGATATTATAACCGCATATTAATAGTTTTCTCTATAAAATATATATTGATTAAAATATTGAATGACTTGTCGTGTTATGTCCATTTGTCATCCTCTCCATCGAACAAACATTCACTAAAGTCTATTTAGCTATTAAACCATATTAAATATCACATCATTTTCATTAAATGTCATTAAGTATACATTTTTGAAGTGGATTATGAGTGTTTATTTCGGTCAATGTTAATTTTGAGTCTGCTTGTACTTGCAACATTATGACATGCATTAAAGTTTTTTGGTGCTTTAAACGACAAAATATTAAAGTTTACTTTTAAACCCTTTTATGAGACGAAAAAGTCAGTTATCGCAAAATGCGTATCAAAATTATTTATCTTTATATGTAATTTTCCTTTAAAAATCTACTCATATCATTAGTCAAAAGCAATATGATTTTGTACTTTTATTGTTGTACTTTAGTTAAAACTAGGTTAATTTTTGTAGTCGTTGCCGAAATTTTATCTATGTTCAATAGGTAATAATAATTTATAATAATATCATTCTTAATTATAACACATTAAAAACTTTGAAAATAATTTAAGATCAAAAAATGAAAATAATCTATAACTACTATAAGTAAAGTACCTTAATGCACATTCCAATCAATGAAGAATTCTTTTTCTTTAGTGGTCGGGTATCATTTCATATATGTTTTTTCGACAAAACGAAGTTAACCACTGAAAAGCAAAATAAGATAATTTGATTCTATTTGCATGCCTTAGACTATTGAATTGGTAAATAAATTTGCAAATACTTGATCAACTTTTTGTGAGTCTCTTTGAACCACTTTTTATTTATGATTGAATATTTGAATTGTCATTATCTATTCGTTATATGACATAATAACAAAATATGGTAAGCGAGTAATGTAACATCCGGTTTCTCACTTTTAAATTACACCATAAATCACTCAAAACAACCCCATGGGTTAAAGGTGTAATCAAAAGATAAGCAACAAGTATACAAATAGTTACCAAAAGACAAGTATATCATACAAGTATATTCTTAAAACCGGGTTACAAAACCAACTAAGTTCAAAAGAAAGTTTTATAAAATTCACAAGTGTCCCAAAACGTAAGTTATGTCCCAAAAGTCTATTAGTCCACTAATCCATTATCCTTCAGCAACATCCTTCCCTCTGTAACCGGAAGCACTTACACAAAATCAAGTTAGAAGCACTTACACAAAATCAAGTTATAACAACAAAAATCAATGAAAAATAAAGTTTCTCAAAACGTGGTGATTATGCAACATTATCTCAATATACTATAGAACTCATACTATAAGTATATAACTTATTGATCTCATAATCTTTGACTATCTCAGTCAACTCGTGTGTTTATCACACTATTTCTCAGTTTATAACATAAACACTCAATCTCATTTTAACTCATTCTAAATTGGTTGTCTCAGCCAATTAGAGTCAATAGTAACTTGTTAATTCACAATTTAATCATAAGAAATGACTTATAGTTACTCACATGATGTCTGCTCAGCTCGTGATCCACCCGTGCCTCATGTATCTCCTTCCCTCCTATGAGTATCAGCTGTAAAATAGCATCACACATCACATCTCAAACATCCTCAAACATTCCCAAAAAGTCTGGTTGAAAAGATCAAAGTATCAAACCACACAAAAGTTACAAGGCTACTATCCAGGGCATATTAGCGCCGCTATTAATGAGAATAGCGCAGCTAATATCATCTGTCAAGTCCTCTCTCACGACTTAAGTGATTCAGCCAAAGAATTCAACATATTTTCACATATACAATTAAGGAAGATACTCTCTAGCAACATACTAACAACATATAACACATATTCTACTCAAAATCATAATATTGAACACCTAGGGTTTGAAAACCCCCAAAACTCATAAACAATCAATTTACCTCTTGATTTGTAGTGCAATAACGTGTTTGGGTTGTTAGATTAGGTCTCCTTAAGCTCCCACACGGATCCTTCAACTCAATTTGGAAAGAATTCGCCTTGAACTTACTGTCTCTCGAACATTAGTGATAAATGGAATAAACCCGTATTTTGACTAATAAGAGGGCTGTCTGACTAAAGTTAGCAGCACTAACTATATATGTTAGCGACGCTAACATACTCAGTCCACTAAAACCTTAAAACTTTCCTGTTTAATCACTTCCAAAGACCAACACTTATATATAACAGGTACATATTGTAACAAGACACGCAAGAATGACTCATACCGCATCTCATAACTCACAATCTATCAATTTCTCAATCTAAACGAAATTATGCAAAAGACTCACTAAAGTATTAATTTAATACTTTACGAAAACATTTTAGCAAATAAATTACTAGAACTTATACGTGCTTAATTATCTCAGTTGGGAACAGATCTTACAAGTAAAGACACGTCGTTTAAAGAAACTTAAATTTAAAATAAAATCTATTATCATAGGCGAAACATATAGGGGCAGGAGGGGGTTGTCCCCCCCCCCCCCCCCCCAAAAAAAAAAAAAATTGGTGCTTAAAGGAAAACGTTTATATTACATGTGTAATATATATATATATATATATATATATATATATATATATATATATATATATATATATATATATATATATATATATATATATATATATATATATATATATATATATATATATATATTGCAAAGCAAGGACCGATCATCAAGAACAAGAGCAAGAACACAAAGTATTTCACACAGAAAACATATTGATCTCACACAGAGATCCTTTTGATTGATTAACCAAGTTACGATTACAGAAACCCTAACTCAATATTTATACAGTTTAAACTACGTATATTTGGAGCATCCCTACAATCAAGGGAACTCCCAACTATAAACATGATAAGTATGGAAACTAGATAAACTACAAAATTAAGATAAGTACAACGAACACTTCAACTGATAAACTTCAGAAGAACCAATCAGTGTCAGCGTGTAATCCTCCCTTTGACAGTCATCTGATTCAAATGGTGCTATTGCCTGATCAGCTGGTGCTGATACTGAACAGCCCAACAATCTCCCCCAATCTGATGATTTCAAAACTTTTTCAACCAAGAGAGGATTGACCTAAAGATGCTAGATACTCAGCCTCTGATAGAATCTCAGGCTTAATCCATGTGTACTCAGGAGCATGAAGCTGAGGCTCCCCTTTTCCAAGCTCATGAGAAATCAGCAAATGAAATCCTTCAACAGACTAAGCTTTAAAACATTCAAGACAAAGATGGAAAAGATGTTCAGTTGAAGCTTTGTTTAGATCAGCAGTGCGTATGAAACACATATTTCCATCACCATTTACATAATTAATTCCATAGAATGGAGTCCTGGCCAGTGTAAGTTCTTCAGTATGAGCACCAAAAGGAGGAACATTATTGAAGTCCTTGGTCCTATACGGAGTTAGATGACGGTTGAACTGAGTTCTTCTTCTTCTTTTACGAGGAACAGAGGGACCACCTTTGACAGGACGAGCAGAGGCTGGAATAAGATCGAGACTGTGAGCCTTATCTATCCACATCCTAAGGGCAGCATGAAGTTCCTGAGCATACAGACCCTTATTCCTCTTTGTGACTTGAAGCATCTCTTCCCGTTCCGTGAATCCACACTTCGCAACTTCATTTATGAAAACCTGTTCAGGAACAAGTACATCTTTGTCTTTCCTTTGAAGATGCAAGAGCAGGATCCTTTCTCCCTTATTCTTGGAATAGCCTACCCTGACAATTGGAAGGGCTGAGTGCCTTCTAGAAAAGACACCAGCATATTTTGCCAGATCAATTCTTCTGATGGCACTTTCAGCTTTGCTAGCAATCTTCCTTTGTTCCATAGCCATGGAGTCAAAGCGACTCAGAAGATCTTGATGCTGACTCATTCCTCCTTTTTCTTGTACCAGTTTTTTAGCGACCTTAACATCCTTTGAGCAAACGATACGGTTTGTCATGACTAGATTGTGACATCCCGGAAATTTATACCTAGAACTATAAACAGTTAATTCACCGCAAACCTCTTTATAACCAAACCTTTTGAGCTTCAATGCATACTTTGAAAAATATAGTGTCATTACGATTAAAATAAGATACGAGATAAAATCTTACTTCCTATAATGGAATATCTCAAGCACAAACTGAAACCCTAGTTAATACGTCTGAAAAACTGAAAATAAGTATTAACCATTTGTGAAACAAAACAAGCAATCTAACCTCAGAGTACATGTTTCCCTAATTCCGGAAATATAAATAACATTCAAAATGGAGCTCATATGCAAAAGTTACGACTGTTATAAGAAAACAAGCCAAAACAAACCAGTGTAACACTGATTTTCTTTAACTACATAAATCGTTTCGATCCGTTGAGGCACTTGCACGCCTCATATGGAAATTCCGAGAACATTATTGGACTCAGACTATGGTCTATTATTGGATTCCATACTCGAAATATTTTTAGCAAAAATATTTATAAAAGTCAAACGCTGGATGCTACGGATAATCGAACGCACATATTTAAACTCGTTTTCCCAGTGTTCTACAACCCGAAAAATAAATCCGTTTGGGTTTCTGAAACCGGTGCACTCGGCTCGACAATTCTCCGGTCTCGAAAAAATTATTAGACATCGGGATCTTGCGCACGAATTATGTCATCCATGGCATCACATTCACCAACCATTCACCAACCATTCACCAACCATTCACCAACCCCAACTACTCCATGAGACTATAAATAAGAGGCTTTGCATCTCATTTTTCTTCACCAATTCACCAAAGCTTCTAGCTTTTTCTTTCTTTCTCCAATTGCTCTCCTTTTGGCCAAGAACACCACTACCATTGGCCATCGCTCCACTACCATCGCACCATCACTTCGCCGCACAAAACCTTGTTGTTTTGTGGTGTTATTTCGTGGTGCTTCTCAAACACGATCGTTCTTATATCTAAACTGAATTCACGCTTCAAATGTGAGTGTTACGGCCCCTTTGTCTATGCTTTTATATATTATGGGGGAGAATACATGTGCAATATAAATATTTACCAATTTCATATCAAGTTTTATAAATGTTATTATAGCTTTATAAAATGTTTTCAATAAGCGAGTATTGTACTCATTTATGTATATACTTATCAACATACTCGATTAGACTTGTCTATCCTACATTTATCAATGGCTTAGATAGTGAGACACTATTCATAACTAAGTAGAAATACTTAGACCCTACACTACTATAACCGTTAATCAAGCAGAGCGAGATACATATGTATAGATCTATACGGGTTGACACCCCCACCTATGGTTGTTAGCTACAACTTCGACTTGCAAATCGATGTAGGTGATATTTATTTAATTCATTACTACAATGTCCATGAAGCGTTGTAGGGGGTACATTTCAGTCGAATAGCTCGGTTATAGGACTCAACTATAAGCATTGATGGTTTTCTCATAAACATACATATCATTTATAAGTATGGTATTACTTATGGTTTTCAAAAACTCTATACAATTCATTTATAAGTATGGTATTACTTACGATTTTCAGAAAATATTTACAAACTCATTTACAAGTATGATTATACTTACAAAAGGAATACTTTTAGTTATTTTAAAAGTATCAGTGCTGTGTTCAGCATAAAACCTGTAACTCTCACCAACCTTGTGTTGACCCTCAAAACTACATGTATTCTCAGGAAATCAATGAGACTTTCAGAAGATGGAAATCTTCACGGATTTCAGGCAACCTAGTTTTGTTATATCTGTTAAGGCATTTCATGTACTCTACTATTATTATTTGTAAGAACCATGTATTCAAACTTCAAGATGAAATACAATTATCCTTTGGTTTATTGTTGTACTTGTACTGTATATTCAATTGCCTGTGATCCAAGAACTTAGTCGCACAGCCCGGCATGTTCCGCCGCCTCGGTCGGGGGTGTGACATAGATTTTGTTCAGCAGCTAGCTCTTCAACCTGATCAGGGGACATACACCACTCTTTAGCCAGCTTGAGAATCTAAAAAGATGTTTTCTGACGTTTTGATGTGTCAGGAACTGATGAAGACTCGACAGTTCTTTTTCTTTTGAATACCAGGGGGACGTCATTATCAGATACATCTGCTGAAAGATTATCAGCATTTGGAATGGAGGCGCCTTCTGGAGCTGATGAACTTGGGTTTTCATCGGGGAAGGGTTAACCTGGATACATCACAGCAATGGGAGTAGCATGATAAGGCATATCGAAAAAGCCTTCTTCGTCATCAATTTTAGAAGCGTGTGCAATATCTGGCTCCCCCTCAGGATTGGCGTGCTCCCCCTCAGGGTTGGCATCCTCAGAGCTTTTCTCCCCCTCAGTCTCAGTAGGAGGAATAATGGAAAGATGAAGCAAATTTGAAGAACCTTCTGAAGACTTCCCATGCTCCCCCTCAGCTTGAGATGAATCAATATCTCTACCAATCAGGGTAGAGATAAAATCCCCTTCAGGAAGAGGGTTTTGAGTGCCAGACTATTCTCCCCCTTTTTGGCATCATCAGAGGAGGGATGAGGAGGAGGTGGTAGAGGGGGTGCAGTGGATCGTGGTGGTGGTGGTGGTGCATTAGATCTTGGAGACATGTAGAAATAAGCAATACCATCAAGTCCTGGTGGAGGGGAAGGAGGTAGATCGGCGGCAGTTGCAGTTTCAGGCATGACATTGACCAGAGACCAGTAGAACAACTCCTTTAAATACGCAATGTCAGTTTCAAGTTGTTGAAGTCTGGAGGATTGAGTTTGAGATATCTTAAACAAGGTCTTAAGGGAGGCTTGAATGTCATCCAGCTGAGAGGAGCTAGATGAGGGGTAGGCCCAGATGATAGTCCAGGGTCAGGAGAGGAGAAATATATGTGTTGGGGTATAGGAGGAGCAGTAACTTCTGGGGGTGGTTCTTGGGTTTCAGGTTGAACGTCTGGTTTGGGTTCAGGTTTAGGAGAAGCAAAGCGAATATGCCCAGAACCTCGTACTGGAGAAGGAAGCACTTGAAGATCAGGTTGAGGACCATAGGCAACAGTCTCAGATACCACCATATCATCATTCCTAGAGTCTGAGGAACCAGAGGAAGAATCAAAGGATACCACAGTGGAGGACTTGGACGGAGTGTCAGATGAAGCGTTACTGGAGGACTTTGATGGAGACACTTCTTTGCTGGATGAACTTTGAGAATCAGAGGAAGAAATACGATGGTCGGATAGGGTAGATTCAGAGGCAGTTGACTCTTCAGGATTTGCAAGAACCACTGGTTCAAGAATTGGATGAGTGGTTCTGAGAAGACATTCACCCTGATAAGGTGAAGTTATCCACCCAGTCATGCAAGCAGGCATGGATGCGTCGTCAATAGATGGAGCAGAAGTTCCAAAAATCTTGGGAGACAATGTTGGAAATTTGCAGGCAACATCAGCAGCTGAAATATATTACGGAGACTCAAAACATAGAGCCAGGGCCAGGAATCTTGGGAAAGCAATGTAACTCGTACGAGTCTTGCATGATACGAGAGTTATCAGTTGATCGAAGATGAGGCGAGCATAGTCAAAATTCTTGTTAAGAGCCATACCATATAGAAGACGAAGTTCGTACGTGTTCATTTGATCCAGACTGCTTTGTTTGTAGCCAAGGCATTTCCCAATAACCCCTGTTAAGAATTTCCAACCTGCAGGGAAACATTGACGAAGAACAGTCTTCTCTGCATCTCGTTTGCCAATGAGATTTGGATCATAACCCAAGAGGTGCACAACTGTTTTAGAGTTTTCTTTAGTTGGGAGATCGGAGAATGGAGCAGAGAAGGGTAGAAGGAGGCAACGTCTGAAGGTGTCGACTGAGAGAGAGACTTGAGCTTGACCGTTACTAATGGTACCAACAATGGAGTCTGATTCGGAGAGGAAGTTGCAGGTGTACCAAAATTCAGCAACCATGGAGGCCTTAAACACATCTGGCATTCCTGAAATTGCAAAATTGAGAGGATGCCCTTTCAAGAAATCAACAAACTGCTCGAAACCCTGATCCTTGAACTTGGGTGGTATGGCGAAGATGGCCGCAACATTGGTAGAGAGTACGAGAACATTAGAGGCGGGACTAGCGGCAGCCTTGGAGAGGCCGGTTGAGGGAACAAACTTGAATACACGAGACATTGTTGATGCAAAGAGGCATACAAGGGTTTAACAGGTAGGGTTGAGGGAGGAAGGAATTTGCGTGGGAAAGAGGGTTGTGGTATTTTGAAAGTATATATATCAGGGGGAGAGTTATTATTAGAGATGGCGAGTTGGAATGCAAAAAGATCAGGAAGAGATCTTGTGATGATTAAGGAGCTGAAATGTCAGGGATAGATAGCAATCACTAACGGTCAGGATCTGTGGCTGAGATAAGAGAGATAAAGGAGGAAGTGTGAACGGTTAATCTCAGCGACAGATGACCATGGGATCCCTAGGCTAAAAGGACTAGCCAATGCTTCATGTACTAAGACTTTGCATCAGTACATGGAGGGATCGAATGCCTTGCAGGGTGTGCATGCAGCAGCAGCTTCTAGGGACAGGGTCTCGTAAGATTTTTCAACAAGATATTTGAGGAACCCTTTGTCTTATCAGGACCAGACAATACATTCATCAGTTGGTACTTTGATCCGCTGATGAGGCGGGTGAGTGCTTAATGTCTCAACAGGACATAAGACTTGGCATGCGGCAGCATGTTTCCAGGGACAAGGTCTGGTAGCAACAAAAAGAAAAAAACATCACTCAAACCTAAAAGAACTTTTTTTTACAGAGGGACAGGGTGATCTCTTATCAGTGGATAGACCGTGCTGGAACACTGATGAGAGTGAGTGGCTCTATTACATCTCAAGGCTAGTCTTGCCACTGAGAAATGAGACTTAGACACATACAACAGCATGCTTCTAGGGACGTAGGTGTCAGAGTTGCAGACTAGATCAATGATCACCCTCAAATCATAAAATCTCTGAGAGGATTACCTTGAGAAGGTCAAAAGGTGATTTGTCACTTCAAGTATTTATTCCAGGAGAGATTAATCGTGTTAAAACGGAAGTTTCGAGATTGCTGCCAGGGTCTATAAAAGGAAACAAAGCATCAGATAACAAGGTACACAAAAATAATATACAAACACAATACACTCGTGTACAAGAGATGACTGAGAGTCCGTTCAAGCGCTGGGACAAGTGGAGGTGAAAATGCTCGATGAAGGAGAGTTTCAGGGTGGAACATATGGAGGAGTGATAATGGGGATCTGGCTGCACAAGTATGAGATTAAGTTGACAACTTTGACTGACAGTGCAACAGGGAGGCCAATAAGGGTTTCTTGTGGTTTGGGAGCGCTTCAGCCAGTGCCGCCTAAGGTGCTGGTGGAGTATAAACCCTTCGATATGGTGGATGTTTGGTATAAGAGAGGATGGTGGTCGGCGACTGTCTTGAGGGTAACGGATTGGAAGCAGTGTGTGGTGAAGATCTCAGAGGAGGTTCAGCTATTTGTGGATGAGAGTGAGCTTAGAGTTCATCAGTTGTACATGATGGGAAATCCATCGTTATGGCAGTATTTCAAACGTTAGTAGGAGATAAGGAAAATGTAATGAAGAAGGAAATGTAAGATATTAGCTTTTAATGAAATTAAATGAAGTTTATTTTGTTTGTAATTTCCCTTTTAAGAAAAATACACAATTTACTGTGAGATCATCCCCAATTCACCAATGAAGAATAGCATCTTTTGTTCATCGAGTGGTTTGGTAAAAATATCTGCTAGTTGTTGCTCAGTTGGAACGTATAAGAGCTCGATCTTCTCTTTCTGAATAATGTCCCTGATGAAGTGATGTCGGACCTCGATGTGTTTTGTCTTTGAGTGCTGGACTGGATTTTAAGATATGAGAATGGCACTTGTGTTGTCACAGTAGATGGGTGTCTTTGGCAGAGTGAATCCATAGTCCATCAGCTGATTCTGAATCCACAGCACTTGTGCACAGCATCTGCCAGCAGCCACGTACTCATCTTCAGCAGTTGAACATGCTACTGATGACTGTTTCTTGCTAGACCAGCTGATTAGTCGATTTCCCAATAGTTGGCGTACACCAGAGGTACTTTTTCGATCCAAGGAGCAGCCTGCAAAATCTGAATCAGTAAAACCAACTAAATCGAAAGAGGACTCACATGGGTACCAGAGACCCAAAGATGGTGTGT
Organism: Cichorium intybus; assembly: GCA_023525715.1. Lineage (NCBI taxonomy): Eukaryota > Viridiplantae > Streptophyta > Magnoliopsida > Asterales > Asteraceae > Cichorium > Cichorium intybus. The sequence goes on along the minus strand of CM042014.1, from coordinate 83,154,303 downwards.
TCTTAAGGTAGCGAAAGATTCTCTTGACAGCATTAAGATAAGATTCTTTAGGCTTGGCTTGAAAACGAGCACACATGCTGGTAGCAAAGACAATATCAGGACGACTGGCAGTAAGGTACAGAAGAGATCCAATCATGCCTCTGTAAGATGAGGCATTGACATCAAAACTAGTAGGATCATCAGATAATGACACTGAGGTACTCATAGGAGTTTTGGCAGGCTTGCAATCAGTAAAAGAGAATTTCTTCAACATGTCCTGAAGATACTTGCTCTGGCTGATGAAGATTCTTTGAGAGGACTGCTTGGCTTGAAGACCCAAGAAGAAGGATAGTTCACCCATCATGCTCATTTCAAATTTGATGACATAACAGTAGCAAATTCTTCACTCAGTTTATCATTGGTTGAACCAAAGATAATATCATCGACATAGACCTGAGCAAGAATAATGTCATCACCTGATCTCTTTATAAAAAGGGTGTTGTTGATAGCTCCTCTGTGATATCCTTTTTCAAGAAGATATGATGACAGAGTGTCATACCAGGCTCTGAGAGCCTGCTTGAGCCCATACACAACTTTATCTAGTCGATATACATGGTCAGGGAAAGCATCATTGCTAAACCCAGGTTGTCTCAGATAGACTTCTTGAGCGAGATCACCATGTAGAAAAGCTGTCTTTACATCCATCTGAAATACTTTGAATTTCATAAAAGATGCAAAAGCAAGAAATAGTCTGATGGCTTCCAGACGAGCAATAGGAGCAAAAGTCTCATCATAGTCCAATCCTTCCATCTGAGTGAATCCTTGAGCCACCAGGCGAGCTTTATTCCTGATGACTATACCATCTTCATCCATTTTGTTCTTGAAGACCCATCGAGTACCAATGATTGTCTTGACTTGAGGACGAGGAACAAGAGTCCAAACATTGTGTCTTTCGAATTCATGCAATTCATCCTGCATAGCTTTAATCCAATCAACATCAAGAAGAGCATCATCCACCTTGTTAGGCTCAACCAGTGAGACAAAGTTCACATAGAGGAAAAAGTTGCTAGTGACTTGTCTGCGAGTTCGAACTCCTGAGGTAACATCCCCAATAACCTGAGTAATGGGATGATCTCAAACAGTCGAAATGGGATGCGAATGAGAGATCTCTAAACTTTCAGCATTATTTGATGACACAGAATCATCAGAGGGAGCTTCAAGAGATGCAAAGGGTCCGGGAGAGAGATCATCAGGAGAGTGAGTCTCATGAGGGGACATATCAGTAGGAGAAGATGAGGAAAGATCATCAGTAGAAGGCATTGCAGAGGGAACAAGACTTTGATCAAGTGCAGCTGATGAGATGGGATCGAGAAGTTCTTCAAGGACTGAATGCTCGTGTACTTCATGCTGATGAGGAAAGGTTGACTCATCAAACCGCACATGAATAGATTCAATCACTTTTCTTTTGTTCACATTGAAGATTCTGAAGGCTTTGGAAATTGCAGAGTATCCCAAGAAAACGCCATCATCTGACTTTGCTTCAAACTTTGACTGTTGCTCCCCGTGTTTCAAAATAAAGCATGCACAGCCAAAAGCATGAAAATAAGAAATGTCAGGGGATCGACCTTTCAGCAAATCATAGGCTGTCTTCCCATGTCTTTTAACAATGATAGATCGGTTTTAGGTATAGCAGGCGGTGTTCACAGCTTCAGCCCAAAAGGACAGAGGGAGACCAGCATCAACCACCATTGTTCTTCCAGCTTCAATCAAAGTTCGATTTCTTCGTTCAGCAACACCGTTCTGTTCGGGAGTTCTTACGGCAGAGAAGTTTTGAAGGATCCCCTTTTCTTCACAGAAGTCTTCCAGATTTTCATTGTGAGACTCGGTACCATGGTCACTACTCAGCTGCTTAACTTTAAGGTTGAAGAGAACCTCTGATTTCTTGATCGATGAGATGATTTCAGCAGCAGCATCACTTTTATTCCTTAGGAACATGACCTAGTTGTAGCGAGAGAATTCATCCACAATTACCAGTGAATACTTCTTGCCAGAAAGTGAGGCCACAGGAACAGGTCCAAAAAGGTCCATATGCATCAAGCTGAAAGGAGATACAATAGCGGAACACTGTTTAGATTTAAAAGAAGCTTTAACATGGTTACCTTTTTCACAGGCTGAACACACTTTGTCTTTGACAAAATTCATCTTAGGAAGACCTCAAACCAGCTGATTCTTTGATATCTTGGATATATTCTTGAAGTTCATATGAGACAAGCGCTTGTGCCATAGCCAGTTTAAGTGAGATTGTGCTCTACAGAAGAAACATCTTTTCAGAGATTGATCAGCAGAGAACATGTCCAAGATGTAGATGTCATCACATCGTTTGGTAGAGAGAACAACTTCTTGAGCAGCATTGAGAATGTTCCCTTCCTTTTTGTTGAAACAGACTTCATAATCAGCATCACACAGCTGACTAATAGAAATGAGATTATGTTTTAGACCTTTTTGTTGGATTAGGTGTCTAAGCCATGACTTATAATTGTATTTATCTTATGAATAAAAGCAAAGTCCATTTAGGTTGCCCTCATAGCTGGGGAATTGATGTATAGTTCAGTAGAGAGAAAGGTTGATTTATTAAGGGTTTAATAAATCAATAGAATATATATAGATGGCTTATTAATATATTTAAGTGTTAATATATTAATTAGAAACTATATTAATTTATTGAGATTTAATATAGAATTAATTGGATTTAATTTAGTGATTAAATAAATTAATAAAAGGTGCAGGGACTGGTTTGCATTTATTCAATAGTTGAATAACTTGCCAGGTAAAAACCAGGGACCAAAATGGCGCCACCCTGGAGGCTCCTCCAGGGTTTGGCGAAACCCTAATTAGGGTTTTGGGAAGCCTGGTCCAAGTGGTCAAAAGGCTTGTCCATTTGGAGGCTCCTTAGGGTTTCAGGTGTAACCCTTGGAGGCTATAAAAGAAACCCCCTGGGCACCTCATTCTTCACGCCATCTCTCTCTCTCTCCCCTACTCTGCTGGATTGTCTTCTCCTTGCTTGGGTGTGATTTGCATTTGAGGCAGGATCTCTTTGCTGCTTGCTTGAAGGATCATAAGATCAAAGGTTGGTTTTCTTAATTCTACTTTAGAATTGAATTGTATCCTTTAGGGTTTTTAGTTCTAATCTTCATAGAAGAAAACATAGATCATATTAGGGTTGCATGTGAACCATAGGAATTTTTGTGTTTATTGTTTGCATAGAAACCCTTCAGTGGTATCAGAGCATAGGCTTGTTTTCTTGTGTTTAATATAAACTGCATGAATTGTTTTGTGCCTTGGTGTTTTTATGATGAACACCTCAAGGCTAGGCCTTGGATCGAGATTTTGACTAGGGTTTCCTAACCCTAGCCTCCACCCATATGGTCCCCCCCTTTGATTGCTTGATTTGATTGCCATAATTGTGTGTTGTTATTTTTGGTAATAAGATTAATTAAATAACTTGAACCTCTTGCTTGGCTTGTAATCTTCGAGAATCACAAGGACCATTATAAGAAAATTAATTTGATTAATTTGGTAATATGTAACCTAGATTTAATTAGTTTAATTAATTGAGTAATTAAAAGACCAATTAAATCAGTTTAAAGAATTAATTAAAATTTTCGAAAAAATTAGTATAAATTTGCGAAAATTAAGATAAAATTAATTCTAAAATATTTTAATAAGATTAAAATATATCTTATATGTATTTATGATTAAAAGTTAATTTAATATATATAAGAAAATTGGTTAGTCTACCTTTAGTAGGCCTCATTCACAAAACTGTCCTCTAAAGAGGGTATAAGACGACTGACTATAAAATGTTAGTCTAATGGGTATCTACTCTTACCCACCGCTCTCCTGGTCAGTAGAGTGTCGTTAGCCGAACGGGTATGATAGAACCGCTAAAGCCTCTTAAAAGTATAATGCTATAATTGAAAGTACTAGAACCTTAAAACAAACCCCAATCTAGTTACTTTAGGTTAAAAATGTGAATTGGTGCTAATCCATGAAATTGCACATTGCACTTTGAGGAACGTTGGTGGAGCGTGTGTGGTTTACCGACACGCCAACTGGGGTCCGCAAAGAGTCGCAATGGGTTTCTTGATTTTGTCATTGTTAACGGAGCGTGTGTGGATAACCAGCACGTTAATTAGAGATAACAATTGACTTCAAGAGTACCAAGCAATTTGCATGGTTATTCACACCCGGTTTGTGATCCTCGGTATCCCAGTCACAAACAGCGGGGCATTCCCAAGATTAAAACATGCTATCGAACAGTTCGGTAAATCTTAATGAAACTAGGAATTCCATTATAATATGATTATGTTTCCGCGGTGGAATTGGCTGAATCGTCATTCGCCTACCTTATAAAATTTACAATATAGATTACGGCATCCCTTTTCGGTATTGTAGATTGTTATTGTAGGATCCTAGCCTTATATTTATTCTTAGGTGAATATAAGGATTATTATTATCTATATCTAATTAAAACTACCTTCTTCTTGTTCAGATGTCTTCTGACCAATCCGTTCCCCACTCAAATCCCGGTAATGTCACCTCGATTCTGTCATTATGCTCAAAAGTGACGTTGGACGGCACTAACTATAATGAATGGATCCACAACATCAAAATGGATCTTCGGTTTGAACACAAAGAGTATGTTCTGGAAACCGAGCTCATTGATGTGGACACTGAAACCGCTACTCCCAAAGAAATCGCTGCGTACACTAAACACTCTGATGATGTAACCAAAGTGGCTTGCATCATGATCGCTACTATGAACCCTGAACTGCAGCGTATCTATGAGGACTATTGGCCTTACGAGATGCACAAAGAGCTCGAGGAAAAGTTCTGCAAGCAGGAGCGCATCGAAAGACGTGAGGTTGTAAAAGCCTTCACTAACGGCAAGCCCAAGGAGGGCGAGTCCATCTGTGCACATGTGCAAAGGATGCATGGTTACGTGGAGAGGCTTAGGAAGCTGGAAATGCCTGTGCATGAGGATTTAGTAGTTGACATAGTGCTGAACTCCTTGCCAAGTTCTTATGACCAGTTCACACTGGCGTATCATTTAAACAACAACCAGGCAACCCTAGCTGAATTACACCGCATGCTTCGGACGGCTCAGGACGGAATGAAGGGAAAAGGTTTGCTCCCTGTCAACCCGTCTTTCCTGGCAATTGGCTCTGGAAAAGGAAAGAAACAGAAAGGCCCTCTTAAGCAAAACTGGAGGGAAAAGACTCATGTCGGATCATCTAGCGGTGCCCCGAAAGGCAAGTCTTCCGGCATTCCACATGTTCAGAACCCCAAAGAGGCCGACTGCTTTTACTGCAAGCAAAAGGGTCATTGGAAGAGGAGCTGCCCAACGTATCTGCAGGATATCAAGGACGGTAAAGTGAAACCGTCACAAGCAGGTACATATTCTATATCTAATAACTCGTCTTTTTCCCGTTCTTGGGTCCTTGATACAGGATGTGGTTTTCATATATGTTCTGATTTGCAGGGCCTAGAGGAAAGTAGGGAGCTGGAGCATGGCAGACTGAACCTGGTCATGGGCAATAGGCGAACGTCACCTGTTACCAAGATCGGTGTTTATGCACTGATGCTGAGTAGTGGAGTTAGATTAGAATTACATAATTGTTGCTATGCGTCTGATATGGCTAAGAACATAATTTCCTTTCATGCATTGTTTAAACAAGGTTTTTATTATGAGTTTAATAAATTGAATGGTTCAATTTCTGTTTTCAAAAATGATGTTTTTATATTAAATGCTATGCCTTGTGATGGTGTGTATGAATCTATTATGTGTGTTGATAATTATGGTAAAAATGTTTTAACTATTGATGCTTCAAGCGGTGTAGAAAAGGCATGTCTGTGGCATTGTCGCCTTTGCCATATAAACAAGAAACGCATCGCCCAACTCCAAAAGGATGGAGTGTTGGAATCATTCGACCTCGGGTCGGATAATGTATGCGAATCTTGCTTACTTGGCAAGATGACAAAATCACCATTCAAAAGTTCCTTTGAAAGAGGTGAAGGTCTGTTGGATATCATACACACAGATGTGTGTGGTCCCTTCAAAACAACCACTAAAGATGGCACGCGGTTCTATGTGACCTTTACCGATGATTTTAGCAGATATGGGTATATCTACTTAATCAAGAATAAGTCGAACACCTTTGAAAAGTTCAAAGAGTTTAAGAATGAAGCGGAAAATCAATTGGGCAGAAAGATAAAGATGCTTAGATCCGATAGAGGCGGTGAGTATCTTAGTATCGAGTTTCTCGATTACCTCAAGGAATGTGGAATTGTTTCACAGTTATCGCCTCCAAGAACACCTAAGTTGAATGGTGTTGCTGAAAGGCGAAACCGAACCTTGTTGGACATGGTTCGTTCCATGATGAGTCGAGCTTCACTTCTGATCCACTTCTGGGGGTATGCCTTAGAGACTGCCGCCCATATCCTAAATCTTGTCCCAACCAAGAAGGTTGCAAAAACACCGCACGAGATGTGGACGGGGAAAGTTCCCTCGTTGGCACACATCAAAGTCTGGGGCTGTGAGGCTTACGTAAGACGTGAGACCCATGACAAGCTCGTAGAAAGAAGCGAAAGGTGTTATTTCATCGGATACCCAAAGCAGTCCTTTGGATACTTGTTCTACAGACCAAGCGAGGACGTGGTCTTTGTAGCAAGACGGGGGTTCTTTCGAGAGAGAGAACTCATTTCCAAAGAGGACAGTGGGAGTACTGTCGATCTCGAAGAAATTCGGGAGATGACCGATGAACCAACCTTAGAAGAAACTAGCCACCAACATGAGGAAGAGGTTCCTGTTGGACCCACCAACATATCATTGCCCCTTAGGCGTTCAGGTAGAGTTCGCATGCCGCCCGAGTTCTATGGTTTCCATATTACTTCAGACGGTGACACGTTGGTCAGTGATCGTACATTGACTAATTTGGATGAGCCAGGTAACTACCGTGAAGCAGTGACAGGCCTCGAGTCTGCAAAATGGAAAGAGGCAATGGACAGTGATATGAAGTCCATGTATGACAATCAAGTTTGGAACTTGGTTGACAATGTACCGGGTCGAAAGACAGTCGGATGCAAGTGGATCTTCAAAAAGAAGACCGACATGGATGGAAAAGTGCATACTTATAAAGCTCGGCTGGTTGCGAAGGGATTCACTCAAACCCCGGGGGTTGACTATGATGAAACCTTCTCACCAGTAGCCAAGATTAAGTCAATCAGGATAATGCTTGCCATAGCTGCGTTTCATGATTATGAAATCTGGCAGATGGATGTCAAAACCGCTTTCCTTAACGGGAAACTGACTAATGATGTTTACATGAGTCAGCCAGAAGGTTTTGTAGACACAAAGCATCCTGATAAAGTATGTAAGCTTGAAAGATCAATCTACGGATTGAAACAAGCGTCTCGCAGCTGGAATCTCTGCTTCCATGAGAAAGTCAAAGAGTTTGGTTTCTCTAGGAGTGAAGATGAGTCATGTGTATATGTCAAGGCTAGTGGGAGTATAGTCACTTTCCTGGTGCTGTATGTTGATGACATACTGCTCATGGGAAACGACATTCCGACCTTGCAAAATGTTAAGGCTTGGCTCGGGAAGTGTTTCACCATGAAAGACCTAGGAGAAGCTGCTTATATTCTCGGGATAAGAATACTTAGAGATAGAAAGAGAAAATTGATAGGTCTAAGCCATTGTACATATTTGGAAAAGGTGTTAAAGAGATTTAACATTGAAAATTCTAAAAAGGGAGAGTTACCAATCCAAAGTAATACTAAGTTGAGTAAGACTCAAAGTCTGAGTACCGATGAGGAAATAGCTGAAATGAGTCGGGTACCTTATGCTTCGGCAGTAGGGTCGATCATGTATGCTATGACTTGTACTCGTCCCGACGTATCCTATGCACTGAGCATGGTTAGTCGGTTCCAGGGTAATCCTAGAAAAGCACATTGGATTGCAGTCAAGAACATACTCAAGTATCTGCGAAGGACAAAGAATATGGTATTGGTCCTTGGTGGCAGTGATGAGTTAAAAGTGAGTGGATATACAGATGCCAGCTTCCAGACAGATAGGGACAGTGGACGGTCCCAGTCGGGCTGGGTATTTCTTTTGAACGGTGGAGCGGTCACTTGGAAAAGTTCCAAGCAGGAAACGGTGGCTGATTCAACGTGCGAATCAGAGTACATTGCAGCAAGTGAAGCGTCTAAGGAAGCGGCTTGGCTGAAAAATTTCATCGGGGACCTTGGAGTTGTCCTAAGCATTCAGGAGCCGGTGGAACTTTTCTACGATAATGAAGGAGCGGTCGCCTTGACAAAAGAACCGCGAGACCATGGAAAGTCCAGGCATATCGAAAGAAAGTACCACTACATTCGACATCAAGTAGAAGAAGGACACTTACTGGTTAAGCGGGTATCATCAGAAGAAAATCCTGCAGATCCTTTGACTAAGGCTCTGAGCAGGATCAAGCACAATCAGCATGCTCGAAGCATTGGACTGAAGGATGATATTAGTTTTAGTAATTAGATAGATTTGAAACTTGTAAACAGCATAAATGTAATTGACTTGGTGATTTTATAATTGAGATTTATAAATAAGTATTGTTACTGCCTTTGTCAATTGTTTATTTCTGTGTTTCTATATTTGCATGTTTAACTTCCTTAATAATTAGATTATTTAAAGTTCCACAGTCGATCACACTGTTAGGGAGTAAGTGTGAGCAAAGACTGTCATGAATCGGTTGCAGACTGTCTAATGAGTTAGATATTGCAGTAAGACTGCTGCAACATTCATGAGTACTTAGAAAATATAGATTTGAGTATTGGATAAACCCGCGCTTAACAGATTGCTTCATGGATTATATCACGAGCATTGTTAAGACGATAATATCCTGTGATCTTTAAGTGGAGAGATATGATCTGTTACTTGCGATACAAGTACTTATTGATAATGCGAAAACGCGCCAGTAACTCGGTGTTATAAAACGCATTGTTGTATGTATTTGGACCCTCAAAAGATATGTTCATATAAGTCGAAACTTATCCGTCTCCTGACCCGATGGGAAACAGATATCTGTAGGCCTCTCGATGATTTAGAAGTTGACTGAAAGTGTTGGCCAACCGGGACTGAATTGATGTGTTCAATTAGTAGTCTCAAAAGTCATATGCAAATCAGAAATCGGGGAACAGAGTATCAGACCAAGATTGATATTAATCCATGTCTTGAGTCTGAAAATATCTTGTTGGACGGAGGATTATCAGATCACTTATCTTTGGACAGAACTGACTGGGTCAGAGTTCAGACAATTAAAGTCATAGACCTATCCAAGTGAGAGATTGTTGGATTAGGTGTCTAAGCCATGACTTATAATTGTATTTATCTTATGAATAAAAGCAAAGTCCATCTGGGTTGCCCTCATAGCTGGGGAATTGATGTACAGTTCAGTAGAGAGAAAGGTTGATTTATTAAGGGTTTAATAAATCAATAGAATATATATAGATGGCTTATTAATATATTTAAGTGTTAATATATTAATTAGAAACTATATTAATTTATTGAGATTTAATCTAGAATTAATTGGATTTAATTTAGTGATTAAATAAATTAATAAAAGGTGCAGGGACTGGTTTGCATTTATTCAATAGTTGAATAACTGGCCAGGTAAAACCAGGGACCAAAATGGCACCACCCTGGAGGCTCCTCCAGGGTTTGGCGAAACCCTAATTAGGGTTTTAGGAAGCCTGGTCCAAGTGGTCAAAAGGCTTGTCCATTTGGAGGCTCCTTAGGGTTTCAGGTGTAACCCTTGGAGGCTATAAAAGGAACCCCCTGGGCACCTCATTCTTCACGCCATCTCTCTCTCTCCCCTACTCTGCTGGATTGTCTTCTCCTTGCTTGGGTGTGATTTGCATTTGAGGCAGGATCTCTTTGCTGCTTGCTTGAAGGATCATAAGATCAAAGGTTGGTTTTCTTAATTCTACTTTAGAATTGAATTGTATCCTTTAGGGCTTTTAGTTCTAATCTTCATAGAAGAAAACATAGATCATATTAGGGTTGCATGTGAACCATAGGAATTTTTGTGTTCATTGTTTGCATAGAAACCCTTCACTTTTACATAAGAAACATTAGAGAATTGTACAGATTTACAACGTATGGTGCCATAGCCCTTTGTTTGACCCTGACTATTGTCACCATACGTAACCACTGGGCTATTCTTCTTAACAAAATCTTCTAACAGGGACTTGTATCCAGTCATATGACGAGAGTATCCACTGTCAAGATACCAAATATTTTCATGACCCTGCAGTTACTAAAGCACAAGTAAGAACCTCAGTGAACCCATTTGGAAATGGGTTTGAAACAAGAAAAGATTTTGTAGCATTCAGATGGAAGACAATTTAATGAGTTTTCCCTTTTAGTCCACTTCTCACAACGAGTAACTATATTTTCTTTTCTGTTGGATCTTGACTCAAATTTGCCCTGGTCAACCATATGAGAAGAATCACCACATCTGTAACATGTTATGATGGATTTGGACCTTTTTGTTTTTGAAAATTTGAATTTATTTACATTTTTTGAAAAGATGGATTTCTTTTTGAGATCATCAGAAACAGTTGCGGATGTGGGATTCTCAGGAGCTTCACAGGCAATATTAGTGACCATATGAAATTCACCATCAGATATTGGAAATCTGATGAGGTTTTCAATACTGACACAAACATTTTCCTGTTCAGATCCTTTGATAGAAGGATCAATAGTACTAATTTTAGTTTGAATGTTGATGTCCCCTTCCTTGTTGACCAAACAGTGTTTTTCAATAAGTTCAGTTTCCTTTTGAAATCCAGAAGAGACAAATTTGTTTTTAAACCCATCAATCAGTTCCTCTTTAGAAGGAAAAACATGTTCAGTTTCAACATTTTTGAAAATCTTGACAGCATATTCAAAATCTCCACCAAGAATTTTGGTGGCCTGAAAAGATATTTGATCATTTATGAGTTTAGAGACCCTTCTGTGAGAAAGAGTCCAATTTTTAAATGATCAGTTGAATGTTCTTAGTTATATTTTTAGCAGCTTGTTTTTCTTCAAAAAGAAGTTTTTTGGACAAGATAAGGTCTTGACATTCAATTTTTGATTTAGAGAAGTCAAGATCTTTGGTTTTTATTTGATGTTTTAGTTTTTCATTTTCAACAGTCAGATGGTGTCTGTTAAAGTTAGAGTTTTCAAGACAAACACACAAATACTCAAAAGCTTTGTTTTTCTTATTCGAGGATAAATTCACAAAGTCATTGACCTGATACAAGGTGGAAGAGTCAAAATCTTTGTCAGCATTGGCATCAGTAGCACTGGTGCTGGTGCTTGATTCTTCAGTAGTTTCACTGATAACCGCCATCAGGCACATGTTCTGATTCTTATCATCAGAGGAATCAGCTTCTTCTTCCCATTTCTCTTTCTCCTCTTCAGCGATCAGTACTTTAGATCCCTGATTCTGTCTTCTAAGAGAGGCCACGAGTCTCTTGTACTTGACTTCATAGGACTCGTCCTTGAAATCTCCTTTCTTCACATTGCAGTCCTTGGCGAAGTGTTCAGTGCTTCCACAGTTGAAGCACTTGCCATCGTTTTTCTTCTCAGCAGCAGGTTTAGGACTGTCACTGATGAACTTTCTGAAATTAGTGAAATTCTGTTGGAGCCCACCAGAGGAACGTTGAGGACCACTTCTTCTGCTATCTTTGTACTGATTGAATTGTTTGACAATCAGTGCTGCTTGAGATGCAAGGTCTGCCATATGTTTGAATTCTTCTTCTTTAGCATCTGATTCATCAGCAGCAGTAGTCTCAGACTCAGTGTCCTCCTGATTCTTTGAGAACAAGGCAGCAGATCTTTCTCGTTGACTATCTCTCATGATTTCCTTCCGCTGAGCTTTTATCTCCTCATGACTGTGAAGGTTTCCAAACAGACTTTGAAGATCCATGGTGTGGATCTTCTCACTGTTCTTGAGAACATCGACATGATGCTCCCATTTGTCATCAAGGGAGTCGAGAAACTTGAGAACGAGGACAAAGTCAAGTTTGACAATGTTGAATCTTCTCATATCGTTTACCAGGCAATTGAAAAAATTAAATGTTTGAGTGACAATTTCATTCTTGTTCGCTAAAAAAATGTTCATACCTTCTGTTGAGAGTGTTCTCCTGAGCGGCTCTCACTTCAGTATTGCCTTCAAAGGCAACAGTGAGAGTACTTAACATCTCTTTGGCGGATATGCAGTTTTGACCCAGATGGTAAATCTCATATGGAAGAGAATTGCCAATAGCAGCTTTGGCTCGAGTGTCAAGATTGACAAGTATCTTGTCATCTTCAGTAAATTCATGAATTGGTGTAGCTTTCTTTTCAACATGGACACCATCCTTGGTAACGGTGAAGTGTGGAACATAGGGACCATTCTTGAGATTGTCAGGCATGTGATAGTCCATGGTTTCAAGAACCATGAGTGCCTTACTTTTCCACATGCCAATTTTGTTGGCATCGAAGGGAGGAATCTTGTTGCTTGAGGTTGAAGAAAAAGAGGAAGACATTCTTGATTGAATCAGAAACCTTCTCTGATACCAGTTGTTGGAAAGCAAGGACCGATCAATCAAGAACAAGAGCAAGAACACAAAGTATTTCACACAGAAAATGTATTGATCTCACACAGAGATCCTTTTGATTGATTAACCAAGTTATGATTACAGAAACCCTAACTCAATATTTATACAGTTTAAACTACGTATATTTGGAGCATCCCTACAATCAAGGGAACTCCCAACTATATACATGATAAGTATGGAAACTAGATAAACTATAAAATTAAGATAAGTACAACGAATGCTTCAACTGATAAACTTCAGAAGAACCAATCAGTGTCAGCTTGTAATCCTCCCTTTGACAGTCATCAGATTCAAATGGTGCTATTACCTGATCAGCTGGTGCTGATACCGAACAGCCCAACAATATATATATATATATATATATATATATATATATATATATATATATATATATATATATATATATATATGTGTGTGTGTGTGTGTGTGTGTGTTTTACCCATCAAAAATTTAGTGCTATGTTAGAATAATTTCCGCCCACCCCCCTAATTATTTTTTCAAGTTTCGCCACTATCTACAATATTTGTGTTTGAAGAGCAAGCACGATTGGTATTTTCGTAAACACGTTAACAATATTTACAATAATGCATAAATTATTTGCTTTTAACAAAAATTACAAATATTGAACAACATTTTAAGGCTCAGGCCCAAAAGATGGTGGTGAAATAGGGAATGATTGTGATATACTGGGTGCAGGTGTTTGATGAAGCTCGGACCTAAAACTAAAAGATGAATAGACTTGAAATGAAAGAGGTGGCGTTTGTACAAAATTTTAAGGCGGTTGAACTATAATTAAGAAGAAGAAGATCAAATGGGCATAGCAGTGGAAGGGGAGTGATGGAATGGCAATAAAGGAGAGAAAATCATACATAACTGGAAGATGGTATCAACCAGACAGAAAGAGAATTAAGGAAACAGGAGGTGGCAATTGCATACAAAACGAGGAACCTTGGTTCAGTAACAAACATACATGGGCACTTCAATCTAAGCAAGAGGTAGCAAGAAGCTGACGTCGACTTAGAGACGTCGTATTTCTTGTCCAACGAACGGTCGCAAGCAGACAGACAGCAACAAGGGCACGAGGGAAGCATGAGGCAAGGAAGCTCCTTGCCAAAGGTTGTGGGTCCCAAAACAATGGGAGAAGAAATGAAGGCAATAACGGAGAGCTCCTACCTATTGCCTTTATATATATATATATATATATATATATATATATATATATATATATATATATATATATATATATATATATATATATATATATATATATATATATATAGCTAGATATATTAAGAATGACAAATTATGTGTAACCTTGTAACTTAATCATGTCCATTAGATTTAATCAATTAGTGGCTGACATAATTCCTTTATATATGAATTAATGAAATTGAAAATTAATTCTAATATAAGAAAAATGATTCTTAACGGTAAATAGGAAAATTTGGGTGGGAATTTTAAAAGGAATAAACGTGTTTTCCGTATACCCGCTTACACCTTCCCATGATTTCGACCAGCTTAAGCTAAGAAATCGGGATTTCAAAAATAAAACTTTCTCAAAGATTAGAAGATAAGAATCATCAAGTGGAATCGCGTTTCATTCTCATTTAAATCGATTCATCCATTTAAGGCGTTTATTCTCAATCGACTAGGGTTTTGTGTGATTTGCAGAACCGATTCTGAAGAGAATGGACAGGAATCGATGATCAAGTTCAAGATTACGAGAAAATTGGAAGCCTAACTTCCAAATACGGCTGGGACGACCCTCAATTTAGACGAAGATGATGACTTCGTATCACCTCCAGCAGGTATGAAACTCCCAATTTTCAAGAATGACTACAAGTTTCATTTACCTTTATTTACTTGTAAATACAACATAATTTGTTTAACTGAAATAAAAAATGAGTAAAAAGTTTGTGTTTAAACATATTCTCAGAAAACTTGTGTTGTATCTTCATTATCAGAAAACCACTTTGAACTTACCTTTATTACTTGTTATAAAGAGCATATGGACCGTGTAACTTCATGATTGGATTGAATTCTGCGAAGAATGTGTTGTACAATGTTTGAGCAGTAACCAAATACACCATTCTTTTAAAAAAAATTAGTTTTGAATACAACACATGTACCATCTATTATTAATAGAGTAAGTTTTCACCATAATGTTTTTGTGTTTAGTTTGTAATACAAAACTTAATTTGTCAAAACACACACCATCCTTTTGGTAGAATAACTGACAATGCCAAGTAATATCAAGTATTTTAGTCGTTGTTGAGCCCTATTCTTGGTGAAATTATGTCATATATGCATTGTTATTCTCACTTTTTGTGGCAGTGCTACTTTGGAAAGAAAAGTTACAAACAGGGGTTAAATGCATACAAAATGGAAGAAGTTTGGAGATAAAGACAAAAACAGTCGCCTGAACACGCGCGCCGCGGGGAAGCATGAAGGCGTGCCGCGCTGAGTCAACGATAAGGCAGTGGGAATAATTCAAATGACGAAAAAACGGGGATAAACCTACACGCGTGCCGCGGATATGAGCCATGCGCGACGCGGTCATTAAATTTCCACAACTATAAATAAAGGCTATTAGGTCGAAATCAGCAGGCAAGGAACGACCCATAAGGTGGACTTAAGGCTTCTTTGACTCCAAGTTTCGGATTTCAGTCGCCACTCGTGGTATTTATGTTTCTTCACTTAGTTTTTATATTAATTTAGTTGTTTTAGTAGTTTAGCTTGGTGTTTTTTGGTGTGACAACCATTAGCATTAGGTTAGAACTTCTGATTTTCTTTGGTTACTATTTTGGATGTTTGGGATCTGATTTTATGTAATTAATCATTCGGTTATAGTTTTATTGATATTTTTCGGTATTTTGGATGTTTGAAAGCTTTGGATGTGTTTGGATTGTTCTTGTTGTTTCTGTTTTTGAATTTTACTTTCTGATTTCAGTAAACAACTTTGGTTTAGAAATTGATTTGGTTTGGTTTGGTTAATGCTAGATTTAGTTTTTGGTCTTTATTTGGATTTTGGAAATTTTGAGCTGTTTTTGGGAAAGTATAGAGACTAGTCCCTTTGGTTGTAGCGTCACACTACAACTGGTAATCTGTCACCTATCTTGACCACGTAACTCCTGTGGATCGACTCAGACTTCCACTGTACTAGTGAGAGTGAGGTTTTATTATTTTTGACCACACGACGACCTAGGCGTGTCAATAACATATGAAATTTTCATATGTTATGAATCTATGTTGGTATTTCTTTAGTACCACATAGTAGTTTTTTACATTCTATTGAGAATTTTTTTGTGGTTTCTTTGGAGTACAAAGTTGCAAATGTTATAACACACATCATTGTTTAAAAACTATGTTGGTGTTCCATTTTCAATAAAAGGTTCATAAAGTTACAAGACACACCATTCTTTTAAAAAAATTGTTTGGATTGTCACATAATTACCATAAATTGATATTTATGACATAAGTGTTTGTTTGGATTATCACATAACTACCATGTATTTGGATTGTCAAATATTTACATTCTGAGCAGAATGTGTTTGTTTGTATAAAATATAACATTTTCAAAAGTTGTTTGTATCACATAACTACCATGTATTTGGATTATAAAATAGTTTCAATCTGGGCAGAATGTGAATGTTTTTAGTGTGGAATACATAGTTTGTAATGTTAGAACATACACCGTTGTTTGTAAAACAATCAAATTACAACACATTAACTCATTTTGCCCAGAATATAATGACAGACATTTAGGTTACATTATGGTTTGCCTGGACTGAAAACATTTGTACAAATAATAAACTTTGCACTATTGTCAGTTGAATGTTTATTGTCATTCTTGGTCATATAAAATTCTAATTGCATGATATAAAGTGATTGTTATATGTGATATTATTTCAATTGGTTTATTTATACCGTGAATTTGTCCTTCTTGTTTATAAATAAGAAACTTGGTGGCAACTTCTATGATCTTGACAGATTTAATCAATATAATTGTTTTAACATATAAAATTGTCATAGTTTGTCATTCTGTTAATAATTAATAACATTGACAACTTCAAATTAGTATTGGGGATGTTCATAACCAAAACTAATTCTTTTATGAATATGAATCTTGTAAGAATGAAAATTGATACAGAGTATGGTAAGAAATAATTCATCTACTAATAAGTAAAACCTAAAAAGTATGTTGTACAACATGTTTAAAACTTATTCTGGACATAATGTAAATTTATATAACATGAATGTTTCCATTGGACATTTATTTATGAGTAAATATTATTTTGATTTTTTAATTTAACTTGGACTTTTTTCTTTATTGGAACCAGATCGGAAGTACAAAATTATAGTTGGATGTACTGCAAAAAACTATTATTTAAGGAGGCAGCAAACAGAAGAAGTAGAAAGAATAATAGAAGAAGAGGATGAAGTTGTTGAGAAGTAGAAAGAATAAGAGAAGAAAAGTATGAAGTTGTTGATGGGGTCGAAGCTTGACATATATTTACTCGTCTTTTGGTTGTTGGATTTGAAAAACAATGAATCACTTTAATATTTTTGGTTGTTTGGTTAGTAGTAACAACATGAATATTGGGTTTTTAAAATTTTCATAATTATGAGTTAATAGTTTCTGTTTACATACAGTCTTATATTGAAAATCATTTATGTGTAATGAAATTTTCATCCTCAATAGAATGAAATTTACTATAAACACTACGAAATAAGTTCTTAACCTAACGAGTTCTTAAGTTCAGGTTATAAGATGAAAACAAAACAAATTAGTAGCATAAAGGTTGTACAAGATCTTTTTAACTAGAATTGATAATAAACAGTTACTGCATTTCATATTGCATTCTTAACATAATTAAAATATTTTAACATCATAAGAAAACGGATTTTCAACATAAAAATGTTGTACAAGATCTTATTAAGTGTGTTGATACAATGTTCTAAAAGGCGCGCCATGGCGCGCGTCAAGGCATGCCATGGCGTGAGGCGCGATTCTGCTGTCCCGAAAACCCTCATGGTGGCGCTGCTAGGCGTGGCGCGTGATAAGGCCAGCCATGGCATGCCAAGGCGCGATTTTTTACTATTTGAGGCCAGTTTTTTCTTCTTTTTCTTGCATTTCTTGATTGGGCATAAAACATTTGAGTTTTAGTTAACTTTTGGTTATTAGTTATTGATAAAACACCTCTAAAAACATGATATCTGTGATATAAATATATATATTTACATATAATATAATTATACATTCATATAAAATTACCGCCTTACATCACGCCTTGAAAAACGTCATGGCTCGCCAAGGCTCGTAAAACTTGAGGCTTGACATTGCCGCCACGTCACGCCTCGCGCCATTTAGAACCTTGGTTGATACCATACAATTACTACTTTTCAATTTCTCATTCTTAATAAAATGAGAAATTTGAATACACACTATGCGATAAGTACTTAATCGAATGAGTTCTTAAATGAAAGATTTTAACATCGTACTAATATGGATTATTAACAGAATGTATGTTCATAATCCAGATACATGTACAAAAAGTACATAACAAAAAACATTCTTAACAGAATGAGTGTATTCAATCATTTTCTAAAATAAGTTCTTAACCTAGGTTGTAAACATAAAACTAATTCATAACAGAATGTATATTCATAATCCAGATACATGTTATATTCTCCGATTGATATATATGATCTTTACTTTCAATTACCACAAATAGCATAACAATCACAAAACAAATTATTAATTTGTTTGTTTCTGATTCTGAACAGAATATGAATAGCACTTTAAAATTAAGTTCACTTACAAGTTGGGGCTAGCCCACTTGGCTAACAAGGTGATTACTAACAAGGAGGTCATGGGTTCAAACCCTGGCACTAACATAACAAGGAGTAGTTTAGGAGTAGGAGTAGGATAGATTTGCCGTTCAAAAAAAAAAAAATTAAGTTCACTTTGATTAAAAATCAAATGATAAACCATCACAATACATTGTATAACTTAAAAATATCAAAATAAACATAAATTACAAAAGGAAAATAAAAAATTTGTTTAACTCAAATGAAACAACTATCTAATCTAACTTCTAAACTTTGTCGAGAACATTAAATAGACAATTTTGGGAATCGTGATGAACCAACTTTTTGCATATCATACATTGTCTTTTTTGTTATGCTAGTCAACTTCTATGCCTTTATTCTGTATACTAACAAAATCCTCATTTGCAAAAACACCGAAAGGCAACAATGCATTGTTCAAAGAATCATCATTAGTGATATTTCCCCATTTGATGCTTTGATCCTGCAACATTGAACTTCTTATAATTTATAATAAAATTATTTTTCATAATAAAATTAAATAAAAAATTCTATAAAAATTTAATTAACTTTCATGTTACAAAAAACACATATTTCTATTTATCATCTATACAATTAAGCATATTAATAAAATAAAATTTTTATTAAATATAAATAATGGATCTTGATTATGAGAATTTGAAAAAAAAATTCATTCTTTAAGAATCACTATATATAAATCTTAAAAGAATCAATATCAAATTGAAATGAGTTGGAAAATAATCATTCTTGTAAGAATATAATTATAAAAAATTGATCTTCACATTTAATGGTGAAAAATGAGAAATACTAATATACCTGGATTTGATTACTATCAAATTGAAATGAATTGGAATCATGTTCATAATGAATAAGTTGAAGAACTGTATCATTTGATGATGGTTGTGAATAATCAACAATTATTCTATCCTTCTGTTTGTCAATGTTATACTTTGAAACATATTCTGAATCTTCCATAATTATTTCCTACAAAAAAAATTGAATACTGAATTTAAGAGCAAAATAAAATATGTATGTAATGAATAATTCTATGAACCGGAAAATACGATTTTTAGGAAGTGGAATAAATGAAAATCGTTGTTGTTGCTAACCTATCAAAGCTGATCAATCTTATAACTGCACTCGTTTTTGGTTTCACAATGATAATCGGAGAAGAAAGTAAATAACGAATTTCAGGATTGAAGATGTGATCATGATAGTAACAAAATGACATTCACGACTGGGTTGTAAATCATACCTGTTTATTCTCGTGTAAATCGTATCAGTAAACAAAAATCGTTATTCTTCAATAAACATATCTTTGAAATCGATTTCTCACTGAAATCGGAATTACATTTGTGATTTTGGAAATTCAAAATTGTGTTAGTTTATATGAAAATCATTTTCCTTGATACAAACAACCTTAAATCAAGCTAAATTTGTTCAGTACGTGCAAAATAATTTCAAAAATTATCAGATAAACAGTTAAAGTTAATGGCCAATTACTGAATTGCCCTTAATTGCCTTTAATTAATCACGCCTAAATGATTGGATGATATTAAGTTTCAAGGTAACACAATGAACGTGTATAAAATTTCAAGGGCTGTTCTTGTAAAATATAGAAACTAAAAGGGAGGGAAAAATAAATTAAAAGGTTATTATTGTCATTTTATCAAAGGTTCACGTACACCAAATATGAAACTCACGCGCCTAACACACTCAGCGACACATGGCACATTTTTATTGGGTAATGTTTATTTTTTTCCAACAAGTTCCTATTTTGACCATAACTTTTTTTTTATTTGTAAAAAAAAATTCTGAAAAAACCAAAGTTCTTAAAATTTAATTCTCTACAAAACAAGCACCGTCATGAAAATTTGAAAAAATAATATTTTTTATTTTTTATTTTTATAAAAAATCAAAAATTAAAAAAAATCCAAAAATTATGAAAATTTAAGGGATCATTGTAGACATTATATTAGTAAATTTAAGGGATCATTGTAGACATTATATAGCAAAAAAATATACATAATCCAAAAATATTAAGAACCAAAATATGTTTTATGATTCTAAGTATGATAAACTAATTATTTTATGATCCAATATTCAAAATTCATTATGATCCAAGATCCAAAACTCGTTGTGATCCAAAACGAGTTAAAAAAACATACAACGACAAAATGATTCAAAACTTATGATCTAAGATGCAAAAAAACTATGATCCAAAATGTTATGATCCAAAAATACATGATCCAAAACGTTATGATTAAAAATATCATGATCCAAAATAATTAGATTAAAAATACGAAAAAAAACGTTAAAATTAAGATTAAAAAATATTAAAAATTAAAAAATATTCATCAAAAATGAAAAAAACAAAATAAAAATAAAATTCGAGTACTGTAGCATTAAAAAAATGAAAAAATAAAAAATAAAAAAATAAAAATCTAAAAACCGAGTATAATCTAAAATAAAAAAATTTTGAAAAAAAATAATCTTTAAAAAAAAATAAAAAAAAACGAAAAAGGAAAAAAATGAGAAAAAAACCCCACTTAAATCATGTTGGACGAACATGCGTCACATATGATCGTATCCTCGAGTCCGTATTTCGTTCCGTGGACGTGCAGCGCACGTGATTGCGTCACATCGAAAGAAGATATTTGACGTTATTGCCCTTAGGAGAATGATTGTATTTAATCACATGTGATTAAACATTGTTGATCACATGTGATTAAACATTGTTGATCACATATGATTAACTATTCACATGTGATAAAACCCTATTATTCACATGTGATTAAAATCTGTTATTCATATGTGAATATGCATAATATGTTTACATATGGATAACATGTTTTAATCACACGTGATTGAATTTTTATAATAAGATAAATTATTAAAAAAATTCTATTTGAGTATATTCACATACAAATAACAAGTTCTAATCACATGTGAATAGCATGTTCTAATTAAATGTGATTAACGGGTTTTAATCATATGTGATTAAATAATGGTAATTATTTAATTCGAAAACCAATTCACAATTATAATTACACTTGCCACAATTAATGGTAATTAAGGTTTGGTCATGGTTTCTTGATCTAGCAATTCATCGTGTCAAAGTCATAGGCACAAAGAGTATCTACTTATATACACTATGCTAGCTTTCGGTCAAAGAACTGGAAATAGTATCATTAATTCACTGGAAATAGTATCATCAATTCATCGTGTCAAAGTCATGGGCACAAAGAGTATCTACTTATATACACTATGCTAGCTTTTGGTCAAATGAGTAGTTGTTGAGGTTTACATGCTATTAGGGCTGGTGAACGTTGGGGATAGCAGCAGTGATGCTTTTACAATCTAACTCCATTGTCTTCATCCAGTTCTCAAAGTCTCCTATTTCCTGTGAAACAAAGTTTCATGACTGAGAGACGAAGTGTTTAAGATATTCATAATTCAACTGTGGAATACAAAGTAAGCCTACAGAGTAACCGAAGAAAGCAAGATATGTGAGTTTAATTATTGAAGAGTTAGTCCAACTCTCTGTACAGTTTAAGCAATTGACTATAAGATCAATAATTCGGTTCTTAATTTAATCAATCCTGGTTAATGAGTGCAACTACACCAAGAAATGTTAAACTCTAGATTTTTGGTCAATCCAGTGCAAAGTTTAGTGCATGGGAAACAAGTCTCTATAGCTTGATTGATGGATTTGCCATTGTTGAATGTGCCTAACTTTGGTCCTCGTAAACTTAGGGTAGGGTTTTTTTTCCTGAAGAACTAACCTACTGCATACATGATTTTAACCTGAATAATCAATTAATTAATGGATTACAAGTGTCAAAACTAATAGAAATTGTAACTTTTATGGGTTCCAACCAAGGTTATCAAACTCGAGATCCTACCTAGGATCGTTTTTTGTTTTGCAAAATCGGGATCGTAGAATCGGATCGGATCGTAAGATTCTACCAAAAGCACAAAAAATGAAGAAATACATATTATACCATAAGTTCACAAGTTACAAATTTTTTTTCAAAGATTCAAAATAGCTAATAGACATATCCAATCTAATTTAATCTAAAATAATAAACGAATCATCCATCATATCATTTCTCTCTTCTACATCCATACTTTCTTCTTCCAAGTTTAGTCCACCAACTGCAATGACATAAAACTAAATTGGTCTGGATTCTGGAGTATAATGAAAGACGGAATGAAATTTAGGGTTACAAGTCTTATAAGTTAGAATTTAATTTTTCAGTCAAAATGTCAAATAAAGTCAAAAATCAGATTTTTATTAAACTTAGTAGACTCGGACGTACAAGGAATCGGGATCGTTTTTGGAATTTGGGAACGTAAACTCGTAAGAGTTTAAGAGTAAACTCGGGAGTTTGATAACCTTGGTTCCAACGCTTGAATATGACTCGCACCAGTAGCGATTAGTCACTAAGCAGACGGTGCGATAAAACGAAGCGGAATAGTGAACCTTTATAGCAAGCTACTGATCGGTCTATTTTGCAAATCGCAACTCTGAAATTGCGATTTTAGAAGCAGTACACATATATCAAACATAAATCACCGGCGTGAAACATAAACATATATCATCAGATACAATATGGCGATTTTACATTGCGATTTTACAATATGATTTTACATAAATCATCAGATACAATATGGCGTCAAACATAAACCATCATATACATTGCGATTTTAGAATCGATTGCAGATTTTAGAAGCATCAAACATAAACCATCGATTACAAAAACGAATGAAAACTTATAGCGATTAGACAAACCTGCGCATATCCTGAAATGGCGATTGCAAGAACGAGGATGGCCGGAAAACTCTGATGGCGTCGCTGGAGGCGGGGCACCTGCATCGGCAAGGCTGGATGTGGAATCGCCCGCGTCGATTTCACTGTAGAAGACGGACTCAATTTCCAGGTGGGATTTTGAAGAATACGGTAAGGTTAGGGATTGCACGATAATTTTAAAATTAAATATCAAATCACCCCTTGTCGTAAATATTTTGCGTACTAAACCTTCAATACGACGTCGAGTTACATGTATATTGATTATTTCCTTATTCTCGTATTCTTTCTTCCTTGAATTTCCGTTCGAATCAACAATTCCTTAATCCCGATCGTGTCTTCCTCTTTCAATGATTCTTTCTTCTTCCTTCAGACCTTCAAGAAGTCGTATCAGGACTAAACAATTGTTGAAGGAGGAATACATGATTGGGGTTAAATAATTATTGAGTCGATCATAAAATCAAGAAAAAAAGAATATGAGAATAAGAAATTAAGCGATATACATGTAATACGACGTCGTATCGGAGGTTTAATACGCAAGCTTATATACAAAACATCAGTATATTCACTTTTCTCATATATATATATATATATATATATATATATATATATATATAAAGCATACATATAATACAAGAGTCTTAATACATAATGTCTTAATTTTAAGACATTTGGTACAAGTCTATCCAAGTAAACCAAAATCCACCAAAGGTCTTGAACACGGGATGACTTTTTCACCGTTAGATAAACTTAAAACAATCCTAGCCATTCAATGATGTTTGATCCAAGTAAACCAAAATTCACCAATCAAATTACAGCACCCGTGGTATTTAAGGCAGACTCACCCAACTCATATTTTACATTTCAAATTTTCAAATGCTTTCTTATCTACACAATCTTCATCTACAAGATCTCCTTCCAAAGTATTCGCTGTCCCATCTCCCGTAATTTAATTTTCCACCAGCCCTCACTTTTGCAACAGCTTCCAATTTGTTTGTTCAAAATTGAGTCTAAAAACACCTGCAATAATACAAAGCACACAAATTCAACACTTATTTTGAATTTTCTTATAGATCTTATGCAATAATGTTTGTTCATAGTATTTATTTCTTAATGTTTAAATGTCAAAATAATGTTCTGTACAGGGTAATCAGGCAGATTCCATGAAGCATAAAGCTGGGTTGCAAACCACCATCAAGAACACAAAAAATGGGAAGCCCCCAGGCTTTTGCCTACAAGAATTTTCTCAAAAACTGATTTCACTTCAGCAAAATCATACGCACAGATTTAACTGAAAATCAGAATCGATTTTGCTATAGAAATATCAGTAAAACAAATGGTGCGTGTATGTCTGGGTTTATAGAACAATTTCAGAAATACAGAACAATACATTGATTTGAAACTCTTAGCACAGAGTAGAACTCAAAAAAGTTGAAACAAATTATCAGAAAAGCGATTTGGGTCTGTGGAACAATTTCAGAAAAAATCTTCCTCAATTGGAACATCAAATTCATAAAAGAAATATCTGGTTTTGGTTTACCAAGAACATATTCGATTGATTACGTGTCATAGTTACTAAAAACACCATATTAATAACATCAAATCATATTACTCTTAAATTAGAAACTTTAGAACATCAGAGAAAATCGTAAGTAAAATTGAAGATGAATCCGATGGAGCCTATTACCAGATATGTGAGAACAAGTTCAAACTAAAACAATTTCAAAAGCAATATCAGAAAATCAATTTCATAAAAATCTTAACTGTTAGTAGAACAAAACTCTGAACCATGGATGATTTGAATTGGTAATGGTCCACAATCGCAAACTGTAGCCTGGTAGGTCCATGCTCCAAAATCGTAAAACAAATGCTGATGGAGGCGTGTTGGTGACTATGGTAATTTGAAATCGACACTAGGTAGTTTAAAATGGATTTGAAACCGGATTTATAGGTAGTTTGAATCGGATTTGGAAATGGATGCGTAAGTAATTTGAATCGGTAGATTGGTGTCGGATTTGCAGGTTGTCAAACAAAATCGAAACCTTGGTGTCAGATTCGCAGCCTCAAAAAGCGATGAATTGGCCGGTTGGGAGATGGAGGCGGAGGAAGAGGCGTGATATGCTCAATTTTTTTTAGGGTTAGGTTACACATTAATGCAAGTTATATTTAGTTTATAATCTTTTTAAGATTTTATCATTTTAAATAATTAATTATAAAAATATTTGATAAAATAAAATTGTATATATATTTTATGTTTCTTTATCATCATTTACATACTTTTTAGGCGTGTATTGCTTAACTTTAGTGAATTATAAATTATAATCAAGGAAAATGGATGCGAGCGTGTAGTTATAGCTTTTTAATATGAAGGACAGACATGTTTCATCATTTTTCTAAGTTTTCTTTTATAAATTTATATACTCACATTCATAGTACAAATATAATCATAAAGAAATAAATTAGCCATGCTTTCTTAAGAACCGAATAAAGCATGCTTTACCATATTTTGTGGATTATATTTTATGAAGTTAGTATATTTATATATCTAAAATGGGTATGTACCCGATGTATTTTTATATAATAATACGATTTATAAATGGAACGTACATGTTTATATTTTTCTTTATAGATTTGTTTATTAAACGAAAATATGTAAACAAATAATTTCAAATGTAAATAATCAAATAATTATGGTCTATTATTTTAATTTTAACTTCCATATCAACGGCTACTGTAAATATTTTATAATATGTACCGGTGGTTTTTAATTGGATTGATTTCAGGGGCGGAACCTTTAAGGGGCCAGGGGAGGCCATGGCCCCCTTGTTTTTTCAGCTTAATAACTTGCTAAAAGTCTTCAAGAGCTTGGTCTTCCAACGATTCCCCTCTTGCTGATGTAGTTGAAGTAGGATGCCGCACAAGAAAAAGTCAAACAATTTTTCAAACGGCGAAAAAAATGGTAAGTTCGTGGGGGTGGATCTATTCCTCATGACTGATCTAAAAGATTTAACCAACTTATTTGCACTAAAATTTTTTTAAAAAATAATAATAACATAGACTGCTTTAATAAAAAAAAGCCCACAACTCCTATTCAATCTTTAACTTTTATAACCCAACGAAAATAGATTAAAAGGAAACTACAAGTAAAAACTACAAAACCCTAATTGTGCCGCTATGGTCTTGGATTGCCGTTTTGACGTTAGGAACCGCCAAAGACTCCTGTAATCCGCTGCCTCTACACATGAACGGCCTCTTGCTGTCTTGCCTACTGAGGTTTGTATAATACTTTCTTTGACAGCTTCAACATCTTGTTCTTCTTGTCTCTTTGACGTATTTTTTTTATATAAATTGTGATATGGTCCGTCAACATATATGGTGTGTAAAGAGATATAGTAAAGAGATACAGCTATAAGATTAGTGAAGAGATATGGTCAGTGTGGTGTCAATCTGGACCAGTAAAAACATAAAGCTT